>OZ004710.1:51669504-52416504 GCA_963924515.1 Vespertilio murinus
CAGGAGGCAGCTGGTCGATGTTTCTCTCTCATAGATGTTCCTGGCTCTCTATCTCTCTCCCTTCCTCTGTAAAATATCAATAAAATATATATTTTTTAAAAAAGAACCAAGAGAGGTGAACAATAGCCAAGCTTGTGTTCAATTAGTAGTAAAGTCAACAAAAGGCCCTTATGATAACTGTATGAAAATGGAAAACCTGCCAGATCTCCAAATAAAAGAGCAGGACAATGTATGTGATAATAATTCTTTCGCGTGCTGGTGGTAATGTAAAAAAAAAAAATGTCATTTCACCTTGGAATTCATATGAAAGCAGCTACAGACCCTTGGAGGTGCTTACAGAACTCTGGAAACTCACAAACTGAAGTATGCTTAATGTCTAAGAAGGTGTATAAGATATGAGGATTACATCAACAAAGAGCCTTGCTAACAGCAACACATTGTTTAATGACAGGAGAATGGTGTTGAAACATCAGAGAAAATAGGTTGCTATAGGTTACCGGCCTACCTCAGTCCCAGTGACTTGTCTTTTTTCAAAGAAGGCTGAGAAGCTTTGAAACAGGAAGTGCTGACGTCATCAAGTGGTCAGGGCCAGGTGAGTAGGCCCACGTGCACCGGTGATAATTATGTGGGCCTGAGTCAAACTGGGAGGAAGTTCATGCCTTAATTGAGGCTGCATACTGCTGATTGACAGCAGGTGTCGGAGGGGAGACCAGGGCCACTGTGTGCGGTGAGCAAGACAGCTGTTGTGGGAAGCTCTTCCAAAGACACCCCACCCCCTGAGACCACCTGCAGACCAGCTCTCTCCTCAGGCCTGTGGCCAGCCAAGTGAGGGGAGAGGGGCCTGTCTCCCGGATGCTAGGTTGTCTGGTGACGAGAGTTCTACATTCCGTACTGCCCTGTGACTGAGCCAGTGACCTCAAGGGTGCAGGGCTCTATGGCCTGTATGCTTTCCTTTAAGCAGGCTGACCTGCAGACCCCTCAGGGCTTTGGACTTTTGCCAAGGCAAGAGCCTACAAGATCCCTAAGGACACCCGAGGGATGATGCGGGAAAGCATTTTCTGGAGACCAGGACACCTGTCTTCAAACCCGCCAGCCCTGCCGGTTAGGGTTAGAGTTAGGGTTAGGGTTAGGGTTAAGGTTAGGGTTAGGGGTAAGGGTAGGGTTAGGGGTAGGGCTAGGGCTGGGGCTAGGGCTAGGGCTAGGGCTAGGGCTAGGGTTAGGGTTAGGGTTAGGGGTAAGGGTAGGGTTAGGGGTAGGGCTAGGGCTAGGTCTAGTGCTAGGGATAGGGCTAGGGTTAGGGTTAGGGTTAGGGCTAGGGCTGGGGCTAGGGCTAGGGCTAGGGCTAGGTCTAGGGCTAAGAATAGGGTTAGGGTTCGGGTTAGGGTTAGGGTTTGGGTTAGGGTTAGGGTTAGGGCTAGGGATAGGGCTACGGCTAGTGTTAGGGTTAGGGTTAGGGTTAGCATATGGGTTCTGGGAGAGTTTATCATGTACCAGCCTTTGAATTCACGGTGAAAGAGATGCCCTCACTGGTGTATGAGTCTAACTCGGCGAATTGAAAACTATAGGCCACAAACATTTTAGAATGGTACTTCCTACACTAGAAATGCATGTTCAACTAGATGTAGGACCCGAATAACATAATGTTGGCATTGGTAAAACCAGTTACAAGGCTGATAATTTAATGTGGTACAGTTTCCCTTTGATTTTAATTGTCAAATTGGCTTGGTGTTTGCCGGGTGGGGAAAGCTGGTGAAAAATTTCACAACTCCTCTTCACAGGACTGTACGACAGTATCTGAGTACTTGAAGAAGTCACCGAAACTGGTTTGGCTCAGTGGTAGAGCGTCGGTCTGCGGACTGAAAGGTGCTGGGTTCGATTCCGGTCAATGGCATGTACCTTGGTTGCGGGTACATCCCCAGTAGGGGATGTGCAGGAGGCAGCTGGTCGATGTTTCTCTCTCATAGATGTTCCTGGCTCTCTATCTCTCTCCCTTCCTCTGTAAAATATCAATAAAATATATATATTTTTAAAAAGAACCAAGAGAGGTGCACAATAGCCAAGCTTGTGTTCAATTAGTAGTAAAGTCAACAAAAGGCCCTTATGATAACTGTATGAAAATGGAAAACCTGCCAGATCTCCAAATAAAAGAGCAGGACAATGTATGTGATAATAATTCTTTCGCGTGCTGGTAGTAATGTAAAAAAAAAATGTCATTTCACCTTGGAATTCATATGAAAGCAGCTACAGACCCTTGGAGGTGCGTACAGAACTCTGGAAACTCACAAATTGAAGTAAGCTTAATGTCTAAGAAGGTGTATAAGATACGAGGATTACATCAACAAAGAGCCTTGCTAACAGCAACACATTGTTTAATGACAGGAGAATGGTGTTGAAACATCAGAGAAAATAGGTTGCTATAGGTTACCGGCCTACCTCAGTGCCAGTGACTTGTCTTTTTTCAAAGAAGGCTGAGAAGCTTTGAAACAGGAAGTGCTGACGTCATCAAGTGGTCAGGGCCAGGTGAGTAGGCCCAAGTGCACCGGTGATAATTATGTGGACCTGAGTCACTCTGGGAGGAAGTTTATGCCTTAATTGAGGCTGCATACTGCCGATTGACAGCAGGTGTCGGAGGGGAGACCAGGGCCACTGTGTGCGGTGAGCAAGACAGCTGTTGTGGAAAGCTCTTCCAAAGACACCCCACCCCCTGAGACCACCTGCAGACCAGCTCTCTCCTGAGGCCTGTGGCCAGCCAAGTGAGGGGAGAGGGGCCTGTCTCCCGGATGCTAGGTTTTCTGGTGACCAGAGTTCTACATTCCGTACTGCCCTGTGACTGAGCCAGTGACCTCAAGGGTGCAGGGCTCTATGGCCTGTATGCTTTCCTTTAAGCAGGCTGACCTGCAGACCCCTCAGGGCTTTGGACTTTTGCCAAGGCAAGAGCCTACAAGATCCCTAAGGACACCCGAGGGATGATGCGGGAAAGCATTTTCTGGAGACCAGGACACCTGTCTTCAAACCCGCCAGCCCTGCCGGTTAGGGTTAGAGTTAGGGTTAGGGTTAGGGTTAAGGTTAGGGTTAGGGGTAAGGGTAGGGTTAGGGGTAGGGCTAGGGCTGGGGCTAGGGCTAGGGCTAGGGCTAGGGCTAGGGTTAGGGTTAGGGTTAGGGGTAAGGGTAGGGTTAGGGGTAGGGCTAGGGCTAGGTCTAGTGCTAGGGATAGGGCTAGGGTTAGGGTTAGGGTTAGGGTTAGGGCTAGGGCTGGGGCTAGGGCTAGGGCTAGGGCTAGGTCTAGGGCTAAGAATAGGGTTAGGGTTCGGGTTAGGGTTAGGGTTTGGGTTAGGGTTAGGGTTAGGGCTAGGGATAGGGCTACGGCTAGTGTTAGGGTTAGGGTTAGGGTTAGCATATGGGTTCTGGGAGAGTTTATCATGTACCAGCCTTTGAATTCACGGTGAAAGAGATGCCCTCACTGGTGTATGAGTCTAACTCGGCGAATTGAAAACTATAGGCCACAAACATTTTAGAATGGTACTTCCTACACTAGAAATGCATGTTCAACTAGATGTAGGACCCGAATAACATAATGTTGGCATTGGTAAAACCAGTTACAAGGCTGATAATTTAATGTGGTACAGTTTCCCTTTGATTTTAATTGTCAAATTGGCTTGGTGTTTGCGGGGTGGGGAAAGCTGGTGAAAAATTTCACAACTCCTCTTCACAGGACTGTACGACAGTATCTGAGTACTTGAAGAAGTCACCGAAACTGGTTTGGCTCAGTGGTAGAGCGTCGGTCTGCGGACTGAAAGGTGCTGGGTTCGATTCCGGTCAATGGCATGTACCTTGGTTGCGGGTACATCCCCAGTAGGGGATGTGCAGGAGGCAGCTGGTCGATGTTTCTCTCTCATAGATGTTCCTGGCTCTCTATCTCTCTCCCTTCCTCTGTAAAATATCAATAAAATATATATATTTTTAAAAAGAACCAAGAGAGGTGCACAATAGCCAAGCTTGTGTTCAATTAGTAGTAAAGTCAACAAAAGGCCCTTATGATAACTGTATGAAAATGGAAAACCTGCCAGATCTCCAAATAAAAGAGAAGGACAATGTATGTGATAATAATTCTTTCGCGTGCTGGTAGTAATGTAAAAAAAAATGTCATTTCACCTTGGAATTCATATGAAAGCAGCTACAGACCCTTGGAGGTGCGTACAGAACTCTGGAAACTCACAAATTGAAGTAAGCTTAATGTCTAAGAAGGTGTATAAGATATGAGGATTACATCAACAAAGAGCCTTGCTAACAGAAACACATTGTTTAATGACAGGAGAATGGTGTTGAAACATCAGAGAAAATAGGTTGCTATAGGTTACCGGCCTACCTCAGTGCCAGTGACTTGTCTTTTTTCAAAGGCTGAGAAGCTTTGAAACAGGAAGTGCTGACGTCATCAAGTGGTCAGGGCCAGGTGAGTAGGCCCAAGTGCACCGGTGATAATTATGTGGACCTGAGTCAATCTGGGAGGAAGTTTATGCCTTAATTGAGGCTGCATACTGCCGATTGACAGCAGGTGTCGGAGGGGAGACCAGGGCCACTGTGTGCGGTGAGCAAGACAGCTGTTGTGGGAAGCTCTTCCAAAGACACCCCACCCCCTGAGACCACCTGCAGACCAGCTCTCTCCTGAGGCCTGTGGCCAGCCAAGTGAGGGGAGAGGGGCCTGTCTCCCGGATACAAGGTTGTCTGGTGACCAGAGTTCTACATTCCGTACTGCCCTGTGACTGAGCCAGTGACCTCAAGGGTGCAGGGCTCTATGGCCTGTATGCTTTCCTTTAAGCAGGCTGACCTGCAGACCCCTCAGGGCTTTGGAATTTGCCAAGGCAAGAGCCTACAAGATCCCTAAGGACACCCGAGGGATGATGCGGGAAAGCATTTTCTGGAGACCAGGGCACGTGTCTTCAAACCCGCCAGCCCTGCCGGTTAGGGTTAGAGTTAGGGTTAGGGTTAGGGTTAAGGTTAGGGTTAGGGGTAAGGGTAGGGTTAGGGGTAGGGCTAGGGCTGGGGCTAGGGCTAGGGCTAGGGCTAGGGTTACGGTTAGGGTTAGGGGTAAGGGTAGGGTTAGGGGTAGGGCTAGGGCTAGGTCTAGTGCTGGGGATAGGGCTAGGGTTAGGGTTAGGGTTAGGGCTAGGGCTGGGGCTAGGGCTAGGGCTAGGGCTAGGTCTAGGGCTAAGAATAGGGTTAGGGTTAGGGTTAGGGTTTGGGTTAGGGTTAGGGTTAGGGTTAGGGCTAGGGTTAGGGCTACGGCTAGGGTTAGGGTTAGGGTTAGGGTTAGCATATGGGTTCTGGGAGAGTTTATCATGTACCAGCCTTTGAATTCACGGTGAAAGAGATGCCCTCACTGGTGTATGAGTGTAACACGGCGAATTGAAAACTACAGGCCACAAACATTTTACAATGGTACTTCCTACACTAGAAATGCATGTTCAACTAGATGTAGGACCCGAATAACATAATGTTGGCATTGGTAAAACCAGTTACAAGGCTGATAATTTAATGTGGTACAGTTTCCCTTTGATTTTAATTGTCAAATTGGCTTGGTGTTTGCGGGGTGGGGAAAGCTGGTGAAAAATTTCACAACTCCTCTTCACAGGACTGTACGACAGTATCTGAGTACTTGAAGAAGTCACCGAAACTGGTTTGGCTCAGTGGTAGAGCGTCGGTCTGCGGAATGAAAGGTGCTGGGTTCGATTCCGGTCAATGGCATGTACCTTGGTTGCGGGTACATCCCCAGTAGGGGATGTGCAGGAGGCAGCTGGTCGATGTTTCTCTCTCATAGATGTTCCTGGCTCTCTATCTCTCTCCCTTCCTCTGTAAAATATCAATAAAATATGTATTTTTTAAAAAAGAACCAAGAGAGGTGAACAATAGCCAAGCTTGTGTTCAATTAGTAGTAAAGTCAACAAAAGGCCCTTATGATAACTGTATGAAAATGGAAAACCTGCCAGATCTCCAAATAAAAGAGCAGGACAATGTATGTGATAATAATTCTTTTGCGTGCTGGTAGTAATGTAAAAAAAAATGTCATTTCACCTTGGAATTCATATGAAAGCAGCTACAGACCCTTGGAGGTGCGTACAGAACTCTGGAAACTCACAAATTGAAGTAAGCTTAATGTCTAAGAAGGTGTATAAGATATGAGGATTACATCAACAAAGAGCCTTGCTAACAGAAACACATTGTTTAATGACAGGAGAATGGTGTTGAAACATCAGAGAAAATAGGTTGCTATAGGTTACCGGCCTACCTCAGTGCCAGTGACTTGTCTTTTTTCAAAGGCTGAGAAGCTTTGAAACAGGAAGTGCTGACGTCATCAAGTGGTCAGGGCCAGGTGAGTAGGCCCAAGTGCACCGGTGATAATTATGTGGACCTGAGTCAATCTGGGAGGAAGTTTATGCCTTAATTGAGGCTGCATACTGCCGATTGACAGCAGGTGTCGGAGGGGAGACCAGGGCCACTGTGTGCGGTGAGCAAGACAGCTGTTGTGGGAAGCTCTTCCAAAGACACCCCACCCCCTGAGACCACCTGCAGACCAGCTCTCTCCTGAGGCCTGTGGCCAGCCAAGTGAGGGGAGAGGGGCCTGTCTCCCGGATGCAAGGTTGTCTGGTGACCAGAGTTCTACATTCCGTACTGCCCTGTGACTGAGCCAGTGACCTCAAGGGTGCAGGGCTCTATGGCCTGTATGGTTTCCTTTAAGCAGGGTGACCTGCAGACCCCTCAGGGCTTTGGACTTTTGCCAAGGCAAGAGCCTACAAGATCCCTAAGGACACCCTAGGGATGATGCGGGAAAGCATTTTCTGGAGACCAGGGCACGTGTCTTCAAACCCGCCAGCCCTGCCGGTTAGGGTTAGAGTTAGGGTTAGGGTTAGGGTTAAGGTTAGGGTTAGAGGTAAGGGTAGGGTTAGGGGTAGGGCTAGGGCTGGGGCTAGGGCTAGGGCTAGGGTTAGGGTTAGGGTTAGGTGTAAGGGTAGGGTTAGGGGTAAGGCTAGGGATAGGTCTAGTGCTAGAGATAGGGCTAGGGTTAGGGTTAGGGTTAGGGTTAGGGCTAGGGCTGGGGCTAGGGCTAGGGCTAGGGCTAGGTCTAGGGCTAAGAATAGGGTTAGGGTTAGGGTTAGGGTTAGGGTTTGGGTTAGGGTTAGGGTTAGGGCTAGGGATAGGGCTACGGCTAGGGTTAGGGTTAGGGTTAGGGTTAGCATATGGGTTCTGGGAGAGTTTATCATGTACCAGCCTTTGAATTCACGGTGAAAGAGATGCCCTCACTGGTGTATGAGTGTAACACGGCGAATTGAAAACTACAGGCCACAAACATTTTAGAATTGTACTTCCTACACTAGAAATGCATGTTCAACTAGATGGAGGACCCGAATAACATAATGTTGGCATTGGTAAAACCAGTTACAAGGCTGATAATTTAATGTGGTACAGTTTCCCTTTGATTTTAATTGTCAAATTGGCTTGGTGTTTGCGGGGTGGGGAAAGCTGGTGAAAAATTTCACAACTCCTCTTCACAGGACTGTACGACAGTATCTGAGTACTTGAAGAAGTCACCGAAACTGGTTTGGCTCAGTGGTAGAGCGTTGGTCTGCGGACTGAAAGGTGCTGGGTTCGATTCCAGTCAATGGCATGTACCTTGGTTGCGGGTACATCCCCAGTAGGGGATGTGCAGGAGGCAGCTGGTCGATGTTTCTCTCTCATAGATGTTCCTGGCTCTCTATCTCTCTCCCTTCCTCTGTAAAATATCAATAAAATATATATATTTTTAAAAAGAACCAAGAGAGGTGCACAATAGCCAAGCTTGTGTTCAATTAGTAGTAAAGTCAACAAAAGGCCCTTATGATAACTGTATGAAAATGGAAAACCTGCCAGATCTCCAAATAAAAGAGCAGGACAATGTATGTGATAATAATTCTTTTGCGTGCTGGTAGTAATGTAAAAAAAAATGTCATTTCACCTTGGAATTCATATGAAAGCAGCTACAGACCCTTGGAGGTGCGTACAGAACTCTGGAAACTCACAAATTGAAGTAAGCTTAATGTCTAAGAAGGTGTATAAGATATGAGGATTACATCAACAAAGAGCCTTGCTAACAGAAACACATTGTTTAATGACAGGAGAATGGTGTTGAAACATCAGAGAAAATAGGTTGCTATAGGTTACCGGCCTACCTCAGTGCCAGTGACTTGTCTTTTTTCAAAGGCTGAGAAGCTTTGAAACAGGAAGTGCTGACGTCATCAAGTGGTCAGGGCCAGGTGAGTAGGCCCAAGTGCACCGGTGATAATTATGTGGACCTGAGTCAATCTGGGAGGAAGTTTATGCCTTAATTGAGGCTGCATACTGCCGATTGACAGCAGGTGTCGGAGGGGAGACCAGGGCCACTGTGTGCGGTGAGCAAGACAGCTGTTGTGGGAAGCTCTTCCAAAGACACCCCACCCCCTGAGACCACCTGCAGACCAGCTCTCTCCTGAGGCCTGTGGCCAGCCAAGTGAGGGGAGAGGGGCCTGTCTCCCGGATGCAAGGTTGTCTGGTGATCAGAGTTCTACATTCCGTACTGCCCTGTGACTGAGCCAGTGACCTCAAGGGTGCAGGGCTCTATGGCCTGTATGCTTTCCTTTAAGCAGGCTGACCTGCAGACCCCTCAGGGCTTTGGACTTTTGCCAAGGCAAGAGCCTACAAGATCCCTAAGGACACCCGAGGGATGATGCGGGAAAGCATTTTCTGGAGACCAGGGCACGTGTCTTCAAACCCGCCATCCCTGCCGGTTAGGGTTAGAGTTAGGGTTAGGGTTAGGGTTAAGATTAGGGTTAGGGGTAAGGGTAGGGTTAGGGGTAGGGCTAGGGCTGGGGCTAGGGCTAGGGCTAGGGCTAGGGTTACGGTTAGGGTTAGGGGTAAGGGTAGGGTTAGGGGTAGGGCTAGGGCTAGGTCTAGTGCTGGGGATAGGGCTAGGGTTAGGGTTAGGGTTAGGGCTAGGGCTGGGGCTAGGGCTAGGGCTAGGGCTAGGTCTAGGGCTAAGAATAGGGTTAGGGTTAGGGTTAGGGTTTGGGTTAGGGTTAGGGTTAGGGTTAGGGCTAGGGTTAGGGCTACGGCTAGGGTTAGGGTTAGGGTTAGGGTTAGCATATGGGTTCTGGGAGAGTTTATCATGTACCAGCCTTTGAATTCACGGTGAAAGAGATGCCCTCACTGGTGTATGAGTGTAACACGGCGAATTGAAAACTACAGGCCACAAACATTTTACAATGGTACTTCCTACACTAGAAATGCATGTTCAACTAGATGTAGGACCCGAATAACATAATGTTGGCATTGGTAAAACCAGTTACAAGGCTGATAATTTAATGTGGTACAGTTTCCCTTTGATTTTAATTGTCAAATTGGCTTGGTGTTTGCGGGGTGGGGAAAGCTGGTGAAAAATTTCACAACTCCTCTTCACAGGACTGTACGACAGTATCTGAGTACTTGAAGAAGTCACCGAAACTGGTTTGGCTCAGTGGTAGAGCGTCGGTCTGCGGACTGAAAGGTGCTGGGTTCGATTCCGGTCAATGGCATGTACCTTGGTTGCGGGTACATCCCCAGTAGGGGATGTGCAGGAGGCAGCTGGTCGATGTTTCTCTCTCATAGATGTTCCTGGCTCTCTATCTCTCTCCCTTCCTCTGTAAAATATCAATAAAATATGTATTTTTTAAAAAAGAACCAAGAGAGGTGAACAATAGCCAAGCTTGTGTTCAATTAGTAGTAAAGTCAACAAAAGGCCCTTATGATAACTGTATGAAAATGGAAAACCTGCCAGATCTCCAAATAAAAGAGCAGGACAATGTATGTGATAATAATTCTTTTGCGTGCTGGTAGTAATGTAAAAAAAAATGTCATTTCACCTTGGAATTCATATGAAAGCAGCTACAGACCCTTGGAGGTGCGTACAGAACTCTGGAAACTCACAAATTGAAGTAAGCTTAATGTCTAAGAAGGTGTATAAGATATGAGGATTACATCAACAAAGAGCCTTGCTAACAGAAACACATTGTTTAATGACAGGAGAATGGTGTTGAAACATCAGAGAAAATAGGTTGCTATAGGTTACCGGCCTACCTCAGTGCCAGTGACTTGTCTTTTTTCAAAGGCTGAGAAGCTTTGAAACAGGAAGTGCTGACGTCATCAAGTGGTCAGGGCCAGGTGAGTAGGCCCAAGTGCACCGGTGATAATTATGTGGACCTGAGTCAATCTGGGAGGAAGTTTATGCCTTAATTGAGGCTGCATACTGCCGATTGACAGCAGGTGTCGGAGGGGAGACCAGGGCCACTGTGTGCGGTGAGCAAGACAGCTGTTGTGGGAAGCTCTTCCAAAGACACCCCACCCCCTGAGACCACCTGCAGACCAGCTCTCTCCTGAGGCCTGTGGCCAGCCAAGTGAGGGGAGAGGGGCCTGTCTTCTGGATGCAAGGTTGTCTGGTGACCAGAGTTCTACATTCCGTACTGCCCTGTGACTGAGCCAGTGACCTCAAGGGTGCAGGGCTCTATGGCCTGTATGGTTTCCTTTAAGCAGGCTGACCTGCAGACCCCTCAGGGCTTTGGACTTTTGCCAAGGCAAGAGCCTACAAGATCCCTAAGGACACCCTAGGGATGATGCGGGAAAGCATTTTCTGGAGACCAGGGCACGTGTCTTCAAACCCGCCAGCCCTGCCGGTTAGGGTTAGAGTTAGGGTTAGGGTTAGGGTTAAGGTTAGGGTTAGGGGTAAGGGTAGGGTTAGGGGTAGGGCTAGGGCTGGGGCTAGGGCTAGGGCTAGGGTTAGGGTTAGGGTTAGGTGTAAGGGTAGGGTTAGGGGTAAGGCTAGGGATAGGTCTAGTGCTAGAGATAGGGCTAGGGTTAGGGTTAGGGTTAGGGTTAGGGCTAGGGCTGGGGCTAGGGCTAGGGCTAGGGCTAGGTCTAGGGCTAAGAATAGGGTTAGGGTTAGGGTTAGGGTTAGGGTTTGGGTTAGGGTTAGGGTTAGGGCTAGGGATAGGGCTACGGCTAGGGTTAGGGTTAGGGTTAGGGTTAGCATATGGGTTCTGGGAGAGTTTATCATGTACCAGCCTTTGAATTCACGGTGAAAGAGATGCCCTCACTGGTGTATGAGTGTAACACGGCGAATTGAAAACTACAGGCCACAAACATTTTAGAATTGTACTTCCTACACTAGAAATGCATGTTCAACTAGATGGAGGACCCGAATAACATAATGTTGGCATTGGTAAAACCAGTTACAAGGCTGATAATTTAATGTGGTACAGTTTACCTTTGATTTTAATTGTCAAATTGGCTTGGTGTTTGCAGGGTGGGGAAAGCTGGTGAAAAATTTCACAACTCCTCTTCACAGGACTGTACGACAGTATCTGAGTACTTGAAGAAGTCACCGAAACTGGTTTGGCTCAGTGGTAGAGCGTTGGTCTGCGGACTGAAAGGTGCTGGGTTCGATTCCAGTCAATGGCATGTACCTTGGTTGCGGGTACATCCCCAGTAGGGGATGTGCAGGAGGCAGCTGGTCGATGTTTCTCTCTCATAGATGTTCCTGGCTCTCTATCTCTCTCCCTTCCTCTGTAAAATATCAATAAAATATATATATTTTTAAAAAGAACCAAGAGAGGTGCACAATAGCCAAGCTTGTGTTCAATTAGTAGTAAAGTCAACAAAAGGCCCTTATGATAACTGTATGAAAATGGAAAACCTGCCAGATCTCCAAATAAAAGAGCAGGACAATGTATGTGATAATAATTCTTTTGCGTGCTGGTAGTAATGTAAAAAAAAATGTCATTTCACCTTGGAATTCATATGAAAGCAGCTACAGACCCTTGGAGGTGCGTACAGAACTCTGGAAACTCACAAATTGAAGTAAGCTTAATGTCTAAGAAGGTGTATAAGATATGAGGATTACATCAACAAAGAGCCTTGCTAACAGAAACACATTGTTTAATGACAGGAGAATGGTGTTGAAACATCAGAGAAAATAGATTGCTATAGGTTACCGGCCTACCTCAGTGCCAGTGACTTGTCTTTTTTCAAAGGCTGAGAAGCTTTGAAACCGGAAGTGCTGACGTCATCAAGTGGTCAGGGCCAGGTGAGTAGGCCCAAGTGCACCGGTGATAATTATGTGGACCTGAGTCAATCTTGGAGGAAGTTTATGCCTTAATTGAGGCTGCATACTGCCGATTGACAGCAGGTGTCGGAGGGGAGACCAGGGCCACTGTGTGCGGTGAGCAAGACAGCTGTTGTGGGAAGCTCTTCCAAAGACACCCCACCCCCTGAGACCACCTGCAGACCAGCTCTCTCCTGAGGCCTGTGGCCAGCCAAGTGAGGGGAGAGGGGCCTGTCTCCCGGATGCAAGGTTGTCTGGTGACCAGAGTTCTACATTCCGTACTGCCCTGTGACTGAGCCAGTGACCTCAAGGGTGCAGGGCTCTATGGCCTGTATGCTTTCCTTTAAGCAGGCTGACCTGCAGACCCCTCAGGGCTTTGGACTTTTGCCAAGGCAAGAGCCTACAAGATCCCTAAGGACACCCGAGGGATGATGCGGGAAAGCATTTTCTGGAGACCAGGGCACGTGTCTTCAAACCCGCCATCCCTGCCGGTTAGGGTTAGAGTTAGGGTTAGGGTTAGGGTTAAGGTTAGGGTTAGGGGTAAGGGTAGGGTTAGGTGTAGGGCTAGGGCTGGGGCTAGGGCTAGGGCTAGGGCTAGGGTTACGGTTAGGGTTAGGGGTAAGGGTAGGGTTAGGGGTAGGGCTAGGGCTAGGTCTAGTGCTGGGGATAGGGCTAGGGTTAGGGTTAGGGTTAGGGCTAGGGCTGGGGCTAGGGCTAGGGCTAGGGCTAGGTCTAGGGCTAAGAATAGGGTTAGGGTTAGGGTTAGGGTTTGGGTTAGGGTTAGGGTTAGGGTTAGGGCTAGGGTTAGGGCTACGGCTAGGGTTAGGGTTAGGGTTAGGGTTAGCATATGGGTTCTGGGAGAGTTTATCATGTACCAGCCTTTGAATTCACGGTGAAAAAGATGCCCTCACTGGTGTATGAGTGTAACACGGCGAATTGAAAACTACAGGCCACAAACATTTTAGAATGGTACTTCCTACACTAGAAATGCATGTTCAACTAGATGTAGGACCCGAATAACATAATGTTGGCATTGGTAAAACCAGTTACAAGGCTGATAATTTAATGTGGTACAGTTTCCCTTTGATTTTAATTGTCAAATTGGCTTGGTGTTTGCGGGGTGGGGAAAGCTGGTGAAAAATTTCACAACTCCTCTTCACAGGACTGTACGACAGTATCTGAGTACTTGAAGAAGTCACCGAAACTGGTTTGGCTCAGTGGTAGAGCGTTGGTCTGCGGACTGAAAGGTGCTGGGTTCGATTCTGGTCAATGGCATGTACCTTGGTTGCGGGTACATCCCCAGTAGGGGATGTGCAGGAGGCTGCTGGTCGATGTTTCTCTCTCATAGATGTTCCTGGCTCTCTATCTCTCTCCCTTCCTCTGTAAAATATCAATAAAATATATATTTTTTTGAAAAGAACCAAGAGAGGTGAACAATAGCCAAGCTTGTGTTCAATTAGTAGTAAAGTCAACAAAAGGCCCTTATGATAACTGTATGAAAATGGAAAACCTGCCAGATCTCCAAATAAAAGAGCAGGACAATGTATGTGATAATAATTCTTTCGCGTGCTGGTAGTAATGTAAAAAAAAAAATGTCATTTCACCTTGGAATTCATATGAAAGCAGCTACAGACCCTTGGAGGTGCTTACAGAACTCTGGAAACTCACAAACTGAAGTAAGCTTAATGTCTAAGAAGGTGTATAAGATACGAGGATTACATGAACAAAGAGCCTTGCTAACAGCAACACATTGTTTAATGACAGGAGAATGGTGTTGAAACATCAGAGAAAATAGGTTGCTATAGGTTACCGGCCTACCTCAGTGCCAGTGACTTGTCTTTTTTCAAAGAAGGCTGAGAAGCTTTGAAACAGGAAGTGCTGACGTCATCAAGTGGTCAGGGCCAGGTGAGTAGGCCCAAGTGCACCGGTGATAATTATGTGGGCCTGAGTCAATCTGGGAGGAAGTTCATGCCTTAATTGAGGCTGCATACTGCAGATTGACAGCAGGTGTCGGAGGGGAGACCAGGGCCACTGTGTGCGGTGAGCAAGACAGCTGTTGTGGGAAGCTCTTCCAAAGACACCCCACCCCCTGAGACCACCTGCAGACCAGCTCTCTCCTCAGGCCTGTGGCCAGCCAAGTGAGGGGAGAGGGGCCTGTCTCCCGGATGCAAGGTTGTCTGGTGACCAGAGTTCTACATTCCGTACTGCCCTGTGACTGAGCCAGTGACCTCAAGGGTGCAGGGCTCTATGGCCTGTATGCTTTCCTTTAAGCAGGCTGACCTGCAGACCCCTCAGGGCTTTGGACGTTTGCCAAGGCAAGAGCCTACAAGTTCCCTAAGGACACCCAAGGGATGATGCGGGAAAGCATTTTCTGGAGACCAGGGCACGTGTCTTCAAACCCGCCAGCCCTGCCGGTTAGGGTTAGAGTTAGGGTTAGGGTTAGGGTTAGGGTTAGGGGTAAGGGTAGGGTTAGGGGGAGGGCTAGGGCTGGGGCTAGGGCAAGGGCTAGGGCTAGGGCTAGGGTTGGGGTTAGGGTTAGGGTTAGGGGTAAGGGTAGGGTTAGGGGTAGGGCTAGGGCTAGGTCTAGTGCTAGGGATAGGGCTAGGGTTAGGGTTAGGGTTAGGGTTTGGGTTAGGGCTGGGGCTGGGGCTAGGGCTAGGGCTAGGGCTAGGTCTAGGGCTAAGAATAGGGTTAGGGTTAGGGTTAGGGTTAGGGTTTGGGTTAGGGTTATGGTTAGGGCTAGGGATAGGGCTACGGCTAGGGTTAGGGTTAGGGTTAGGGTTAGGGTTAGGGTTAGGGTTAGCATATGGGTTCTCGGAGAGTTTATCATGTACCAGCCTTTGAATTCACGGTGAAAGAGATGCCCTCACTGGAGTATGAGTGTAACACGGCGAATTGAAAACTACAGGCCACAAACATTTTAGAATGGTACTTCCTACACTAGAAATGCATGTTCAACTAGATGTAGGACCCGAATAACATAATGGTGGCATTGGTAAAACCAGTTACAAGGCTGATAATTTAATGTGGTACAGTTTCCGTTTGATTTTAATTGTCAAATTGGCTTGGTGTTTGCGGGGTGGGGAAAGCTGGTGAAAAATTTCACAACTCCTCTTCACAGGACTGTACGACAGTATCTGAGTACTTGAAGAAGTCACCGAAACTGGTTTGGCTCAGTGGTAGAGCGTCGGTCTGCGGACTGAAAGGTGCTGGGTTCCATTCTGGTCAATGGCATGTACCTTGGTTGCGGGTACATCCCCAGTAGGGGATGTGCAGGAGGCTGCTGGTCGATGTTTCTCTCTCATAGATGTTCCTGGCTCTCTATCTCTCTCCCTTCCTCTGTAAAATATCAATAAAATATATATTTTTTTAAAAAGAACCAAGAGAGGTGAACAATAGCCAAGCTTGTGTTCAATTAGTAGTAAAGTCAACAAAAGGCCCTTATGATAACTGTATGAAAATGGAAAACCTGCCAGATCTCCAAATAAAAGAGCAGGACAATGTATGTGATAATAATTCTTTCGCGTGCTGGTAGTAATGTAAAAAAAAAAATGTCATTTCACCTTGGAATTCATATGAAAGCAGCTACAGACCCTTGGAGGTGCTTACAGAACTCTGGAAACTCACAAACTGAAGTAAGCTTAATGTCTAAGAAGGTGTATAAGATACGAGGATTACATCAACAAAGAGCCTTGCTAACAGCAACACATTGTTTAATGACAGGAGAATGGTGTTGAAACATCAGAGAAAATAGGTTGCTATAGGTTACCGGCCTACCTCAGTGCCAGTGACTTGTCTTTTTTCAAAGAAGGCTGAGAAGCTTTGAAACAGGAAGTGCTGACGTCATCAAGTGGTCAGGGCCAGGTGAGTAGGCCCACGTGCACCGGTGATAATTATGTGGGCCTGAGTCAATCTGGGAGGAAGTTCATGCCTTAATTGAGGCTGCATACTGCAGATTGACAGCAGGTGTCGGAGGGGAGACCAGGGCCACTGTGTGCGGTGAGCAAGACAGCTGTTGTGGGAAGCTCTTCCAAAGACACCCCACCCCCTGAGACCACCTGCAGACCAGCTCTCTCCTCAGGCCTGTGGCCAGCCAAGTGAGGGGAGAGGGGCCTGTCTCCCGGATGCAAGGTTGTCTGGTGACCAGAGTTCTACATTCCGTACTGCCCTGTGACTGAGCCAGTGACCTCAAGGGTGCAGGGCTCTATGGCCTGTATGCTTTCCTTTAAGCAGGCTGACCTGCAGACCCCTCAGGGCTTTGGACGTTTGCCAAGGCAAGAGCCTACAAGTTCCCTAAGGACACCCGAGGGATGATGCGGGAAAGCATTTTCTGGAGACCAGGGCACGTGTCTTCAAACCCGCCAGCCCTGCCGGTTAGGGTTAGAGTTAGGGTTAGGGTTAGGGTTAAGGTTAGGGTTAGGGGTAAGGGTAGGGTTAGGGGTAGGGCTAGGGCTGGGGCTAGGGCTAGGGCTAGGGCTAGGGTTAGGGTTAGGGTTAGGGGTAAGGGTAGGGTTAGGGGTAGGGCTAGGGCTAGGTCTAGTGCTATGGATAGGGCTAGGGTTAGGGTTAGGGTTAGGGTTAGGGCTAGGGCTGGGGCTAGGGCTAGGGCTAGGGCTAGGTCTAGGGCTAAGAATAGGGTTAGGGTTAGGGTTAGGGTTTGGGTTAGGGTTAGGGTTAGGGCTAGGGATAGGGCTACGGCTAGGGTTAGGGTTAGGGTTAGGGTTAGCATATGGGTTCTGGGAGAGTTTATCATGTACCAGCCTTTGAATTCACAGTGAAAGAGATGCCCTCACTGGAGTATGAGTGTAACACGGCGAATTGAAAACTATAGGCCACAAACATTTTAGAATGGTACTTCCTACACTAGAAATGCATGTTCAACTAGATGTAGGACCCGAATAACATAATGTTGGCATTGGTAAAACCAGTTACAAGGCTGATAATTTAATGTGGTATAGTTTCCCTTTGATTTTAATTGTCAAATTGGCTTGGTGTTTGCGGGGTGGGGAAAGCTGGTGAAAAATTTCACAACTCCTCTTCACAGGAATGTACGACAGTATCTGAGTACTTGAAGAAGTCACCGAAACCGGTTTGGCTCAGTGGTAGAGCGTCGGTCTGCGGACTGACAGGTGCTGGGTTCGATTCTGGTCAATGGCATGTACCTTGGTTGCGGGTACATCCCCAGTAGGGGATGTGCAGGAGGCAGCTGGTCGATGTTTCTCTCTCATAGATGTTCCTGGCTCTCTATCTCTCTCCCTTCCTCTGTAAAATATCAATAAAATATATATTTTTTAAAAAAGAACCAAGAGAGGTGAACAATAGCCAAGCTTGTGTTCAATTAGTAGTAAAGTCAACAAAAGGCCCTTATGATAACTGTATGAAAATGGAAAACCTGCCAGATCTCCAAATAAAAGAGCAGGACAATGTATGTGATAATAATTCTTTCGCGTGCTGGTAGTAATGTAAAAAAAAAAATGTCATTTCACCTTGGAATTCATATGAAAGCAGCTACAGACCCTTGGAGGTGCTTACAGAACTCTGGAAACTCACAAACTGAAGTAAGCTTAATGTCTAAGAAGGTGTATAAGATACGAGGATTACATCAACAAAGAGCCTTGCTAACAGCAACACATTGTTTAATGACAGGAGAATGGTGTTGAAACATCAGAGAAAATAGGTTGCTATAGGTTACCGGCCTACCTCAGTGCCAGTGACTTGTCTTTTTTCAAAGAAGGCTGAGAAGCTTTGAAACAGGAAGTGCTGACGTCATCAAGTGGTCAGGGCCAGGTGAGTAGGCCCACGTGCACCGGTGATAATTATGTGGGCCTGAGTCAATCTGGGAGGAAGTTCATGCCTTAATTGAGGCTGCATACTGCCGATTGACAGCAGGTGTCGGAGGGGAGACCAGGGCCACTGTGTGCGGTGAGCAAGACAGCTGTTGTGGGAAGCTCTTCCAAAGACACCCCACCCCCTGAGACCACCTGCAGACCAGCTCTCTCCTCAGGCCTGTGGCCAGCCAAGTGAGAGGAGAGGGGCCTGTCTCCCGGATGCTAGGTTGTCTGGTGACCAGAGTTCTACATTCTGTACTGCCCTGTGACTGAGCCAGTGACCTCAAGGGTGCAGGGCTCTATGGCCTGTATGCTTTCCTTTAAGCAGGCTGACCTGCAGACCCCTCAGGGCTTTGGACTTTTGCCAAGGCAAGAGCCTACAAGATCCCTAAGGACACCCGAGGGATGATGCGGGAAAGCATTTTCTGGAGACCAGGGCACATGTCTTCAAACCCGCCAGCCCTGCCGGTTAGGGTTAGAGTTAGGGTTAGGGTTAGGGTTAAGGTTAGGGTTAGGGGTAAGGGTAGGGTTAGGGGTAGGGCTAGGGCTGGGGCTAGGGCTAGGGCTAGGGCTAGGGTTAGGGTTAGGGTTAGGGGTAAGGGTAGGGTTAGGGGTAGGGCTAGGGCTAGGTCTAGTTCTAGGGATAGGGCTAGGGTTAGGGTTAGGGTTAGGGTTAGGGCTAGGGCTGGGGCTAGGGCTAGGGCTAGGGCTAGGTCTAGGGCTAAGAATAGGGTTAGGGTTAGGGTTAGGGTTTGGGTTAGGGTTATGGTGAGGGCTAGGCATAGGGCTACGGCTAGGGTTAGGGTTAGGGTTAGGGTTAGCATATGGGTTCTGGGAGAGTTTATCATGTACCAGCCTTTGAATTCACGGTGAAAGAGATGCCCTCACTGGAGTATGAGTGTAACACGGCGAATTGAAAACTATAGGCCACAAACATTTTAGAATGGTACTTCCTACACTAGAAATGCATGTTCAACTAGATGTAGGACCCGAATAACATAATGTTGGCATTGGTAAAACCAGTTACAAGGCTGATAATTTAATGTGGTATAGTTTCCCATTGATTTTAATTGTCAAATTGGCTTGGTGTTTGCGGGGTGGGGAAAGCTGGTGAAAAATTTCACAACTCCTCTTCACAGGACTGTACGACAGTATCTGAGTACTTGAAGAAGTCACCGAAACCGGTTTGGCTCAGTGGTAGAGCGTCGGTCTGCGGACTGACAGGTGCTGGGTTTGATTCTGGTCAATGGCATGTACCTTGGTTGCGGGTACATCCCCAGTAGGGGATGTGCAGGAGGCAGCTGGTCGATGTTTCTCTCTCATAGATGTTCCTGGCTCTCTATCTCTCTCCCTTCCTCTGTAAAATATCAATAAAATATATATTTTTTAAAAAAGAACCAAGAGAGGTGAACAATAGCCAAGCTTGTGTTCAATTAGTAGTAAAGTCAACAAAAGGCCCTTATGATAACTGTATGAAAATGGAAAACCTGCCAGATCTCCAAATAAAAGAGCAGGACAATGTATGTGATAATAATTCTTTCGCGTGCTGGTAGTAATGTAAAAAAAAAAATGTCATTTCACCTTGGAATTCATATGAAAGCAGCTACAGACCCTTGGAGGTGCTTACAGAACTCTGGAAACTCACAAACTGAAGTAAGCTTAATGTCTAAGAAGGTGTATAAGATACGAGGATTACATCAACAAAGAGCCTTGCTAACAGCAACACATTGTTTAATGACAGGAGAATGGTGTTGAAACATCAGAGAAAATAGGTTGCTATAGGTTACCGGCCTACCTCAGTGCCAGTGACTTGTCTTTTTTCAAAGAAGGCTGAGAAGCTTTGAAACAGGAAGTGCTGACGTCATCAAGTGGTCAGGGCCAGGTGAGTAGGCCCACGTGCACCGGTGATAATTATGTGGGCCTGAGTCAATCTGGGAGGAAGTTCATGCCTTAATTGAGGCTGCATACTGCCGATTGACAGCAGGTGTCGGAGGGGAGACCAGGGCCACTGTGTGCGGTGAGCAAGACAGCTGTTGTGGGAAGCTCTTCCAAAGACACCCCACCCCCTGAGACCACCTGCAGACCAGCTCTCTCCTCAGGCCTGTGGCCAGCCAAGTGAGGGGAGAGGGGCCTGTCTCCCGGATGCTAGGTTGTCTGGTGACCAGAGTTCTACATTCTGTACTGCCCTGTGACTGAGCCAGTGACCTCAAGGGTGCAGGGCTCTATGGCCTGTATGCTTTCCTTTAAGCAGGCTGACCTGCAGACCCCTCAGGGCTTTGGACTTTTGCCAAGGCAAGAGCCTACAAGATCCCTAAGGACACCCGAGTGATGATGCGGGAAAGCATTTTCTGGAGACCAGGGCACATGTCTTCAAACCCGCCAGCCCTGGGGGTTAGGGTTAGAGTTAGGGTTAGGGTTAGGGTTAAGGTTAGGGTTAGGGGTAAGGGTAGGGTTAGGGGTAGGGCTAGGGCTGGGGCTAGGGCTAGGGCTAGGGCTAGGGTTAGGGTTAGGGTTAGGGGTAAGGGTAGGGTTAGGGGTAGGGCTAGGGCTAGGTCTAGTTCTAGGGATAGGGCTAGGGTTAGGGATAGGGTTAGGGTTAGGGCTAGGGCTGGGGCTAGGGCTAGGGCTAGGGCTAGGTCTAGGGCTAAGAATAGGGTTAGGGTTAGGGTTAGGGTTTGGGTTAGGGTTAGGGTGAGGGCTAGGCATAGGGCTACGGCTAGGGTTAGGGTTAGGGTTAGGGTTAGCATATGGGTTCTGGGAGAGTTTATCATGTACCAGCCTTTGAATTCACGGTGAAAGAGATGCCCTCACTGGAGTATGAGTGTAACACGGCGAATTGAAAACTATAGGCCACAAACATTTTAGAATGGTACTTCCTACACTAGAAATGCATGTTCAACTAGATGTAGGACCCGAATAACATAATGTTGGCATTGATAAAACCAGTTACAAGGCTGATAATTTAATGTGGTATAGTTTCCCATTGATTTTAATTGTCAAATTGGCTTGGTGTTTGCGGGGTGGGGAAAGCTGGTGAAAAATTTCACAACTCCTCTTCACAGGACTGTACGACAGTATCTGAGTACTTGAAGAAGTCACCGAAACCGGTTTGGCTCAGTGGTAGAGCGTCGGTCTGCGGACTGACAGGTGCTGGGTTCGATTCTGGTCAATGGCATGTACCTTGGTTGCGGGTACATCCCCAGTAGGGGATGTGCAGGAGGCAGCTGGTCGATGTTTCTCTCTCATAGATGTTCCTGGCTCTCTATCTCTCTCCCTTCCTCTGTAAAATATCAATAAAATATATATTTTTTAAAAAAGAACCAAGAGAGGTGAACAATAGCCAAGCTTGTGTTCAATTAGTAGTAAAGTCAACAAAAGGCCCTTATGATAACTGTATGAAAATGGAAAACCTGCCAGATCTCCAAATAAAAGAGCAGGACAATGTATGTGATAATAATTCTTTCGCGTGCTGGTAGTAATGTAAAAAAAAAAATGTCATTTCACCTTGGAATTCATATGAAAGCAGCTACAGACCCTTGGAGGTGCTTACAGAACTCTGGAAACTCACAAACTGAAGTAAGCTTAATGTCTAAGAAGGTGTATAAGATACGAGGATTACATCAACAAAGAGCCTTGCTAACAGCAACACATTGTTTAATGACAGGAGAATGGTGTTGAAACATCAGAGAAAATAGGTTGCTATAGGTTACCGGCCTACCTCAGTGCCAGTGACTTGTCTTCTTTTTTCAAAGAAGGCTGAGAAGCTTTGAAACAGGAAGTGCTGACGTCATCAAGTGGTCAGGGCCAGGTGAGTAGGCCCACGTGCACCGGTGATAATTATGTGGGCCTGAGTCAATCTGGGAGGAAGTTCATGCCTTAATTGAGGCTGCATACTGCCGATTGACAGCAGGTGTCGGAGGGGAGACCAGGGCCACTGTGTGCGGTGAGCAAGACAGCTGTTGTGGGAAGCTCTTCCAAAGACACCCCACCCCCTGAGACCACCTGCAGACCAGCTCTCTCCTCAGGCCTGTGGCCAGCCAAGTGAGGGGAGAGGGGCCTGTCTCCCGGATGCTAGGTTGTCTGGTGACCAGAGTTCTACATTCTGTACTGCCCTGTGACTGAGCCAGTGACCTCAAGGGTGCAGGGCTCTATGGCCTGTATGCTTTCCTTTAAGCAGGCTGACCTGCAGACCCCTCAGGGCTTTGGACTTTTGCCAAGGCAAGAGCCTACAAGATCCCTAAGGACACCCGAGGGATGATGCGGGAAAGCATTTTCTGGAGACCAGGGCACATGTCTTCAAACCCGCCAGCCCTGCCGGTTAGGGTTAGAGTTAGGGTTAGGGTTAGGGTTAAGGTTAGGGTTAGGGGTAAGGGTAGGGTTAGGGGTAGGGCTAGGGCTGGGGCTAGGGCTAGGGCTAGGGCTAGGGTTAGGGTTAGGGTTAGGGGTAAGGGTAGGGTTAGGGGTAGGGCTAGGGCTAGGTCTAGTTCTAGGGATAGGGCTAGGGTTAGGGTTAGGGTTAGGGTTAGGGTTAGGGCTAGGGCTGGGGCTAGGGCTAGGGCTAGGGCTAGGTCTAGGGCTAAGAATAGGGTTAGGGTTAGGGTTAGGGTTTGGGTTAGGGTTAGGGTGAGGGCTAGGCATAGGGCTACGGCTAGGGTTAGGGTTAGGGTTAGGGTTAGCATATGGGTTCTGGGAGAGTTTATCATGTACCAGCCTTTGAATTCACGGTGAAAGAGATGCCCTCACTGGAGTATGAGTGTAACACGGCGAATTGAAAACTATAGGCCACAAACATTTTAGAATGGTACTTCCTACACTAGAAATGCATGTTCAACTAGATGTAGGACCCGAATAACATAATGTTGGCATTGGTAAAACCAGTTACAAGGCTGATAATTTAATGTGGTATAGTTTCCCATTGATTTTAATTGTCAAATTGGCTTGGTGTTTGCGGGGTGGGGAAAGCTGGTGAAAAATTTCACAACTCCTCTTCACAGGACTGTACGACAGTATCTGAGTACTTGAAGAAGTCACCGAAACCGGTTTGGCTCAGTGGTAGAGCGTCGGTCTGCGGACTGACAGGTGCTGGCTTCGATTCTGGTCAATGGCATGTACCTTGGTTGCGGGTACATCCCCAGTAGGGGATGTGCAGGAGGCAGCTGGTCGATGTTTCTCTCTCATAGATGTTCCTGGCTCTCTATCTCTCTCCCTTCCTCTGTAAAATATCAATAAAATATATATTTTTTAAAAAAGAACCAAGAGAGGTGAACAATAGCCAAGCTTGTGTTCAATTAGTAGTAAAGTCAACAAAAGGCCCTTATGATAACTGTATGAAAATGGAAAACCTGCCAGATCTCCAAATAAAAGAGCAGGACAATGTATGTGATAATAATTCTTTCGCGTGCTGGTAGTAATGTAAAAAAAAAAATGTCATTTCACCTTGGAATTCATATGAAAGCAGCTACAGACCCTTGGAGGTGCTTACAGAACTCTGGAAACTCACAAACTGAAGTAAGCTTAATGTCTAAGAAGGTGTATAAGATACGAGGATTACATCAACAAAGAGCCTTGCTAACAGCAACACATTGTTTAATGACAGGAGAATGGTGTTGAAACATCAGAGAAAATAGGTTGCTATAGGTTACCGGCCTACCTCAGTGCCAGTGACTTGTCTTTTTTTAAAGAAGGCTGAGAAGCTTTGAAACAGGAAGTGCTGACGTCATCAAGTGGTCAGGGCCAGGTGAGTAGGCCCACGTGCACCGGTGATAATTATGTGGGCCTGAGTCAATCTGGGAGGAAGTTCATGCCTTAATTGAGGCTGCATACTGCCGATTGACAGCAGGTGTCGGAGGGGAGACCAGGGCCACTGTGTGCGGTGAGCAAGACAGCTGTTGTGGGAAGCTCTTCCAAAGACACCCCACCCCCTGAGACCACCTGCAGACCAGCTCTCTCCTCAGGCCTGTGGCCAGCCAAGTGAGGGGAGAGGGGCCTGTCTCCCGGATGCTAGGTTGTCTGGTGACCAGAGTTCTACATTCTGTACTGCCCTGTGACTGAGCCAGTGACCTCAAGGGTGCAGGGCTCTATGGCCTGTATGCTTTCCTTTAAGCAGGCTGACCTGCAGACCCCTCAGGGCTTTGGACTTTTGCCAAGGCAAGAGCCTACAAGATCCCTAAGGACACCCGAGGGATGATGCGGGAAAGCATTTTCTGGAGACCAGGGCACATGTCTTCAAACCCGCCAGCCCTGGGGGTTAGGGTTAGAGTTAGGGTTAGGGTTAGGGTTAAGGTTAGGGTTAGGGGTAAGGGTAGGGTTAGGGGTAGGGCTAGGGCTGGGGCTAGGGCTAGGGCTAGGGCTAGGGTTAGGGTTAGGGTTAGGGGTAAGGGTAGGGTTAGGGGTAGGGCTAGGGCTAGGTCTAGTTCTAGGGATAGGGCTAGGGTTAGGGTTAGGGTTAGGGTTAGGGCTAGGGCTGGGGCTAGGGCTAGGGCTAGGGCTAGGTCTAGGGCTAAGAATAGGGTTAGGGTTAGGGTTAGGGTTTGGGTTAGGGTTAGGGTTAGGGCTAGGCATAGGGCTACGGCTAGGGTTAGGGTTAGGGTTAGGGTTAGCATATGGGTTCTGGGAGAGTTTATCATGTACCAGCCTTTGAATTCACGGTGAAAGAGATGCCCTCACTGGAGTATGAGTGTAACACGGCGAATTGAAAACTATAGGCCACAAACATTTTAGAATGGTACTTCCTACACTAGAAATGCATGTTCAACTAGATGTAGGACCCGAATAACATAATGTTGGCATTGGTAAAACCAGTTACAAGGCTGATAATTTAATGTGGTACAGTTTCCCTTTGATTTTAATTGTCAAATTGGCTTGGTGTTTGCGGGGTGGGGAAAGCTGGTGAAAAATTTCACAACTCCTCTTCACAGGAATGTACGACAGTATCTGAGTACTTGAAGAAGTCACCGAAACCGGTTTGGCTCAGTGGTAGAGCGTCGGTCTGCGGACTGACAGGTGCTGGGTTCGATTCTGGTCAATGGCATGTACCTTGGTTGCGGGTACATCCCCAGTAGGGGATGTGCAGGAGGCAGCTGGTCGATGTTTCTCTCTCATAGATGTTCCTGGCTCTCTATCTCTCTCCCTTCCTCTGTAAAATATCAATAAAATATATATTTTTTAAAAAAGAACCAAGAGAGGTGAACAATAGCCAAGCTTGTGTTCAATTAGTAGTAAAGTCAACAAAAGGCCCTTATGATAACTGTATGAAAATGGAAAACCTGCCAGATCTCCAAATAAAAGAGCAGGACAATGTATGTGATAATAATTCTTTCGCGTGCTGGTAGTAATGTAAAAAAAAAAATGTCATTTCACCTTGGAATTCATATGAAAGCAGCTACAGACCCTTGGAGGTGCTTACAGAACTCTGGAAACTCACAAACTGAAGTAAGCTTAATGTCTAAGAAGGTGTATAAGATACGAGGATTACATCAACAAAGAGCCTTGCTAACAGCAACACATTGTTTAATGACAGGAGAATGGTGTTGAAACATCAGAGAAAATAGGTTGCTATAGGTTACCGGCCTACCTCAGTGCCAGTGACTTGTCTTTTTTCAAAGAAGGCTGAGAAGCTTTGAAACAGGAAGTGCTGACGTCATCAAGTGGTCAGGGCCAGGTGAGTAGGCCCACGTGCACCGGTGATAATTATGTGGGCCTGAGTCAATCTGGGAGGAAGTTCATGCCTTAATTGAGGCTGCATACTGCCGATTGACAGCAGGTGTCGGAGGGGAGACCAGGGCCACTGTGTGCGGTGAGCAAGACAGCTGTTGTGGGAAGCTCTTCCAAAGACACCCCACCCCCTGAGACCACCTGCAGACCAGCTCTCTCCTCAGGCCTGTGGCCAGCCAAGTGAGGGGAGAGGGGCCTGTCTCCCGGATGCTAGGTTGTCTGGTGACCAGAGTTCTACATTCCGTACTGCCCTGTGACTGAGCCAGTGACCTCAAGGGTGCAGGGCTCTATGGCCTGTATGCTTTCCTTTAAGCAGGCTGACCTGCAGACCCCTCAGGGCTTTGGACTTTTGCCAAGGCAAGAGCCTACAAGATCCCTAAGGACACCTGAGGGATGATGCGGGAAAGCATTTTCTGGAGACCAGGGCACGTGTCTTCAAACCCGCCAGCCCTGCCGGTTAGGGTTAGAGTTAGGGTTAGGGTTAGGGTTAAGGTTAGGGTTAGGGGTAAGGGTAGGGTTAGGGGTAGGGCTAGGGCTGGGGCTAGGGCTAGGGCTAGGGCTAGGGTTAGGGTTAGGGGTAAGGGTAGGGTTAGGGGTAGGGCTAGGGCTAGGTCTAGTGCTAGGGATAGGGCTAGGGTTAGGGTTAGGGTTAGGGTTACGGCTAGGGCTGGGGCTAGGGCTAGGGCTAGGGCTAGGTCTAGGGCTAAGAATAGGGTTAGGGTTAGGGTTAGGGTTTGGGTTAGGGTTAGGGTTAGGGCTAGGGATAGGGCTACGGCTAGGGTTAGGGTTAGGGTTAGGGTTAGCATATGGGTTCTGGGAGAGTTTATCATGTACCAGCCTTTGAATTCACGGTGAAAGAGATGCCCTCACTGGAGTATGAGTGTAACACGGCGAATTGAAAACTATAGGCCACAAACATTTTAGAATGGTACTTCCTACACTAGAAATGCATGTTCAACTAGATGTAGGACCCGAATAACATAATGTTGGCATTGGTAAAACCAGTTACAAGGCTGATAATTTAATGTGGTATAGTTTCCCTTTGATTTTAATTGTCAAATTGGCTTGGTGTTTGCGGGGTGGGGAAAGCTGGTGAAAAATTTCACAACTCCTCTTCACAGGACTGTACGACAGTATCTGAGTACTTGAAGAAGTCACCGAAACCGGTTTGGCTCAGTGGTAGAGCGTCGGTCTGCGGACTGACAGGTGCTGGGTTCGATTCTGGTCAATGGCATGTACCTTGGTTGCGGGTACATCCCCAGTAGGGGATGTGCAGGAGGCAGCTGGTCGATGTTTCTCTCTCATAGATGTTCCTGGCTCTCTATCTCTCTCCCTTCCTCTGTAAAATATCAATAAAATATATATTTTTTAAAAAAGAACCAAGAGAGGTGAACAATAGCCAAGCTTGTGTTCAATTAGTAGTAAAGTCAACAAAAGGCCCTTATGATAACTGTATGAAAATGGAAAACCTGCCAGATCTCCAAATAAAAGAGCAGGACAATGTATGTGATAATAATTCTTTCGCGTGCTGGTAGTAATGTAAAAAAAAAAATGTCATTTCACCTTGGAATTCATATGAAAGCAGCTACAGACCCTTGGAGGTGCTTACAGAACTCTGGAAACTCACAAACTGAAGTAAGCTTAATGTCTAAGAAGGTGTATAAGATACGAGGATTACATCAACAAAGAGCCTTGCTAACAGCAACACATTGTTTAATGACAGGAGAATGGTGTTGAAACATCAGAGAAAATAGGTTGCTATAGGTTACCGGCCTACCTCAGTGCCAGTGACTTGTCTTTTTTCAAAGAAGGCTGAGAAGCTTTGAAACAGGAAGTGCTGA
Source organism: Vespertilio murinus (assembly GCA_963924515.1). Taxonomy (NCBI): domain Eukaryota; kingdom Metazoa; phylum Chordata; class Mammalia; order Chiroptera; family Vespertilionidae; genus Vespertilio; species Vespertilio murinus. The sequence goes on from OZ004710.1 coordinate 51,697,026, forward strand.
CGTCATCAAGTGGTCAGGGCCAGGTGAGTAGGACCATGTGCACCAGTGATAATTATGTGGGCCTGAGTCAATCTGGGAGGAAGTTCATGCCTTAATTGAGGCTGCATGCTGCCGATTGACAGCAGGTGTCGGAGGGGAGACCAGGGCCACTGTGTGCGGTGAGCAAGACAGCTGTTGTGGGAAGCTCTTCCAAAGACACCCCACCCCCTGAGACCACCTGCAGACCAGCTCTCTCCTCAGGCCTGTGGCCAGCCAAGTGAGGGGAGAGGGGCCTGTCTCCCGGATGCTAGGTTGTCTGGTGACCAGAGTTCTACATTCTGTACTGCCCTGTGACTGAGCCAGTGACCTCAAGGGTGCAGGGCTCTATGGCCTGTATGCTTTCCTTTAAGCAGGCTGACCTGCAGACCCCTCAGGGCTTTGGACTTTTGCCAAGGCAAGAGCCTACAAGATCCCTAAGGACACCTGAGGGATGATGCGGGAAAGCATTTTCTGGAGACCAGGGCACGTGTCTTCAAACCCGCCAGCCCTGCCGGTTAGGGTTAGAGTTAGGGTTAGGGTTAGGGTTAAGGTTAGGGTTAGGGGTAAGGGTAGGGTTAGGGGTAGGGCTAGGGCTGGGGCTAGGGCTAGGGCTAGGGCTAGGGTTAGGGTTAGGGTTAGGGGTAAGGGTAGGGTTAGGGGTAGGGCTAGGGCTAGGTCTAGTGCTAGGGATAGGGCTAGGGTTAGGGTTAGGGTTAGGGTTAGGGCTAGGGCTGGGGCTAGGGCTAGGGCTAGGGCTAGGTCTAGGGCTAAGAATAGGGTTAGGGTTAGGGTTAGGGTTTGGGTTAGGGTTAGGGTTAGGGCTAGGGATAGGGCTACGGCTAGGGTTAGGGTTAGGGTTAGGGTTAGCATATGGGTTCTGGGAGAGTTTATCATGTACCAGCCTTTGAATTCACGGTGAAAGAAATGCCCTCACTGGAGTATGAGTGTAACACGGCGAATTGAAAACTATAGGCCACAAACATTTTAGAATGGTACTTCCTACACTAGAAATGCATGTTCAACTAGATGTAGGACCCGAATAACATAATGTTGGCATTGGTAAAACCAGTTACAAGGCTGATAATTTAATGTGATATAGTTTCCCTTTGATTTTAATTGTCAAATTGGCTTGGTGTTTGCGGGGTGGGGAAAGCTGGTGAAAAATTTCACAACTCCTCTTCACAGGACTGTACGACAGTATCTGAGTACTTGAAGAAGTCACCGAAACCGGTTTGGCTCAGTGGTAGAGCGTCGGTCTGCGGACTGACAGGTGCTGGGTTCGATTCTGGTCAATGGCATGTACCTTGGTTGCGGGTACATCCCCAGTAGGGGATGTGCAGGAGGCAGCTGGTCGATGTTTCTCTCTCATAGATGTTCCTGGCTCTCTATCTCTCTCCCTTCCTCTGTAAAATATCAATAAAATATATATTTTTTAAAAAAGAACCAAGAGAGGTGAACAATAGCCAAGCTTGTGTTCAATTAGTAGTAAAGTCAACAAAAGGCCCTTATGATAACTGTATGAAAATGGAAAACCTGCCAGATCTCCAAATAAAAGAGCAGGACAATGTATGTGATAATAATTCTTTCGCGTGCTGGTAGTAATGTAAAAAAAAAAATGTCATTTCACCTTGGAATTCATATGAAAGCAGCTACAGACCCTTGGAGGTGCTTACAGAACTCTGGAAACTCACAAACTGAAGTAAGCTTAATGTCTAAGAAGGTGTATAAGATACGAGGATTACATCAACAAAGAGCCTTGCTAACAGCAACACATTGTTTAATGACAGGAGAATGGTGTTGAAACATCAGAGAAAATAGGTTGCTATAGGTTACCGGCCTACCTCAGTGCCAGTGACTTGTCTTTTTTCAAAGAAGGCTGAGAAGCTTTGAAACAGGAAGTGCTGACGTCATCAAGTGGTCAGGGCCAGGTGAGTAGGCCCACGTGCACCGGTGATAATTATGTGGGCCTGAGTCAATCTGGGAGGAAGTTCATGCCTTAATTGAGGCTGCATACTGCCGATTGACAGCAGGTGTCGGAGGGGAGACCAGGGCCACTGTGTGCGGTGAGCAAGACAGCTGTTGTGGGAAGCTCTTCCAAAGACACCCCACCCCCTGAGACCACCTGCAGACCAGCTCTCTCCTCAGGCCTGTGGCCAGCCAAGTGAGGGGAGAGGGGCCTGTCTCCCGGATGCTAGGTTGTCTGGTGACCAGAGTTCTACATTCCGTACTGCCCTGTGACTGAGCCAGTGACCTCAAGGGTGCAGGGCTCTATGGCCTGTATGCTTTCCTTTAAGCAGGCTGACCTGCAGACCCCTCAGGGCTTTGGACTTTTGCCAAGGCAAGAGCCTACAAGATCCCTAAGGACACCTGAGGGATGATGCGGGAAAGCATTTTCTGGAGACCAGGGCACGTGTCTTCAAACCCGCCAGCCCTGCCGGTTAGGGTTAGAGTTAGGGTTAGGGTTAGGGTTAAGGTTAGGGTTAGGGGTAAGGGTAGGGTTAGGGGTAGGGCTAGGGCTGGGGCTAGGGCTAGGGCTAGGGCTAGGGTTAGGGTTAGGGTTAGGGGTAAGGGTAGGGTTAGGGGTAGGGCTAGGGCTAGGTCTAGTGCTAGGGATAGGGCTAGGGTTAGGGTTAGGGTTAGGGTTAGGGCTAGGGCTGGGGCTAGGGCTAGGGCAAGGGCTAGGTCTAGGGCTAAGAATAGGGTTAGGGTTAGGGTTAGGGTTTGGGTTAGGGTTAGGGATAGGGCTAGGGATAGGGCTACGGCTAGGGTTAGGGTTAGGGTTAGGGTTAGCATATGGGTTCTGGGAGAGTTTATCATGTACCAGCCTTTGAATTCAAGGTGAAAGAGATGCCCTCACTGGAGTATGAGTGTAACACGGCGAATTGAAAACTATAGGCCACAAACATTTTAGAATGGTACTTCCTACACTAGAAATGCATGTTCAACTAGATGTAGGACCCGAATAACATAATGTTGGCATTGGTAAAACCAGTTACAAGGCTGATAATTTAATGTGGTATAGTTTCCCTTTGATTTTAATTGTCAAATTGGCTTGGTGTTTGCGGGGTGGGGAAAGCTGGTGAAAAATTTCACAACTCCTCTTCACAGGACTGTACGACAGTATCTGAGTACTTGAAGAAGTCACCGAAACCGGTTTGGCTCAGTGGTAGAGCGTCGGTCTGCGGACTGACAGGTGCTGGGTTCGATTCTGGTCAATGGCATGTACCTTGGTTGCGGGTACATCCCCAGTAGGGGATGTGCAGGAGGCAGCTGGTCGATGTTTCTCTCTCATAGATGTTCCTGACTCTCTATCTCTCTCCCTTCCTCTGTAAAATATCAATAAAATATATATTTTTTAAAAAAGAACCAAGAGAGGTGAACAATAGCCAAGCTTGTGTTCAATTAGTAGTAAAGTCAACAAAAGGCCCTTATGATAACTGTATGAAAATGGAAAACCTGCCAGATCTCCAAATAAAAGAGCAGGACAATGTATGTGATAATAATTCTTTCGCGTGCTGGTAGTAATGTAAAAAAAAAAATGTCATTTCACCTTGGAATTCATATGAAAGCAGCTACAGACCCTTGGAGGTGCTTACAGAACTCTGGAAACTCACAAACTGAAGTAAGCTTAATGTCTAAGAAGGTGTATAAGATACGAGGATTACATCAACAAAGAGCCTTGCTAACAGCAACACATTGTTTAATGACAGGAGAATGGTGTTGAAACATCAGAGAAAATAGGTTGCTATAGGTTACCGGCCTACCTCAGTGCCAGTGACTTGTCTTTTTTCAAAGAAGGCTGAGAAGCTTTGAAACAGGAAGTGCTGACGTCATCAAGTGGTCAGGGCCAGGTGAGTAGGACCACGTGCACCAGTGATAATTATGTGGGCCTGAGTCAATCTGGGAGGAAGTTCATGCCTTAATTGAGGCTGCATGCTGCCGATTGACAGCAGGTGTCGGAGGGGAGACCAGGGCCACTGTGTGCGGTGAGCAAGACAGCTGTTGTGGGAAGCTCTTCCAAAGACACCCCACCCCCTGAGACCACCTGCAGACCAGCTCTCTCCTCAGGCCTGTGGCCAGCCAAGTGAGGGGAGAGGGGCCTGTCTCCCGGATGCTAGGTTGTCTGGTGACCAGAGTTCTACATTCTGTACTGCCCTGTGACTGAGCCAGTGACCTCAAGGGTGCAGGGCTCTATGGCCTGTATGCTTTCCTTTAAGCAGGCTGACCTGCAGACCCCTCAGGGCTTTGGACTTTTGCCAAGGCAAGAGCCTACAAGATCCCTAAGGACACCTGAGGGATGATGCGGGAAAGCATTTTCTGGAGACCAGGGCACGTGTCTTCAAACCCGCCAGCCCTGCCGGTTAGGGTTAGAGTTAGGGTTAGGGTTAGGGTTAAGGTTAGGGTTAGGGGTAAGGGTAGGGTTAGGGGTAGGGCTAGGGCTGGGGCTAGGGCTAGGGCTAGGGCTAGGGTTAGGGTTAGGGTTAGGGGTAAGGGTAGGGTTAGGGGTAGGGCTAGGGCTAGGTCTAGTGCTAGGGATAGGGCTAGGGTTAGGGTTAGGGTTAGGGTTAGGGCTAGGGCTGGGGCTAGGGCTAGGGCTAGGGCTAGGTCTAGGGCTAAGAATAGGGTTAGGGTTAGGGTTAGGGTTTGGGTTAGGGTTAGGGTTAGGGCTAGGGATAGGGCTACGGCTAGGGTTAGGGTTAGGGTTAGGGTTAGCATATGGGTTCTGGGAGAGTTTATCATGTACCAGCCTTTGAATTCACGGTGAAAGATATGCCCTCACTGGAGTATGAGTGTAACACGGCGAATTGAAAACTATAGGCCACAAACATTTTAGAATGGTACTTCCTACACTAGAAATGCATGTTCAACTAGATGTAGGACCCGAATAACATAATGTTGGCATTGGTAAAACCAGTTACAAGGCTGATAATTTAATGTGGTATAGTTTCCCTTTGATTTTAATTGTCAAATTGGCTTGGTGTTTGCGGGGTGGGGAAAGCTGGTGAAAAATTTCACAACTCCTCTTCACAGGACTGTACGACAGTATCTGAGTACTTGAAGAAGTCACCGAAACCGGTTTGGCTCAGTGGTAGAGCGTCGGTCTGCGGACTGACAGGTGCTGGGTTCGATTCTGGTCAATGGCATGTACCTTGGTTGCGGGTACATCCCCAGTAGGGGATGTGCAGGAGGCAGCTGGTCGATGTTTCTCTCTCATAGATGTTCCTGGCTCTCTATCTCTCTCCCTTCCTCTGTAAAATATCAATAAAATATATATTTTTTAAAAAAGAACCAAGAGAGGTGAACAATAGCCAAGCTTGTGTTCAATTAGTAGTAAAGTCAACAAAAGGCCCTTATGATAACTGTATGAAAATGGAAAACCTGCCAGATCTCCAAATAAAAGAGCAGGACAATGTATGTGATAATAATTCTTTCGCGTGCTGGTAGTAATGTAAAAAAAAAATGTCATTTCACCTTGGAATTCATATGAAAGCAGCTACAGACCCTTGGAGGTGCTTACAGAACTCTGGAAACTCACAAACTGAAGTAAGCTTAATGTCTAAGAAGGTGTATAAGATACGAGGATTACATCAACAAAGAGCCTTGCTAACAGCAACACATTGTTTAATGACAGGAGAATGGTGTTGAAACATCAGAGAAAATAGGTTGCTATAGGTTACCGGCCTACCTCAGTGCCAGTGACTTGTCTTTTTTCAAAGAAGGCTGAGAAGCTTTGAAACAGGAAGTGCTGACGTCATCAAGTGGTCAGGGCCAGGTGAGTAGGCCCACGTGCACCGGTGATAATTATGTGGGCCTGAGTCAATCTGGGAGGAAGTTCATGCCTTAATTGAGGCTGCATACTGCCGATTGACAGCAGGTGTCGGAGGGGAGACCAGGGCCACTGTGTGCGGTGAGCAAGACAGCTGTTGTGGGAAGCTCTTCCAAAGACACCCCACCCCCTGAGACCACCTGCAGACCAGCTCTCTCCTCAGGCCTGTGGCCAGCCAAGTGAGGGGAGAGGGGCCTGTCTCCCGGATGCTAGGTTGTCTGGTGACCAGAGTTCTACATTCCGTACTGCCCTGTGACTGAGCCAGTGACCTCAAGGGTGCAGGGCTCTATGGCCTGTATGCTTTCCTTTAAGCAGGCTGACCTGCAGACCCCTCAGGGCTTTGGACTTTTGCCAAGGCAAGAGCCTACAAGATCCCTAAGGACACCTGAGGGATGATGCGGGAAAGCATTTTCTGGAGACCAGGGCACGTGTCTTCAAACCCGCCAGCCCTGCCGGTTAGGGTTAGAGTTAGGGTTAGGGTTAGGGTTAAGGTTAGGGTTAGGGGTAAGGGTAGGGTTAGGGGTAGGGCTAGGGCTGGGGCTAGGGCTAGGGCTAGGGCTAGGGTTAGGGTTAGGGTTAGGGGTAAGGGTAGGGTTAGGGGTAGGGCTAGGGCTAGGTCTAGTGCTAGGGATAGGGCTAGGGTTAGGGTTAGGGTTAGGGTTAGGGCTAGGGCTGGGGCTAGGGCTAGGGCTAGGGCTAGGTCTAGGGCTAAGAATAGGGTTAGGGTTAGGGTTAGGGTTTGGGTTAGGGTTAGGGATAGGGCTAGGGATAGGGCTACGGCTAGGGTTAGGGTTAGGGTTAGGGTTAGCATATGGGTTCTGGGAGAGTTTATCATGTACCAGCCTTTGAATTCACGGTGAAAGAGATGCCCTCACTGGAGTATGAGTGTAACACGGCGAATTGAAAACTATAGGCCACAAACATTTTAGAATGGTACTTCCTACACTAGAAATGCATGTTCTACTAGATGTAGGACCCGAATAACATAATGTTGGCATTGGTAAAACCAGTTACAAGGCTGATAATTTAATGTGGTATAGTTTCCCTTTGATTTTAATTGTCAAATTGGCTTGGTGTTTGCGGGGTGGGGAAAGCTGGTGAAAAATTTCACAACTCCTCTTCACAGGACTGTACGACAGTATCTGAGTACTTGAAGAAGTCACCGAAACCGGTTTGGCTCAGTGGTAGAGCGTCGGTCTGCGGACTGACAGGTGCTGGGTTCGATTCTGGTCAATGGCATGTACCTTGGTTGCGGGTACATCCCCAGTAGGGGATGTGCAGGAGGCAGCTGGTCGATGTTTCTCTCTCATAGATGTTCCTGGCTCTCTATCTCTCTCCCTTCCTCTGTAAAATATCAATAAAATATATATTTTTTAAAAAAGAACCAAGAGAGGTGAACAATAGCCAAGCTTGTGTTCAATTAGTAGTAAAGTCAACAAAAGGCCCTTATGATAACTGTATGAAAATGGAAAACCTGCCAGATCTCCAAATAAAAGAGCAGGACAATGTATGTGATAATAATTCTTTCGCGTGCTGGTAGTAATGTAAAAAAAAAATGTCATTTCACCTTGGAATTCATATGAAAGCAGCTACAGACCCTTGGAGGTGCTTACAGAACTCTGGAAACTCACAAACTGAAGTAAGCTTAATGTCTAAGAAGGTGTATAAGATACGAGGATTACATCAACAAAGAGCCTTGCTAACAGCAACACATTGTTTAATGACAGGAGAATGGTGTTGAAACATCAGAGAAAATAGGTTGCTATAGGTTACCGGCCTACCTCAGTGCCAGTGACTTGTCTTTTTTCAAAGAAGGCTGAGAAGCTTTGAAACAGGAAGTGCTGACGTCATCAAGTGGTCAGGGCCAGGTGAGTAGGCCCACGTGCACCGGTGATAATTATGTGGGCCTGAGTCAATCTGGGAGGAAGTTCATGCCTTAATTGAGGCTGCATACTGCCGATTGACAGCAGGTGTCGGAGGGGAGACCAGGGCCACTGTGTGCGGTGAGCAAGACAGCTGTTGTGGGAAGCTCTTCCAAAGACACCCCACCCCCTGAGACCACCTGCAGACCAGCTCTCTCCTCAGGCCTGTGGCCAGCCAAGTGAGGGGAGAGGGGCCTGTCTCCCGGATGCTAGGTTGTCTGGTGACCAGAGTTCTACATTCCGTACTGCCCTGTGACTGAGCCAGTGACCTCAAGGGTGCAGGGCTCTATGGCCTGTATGCTTTCCTTTAAGCAGGCTGACCTGCAGACCCCTCAGGGCTTTGGACTTTTGCCAAGGCAAGAGCCTACAAGATCCCTAAGGACACCTGAGGGATGATGCGGGAAAGCATTTTCTGGAGACCAGGGCACGTGTCTTCAAACCCGCCAGCCCTGCCGGTTAGGGTTAGAGTTAGGGTTAGGGTTAGGGTTAAGGTTAGGGTTAGGGGTAAGGGTAGGGTTAGGGGTAGGGCTAGGGCTGGGGCTAGGGCTAGGGCTAGGGCTAGGGTTAGGGTTAGGGTTAGGGGTAAGGGTAGGGTTAGGGGTAGGGCTAGGGCTAGGTCTAGTGCTAGGGATAGGGCTAGGGTTAGGGTTAGGGTTAGGGTTAGGGCTAGGGCTGGGGCTAGGGCTAGGGCTAGGGCTAGGTCTAGGGCTAAGAATAGGGTTAGGGTTAGGGTTAGGGTTTGGGTTAGGGTTAGGGATAGGGCTAGGGATAGGGCTACGGCTAGGGTTAGGGTTAGGGTTAGGGTTAGCATATGGGTTCTGGGAGAGTTTATCATGTACCAGCCTTTGAATTCACGGTGAAAGAGATGCCCTCACTGGAGTATGAGTGTAACACGGCGAATTGAAAACTATAGGCCACAAACATTTTAGAATGGTACTTCCTACACTAGAAATGCATGTTCTACTAGATGTAGGACCCGAATAACATAATGTTGGCATTGGTAAAACCAGTTACAAGGCTGATAATTTAATGTGGTATAGTTTCCCTTTGATTTTAATTGTCAAATTGGCTTGGTGTTTGCGGGGTGGGGAAAGCTGGTGAAAAATTTCACAACTCCTCTTCACAGGACTGTACGACAGTATCTGAGTACTTGAAGAAGTCACCGAAACCGGTTTGGCTCAGTGGTAGAGCGTCGGTCTGCGGACTGACAGGTGCTGGGTTCGATTCTGGTCAATGGCATGTACCTTGGTTGCGGGTACATCCCCAGTAGGGGATGTGCAGGAGGCAGCTGGTCGATGTTTCTCTCTCATAGATGTTCCTGGCTCTCTATCTCTCTCCCTTCCTCTGTAAAATATCAATAAAATATATATTTTTTAAAAAAGAACCAAGAGAGGTGAACAATAGCCAAGCTTGTGTTCAATTAGTAGTAAAGTCAACAAAAGGCCCTTATGATAACTGTATGAAAATGGAAAACCTGCCAGATCTCCAAATAAAAGAGCAGGACAATGTATGTGATAATAATTCTTTCGCGTGCTGGTAGTAATGTAAAAAAAAAAATGTCATTTCACCTTGGAATTCATATGAAAGCAGCTACAGACCCTTGGAGGTGCTTACAGAACTCTGGAAACTCACAAACTGAAGTAAGCTTAATGTCTAAGAAGGTGTATAAGATACGAGGATTACATCAACAAAGAGCCTTGCTAACAGCAACACATTGTTTAATGACAGGAGAATGGTGTTGAAACATCAGAGAAAATAGGTTGCTATAGGTTACCGGCCTACCTCAGTGCCAGTGACTTGTCTTTTTTCAAAGAAGGCTGAGAAGCTTTGAAACAGGAAGTGCTGACGTCATCAAGTGGTCAGGGCCAGGTGAGTAGGCCCACGTGCACCGGTGATAATTATGTGGGCCTGAGTCAATCTGGGAGGAAGTTCATGCCTTAATTGAGGCTGCATACTGCCGATTGACAGCAGGTGTCGGAGGGGAGACCAGGGCCACTGTGTGCGGTGAGCAAGACAGCTGTTGTGGGAAGCTCTTCCAAAGACACCCCACCCCCTGAGACCACCTGCAGACCAGCTCTCTCCTCAGGCCTGTGGCCAGCCAAGTGAGGGGAGAGGGGCCTGTCTCCCGGATGCTAGGTTGTCTGGTGACCAGAGTTCTACATTCCGTACTGCCCTGTGACTGAGCCAGTGACCTCAAGGGTGCAGGGCTCTATGGCCTGTATGCTTTCCTTTAAGCAGGCTGACCTGCAGACCCCTCAGGGCTTTGGACTTTTGCCAAGGCAAGAGCCTACAAGATCCCTAAGGACACCTGAGGGATGATGCAGGAAAGCATTTTCTGGAGACCAGGGCACGTGTCTTCAAACCCGCCAGCCCTGCCGGTTAGGGTTAGAGTTAGGGTTAGGGTTAGGGTTAAGGTTAGGGTTAGGGGTAAGGGTAGGGTTAGGGGTAGGGCTAGGGCTGGGGCTAGGGCTAGGGCTAGGGCTAGGGTTAGGGTTAGGGTTAGGGGTAAGGGTAGGGTTAGGGGTAGGGCTAGGGCTAGGTCTAGTGCTAGGGATAGGGCTAGGGTTAGGGTTAGGGTTAGGGTTAGGGCTAGGGCTGGGGCTAGGGCTAGGGCTAGGGCTAGGTCTAGGGCTAAGAATAGGGTTAGGGTTAGGGTTAGGGTTTGTGTTAGGGTTAGGGTTAGGGCTAGGGATAGGGCTACGGCTAGGGTTAGGGTTAGGGTTAGGGTTAGCATATGGGTTCTGGGAGAGTTTATCATGTACCAGCCTTTGAATTCACGGTGAAAGAGATGCCCTCACTGGAGTATGAGTGTAACACGGCGAATTGAAAACTATAGGCCACAAACATTTTAGAATGGTACTTCCTACACTAGAAATGCATGTTCAACTAGATGTAGGACCCGAATAACATAATGTTGGCATTGGTAAAACCAGTTACAAGGCTGATAGTTTCCCTTTGATTTTAATTGTCAAATTGGCTTGGTGTTTGCGGGGTGGGGAAAGCTGGTGAAAAATTTCACAACTCCTCTTCACAGGACTGTACGACAGTATCTGAGTACTTGAAGAAGTCACCGAAACCGGTTTGGCTCAGTGGTAGAGCGTCGGTCTGCGGACTGACAGGTGCTGGGTTCGATTCTGGTCAATGGCATGTACCTTGGTTGCGGGTACATCCCCAGTAGGGGATGTGCAGGAGGCAGCTGGTCGATGTTTCTCTCTCATAGATGTTCCTGGCTCTCTATCTCTCTCCCTTCCTCTGTAAAATATCAATAAAATATATATTTTTTAAAAAAGAACCAAGAGAGGTGAACAATAGCCAAGCTTGTGTTCAATTAGTAGTAAAGTCAACAAAAGGCCCTTATGATAACTGTATGAAAATGGAAAACCTGCCAGATCTCCAAATAAAAGAGCAGGACAATGTATGTGATAATAATTCTTTCGCGTGCTGGTAGTAATGTAAAAAAAAAAATGTCATTTCACCTTGGAATTCATATGAAAGCAGCTACAGACCCTTGGAGGTGCTTACAGAACTCTGGAAACTCACAAACTGAAGTAAGCTTAATGTCTAAGAAGGTGTATAAGATACGAGGATTACATCAACAAAGAGCCTTGCTAACAGCAACACATTGTTTAATGACAGGAGAATGGTGTTGAAACATCAGAGAAAATAGGTTGCTATAGGTTACCGGCCTACCTCAGTGCCAGTGACTTGTCTTTTTTCAAAGAAGGCTGAGAAGCTTTGAAACAGGAAGTGCTGACGTCATCAAGTGGTCAGGGCCAGGTGAGTAGGCCCACGTGCACCGGTGATAATTATGTGGGCCTGAGTCAATCTGGGAGGAAGTTCATGCCTTAATTGAGGCTGCATACTGCCGATTGACAGCAGGTGTCGGAGGGGAGACCAGGGCCACTGTGTGCGGTGAGCAAGACAGCTGTTGTGGGAAGCTCTTCCAAAGACACCCCACCCCCTGAGACCACCTGCAGACCAGCTCTCTCCTCAGGCCTGTGGCCAGCCAAGTGAGGGGAGAGGGGCCTGTCTCCCGGATGCTAGGTTGTCTGGTGACCAGAGTTCTACATTCCGTACTGCCCTGTGACTGAGCCAGTGACCTCAAGGGTGCAGGGCTCTATGGCCTGTATGCTTTCCTTTAAGCAGGCTGACCTGCAGACCCCTCAGGGCTTTGGACTTTTGCCAAGGCAAGAGCCTACAAGATCCCTAAGGACACCTGAGGGATGATGCAGGAAAGCATTTTCTGGAGACCAGGGCACGTGTCTTCAAACCCGCCAGCCCTGCCGGTTAGGGTTAGAGTTAGGGTTAGGGTTAGGGTTAAGGTTAGGGTTAGGGGTAAGGGTAGGGTTAGGGGTAGGGCTAGGGCTGGGGCTAGGGCTAGGGCTAGGGCTAGGGTTAGGGTTAGGGTTAGGGGTAAGGGTAGGGTTAGGGGTAGGGCTAGGGCTAGGTCTAGTGCTAGGGATAGGGCTAGGGTTAGGGTTAGGGTTAGGGTTAGGGCTAGGGCTGGGGCTAGGGCTAGGGCTAGGGCTAGGTCTAGGGCTAAGAATAGGGTTAGGGTTAGGGTTAGGGTTTGGGTTAGGGTTAGGGTTAGGGCTAGGGATAGGGCTACGGCTAGGGTTAGGGTTAGGGTTAGGGTTAGCATATGGGTTCTGGGAGAGTTTATCATGTACCAGCCTTTGAATTCACGGTGAAAGAGATGCCCTCACTGGAGTATGAGTGTAACACGGCGAATTGAAAACTATAGGCCACAAACATTTTAGAATGGTACTTCCTACACTAGAAATGCATGTTCAACTAGATGTAGGACCCGAATAACATAATGTTGGCATTGGTAAAACCAGTTACAAGGCTGATAGTTTCCCTTTGATTTTAATTGTCAAATTGGCTTGGTGTTTGCGGGGTGGGGAAAGCTGGTGAAAAATTTCACAACTCCTCTTCACAGGACTGTACGACAGTATCTGAGTACTTGAAGAAGTCACCGAAACCGGTTTGGCTCAGTGGTAGAGCGTCGGTCTGCGGACTGACAGGTGCTGGGTTCGATTCTGGTCAATGGCATGTACCTTGGTTGCGGGTACATCCCCAGTAGGGGATGTGCAGGAGGCAGCTGGTCGATGTTTCTCTCTCATAGATGTTCCTGGCTCTCTATCTCTCTCCCTTCCTCTGTAAAATATCAATAAAATATATATTTTTTTAAAAAGAACCAAGAGAGGTGAACAATAGCCAAGCTTGTGTTCAATTAGTAGTAAAGTCAACAAAAGGCCCTTATGATAACTGTATGAAAATGGAAAACCTGCCAGATCTCCAAATAAAAGAGCAGGACAATGTATGTGATAATAATTCTTTCGCGTGCTGGTAGTAATGTAAAAAAAAAAATGTCATTTCACCTTGGAATTCATATGAAAGCAGCTACAGACCCTTGGAGGTGCTTACAGAACTCTGGAAACTCACAAACTGAAGTAAGCTTAATGTCTAAGAAGGTGTATAAGATACGAGGATTACATCAACAAAGAGCCTTGCTAACAGCAACACATTGTTTAATGACAGGAGAATGGTGTTGAAACATCAGAGAAAATAGGTTGCTATAGGTTACCGGCCTACCTCAGTGCCAGTGACTTGTCTTTTTTCAAAGAAGGCTGAGAAGCTTTGAAACAGGAAGTGCTGACGTCATCAAGTGGTCAGGGCCAGGTGAGTAGGCCCACGTGCACCGGTGATAATTATGTGGGCCTGAGTCAATCTGGGAGGAAGTTCATGCCTTAATTGAGGCTGCATACTGCCGATTGACAGCAGGTGTCGGAGGGGAGACCAGGGCCACTGTGTGCGGTGAGCAAGACAGCTGTTGTGGGAAGCTCTTCCAAAGACACCCCACCCCCTGAGACCACCTGCAGACCAGCTCTCTCCTCAGGCCTGTGGCCAGCCAAGTGAGGGGAGAGGGGCCTGTCTCCCGGATGCTAGGTTGTCTGGTGACCAGAGTTCTACATTCCGTACTGCCCTGTGACTGAGCCAGTGACCTCAAGGGTGCAGGGCTCTATGGCCTGTATGCTTTCCTTTAAGCAGGCTGACCTGCAGACCCCTCAGGGCTTTGGACTTTTGCCAAGGCAAGAGCCTACAAGATCCCTAAGGACACCTGAGGGATGATGCGGGAAAGCATTTTCTGGAGACCAGGGCACGTGTCTTCAAACCCGCCAGCCCTGCCGGTTAGGGTTAGAGTTAGGGTTAGGGTTAGGGTTAAGGTTAGGGTTAGGGGTAAGGGTAGGGTTAGGGGTAGGGCTAGGGCTGGGGCTAGGGCTAGGGCTAGGGCTAGGGTTAGGGTTAGGGTTAGGGGTAAGGGTAGGGTTAGGGGTAGGGCTAGGGCTAGGTCTAGTGCTAGGGATAGGGCTAGGGTTAGGGTTAGGGTTAGGGTTAGGGCTAGGGCTGGGGCTAGGGCTAGGGCTAGGGCTAGGTCTAGGGCTAAGAATAGGGTTAGGGTTAGGGTTAGGGTTTGGGTTAGGGTTAGGGTTAGGGCTAGGGATAGGGCTACGGCTAGGGTTAGGGTTAGGGTTAGGGTTAGCATATGGGTTCTGGGAGAGTTTATCATGTACCAGCCTTTGAATTCACGGTGAAAGAGATGCCCTCACTGGAGTATGAGTGTAACACGGCGAATTGAAAACTATAGGCCACAAACATTTTAGAATGGTACTTCCTACACTAGAAATGCATGTTCAACTAGATGTAGGACCCGAATAACATAATGTTGGCATTGGTAAAACCAGTTACAAGGCTGATAATTTAATGTGGTATAGTTTCCCTTTGATTTTAATTGTCAAATTGGCTTGGTGTTTGCGGGGTGGGGAAAGCTGGTGAAAAATTTCACAACTCCTCTTCACAGGACTGTACGACAGTATCTGAGTACTTGAAGAAGTCACCGAAACCGGTTTGGCTCAGTGGTAGAGCGTCGGTCTGCGGACTGACAGGTGCTGGGTTCGATTCTGGTCAATGGCATGTACCTTGGTTGCGGGTACATCCCCAGTAGGGGATGTGCAGGAGGCAGCTGGTCGATGTTTCTCTCTCATAGATGTTCCTGGCTCTCTATCTCTCTCCCTTCCTCTGTAAAATATCAATAAAATATATATTTTTTAAAAAAGAACCAAGAGAGGTGAACAATAGCCAAGCTTGTGTTCAATTAGTAGTAAAGTCAACAAAAGGCCCTTATGATAACTGTATGAAAATGGAAAACCTGCCAGATCTCCAAATAAAAGAGCAGGACAATGTATGTGATAATAATTCTTTCGCGTGCTGGTAGTAATGTAAAAAAAAAAATGTCATTTCACCTTGGAATTCATATGAAAGCAGCTACAGACCCTTGGAGGTGCTTACAGAACTCTGGAAACTCACAAACTGAAGTAAGCTTAATGTCTAAGAAGGTGTATAAGATACGAGGATTACATCAACAAAGAGCCTTGCTAACAGCAACACATTGTTTAATGACAGGAGAATGGTGTTGAAACATCAGAGAAAATAGGTTGCTATAGGTTACCGGCCTACCTCAGTGCCAGTGACTTGTCTTTTTTCAAAGAAGGCTGAGAAGCTTTGAAACAGGAAGTGCTGACGTCATCAAGTGGTCAGGGCCAGGTGAGTAGGCCCACGTGCACCGGTGATAATTATGTGGGCCTGAGTCAATCTGGGAGGAAGTTCATGCCTTAATTGAGGCTGCATACTGCCGATTGACAGCAGGTGTCGGAGGGGAGACCAGGGCCACTGTGTGCGGTGAGCAAGACAGCTGTTGTGGGAAGCTCTTCCAAAGACACCCCACCCCCTGAGACCACCTGCAGACCAGCTCTCTCCTCAGTCCTGTGGCCAGCCAAGTGAGGGGAGAGGGGCCTGTCTCCCGGATGCTAGGTTGTCTGGTGACCAGAGTTCTACATTCCGTACTGCCCTGTGACTGAGCCAGTGACCTCAAGGGTGCAGGGCTCTATGGCCTGTATGCTTTCCTTTAAGCAGGCTGACCTGCAGACCCCTCAGGGCTTTGGACTTTTGCCAAGGCAAGAGCCTACAAGATCCCTAAGGACACCTGAGGGATGATGCAGGAAAGCATTTTCTGGAGACCAGGGCACGTGTCTTCAAACCCGCCAGCCCTGCCGGTTAGGGTTAGAGTTAGGGTTAGGGTTAGGGTTAAGGTTAGGGTTAGGGGTAAGGGTAGGGTTAGGGGTAGGGCTAGGGCTGGGGCTAGGGCTAGGGCTAGGGCTAGGGTTAGGGTTAGGGTTAGGGGTAAGGGTAGGGTTAGGGGTAGGGCTAGGGCTAGGTCTAGTGCTAGGGATAGGGCTAGGGTTAGGGTTAGGGTTAGGGTTAGGGCTAGGGCTGGGGCTAGGGCTAGGGCTAGGGCTAGGTCTAGGGCTAAGAATAGGGTTAGGGTTAGGGTTAGGGTTTGGGTTAGGGTTAGGGTTAGGGCTAGGGATAGGGCTACGGCTAGGGTTAGGGTTAGGGTTAGGGTTAGCATATGGGTTCTGGGAGAGTTTATCATGTACCAGCCTTTGAATTCACGGTGAAAGAGATGCCCTCACTGGAGTATGAGTGTAACACGGCGAATTGAAAACTATAGGCCACAAACATTTTAGAATGGTACTTCCTACACTAGAAATGCATGTTCAACTAGATGTAGGACCCGAATAACATAATGTTGGCATTGGTAAAACCAGTTACAAGGCTGATAGTTTCCCTTTGATTTTAATTGTCAAATTGGCTTGGTGTTTGCGGGGTGGGGAAAGCTGGTGAAAAATTTCACAACTCCTCTTCACAGGACTGTACGACAGTATCTGAGTACTTGAAGAAGTCACCGAAACCGGTTTGGCTCAGTGGTAGAGCGTCGGTCTGCGGACTGACAGGTGCTGGGTTCGATTCTGGTCAATGGCATGTACCTTGGTTGCGGGTACATCCCCAGTAGGGGATGTGCAGGAGGCAGCTGGTCGATGTTTCTCTCTCATAGATGTTCCTGGCTCTCTATCTCTCTCCCTTCCTCTGTAAAATATCAATAAAATATATATTTTTTAAAAAAGAACCAAGAGAGGTGAACAATAGCCAAGCTTGTGTTCAATTAGTAGTAAAGTCAACAAAAGGCCCTTATGATAACTGTATGAAAATGGAAAACCTGCCAGATCTCCAAATAAAAGAGCAGGACAATGTATGTGATAATAATTCTTTCGCGTGCTGGTAGTAATGTAAAAAAAAAAAAATGTCATTTCACCTTGGAATTCATATGAAAGCAGCTACAGACCCTTGGAGGTGCTTACAGAACTCTGGAAACTCACAAACTGAAGTAAGCTTAATGTCTAAGAAGGTGTATAAGATACGAGGATTACATCAACAAAGAGCCTTGCTAACAGCAACACATTGTTTAATGACAGGAGAATGGTGTTGAAACATCAGAGAAAATAGGTTGCTATAGGTTACCGGCCTACCTCAGTGCCAGTGACTTGTCTTTTTTCAAAGAAGGCTGAGAAGCTTTGAAACAGGAAGTGCTGACGTCATCAAGTGGTCAGGGCCAGGTGAGTAGGCCCACGTGCACCGGTGATAATTATGTGGGCCTGAGTCAATCTGGGAGGAAGTTCATGCCTTAATTGAGGCTGCATACTGCCGATTGACAGCAGGTGTCGGAGGGGAGACCAGGGCCACTGTGTGCGGTGAGCAAGACAGCTGTTGTGGGAAGCTCTTCCAAAGACACCCCACCCCCTGAGACCACCTGCAGACCAGCTCTCTCCTCAGGCCTGTGGCCAGCCAAGTGAGGGGAGAGGGGCCTGTCTCCCGGATGCTAGGTTGTCTGGTGACCAGAGTTCTACATTCCGTACTGCCCTGTGACTGAGCCAGTGACCTCAAGGGTGCAGGGCTCTATGGCCTGTATGCTTTCCTTTAAGCAGGCTGACCTGCAGACCCCTCAGGGCTTTGGACTTTTGCCAAGGCAAGAGCCTACAAGATCCCTAAGGACACCTGAGGGATGATGCGGGAAAGCATTTTCTGGAGACCAGGGCACGTGTCTTCAAACCCGCCAGCCCTGCCGGTTAGGGTTAGAGTTAGGGTTAGGGTTAGGGTTAAGGTTAGGGTTAGGGGTAAGGGTAGGGTTAGGGGTAGGGCTAGGGCTGGGGCTAGGGCTAGGGCTAGGGCTAGGGTTAGGGTTAGGGTTAGGGGTAAGGGTAGGGTTAGGGGTAGGGCTAGGGCTAGGTCTAGTGCTAGGGATAGGGCTAGGGTTAGGGTTAGGGTTAGGGTTAGGGCTAGGGCTGGGGCTAGGGCTAGGGCTAGGGCTAGGTCTAGGGCTAAGAATAGGGTTAGGGTTAGGGTTAGGGTTTGGGTTAGGGTTAGGGATAGGGCTAGGGATAGGGCTACGGCTAGGGTTAGGGTTAGGGTTAGGGTTAGCATATGGGTTCTGGGAGAGTTTATCATGTACCAGCCTTTGAATTCACGGTGAAAGAGATGCCCTCACTGGAGTATGAGTGTAACACGGCGAATTGAAAACTATAGGCCACAAACATTTTAGAATGGTACTTCCTACACTAGAAATGCATGTTCTACTAGATGTAGGACCCGAATAACATAATGTTGGCATTGGTAAAACCAGTTACAAGGCTGATAATTTAATGTGGTATAGTTTCCCTTTGATTTTAATTGTCAAATTGGCTTGGTGTTTGCGGGGTGGGGAAAGCTGGTGAAAAATTTCACAACTCCTCTTCACAGGACTGTACGACAGTATCTGAGTACTTGAAGAAGTCACCGAAACCGGTTTGGCTCAGTGGTAGAGCGTCGGTCTGCGGACTGACAGGTGCTGGGTTCGATTCTGGTCAATGGCATGTACCTTGGTTGCGGGTACATCCCCAGTAGGGGATGTGCAGGAGGCAGCTGGTCGATGTTTCTCTCTCATAGATGTTCCTGGCTCTCTATCTCTCTCCCTTCCTCTGTAAAATATCAATAAAATATATATTTTTTAAAAAAGAACCAAGAGAGGTGAACAATAGCCAAGCTTGTGTTCAATTAGTAGTAAAGTCAACAAAAGGCCCTTATGATAACTGTATGAAAATGGAAAACCTGCCAGATCTCCAAATAAAAGAGCAGGACAATGTATGTGATAATAATTCTTTCGCGTGCTGGTAGTAATGTAAAAAAAAAAAATGTCATTTCACCTTGGAATTCATATGAAAGCAGCTACAGACCCTTGGAGGTGCTTACAGAACTCTGGAAACTCACAAACTGAAGTAAGCTTAATGTCTAAGAAGGTGTATAAGATACGAGGATTACATCAACAAAGAGCCTTGCTAACAGCAACACATTGTTTAATGACAGGAGAATGGTGTTGAAACATCAGAGAAAATAGGTTGCTATAGGTTACCGGCCTACCTCAGTGCCAGTGACTTGTCTTTTTTCAAAGAAGGCTGAGAAGCTTTGAAACAGGAAGTGCTGACGTCATCAAGTGGTCAGGGCCAGGTGAGTAGGCCCACGTGCACCGGTGATAATTATGTGGGCCTGAGTCAATCTGGGAGGAAGTTCATGCCTTAATTGAGGCTGCATACTGCCGATTGACAGCAGGTGTCGGAGGGGAGACCAGGGCCACTGTGTGCGGTGAGCAAGACAGCTGTTGTGGGAAGCTCTTCCAAAGACACCCCACCCCCTGAGACCACCTGCAGACCAGCTCTCTCCTCAGGCCTGTGGCCAGCCAAGTGAGGGGAGAGGGGCCTGTCTCCCGGATGCTAGGTTGTCTGGTGACCAGAGTTCTACATTCCGTACTGCCCTGTGACTGAGCCAGTGACCTCAAGGGTGCAGGGCTCTATGGCCTGTATGCTTTCCTTTAAGCAGGCTGACCTGCAGACCCCTCAGGGCTTTGGACTTTTGCCAAGGCAAGAGCCTACAAGATCCCTAAGGACACCTGAGGGATGATGCGGGAAAGCATTTTCTGGAGACCAGGGCACGTGTCTTCAAACCCGCCAGCCCTGCCGGTTAGGGTTAGAGTTAGGGTTAGGGTTAGGGTTAAGGTTAGGGTTAGGGGTAAGGGTAGGGTTAGGGGTAGGGCTAGGGCTGGGGCTAGGGCTAGGGCTAGGGCTAGGGTTAGGGTTAGGGTTAGGGGTAAGGGTAGGGTTAGGGGTAGGGCTAGGGCTAGGTCTAGTGCTAGGGATAGGGCTAGGGTTAGGGTTAGGGTTAGGGTTAGGGCTAGGGCTGGGGCTAGGGCTAGGGCTAGGGCTAGGTCTAGGGCTAAGAATAGGGTTAGGGTTAGGGTTAGGGTTTGGGTTAGGGTTAGGGATAGGGCTAGGGATAGGGCTACGGCTAGGGTTAGGGTTAGGGTTAGGGTTAGCATATGGGTTCTGGGAGAGTTTATCATGTACCAGCCTTTGAATTCACGGTGAAAGAGATGCCCTCACTGGAGTATGAGTGTAACACGGCGAATTGAAAACTATAGGCCACAAACATTTTAGAATGGTACTTCCTACACTAGAAATGCATGTTCTACTAGATGTAGGACCCGAATAACATAATGTTGGCATTGGTAAAACCAGTTACAAGGCTGATAATTTAATGTGGTATAGTTTCCCTTTGATTTTAATTGTCAAATTGGCTTGGTGTTTGCGGGGTGGGGAAAGCTGGTGAAAAATTTCACAACTCCTCTTCACAGGACTGTACGACAGTATCTGAGTACTTGAAGAAGTCACCGAAACCGGTTTGGCTCAGTGGTAGAGCGTCGGTCTGCGGACTGACAGGTGCTGGGTTCGATTCTGGTCAATGGCATGTACCTTGGTTGCGGGTACATCCCCAGTAGGGGATGTGCAGGAGGCAGCTGGTCGATGTTTCTCTCTCATAGATGTTCCTGGCTCTCTATCTCTCTCCCTTCCTCTGTAAAATATCAATAAAATATATATTTTTTAAAAAAGAACCAAGAGAGGTGAACAATAGCCAAGCTTGTGTTCAATTAGTAGTAAAGTCAACAAAAGGCCCTTATGATAACTGTATGAAAATGGAAAACCTGCCAGATCTCCAAATAAAAGAGCAGGACAATGTATGTGATAATAATTCTTTCGCGTGCTGGTAGTAATGTAAAAAAAAAAATGTCATTTCACCTTGGAATTCATATGAAAGCAGCTACAGACCCTTGGAGGTGCTTACAGAACTCTGGAAACTCACAAACTGAAGTAAGCTTAATGTCTAAGAAGGTGTATAAGATACGAGGATTACATCAACAAAGAGCCTTGCTAACAGCAACACATTGTTTAATGACAGGAGAATGGTGTTGAAACATCAGAGAAAATAGGTTGCTATAGGTTACCGGCCTACCTCAGTGCCAGTGACTTGTCTTTTTTCAAAGAAGGCTGAGAAGCTTTGAAACAGGAAGTGCTGACGTCATCAAGTGGTCAGGGCCAGGTGAGTAGGCCCACGTGCACCGGTGATAATTATGTGGGCCTGAGTCAATCTGGGAGGAAGTTCATGCCTTAATTGAGGCTGCATACTGCCGATTGACAGCAGGTGTCGGAGGGGAGACCAGGGCCACTGTGTGCGGTGAGCAAGACAGCTGTTGTGGGAAGCTCTTCCAAAGACACCCCACCCCCTGAGACCACCTGCAGACCAGCTCTCTCCTCAGGCCTGTGGCCAGCCAAGTGAGGGGAGAGGGGCCTGTCTCCCGGATGCTAGGTTGTCTGGTGACCAGAGTTCTACATTCCGTACTGCCCTGTGACTGAGCCAGTGACCTCAAGGGTGCAGGGCTCTATGGCCTGTATGCTTTCCTTTAAGCAGGCTGACCTGCAGACCCCTCAGGGCTTTGGACTTTTGCCAAGGCAAGAGCCTACAAGATCCCTAAGGACACCTGAGGGATGATGCGGGAAAGCATTTTCTGGAGACCAGGGCACGTGTCTTCAAACCCGCCAGCCCTGCCGGTTAGGGTTAGAGTTAGGGTTAGGGTTAGGGTTAAGGTTAGGGTTAGGGGTAAGGGTAGGGTTAGGGGTAGGGCTAGGGCTGGGGCTAGGGCTAGGGCTAGGGCTAGGGTTAGGGTTAGGGTTAGGGGTAAGGGTAGGGTTAGGGGTAGGGCTAGGGCTAGGTCTAGTGCTAGGGATAGGGCTAGGGTTAGGGTTAGGGTTAGGGTTAGGGCTAGGGCTGGGGCTAGGGCTAGGGCTAGGGCTAGGTCTAGGGCTAAGAATAGGGTTAGGGTTAGGGTTAGGGTTTGGGTTAGGGTTAGGGTTAGGGCTAGGGATAGGGCTACGGCTAGGGTTAGGGTTAGGGTTAGGGTTAGCATATGGGTTCTGGGAGAGTTTATCATGTACCAGCCTTTGAATTCACGGTGAAAGAGATGCCCTCACTGGAGTATGAGTGTAACACGGCGAATTGAAAACTATAGGCCACAAACATTTTAGAATGGTACTTCCTACACTAGAAATGCATGTTCAACTAGATGTAGGACCCGAATAACATAATGTTGGCATTGGTAAAACCAGTTACAAGGCTGATAGTTTCCCTTTGATTTTAATTGTCAAATTGGCTTGGTGTTTGCGGGGTGGGGAAAGCTGGTGAAAAATTTCACAACTCCTCTTCACAGGACTGTACGACAGTATCTGAGTACTTGAAGAAGTCACCGAAACCGGTTTGGCTCAGTGGTAGAGCGTCGGTCTGCGGACTGACAGGTGCTGGGTTCGATTCTGGTCAATGGCATGTACCTTGGTTGCGGGTACATCCCCAGTAGGGGATGTGCAGGAGGCAGCTGGTCGATGTTTCTCTCTCATAGATGTTCCTGGCTCTCTATCTCTCTCCCTTCCTCTGTAAAATATCAATAAAATATATATTTTTTAAAAAAGAACCAAGAGAGGTGAACAATAGCCAAGCTTGTGTTCAATTAGTAGTAAAGTCAACAAAAGGCCCTTATGATAACTGTATGAAAATGGAAAACCTGCCAGATCTCCAAATAAAAGAGCAGGACAATGTATGTGATAATAATTCTTTCGCGTGCTGGTAGTAATGTAAAAAAAAAATGTCATTTCACCTTGGAATTCATATGAAAGCAGCTACAGACCCTTGGAGGTGCTTACAGAACTCTGGAAACTCACAAACTGAAGTAAGCTTAATGTCTAAGAAGGTGTATAAGATACGAGGATTACATCAACAAAGAGCCTTGCTAACAGCAACACATTGTTTAATGACAGGAGAATGGTGTTGAAACATCAGAGAAAATAGGTTGCTATAGGTTACCGGCCTACCTCAGTGCCAGTGACTTGTCTTTTTTCAAAGAAGGCTGAGAAGCTTTGAAACAGGAAGTGCTGACGTCATCAAGTGGTCAGGGCCAGGTGAGTAGGCCCACGTGCACCGGTGATAATTATGTGGGCCTGAGTCAATCTGGGAGGAAGTTCATGCCTTAATTGAGGCTGCATACTGCCGATTGACAGCAGGTGTCGGAGGGGAGACCAGGGCCACTGTGTGCGGTGAGCAAGACAGCTGTTGTGGGAAGCTCTTCCAAAGACACCCCACCCCCTGAGACCACCTGCAGACCAGCTCTCTCCTCAGTCCTGTGGCCAGCCAAGTGAGGGGAGAGGGGCCTGTCTCCCGGATGCTAGGTTGTCTGGTGACCAGAGTTCTACATTCCGTACTGCCCTGTGACTGAGCCAGTGACCTCAAGGGTGCAGGGCTCTATGGCCTGTATGCTTTCCTTTAAGCAGGCTGACCTGCAGACCCCTCAGGGCTTTGGACTTTTGCCAAGGCAAGAGCCTACAAGATCCCTAAGGACACCTGAGGGATGATGCGGGAAAGCATTTTCTGGAGACCAGGGCACGTGTCTTCAAACCCGCCAGCCCTGCCGGTTAGGGTTAGAGTTAGGGTTAGGGTTAAGGTTAGGGTTAGGGGTAAGGGTAGGGTTAGGGGTAGGGCTAGGGCTGGGGCTAGGGCTAGGGCTAGGGCTAGGGTTAGGGTTAGGTTTAGGGGTAAGGGTAGGGTTAGGGGTAGGTCTAGGGCTAGGTCTAGTGCTAGGGATAGGGCTAGGGTTAGGGTTAGGGTTAGGGTTAGGGCTAGGGCTGGGGCTAGGGCTAGGGCTAGGGCTAGGTCTAGGGCTAAGAATAGGGTTAGGGTTAGGGTTAGGGTTTGGGTTAGGGTTAGGGTTAGGGCTAGGGATAGGGCTACGGCTAGGGTTAGGGTTAGGGTTAGGGTTAGCATATGGGTTCTGGGAGAGTTTATCATGTACCAGCCTTTGAATTCACGGTGAAAGAGATGCCCTCACTGGAGTATGAGTGTAACACGGCGAATTGAAAACTATAGGCCACAAACATTTTAGAATGGTACTTCCTACACTAGAAATGCATGTTCAACTAGATGTAGGACCCGAATAACATAATGTTGGCATTGGTAAAACCAGTTACAAGGCTGATAGTTTCCCTTTGATTTTAATTGTCAAATTGGCTTGGTGTTTGCGGGGTGGGGAAAGCTGGTGAAAAATTTCACAACTCCTCTTCACAGGACTGTACGACAGTATCTGAGTACTTGAAGAAGTCACCGAAACCGGTTTGGCTCAGTGGTAGAGCGTCGGTCTGCGGACTGACAGGTGCTGGGTTCGATTCTGGTCAATGGCATGTACCTTGGTTGCGGGTACATCCCCAGTAGGGGATGTGCAGGAGGCAGCTGGTCGATGTTTCTCTCTCATAGATGTTCCTGGCTCTCTATCTCTCTCCCTTCCTCTGTAAAATATCAATAAAATATATATTTTTTAAAAAAGAACCAAGAGAGGTGAACAATAGCCAAGCTTGTGTTCAATTAGTAGTAAAGTCAACAAAAGGCCCTTATGATAACTGTATGAAAATGGAAAACCTGCCAGATCTCCAAATAAAAGAGCAGGACAATGTATGTGATAATAATTCTTTCGCGTGCTGGTAGTAATGTAAAAAAAAAAATGTCATTTCACCTTGGAATTCATATGAAAGCAGCTACAGACCCTTGGAGGTGCTTACAGAACTCTGGAAACTCACAAACTGAAGTAAGCTTAATGTCTAAGAAGGTGTATAAGATACGAGGATTACATCAACAAAGAGCCTTGCTAACAGCAACACATTGTTTAATGACAGGAGAATGGTGTTGAAACATCAGAGAAAATAGGTTGCTATAGGTTACCGGCCTACCTCAGTGCCAGTGACTTGTCTTTTTTCAAAGAAGGCTGAGAAGCTTTGAAACAGGAAGTGCTGACGTCATCAAGTGGTCAGGGCCAGGTGAGTAGGCCCACGTGCACCGGTGATAATTATGTGGGCCTGAGTCAATCTGGGAGGAAGTTCATGCCTTAATTGAGGCTGCATACTGCCGATTGACAGCAGGTGTCGGAGGGGAGACCAGGGCCACTGTGTGCGGTGAGCAAGACAGCTGTTGTGGGAAGCTCTTCCAAAGACACCCCACCCCCTGAGACCACCTGCAGACCAGCTCTCTCCTCAGTCCTGTGGCCAGCCAAGTGAGGGGAGAGGGGCCTGTCTCCCGGATGCTAGGTTGTCTGGTGACCAGAGTTCTACATTCCGTACTGCCCTGTGACTGAGCCAGTGACCTCAAGGGTGCAGGGCTCTATGGCCTGTATGCTTTCCTTTAAGCAGGCTGACCTGCAGACCCCTCAGGGCTTTGGACTTTTGCCAAGGCAAGAGCCTACAAGATCCCTAAGGACACCTGAGGGATGATGCGGGAAAGCATTTTCTGGAGACCAGGGCACGTGTCTTCAAACCCGCCAGCCCTGCCGGTTAGGGTTAGAGTTAGGGTTAGGGTTAAGGTTAGGGTTAGGGGTAAGGGTAGGGTTAGGGGTAGGGCTAGGGCTGGGGCTAGGGCTAGGGCTAGGGCTAGGGTTAGGGTTAGGTTTAGGGGTAAGGGTAGGGTTAGGGGTAGGTCTAGGGCTAGGTCTAGTGCTAGGGATAGGGCTAGGGTTAGGGTTAGGGTTAGGGTTAGGGCTAGGGCTGGGGCTAGGGCTAGGGCTAGGGCTAGGTCTAGGGCTAAGAATAGGGTTAGGGTTAGGGTTAGGGTTTGGGTTAGGTTTAGGGTTAGGGCTAGGGATAGGGCTACGGCTAGGGTTAGGGTTAGGGTTAGGGTTAGCATATGGGTTCTGGGAGAGTTTATCATGTACCAGCCTTTGAATTCACGGTGAAAGAGATGCCCTCACTGGAGTATGAGTGTAACACGGCGAATTGAAAACTATAGGCCACAAACATTTTAGAATGGTACTTCCTACACTAGAAATGCATGTTCAACTAGATGTAGGACCCGAATAACATAATGTTGGCATTGGTAAAACCAGTTACAAGGCTGATAGTTTCCCTTTGATTTTAATTGTCAAATTGGCTTGGTGTTTGCGGGGTGGGGAAAGCTGGTGAAAAATTTCACAACTCCTCTTCACAGGACTGTACGACAGTATCTGAGTACTTGAAGAAGTCACCGAAACCGGTTTGGCTCAGTGGTAGAGCGTCGGTCTGCGGACTGACAGATGCTGGGTTCGATTCTGGTCAATGGCATGTACCTTGGTTGCGGGTACATCCCCAGTAGGGGATGTGCAGGAGGCAGCTGGTCGATGTTTCTCTCTCATAGATGTTCCTGGCTCTCTATCTCTCTCCCTTCCTCTGTAAAATATCAATAAAATATATATTTTTTAAAAAAGAACCAAGAGAGGTGAACAATAGCCAAGCTTGTGTTCAATTAGTAGTAAAGTCAACAAAAGGCCCTTATGATAACTGTATGAAAATGGAAAACCTGCCAGATCTCCAAATAAAAGAGCAGGACAATGTATGTGATAATAATTCTTTCGCGTGCTGGTAGTAATGTAAAAAAAAAAATGTCATTTCACCTTGGAATTCATATGAAAGCAGCTACAGACCCTTGGAGGTGCTTACAGAACTCTGGAAACTCACAAACTGAAGTAAGCTTAATGTCTAAGAAGGTGTATAAGATACGAGGATTACATCAACAAAGAGCCTTGCTAACAGCAACACATTGTTTAATGACAGGAGAATGGTGTTGAAACATCAGAGAAAATAGGTTGCTATAGGTTACCGGCCTACCTCAGTGCCAGTGACTTGTCTTTTTTCAAAGAAGGCTGAGAAGCTTTGAAACAGGAAGTGCTGACGTCATCAAGTGGTCAGGGCCAGGTGAGTAGGCCCACGTGCACCGGTGATAATTATGTGGGCCTGAGTCAATCTGGGAGGAAGTTCATGCCTTAATTGAGGCTGCATACTGCCGATTGACAGCAGGTGTCGGAGGGGAGACCAGGGCCACTGTGTGCGGTGAGCAAGACAGCTGTTGTGGGAAGCTCTTCCAAAGACACCCCACCCCCTGAGACCACCTGCAGACCAGCTCTCTCCTCAGTCCTGTGGCCAGCCAAGTGAGGGGAGAGGGGCCTGTCTCCCGGATGCTAGGTTGTCTGGTGACCAGAGTTCTACATTCCGTACTGCCCTGTGACTGAGCCAGTGACCTCAAGGGTGCAGGGCTCTATGGCCTGTATGCTTTCCTTTAAGCAGGCTGACCTGCAGACCCCTCAGGGCTTTGGACTTTTGCCAAGGCAAGAGCCTACAAGATCCCTAAGGACACCTGAGGGATGATGCGGGAAAGCATTTTCTGGAGACCAGGGCATGTGTCTTCAAACCCGCCAGCCCTGCCGGTTAGGGTTAGAGTTAGGGTTAGGGTTAGGGTTAAGGTTAGGGTTAGGGGTAAGGGTAGGGTTAGGGGTAGGGCTAGGGCTGGGGCTAGGGCTAGGGCTAGGGCTAGGGTTAGGGTTAGGGTTAGGGGTAAGGGTAGGGTTAGGGGTAGGTCTAGGGCTAGGTCTAGTGCTAGGGATAGGGCTAGGGTTAGGGTTAGGGTTAGGGTTAGGGCTAGGGCTGGGGCTAGGGCTAGGGCTAGGGCTAGGTCTAGGGCTAAGAATAGGGTTAGGGTTAGGGTTAGGGTTTGGGTTAGGGTTAGGGTTAGGGCTAGGGATAGGGCTACGGCTAGGGTTAGGGTTAGGGTTAGGGTTAGCATATGGGTTCTGGGAGAGTTTATCATGTATCAGCCTTTGAATTCACGGTGAAAGAGATGCCCTCACTGGAGTATGAGTGTAACACGGCGAATTGAAAACTATAGGCCACAAACATTTTAGAATGGTACTTCCTACACTAGAAATGCATGTTCAACTAGATGTAGGACCCGAATAACATAATGTTGGCATTGGTAAAACCAGTTACAAGGCTGATAGTTTCCCTTTGATTTTAATTGTCAAATTGGCTTGGTGTTTGCGGGGTGGGGAAAGCTGGTGAAAAATTTCACAACTCCTCTTCACAGGACTGTACGACAGTATCTGAGTACTTGAAGAAGTCACCGAAACCGGTTTGGCTCAGTGGTAGAGCGTCGGTCTGCGGACTGACAGGTGCTGGGTTCGATTCTGGTCAATGGCATGTACCTTGGTTGCGGGTACATCCCCAGTAGGGGATGTGCAGGAGGCAGCTGGTCGATGTTTCTCTCTCATAGATGTTCCTGGCTCTCTATCTCTCTCCCTTCCTCTGTAAAATATCAATAAAATATATATTTTTTAAAAAAGAACCAAGAGAGGTGAACAATAGCCAAGCTTGTGTTCAATTAGTAGTAAAGTCAACAAAAGGCCCTTATGATAACTGTATGAAAATGGAAAACCTGCCAGATCTCCAAATAAAAGAGCAGGACAATGTATGTGATAATAATTCTTTCGCGTGCTGGTAGTAATGTAAAAAAAAAAATGTCATTTCACCTTGGAATTCATATGAAAGCAGCTACAGACCCTTGGAGGTGCTTACAGAACTCTGGAAACTCACAAACTGAAGTAAGCTTAATGTCTAAGAAGGTGTATAAGGTACGAGGATTACATCAACAAAGAGCCTTGCTAACAGCAACACATTGTTTAATGACAGGAGAATGGTGTTGAAACATCAGAGAAAATAGGTTGCTATAGGTTACCGGCCTACCTCAGTGCCAGTGACTTGTCTTTTTTCAAAGAAGGCTGAGAAGCTTTGAAACAGGAAGTGCTGACGTCATCAAGTGGTCAGGGCCAGGTGAGTAGGCCCACGTGCACCGGTGATAATTATGTGGGCCTGAGTCAATCTGGGAGGAAGTTCATGCCTTAATTGAGGCTGCATACTGCCGATTGACAGCAGGTGTCGGAGGGGAGACCAGGGCCACTGTGTGCGGTGAGCAAGACAGCTGTTGTGGGAAGCTCTTCCAAAGACACCCCACCCCCTGAGACCACCTGCAGACCAGCTCTCTCCTCAGTCCTGTGGCCAGCCAAGTGAGGGGAGAGGGGCCTGTCTCCCGGATGCTAGGTTGTCTGGTGACCAGAGTTCTACATTCCGTACTGCCCTGTGACTGAGCCAGTGACCTCAAGGGTGCAGGGCTCTATGGCCTGTATGCTTTCCTTTAAGCAGGCTGACCTGCAGACCCCTCAGGGCTTTGGACTTTTGCCAAGGCAAGAGCCTACAAGATCCCTAAGGACACCTGAGGGATGATGCGGGAAAGCATTTTCTGGAGACCAGGGCACGTGTCTTCAAACCCGCCAGCCCTGCCGGTTAGGGTTAGAATTAGGGTTAGGGTTAGGGTTAAGGTTAGGGTTAGGGGTAAGGGTAGGGTTAGGGGTAGGGCTAGGGCTGGGGCTAGGGCTAGGGCTAGGGCTAGGGTTAGGGTTAGGGTTAGGGGTAAGGGTAGGGTTAGGGGTAGGTCTAGGGCTAGGTCTAGTGCTAGGGATAGGGCTAGGGTTAGGGTTAGGGTTAGGGTTAGGGCTAGGGCTGGGGCTAGGGCTAGGGCTAGGGCTAGGTCTAGGGCTAAGAATAGGGTTAGGGTTAGGGTTAGGGTTTGGGTTAGGGTTAGGGTTAGGGCTAGGGATAGGGCTACGGCTAGGGTTAGGGTTAGGGTTAGGGTTAGCATATGGGTTCTGGGAGAGTTTATCATGTACCAGCCTTTGAATTCACGGTGAAAGAGATACCCTCACTGGAGTATGAGTGTAACACGGCGAATTGAAAACTATAGGCCACAAACATTTTAGAATGGTACTTCCTACACTAGAAATGCATGTTCAACTAGATGTAGGACCCGAATAACATAATGTTGGCATTGGTAAAACCAGTTACAAGGCTGATAGTTTCCCTTTGATTTTAATTGTCAAATTGGCTTGGTGTTTGCGGGGTGGGGAAAGCTGGTGAAAAATTTCACAACTCCTCTTCACAGGACTGTACGACAGTATCTGAGTACTTGAAGAAGTCACCGAAACCGGTTTGGCTCAGTGGTAGAGCGTCGGTCTGCGGACTGACAGGTGCTGGGTTCGATTCTGGTCAATGGCATGTACCTTGGTTGCGGGTACATCCCCAGTAGGGGATGTGCAGGAGGCAGCTGGTCGATGTTTCTCTCTCATAGATGTTCCTGGCTCTCTATCTCTCTCCCTTCCTCTGTAAAATATCAATAAAATATATATTTTTTAAAAAAGAACCAAGAGAGGTGAACAATAGCCAAGCTTGTGTTCAATTAGTAGTAAAGTCAACAAAAGGCCCTTATGATAACTGTATGAAAATGGAAAACCTGCCAGATCTCCAAATAAAAGAGCAGGACAATATATGTGATAATAATTCTTTCGCGTGCTGGTAGTAATGTAAAAAAAAAAATGTCATTTCACCTTGGAATTCATATGAAAGCAGCTACAGACCCTTGGAGGTGCTTACAGAACTCTGGAAACTCACAAACTGAAGTAAGCTTAATGTCTAAGAAGGTGTATAAGGTACGAGGATTACATCAACAAAGAGCCTTGCTAACAGCAACACATTGTTTAATGACAGGAGAATGGTGTTGAAACATCAGAGAAAATAGGTTGCTATAGGTTACCGGCCTACCTCAGTGCCAGTGACTTGTCTTTTTTCAAAGAAGGCTGAGAAGCTTTGAAACAGGAAGTGCTGACGTCATCAAGTGGTCAGGGCCAGGTGAGTAGGCCCACGTGCACCGGTGATAATTATGTGGGCCTGAGTCAATCTGGGAGGAAGTTCATGCCTTAATTGAGGCTGCATACTGCCGATTGACAGCAGGTGTCGGAGGGGAGACCAGGGCCACTGTGTGCGGTGAGCAAGACAGCTGTTGTGGGAAGCTCTTCCAAAGACACCCCACCCCCTGAGACCACCTGCAGACCAGCTCTCTCCTCAGGCCTGTGGCCAGCCAAGTGAGGGGAGAGGGGCCTGTCTCCCGGATGCTAGGTTGTCTGGTGACCAGAGTTCTACATTCCGTACTGCCCTGTGACTGAGCCAGTGACCTCAAGGGTGCAGGGCTCTATGGCCTGTATGCTTTCCTTTAAGCAGGCTGACCTGCAGACCCCTCAGGGCTTTGGACTTTTGCCAAGGCAAGAGCCTACAAGATCCCTAAGGACACCTGAGGGATGATGCGGGAAAGCATTTTCTGGAGACCAGGGCACGTGTCTTCAAACCCGCCAGCCCTGCCGGTTAGGGTTAGAGTTAGGGTTAGGGTTAGGGTTAAGGTTAGGGTTAGGGGTAAGGGTAGGGTTAGGGGTAGGGCTAGGGCTGGGGCTAGGGCTAGGGCTAGGGCTAGGGTTAGGGTTAGGGTTAGGGGTAAGGGTAGGGTTAGGGGTAGGTCTAGGGCTAGGTCTAGTGCTAGGGATAGGGCTAGGGTTAGGGTTAGGGTTAGGGTTAGGGCTAGGGCTGGGGCTAGGGCTAGGGCTAGGGCTAGGTCTAGGGCTAAGAATAGGGTTAGGGTTAGGGTTAGGGTTTGGGTTAGGGTTAGGGTTAGGGCTAGGGATAGGGCTACGGCTAGGGTTAGGGTTAGGGTTAGGGTTAGCATATGGGTTCTGGGAGAGTTTATCATGTACCAGCCTTTGAATTCACGGTGAAAGAGATGCCCTCACTGGAGTATGAGTGTAACACGGCGAATTGAAAACTATAGGCCACAAACATTTTAGAATGGTACTTCCTACACTAGAAATGCATGTTCAACTAGATGTAGGACCCGAATAACATAATGTTGGCATTGGTAAAACCAGTTACAAGGCTGATAGTTTCCCTTTGATTTTAATTGTCAAATTGGCTTGGTGTTTGCGGGGTGGGGAAAGCTGGTGAAAAATTTCACAACTCCTCTTCACAGGACTGTACGACAGTATATGAGTACTTGAAGAAGTCACCGAAACCGGTTTGGCTCAGTGGTAGAGCGTCGGTCTGCGGACTGACAGGTGCTGGGTTCGATTCTGGTCAATGGCATGTACCTTGGTTGCGGGTACATCCCCAGTAGGGGATGTGCAGGAGGCAGCTGGTCGATGTTTCTCTCTCATAGATGTTCCTGGCTCTCTATCTCTCTCCCTTCCTCTGTAAAATATCAATAAAATATATATTTTTTAAAAACAAACCAAGAGAGGTGAACAATAGCCAAGCTTGTGTTCAATTAGTAGTAAAGTCAACAAAAGGCCCTTATGATAACTGTATGAAAATGGAAAACCTGCCAGATCTCCAAATAAAAGAGCAGGACAATGTATGTGATAATAATTCTTTCGCGTGCTGGTAGTAATGTAAAAAAAAAAATGTCATTTCACCTTGGAATTCATATGAAAGCAGCTACAGACCCTTGGAGGTGCTTACAGAACTCTGGAAACTCACAAACTGAAGTAAGCTTAATGTCTAAGAAGGTGTATAAGATACGAGGATTACATCAACAAAGAGCCTTGCTAACAGCAACACATTGTTTAATGACAGGAGAATGGTGTTGAAACATCAGAGAAAATAGGTTGCTATAGGTTACCGGCCTACCTCAGTGCCAGTGACTTGTCTTTTTTCAAAGAAGGCTGAGAAGCTTTGAAACAGGAAGTGCTGACGTCATCAAGTGGTCAGGGCCAGGTGAGTAGGCCCACGTGCACCGGTGATAATTATGTGGGCCTGAGTCAATCTGGGAGGAAGTTCATGCCTTAATTGAGGCTGCATACTGCCGATTGACAGCAGGTGTCGGAGGGGAGACCAGGGCCACTGTGTGCGGTGAGCAAGACAGCTGTTGTGGGAAGCTCTTCCAAAGACACCCCACCCCCTGAGACCACCTGCAGACCAGCTCTCTCCTCAGGCCTGTGGCCAGCCAAGTGAGGGGAGAGGGGCCTGTCTCCCGGATGCTAGGTTGTCTGGTGACCAGAGTTCTACATTCCGTACTGCCCTGTGACTGAGCCAGTGACCTCAAGGGTGCAGGGCTCTATGGCCTGTATGCTTTCCTTTAAGCAGGCTGACCTGCAGACCCCTCAGGGCTTTGGACTTTTGCCAAGGCAAGAGCCTACAAGATCCCTAAGGACACCTGAGGGATGATGCGGGAAAGCATTTTCTGGAGACCAGGGCACGTGTCTTCAAACCCGCCAGCGCTGCCGGTTAGGGTTAGAGTTAGGGTTAGGGTTAGGGTTAAGGTTAGGGTTAGGGGTAAGGGTAGGGTTAGGGGTAGGGCTAGGGCTGGGGCTAGGGCTAGGGCTAGGGCTAGGGTTAGGGTCAGGGTTAGGGGTAAGGGTAGGGTTAGGGGTAGGTCTAGGGCTAGGTCTAGTGCTAACGATAGGGCTAGGGTTAGGGTTAGGGTTAGGGTTAGGGCTAGGGCTGGGGCTAGGGCTAGGGCTAGGGCTAGGTCTAGGGCTAAGAATAGGGTTAGGGTTAGGGTTAGGGTTTGGGTTAGGGTTAGGGTTAGGGCTAGGGATAGGGCTACGGCTAGGGTTAGGGTTAGGGTTAGGGTTAGCATATGGGTTCTGGGAGAGTTTATCATGTACCAGCCTTTGAATTCACGGTGAAAGAGATGCCCTCACTGGAGTATGAGTGTAACACGGCGAATTGAAAACTATAGGCCACAAACATTTTAGAATGGTACTTCCTACACTAGAAATGCATGTTCAACTAGATGTAGGACCCGAATAACATAATGTTGGCATTGGTAAAACCAGTTACAAGGCTGATAGTTTCCCTTTGATTTTAATTGTCAAATTGGCTTGGTGTTTGCGGGGTGGGGAAAGCTGGTGAAAAATTTCACAACTCCTCTTCACAGGACTGTACGACAGTATCTGAGTACTTGAAGAAGTCACCGAAACCGGTTTGGCTCCGTGGTAGAGCGTCGGTCTGCGGACTGACAGGTGCTGGGTTCGATTCTGGTCAATGGCATGTACCTTGGTTGCGGGTACATCCCCAGTAGGGGATGTGCAGGAGGCAGCTGGTCGATGTTTCTCTCTCATAGATGTTCCTGGCTCTCTATCTCTCTCCCTTCCTCTGTAAAATATCAATAAAATATATATTTTTTAAAAAAGAACCAAGAGAGGTGAACAATAGCCAAGCTTGTGTTCAATTAGTAGTAAAGTCAACAAAAGGCCCTTATGATAACTGTATGAAAATGGAAAACCTGCCAGATCTCCAAATAAAAGAGCAGGACAATGTATGTGATAATAATTCTTTCGCGTGCTGGTAGTAATGTAAAAAAAAAATGTCATTTCACCTTGGAATTCATATGAAAGCAGCTACAGACCCTTGGAGGTGCTTACAGAACTCTGGAAACTCACAAACTGAAGTAAGCTTAATGTCTAAGAAGGTGTATAAGATACGAGGATTACATCAACAAAGAGCCTTGCTAACAGCAACACATTGTTTAATGACAGGAGAATGGTGTTGAAACATCAGAGAAAATAGGTTGCTATAGGTTACCGGCCTACCTCAGTGCCAGTGACTTGTCTTTTTTCAAAGAAGGCTGAGAAGCTTTGAAACAGGAAGTGCTGACGTCATCAAGTGGTCAGGGCCAGGTGAGTAGGCCCACGTGCACCGGTGATAATTATGTGGGCCTGAGTCAATCTGGGAGGAAGTTCATGCCTTAATTGAGGCTGCATACTGCCGATTGACAGCAGGTGTCGGAGGGGAGACCAGGGCCACTGTGTGCGGTGAGCAAGACAGCTGTTGTGGGAAGCTCTTCCAAAGACACCCCACCCCCTGAGACCACCTGCAGACCAGCTCTCTCCTCAGGCCTGTGGCCAGCCAAGTGAGGGGAGAGGGGCCTGTCTCCCGGATGCTAGGTTGTCTGGTGACCAGAGTTCTACATTCCGTACTGCCCTGTGACTGAGCCAGTGACCTCAAGGGTGCAGGGCTCTATGGCCTGTATGCTTTCCTTTAAGCAGGCTGACCTGCAGACCCCTCAGGGCTTTGGACTTTTGCCAAGGCAAGAGCCTACAAGATCCCTAAGGACACCTGAGGGATGATGCGGGAAAGCATTTTCTGGAGACCAGGGCACGTGTCTTCAAACCCGCCAGCCCTGCCGGTTAGGGTTAGAGTTAGGGTTAGGGTTAGGGTTAAGGTTAGGGTTAGGGGTAAGGGTAGGGTTAGGGGTAGGGCTAGGGCTGGGGCTAGGGCTAGGGCTAGGGCTAGGGTTAGGGTTAGGGTTAGGGGTAAGGGTAGGGGTAGGGGTAGGTCTAGGGCTAGGTCTAGTGCTAGGGATAGGGCTAGGGTTAGGGTTAGGGTTAGGGTTAGGGCTAGGGCTGGGGCTAGGGCTAGGGCTAGGGCTAGGTCTAGGGCTAAGAATAGGGTTAGGGTTAGGGTTAGGGTTTGGGTTAGGGTTAGGGTTAGGGCTAGGGATAGGGATAGGGCTACGGCTAGGGTTAGGGTTAGGGTTAGGGTTAGCATATGGGTTCTGGGAGAGTTTATCATGTACCAGCCTTTGAATTCACGGTGAAAGAGATGCCCTCACTGGAGTATGAGTGTAACACGGCGAATTGAAAACTATAGGCCACAAACATTTTAGAATGGTACTTCCTACACTAGAAATGCATGTTCAACTAGATGTAGGACCCGAATAACATAATGTTGGCATTGGTAAAACCAGTTACAAGGCTGATAGTTTCCCTTTGATTTTAATTGTCAAATTGGCTTGGTGTTTGCGGGGTGGGGAAAGCTGGTGAAAAATTTCACAACTCCTCTTCACAGGACTGTACGACAGTATCTGAGTACTTGAAGAAGTCACCGAAACCGGTTTGGCTCAGTGGTAGAGCGTCGGTCTGCGGACTGACAGGTGCTGGGTTCGATTCTGGTCAATGGCATGTACCTTGGTTGCGGGTACATCCCCAGTAGGGGATGTGCAGGAGGCAGCTGGTCGATGTTTCTCTCTCATAGATGTTCCTGGCTCTCTATCTCTCTCCCTTCCTCTGTAAAATATCAATAAAATATATATTTTTTAAAAAAGAACCAAGAGAGGTGAACAATAGCCAAGCTTGTGTTCAATTAGTAGTAAAGTCAACAAAAGGCCCTTATGATAACTGTATGAAAATGGAAAACCTGCCAGATCTCCAAATAAAAGAGCAGGACAATGTATGTGATAATAATTCTTTCGCGTGCTGGTAGTAATGTAAAAAAAAAATGTCATTTCACCTTGGAATTCATATGAAAGCAGCTACAGACCCTTGGAGGTGCTTACAGAACTCTGGAAACTCACAAACTGAAGTAAGCTTAATGTCTAAGAAGGTGTATAAGATACGAGGATTACATCAACAAAGAGCCTTGCTAACAGCAACACATTGTTTAATGACAGGAGAATGGTGTTGAAACATCAGAGAAAATAGGTTGCTATAGGTTACCGGCCTACCTCAGTGCCAGTGACTTGTCTTTTTTCAAAGAAGGCTGAGAAGCTTTGAAACAGGAAGTGCTGACGTCATCAAGTGGTCAGGGCCAGGTGAGTAGGCCCACGTGCACCGGTGATAATTATGTGGGCCTGAGTCAATCTGGGAGGAAGTTCATGCCTTAATTGAGGCTGCATACTGCCGATTGACAGCAGGTGTCGGAGGGGAGACCAGGGCCACTGTGTGCGGTGAGCAAGACAGCTGTTGTGGGAAGCTCTTCCAAAGACACCCCACCCCCTGAGACCACCTGCAGACCAGCTCTCTCCTCAGGCCTGTGGCCAGCCAAGTGAGGGGAGAGGGGCCTGTCTCCCGGATGCTAGGTTGTCTGGTGACCAGAGTTCTACATTCCGTACTGCCCTGTGACTGAGCCAGTGACCTCAAGGGTGCAGGGCTCTATGGCCTGTATGCTTTCCTTTAAGCAGGCTGACCTGCAGACCCCTCAGGGCTTTGGACTTTTGCCAAGGCAAGAGCCTACAAGATCCCTAAGGACACCTGAGGGATGATGCGGGAAAGCATTTTCTGGAGACCAGGGCACGTGTCTTCAAACCCGCCAGCCCTGCCGGTTAGGGTTAGAGTTAGGGTTAGGGTTAGGGTTAAGGTTAGGGTTAGGGGTAAGGGTAGGGTTAGGGGTAGGGCTAGGGCTGGGGCTAGGGCTAGGGCTAGGGCTAGGGTTAGGGTTAGGGTTAGGGGTAAGGGTAGGGTTAGGGGTAGGTCTAGGGCTAGGTCTAGTGCTAGGGATAGGGCTAGGGTTAGGGTTAGGGTTAGGGTTAGGGCTAGGGCTGGGGCTAGGGCTAGGGCTAGGGCTAGGTCTAGGGCTAAGAATAGGGTTAGGGTTAGGGTTAGGGTTTGGGTTAGGGTTAGGGTTAGGGCTAGGGATAGGGCTACGGCTAGGGTTAGGGTTAGGGTTAGGGTTAGCATATGGGTTCTGGGAGAGTTTATCATGTACCAGCCTTTGAATTCACGGTGAAAGAGATGCCCTCACTGGAGTATGAGTGTAACACGGCGAATTGAAAACTATAGGCCACAAACATTTTAGAATGGTACTTCCTACACTAGAAATGCATGTTCAACTAGATGTAGGACCCGAATAACATAATGTTGGCATTGGTAAAACCAGTTACAAGGCTGATAGTTTCCCTTTGATTTTAATTGTCAAATTGGCTTGGTGTTTGCGGGGTGGGGAAAGCTGGTGAAAAATTTCACAACTCCTCTTCACAGGACTGTACGACAGTATCTGAGTACTTGAAGAAGTCACCGAAACCGGTTTGGCTCAGTGGTAGAGCGTCGGTCTGCGGACTGACAGGTGCTGGGTTCGATTCTGGTCAATGGCATGTACCTTGGTTGCGGGTACATCCCCAGTAGGGGATGTGCAGGAGGCAGCTGGTCGATGTTTCTCTCTCATAGATGTTCCTGGCTCTCTATCTCTCTCCCTTCCTCTGTAAAATATCAATAAAATATATATTTTTTAAAAAAGAACCAAGAGAGGTGAACAATAGCCAAGCTTGTGTTCAATTAGTAGTAAAGTCAACAAAAGGCCCTTATGATAACTGTATGAAAATGGAAAACCTGCCAGATCTCCAAATAAAAGAGCAGGACAATGTATGTGATAATAATTCTTTCGCGTGCTGGTAGTAATGTAAAAAAAAAAATGTCATTTCACCTTGGAATTCATATGAAAGCAGCTACAGACCCTTGGAGGTGCTTACAGAACTCTGGAAACTCACAAACTGAAGTAAGCTTAATGTCTAAGAAGGTGTATAAGATACGAGGATTACATCAACAAAGAGCCTTGCTAACAGCAACACATTGTTTAATGACAGGAGAATGGTGTTGAAACATCAGAGAAAATAGGTTGCTATAGGTTACCGGCCTACCTCAGTGCCAGTGACTTGTCTTTTTTCAAAGAAGGCTGAGAAGCTTTGAAACAGGAAGTGCTGACGTCATCAAGTGGTCAGGGCCAGGTGAGTAGGCCCACGTGCACCGGTGATAATTATGTGGGCCTGAGTCAATCTGGGAGGAAGTTCATGCCTTAATTGAGGCTGCATACTGCCGATTGACAGCAGGTGTCGGAGGGGAGACCAGGGCCACTGTGTGCGGTGAGCAAGACAGCTGTTGTGGGAAGCTCTTCCAAAGACACCCCACCCCCTGAGACCACCTGCAGACCAGCTCTCTCCTCAGGCCTGTGGCCAGCCAAGTGAGGGGAGAGGGGCCTGTCTCCCGGATGCTAGGTTGTCTGGTGACCAGAGTTCTACATTCCGTACTGCCCTGTGACTGAGCCAGTGACCTCAAGGGTGCAGGGCTCTATGGCCTGTATGCTTTCCTTTAAGCAGGCTGACCTGCAGACCCCTCAGGGCTTTGGACTTTTGCCAAGGCAAGAGCCTACAAGATCCCTAAGGACACCTGAGGGATGATGCGGGAAAGCATTTTCTGGAGACCAGGGCACGTGTCTTCAAACCCGCCAGCCCTGCCGGTTAGGGTTAGAGTTAGGGTTAGGGTTAGGGTTAAGGTTAGGGTTAGGGGTAAGGGTAGGGTTAGGGGTAGGGCTAGGGCTGGGGCTAGGGCTAGGGCTAGGGCTAGGGTTAGGGTTAGGGTTAGGGGTAAGGGTAGGGTTAGGGGTAGGTCTAGGGCTAGGTCTAGTGCTAGGGATAGGGCTAGGGTTAGGGTTAGGGTTAGGGTTAGGGCTAGGGCTGGGGCTAGGGCTAGGGCTAGGGCTAGGTCTAGGGCTAAGAATAGGGTTAGGGTTAGGGTTAGGGTTTGGGTTAGGGTTAGGGTTAGGGCTAGGGATAAGGCTACGGCTAGGGTTAGGGTTAGGGTTAGGGTTAGCATATGGGTTCTGGGAGAGTTTATCATGTACCAGCCTTTGAATTCACGGTGAAAGAGATGCCCTCACTGGAGTATGAGTGTAACACGGCGAATTGAAAACTATAGGCCACAAACATTTTAGAATGGTACTTCCTACACTAGAAATGCATGTTCAACTAGATGTAGGACCCGAATAACATAATGTTGGCATTGGTAAAACCAGTTACAAGGCTGATAGTTTCCCTTTGATTTTAATTGTCAAATTGGCTTGGTGTTTGCGGGGTGGGGAAAGCTGGTGAAAAATTTCACAACTCCTCTTCACAGGACTGTACGACAGTATCTGAGTACTTGAAGAAGTCACCGAAACCGGTTTGGCTCAGTGGTAGAGCGTCGGTCTGCGGACTGACAGGTGCTGGGTTCGATTCTGGTCAATGGCATGTACCTTGGTTGCGGGTACATCCCCAGTAGGGGATGTGCAGGAGGCAGCTGGTCGATGTTTCTCTCTCATAGATGTTCCTGGCTCTCTATCTCTCTCCCTTCCTCTGTAAAATATCAATAAAATATATATTTTTTAAAAAAGAACCAAGAGAGGTGAACAATAGCCAAGCTTGTGTTCAATTAGTAGTAAAGTCAACAAAAGGCCCTTATGATAACTGTATGAAAATGGAAAACCTGCCAGATCTCCAAATAAAAGAGCAGGACAATGTATGTGATAATAATTCTTTCGCGTGCTGGTAGTAATGTAAAAAAAAAAATGTCATTTCACCTTGGAATTCATATGAAAGCAGCTACAGACCCTTGGAGGTGCTTACAGAACTCTGGAAACTCACAAACTGAAGTAAGCTTAATGTCTAAGAAGGTGTATAAGATACGAGGATTACATCAACAAAGAGCCTTGCTAACAGCAACACATTGTTTAATGACAGGAGAATGGTGTTGAAACATCAGAGAAAATAGGTTGCTATAGGTTACCGGCCTACCTCAGTGCCAGTGACTTGTCTTTTTTCAAAGAAGGCTGAGAAGCTTTGAAACAGGAAGTGCTGACGTCATCAAGTGGTCAGGGCCAGGTGAGTAGGCCCACGTGCACCGGTGATAATTATGTGGGCCTGAGTCAATCTGGGAGGAAGTTCATGCCTTAATTGAGGCTGCATACTGCCGATTGACAGCAGGTGTCGGAGGGGAGACCAGGGCCACTGTGTGCGGTGAGCAAGACAGCTGTTGTGGGAAGCTCTTCCAAAGACACCCCACCCCCTGAGACCACCTGCAGACCAGCTCTCTCCTCAGGCCTGTGGCCAGCCAAGTGAGGGGAGAGGGGCCTGTCTCCCGGATGCTAGGTTGTCTGGTGACCAGAGTTCTACATTCCGTACTGCCCTGTGACTGAGCCAGTGACCTCAAGGGTGCAGGGCTCTATGGCCTGTATGCTTTCCTTTAAGCAGGCTGACCTG
Source organism: Vespertilio murinus (assembly GCA_963924515.1). NCBI lineage: Eukaryota > Metazoa > Chordata > Mammalia > Chiroptera > Vespertilionidae > Vespertilio > Vespertilio murinus. The sequence goes on from OZ004710.1 coordinate 51,737,607, forward strand.
CAGACCCCTCAGGGCTTTGGACTTTTGCCAAGGCAAGAGCCTACAAGATCCCTAAGGACACCTGAGGGATGATGCGGGAAAGCATTTTCTGGAGACCAGGGCACGTGTCTTCAAACCCGCCAGCCCTGCCGGTTAGGGTTAGAGTTAGGGTTAGGGTTAGGGTTAAGGTTAGGGTTAGGGGTAAGGGTAGGGTTAGGGGTAGGGCTAGGGCTGGGGCTAGGGCTAGGGCTAGGGCTAGGGTTAGGGTTAGGGTTAGGGGTAAGGGTAGGGTTAGGGGTAGGTCTAGGGCTAGGTCTAGTGCTAGGGATAGGGCTAGGGTTAGGGTTAGGGTTAGGGTTAGGGCTAGGGCTGGGGCTAGGGCTAGGGCTAGGGCTAGGTCTAGGGCTAAGAATAGGGTTAGGGTTAGGGTTAGGGTTTGGGTTAGGGTTAGGGTTAGGGCTAGGGATAGGGCTACGGCTAGGGTTAGGGTTAGGGTTAGGGTTAGCATATGGGTTCTGGGAGAGTTTATCATGTACCAGCCTTTGAATTCACGGTGAAAGAGATGCCCTCACTGGAGTATGAGTGTAACACGGCGAATTGAAAACTATAGGCCACAAACATTTTAGAATGGTACTTCCTACACTAGAAATGCATGTTCAACTAGATGTAGGACCCGAATAACATAATGTTGGCATTGGTAAAACCAGTTACAAGGCTGATAGTTTCCCTTTGATTTTAATTGTCAAATTGGCTTGGTGTTTGCGGGGTGGGGAAAGCTGGTGAAAAATTTCACAACTCCTCTTCACAGGACTGTACGACAGTATCTGAGTACTTGAAGAAGTCACCGAAACCGGTTTGGCTCAGTGGTAGAGCGTCGGTCTGCGGACTGACAGGTGCTGGGTTCGATTCTGGTCAATGGCATGTACCTTGGTTGCGGGTACATCCCCAGTAGGGGATGTGCAGGAGGCAGCTGGTCGATGTTTCTCTCTCATAGATGTTCCTGGCTCTCTATCTCTCTCCCTTCCTCTGTAAAATATCAATAAAATATATATTTTTTAAAAAAGAACCAAGAGAGGTGAACAATAGCCAAGCTTGTGTTCAATTAGTAGTAAAGTCAACAAAAGGCCCTTATGATAACTGTATGAAAATGGAAAACCTGCCAGATCTCCAAATAAAAGAGCAGGACAATGTATGTGATAATAATTCTTTCGCGTGCTGGTAGTAATGTAAAAAAAAAAATGTCATTTCACCTTGGAATTCATATGAAAGCAGCTACAGACCCTTGGAGGTGCTTACAGAACTCTGGAAACTCACAAACTGAAGTAAGCTTAATGTCTAAGAAGGTGTATAAGATACGAGGATTACATCAACAAAGAGCCTTGCTAACAGCAACACATTGTTTAATGACAGGAGAATGGTGTTGAAACATCAGAGAAAATAGGTTGCTATAGGTTACCGGCCTACCTCAGTGCCAGTGACTTGTCTTTTTTCAAAGAAGGCTGAGAAGCTTTGAAACAGGAAGTGCTGACGTCATCAAGTGGTCAGGGCCAGGTGAGTAGGCCCACGTGCACCGGTGATAATTATGTGGGCCTGAGTCAATCTGGGAGGAAGTTCATGCCTTAATTGAGGCTGCATACTGCCGATTGACAGCAGGTGTCGGAGGGGAGACCAGGGCCACTGTGTGCGGTGAGCAAGACAGCTGTTGTGGGAAGCTCTTCCAAAGACACCCCACCCCCTGAGACCACCTGCAGACCAGCTCTCTCCTCAGGCCTGTGGCCAGCCAAGTGAGGGGAGAGGGGCCTGTCTCCCGGATGCTAGGTTGTCTGGTGACCAGAGTTCTACATTCCGTACTGCCCTGTGACTGAGCCAGTGACCTCAAGGGTGCAGGGCTCTATGGCCTGTATGCTTTCCTTTAAGCAGGCTGACCTGCAGACCCCTCAGGGCTTTGGACTTTTGCCAAGGCAAGAGCCTACAAGATCCCTAAGGACACCTGAGGGATGATGCAGGAAAGCATTTTCTGGAGACCAGGGCACGTGTCTTCAAACCCGCCAGCCCTGCCGGTTAGGGTTAGAGTTAGGGTTAGGGTTAGGGTTAAGGTTAGGGTTAGGGGTAAGGGTAGGGTTAGGGGTAGGGCTAGGGCTGGGGCTAGGGCTAGGGCTAGGGCTAGGGTTAGGGTTAGGGTTAGGGGTAAGGGTAGGGTTAGGGGTAGGTCTAGGGCTAGGTCTAGTGCTAGGGATAGGGCTAGGGTTAGGGTTAGGGTTAGGGTTAGGGCTAGGGCTGGGGCTAGGGCTAGGGATAGGGCTAGGTCTAGGGCTAAGAATAGGGTTAGGGTTAGGGTTAGGGTTTGGGTTAGGGTTAGGGTTAGGGCTAGGGATAGGGCTACGGCTAGGGTTAGGGTTAGGGTTAGGGTTAGCATATGGGTTCTGGGAGAGTTTATCATGTACCAGCCTTTGAATTCACGGTGAAACAGATGCCCTCACTGGAGTATGAGTGTAACACGGCGAATTGAAAACTATAGGCCACAAACATTTTAGAATGGTACTTCCTACACTAGAAATGCATGTTCAACTAGATGTAGGACCCGAATAACATAATGTTGGCATTGGTAAAACCAGTTACAAGGCTGATAGTTTCCCTTTGATTTTAATTGTCAAATTGGCTTGGTGTTTGCGGGGTGGGGAAAGCTGGTGAAAAATTTCACAACTCCTCTTCACAGGACTGTACGACAGTATCTGAGTACTTGAAGAAGTCACCGAAACCGGTTTGGCTCAGTGGTAGAGCGTCGGTCTGCGGACTGACAGGTGCTGGGTTCGATTCTGGTCAATGGCATGTACCTTGGTTGCGGGTACATCCCCAGTAGGGGATGTGCAGGAGGCAGCTGGTCGATGTTTCTCTCTCATAGATGTTCCTGGCTCTCTATCTCTCTCCCTTCCTCTGTAAAATATCAATAAAATATATATTTTTTAAAAAAGAACCAAGAGAGGTGAACAATAGCCAAGCTTGTGTTCAATTAGTAGTAAAGTCAACAAAAGGCCCTTATGATAACTGTATGAAAATGGAAAACCTGCCAGATCTCCAAATAAAAGAGCAGGACAATGTATGTGATAATAATTCTTTCGCGTGCTGGTAGTAATGTAAAAAAAAAAATGTCATTTCACCTTGGAATTCATATGAAAGCAGCTACAGACCCTTGGAGGTGCTTACAGAACTCTGGAAACTCACAAACTGAAGTAAGCTTAATGTCTAAGAAGGTGTATAAGATACGAGGATTACATCAACAAAGAGCCTTGCTAACAGCAACACATTGTTTAATGACAGGAGAATGGTGTTGAAACATCAGAGAAAATAGGTTGCTATAGGTTACCGGCCTACCTCAGTGCCAGTGACTTGTCTTTTTTCAAAGAAGGCTGAGAAGCTTTGAAACAGGAAGTGCTGACGTCATCAAGTGGTCAGGGCCAGGTGAGTAGGCCCACGTGCACCGGTGATAATTATGTGGGCCTGAGTCAATCTGGGAGGAAGTTCATGCCTTAATTGAGGCTGCATACTGCCGATTGACAGCAGGTGTCGGAGGGGAGACCAGGGCCACTGTGTGCGGTGAGCAAGACAGCTGTTGTGGGAAGCTCTTCCAAAGACACCCCACCCCCTGAGACCACCTGCAGACCAGCTCTCTCCTCAGGCCTGTGGCCAGCCAAGTGAGGGGAGAGGGGCCTGTCTCCCGGATGCTAGGTTGTCTGGTGACCAGAGTTCTACATTCCGTACTGCCCTGTGACTGAGCCAGTGACCTCAAGGGTGCAGGGCTCTATGGCCTGTATGCTTTCCTTTAAGCAGGCTGACCTGCAGACCCCTCAGGGCTTTGGACTTTTGCCAAGGCAAGAGCCTACAAGATCCCTAAGGACACCTGAGGGATGATGCGGGAAAGCATTTTCTGGAGACCAGGGCACGTGTCTTCAAACCCGCCAGCCCTGCCGGTTAGGGTTAGAGTTAGGGTTAGGGTTAGGGTTAAGGTTAGGGTTAGGGGTAAGGGTAGGGTTAGGGGTAGGGCTAGGGCTGGGGCTAGGGCTAGGGCTAGGGCTAGGGTTAGGGTTAGGGTTAGGGGTAAGGGTAGGGTTAGGGGTAGGTCTAGGGCTAGGTCTAGTGCTAGGGATAGGGCTAGGGTTAGGGTTAGGGTTAGGGTTAGGGCTAGGGCTGGGGCTAGGGCTAGGGCTAGGGCTAGGTCTAGGGCTAAGAATAGGGTTAGGGTTAGGGTTAGGGTTTGGGTTAGGGTTAGGGTTAGGGCTAGGGATAGGGCTACGGCTAGGGTTAGGGTTAGGGTTAGGGTTAGCATATGGGTTCTGGGAGAGTTTATCATGTACCAGCCTTTGAATTCACGGTGAAAGAGATGCCCTCACTGGAGTATGAGTGTAACACGGCGAATTGAAAACTATAGGCCACAAACATTTTAGAATGGTACTTCCTACACTAGAAATGCATGTTCAACTAGATGTAGGACCCGAATAACATAATGTTGGCATTGGTAAAACCAGTTACAAGGCTGATAGTTTCCCTTTGATTTTAATTGTCAAATTGGCTTGGTGTTTGCGGGGTGGGGAAAGCTGGTGAAAAATTTCACAACTCCTCTTCACAGGACTGTACGACAGTATCTGAGTACTTGAAGAAGTCACCGAAACCGGTTTGGCTCAGTGGTAGAGCGTCGGTCTGCGGACTGACAGGTGCTGGGTTCGATTCTGGTCAATGGCATGTACCTTGGTTGCGGGTACATCCCCAGTAGGGGATGTGCAGGAGGCAGCTGGTCGATGTTTCTCTCTCATAGATGTTCCTGGCTCTCTATCTCTCTCCCTTCCTCTGTAAAATATCAATAAAATATATATTTTTTAAAAACAAACCAAGAGAGGTGAACAATAGCCAAGCTTGTGTTCAATTAGTAGTAAAGTCAACAAAAGGCCCTTATGATAACTGTATGAAAATGGAAAACCTGCCAGATCTCCAAATAAAAGAGCAGGACAATGTATGTGATAATAATTCTTTCGCGTGCTGGTAGTAATGTAAAAAAAAAAATGTCATTTCACCTTGGAATTCATATGAAAGCAGCTACAGACCCTTGGAGGTGCTTACAGAACTCTGGAAACTCACAAACTGAAGTAAGCTTAATGTCTAAGAAGGTGTATAAGATACGAGGATTACATCAACAAAGAGCCTTGCTAACAGCAACACATTGTTTAATGACAGGAGAATGGTGTTGAAACATCAGAGAAAATAGGTTGCTATAGGTTACCGGCCTACCTCAGTGCCAGTGACTTGTCTTTTTTCAAAGAAGGCTGAGAAGCTTTGAAACAGGAAGTGCTGACGTCATCAAGTGGTCAGGGCCAGGTGAGTAGGCCCACGTGCACCGGTGATAATTATGTGGGCCTGAGTCAATCTGGGAGGAAGTTCATGCCTTAATTGAGGCTGCATACTGCCGATTGACAGCAGGTGTCGGAGGGGAGACCAGGGCCACTGTGTGCGGTGAGCAAGACAGCTGTTGTGGGAAGCTCTTCCAAAGACACCCCACCCCCTGAGACCACCTGCAGACCAGCTCTCTCCTCAGGCCTGTGGCCAGCCAAGTGAGGGGAGAGGGGCCTGTCTCCCGGATGCTAGGTTGTCTGGTGACCAGAGTTCTACATTCCGTACTGCCCTGTGACTGAGCCAGTGACCTCAAGGGTGCAGGGCTCTATGGCCTGTATGCTTTCCTTTAAGCAGGCTGACCTGCAGACCCCTCAGGGCTTTGGACTTTTGCCAAGGCAAGAGCCTACAAGATCCCTAAGGACACCTGAGGGATGATGCGGGAAAGCATTTTCTGGAGACCAGGGCACGTGTCTTCAAACCCGCCAGCCCTGCCGGTTAGGGTTAGAGTTAGGGTTAGGGTTAGGGTTAAGGTTAGGGTTAGGGGTAAGGGTAGGGTTAGGGGTAGGGCTAGGGCTGGGGCTAGGGCTAGGGCTAGGGCTAGGGTTAGGGTTAGGGTTAGGGGTAAGGGTAGGGTTAGGGGTAGGTCTAGGGCTAGGTCTAGTGCTAGGGATAGGGCTAGGGTTAGGGTTAGGGTTAGGGTTAGGGCTAGGGCTGGGGCTAGGGCTAGGGCTAGGGCTAGGTCTAGGGCTAAGAATAGGGTTAGGGTTAGGGTTAGGGTTTGGGTTAGGGTTAGGGTTAGGGCTAGGGATAGGGCTACGGCTAGGGTTAGGGTTAGGGTTAGGGTTAGCATATGGGTTCTGGGAGAGTTTATCATGTACCAGCCTTTGAATTCACGGTGAAAGAGATGCCCTCACTGGAGTATGAGTGTAACACGGCGAATTGAAAACTATAGGCCACAAACATTTTAGAATGGTACTTCCTACACTAGAAATGCATGTTCAACTAGATGTAGGACCCGAATAACATAATGTTGGCATTGGTAAAACCAGTTACAAGGCTGATAGTTTCCCTTTGATTTTAATTGTCAAATTGGCTTGGTGTTTGCGGGGTGGGGAAAGCTGGTGAAAAATTTCACAACTCCTCTTCACAGGACTGTACGACAGTATCTGAGTACTTGAAGAAGTCACCGAAACCGGTTTGGCTCAGTGGTAGAGCGTCGGTCTGCGGACTGACAGGTGCTGGGTTCGATTCTGGTCAATGGCATGTACCTTGGTTGCGGGTACATCCCCAGTAGGGGATGTGCAGGAGGCAGCTGGTCGATGTTTCTCTCTCATAGATGTTCCTGGCTCTCTATCTCTCTCCCTTCCTCTGTAAAATATCAATAAAATATATATTTTTTAAAAACAAACCAAGAGAGGTGAACAATAGCCAAGCTTGTGTTCAATTAGTAGTAAAGTCAACAAAAGGCCCTTATGATAACTGTATGAAAATGGAAAACCTGCCAGATCTCCAAATAAAAGAGCAGGACAATGTATGTGATAATAATTCTTTCGCGTGCTGGTAGTAATGTAAAAAAAAAAATGTCATTTCACCTTGGAATTCATATGAAAGCAGCTACAGACCCTTGGAGGTGCTTACAGAACTCTGGAAACTCACAAACTGAAGTAAGCTTAATGTCTAAGAAGGTGTATAAGATACGAGGATTACATCAACAAAGAGCCTTGCTAACAGCAACACATTGTTTAATGACAGGAGAATGGTGTTGAAACATCAGAGAAAATAGGTTGCTATAGGTTACCGGCCTACCTCAGTGCCAGTGACTTGTCTTTTTTCAAAGAAGGCTGAGAAGCTTTGAAACAGGAAGTGCTGACGTCATCAAGTGGTCAGGGCCAGGTGAGTAGGCCCACGTGCACCGGTGATAATTATGTGGGCCTGAGTCAATCTGGGAGGAAGTTCATGCCTTAATTGAGGCTGCATACTGCCGATTGACAGCAGGTGTCGGAGGGGAGACCAGGGCCACTGTGTGCGGTGAGCAAGACAGCTGTTGTGGGAAGCTCTTCCAAAGACACCCCACCCCCTGAGACCACCTGCAGACCAGCTCTCTCCTCAGGCCTGTGGCCAGCCAAGTGAGGGGAGAGGGGCCTGTCTCCCGGATGCTAGGTTGTCTGGTGACCAGAGTTCTACATTCCGTACTGCCCTGTGACTGAGCCAGTGACCTCAAGGGTGCAGGGCTCTATGGCCTGTATGCTTTCCTTTAAGCAGGCTGACCTGCAGACCCCTCAGGGCTTTGGACTTTTGCCAAGGCAAGAGCCTACAAGATCCCTAAGGACACCTGAGGGATGATGCGGGAAAGCATTTTCTGGAGACCAGGGCACGTGTCTTCAAACCCGCCAGCCCTGCCGGTTAGGGTTAGAGTTAGGGTTAGGGTTAGGGTTAAGGTTAGGGTTAGGGGTAAGGGTAGGGTTAGGGGTAGGGCTAGGGCTGGGGCTAGGGCTAGGGCTAGGGCTAGGGTTAGGGTTAGGGTTAGGGGTAAGGGTAGGGTTAGGGGTAGGTCTAGGGCTAGGTCTAGTGCTAGGGATAGGGCTAGGGTTAGGGTTAGGGTTAGGGTTAGGGCTAGGGCTGGGGCTAGGGCTAGGGCTAGGGCTAGGTCTAGGGCTAAGAATAGGGTTAGGGTTAGGGTTAGGGTTTGGGTTAGGGTTAGGGTTAGGGCTAGGGATAGGGCTACGGCTAGGGTTAGGGTTAGGGTTAGGGTTAGCATATGGGTTCTGGGAGAGTTTATCATGTACCAGCCTTTGAATTCACGGTGAAAGAGATGCCCTCACTGGAGTATGAGTGTAACACGGCGAATTGAAAACTATAGGCCACAAACATTTTAGAATGGTACTTCCTACACTAGAAATGCATGTTCAACTAGATGTAGGACCCGAATAACATAATGTTGGCATTGGTAAAACCAGTTACAAGGCTGATAGTTTCCCTTTGATTTTAATTGTCAAATTGGCTTGGTGTTTGCGGGGTGGGGAAAGCTGGTGAAAAATTTCACAACTCCTCTTCACAGGACTGTACGACAGTATCTGAGTACTTGAAGAAGTCACCGAAACCGGTTTGGCTCAGTGGTAGAGCGTCAGTCTGCGGACTGACAGGTGCTGGGTTCGATTCTGGTCAATGGCATGTACCTTGGTTGCGGGTACATCCCCAGTAGGGGATGTGCAGGAGGCAGCTGGTCGATGTTTCTCTCTCATAGATGTTCCTGGCTCTCTATCTCTCTCCCTTCCTCTGTAAAATATCAATAAAATATATATTTTTTAAAAAAGAACCAAGAGAGGTGAACAATAGCCAAGCTTGTGTTCAATTAGTAGTAAAGTCAACAAAAGGCCCTTATGATAACTGTATGAAAATGGAAAACCTGCCAGATCTCCAAATAAAAGAGCAGGACAATGTATGTGATAATAATTCTTTCGCGTGCTGGTAGTAATGTAAAAAAAAAAATGTCATTTCACCTTGGAATTCATATGAAAGCAGCTACAGACCCTTGGAGGTGCTTACAGAACTCTGGAAACTCACAAACTGAAGTAAGCTTAATGTCTAAGAAGGTGTATAAGATACGAGGATTACATCAACAAAGAGCCTTGCTAACAGCAACACATTGTTTAATGACAGGAGAATGGTGTTGAAACATCAGAGAAAATAGGTTGCTATAGGTTACCGGCCTACCTCAGTGCCAGTGACTTGTCTTTTTTCAAAGAAGGCTGAGAAGCTTTGAAACAGGAAGTGCTGACGTCATCAAGTGGTCAGGGCCAGGTGAGTAGGCCCACGTGCACCGGTGATAATTATGTGGGCCTGAGTCAATCTGGGAGGAAGTTCATGCCTTAATTGAGGCTGCATACTGCCGATTGACAGCAGGTGTCGGAGGGGAGACCAGGGCCACTGTGTGCGGTGAGCAAGACAGCTGTTGTGGGAAGCTCTTCCAAAGACACCCCACCCCCTGAGACCACCTGCAGACCAGCTCTCTCCTCAGGCCTGTGGCCAGCCAAGTGAGGGGAGAGGGGCCTGTCTCCCGGATGCTAGGTTGTCTGGTGACCAGAGTTCTACATTCCGTACTGCCCTGTGACTGAGCCAGTGACCTCAAGGGTGCAGGGCTCTATGGCCTGTATGCTTTCCTTTAAGCAGGCTGACCTGCAGACCCCTCAGGGCTTTGGACTTTTGCCAAGGCAAGAGCCTACAAGATCCCTAAGGACACCTGAGGGATGATGCGGGAAAGCATTTTCTGGAGACCAGGGCACGTGTCTTCAAACCCGCCAGCCCTGCCGGTTAGGGTTAGAGTTAGGGTTAGGGTTAGGGTTAAGGTTAGGGTTAGGGGTAAGGGTAGGGTTAGGGGTAGGGCTAGGGCTGGGGCTAGGGCTAGGGCTAGGGCTAGGGTTAGGGTTAGGGTTAGGGGTAAGGGTAGGGGTAGGGGTAGGTCTAGGGCTAGGTCTAGTGCTAGGGATAGGGCTAGGGTTAGGGTTAGGGTTAGGGTTAGGGCTAGGGCTGGGGCTAGGGCTAGGGCTAGGGCTAGGTCTAGGGCTAAGAATAGGGTTAGGGTTAGGGTTAGGGTTTGGGTTAGGGTTAGGGTTAGGGCTAGGGATAGGGCTACGGCTAGGGTTAGGGTTAGGGTTAGGGTTAGCATATGGGTTCTGGGAGAGTTTATCATGTACCAGCCTTTGAATTCACGGTGAAAGAGATGCCCTCACTGGAGTATGAGTGTAACACGGCGAATTGAAAACTATAGGCCACAAACATTTTAGAATGGTACTTCCTACACTAGAAATGCATGTTCAACTAGATGTAGGACCCGAATAACATAATGTTGGCATTGGTAAAACCAGTTACAAGGCTGATAGTTTCCCTTTGATTTTAATTGTCAAATTGGCTTGGTGTTTGCGGGGTGGGGAAAGCTGGTGAAAAATTTCACAACTCCTCTTCACAGGACTGTACGACAGTATCTGAGTACTTGAAGAAGTCACCGAAACCGGTTTGGCTCAGTGGTAGAGCGTCGGTCTGCGGACTGACAGGTGCTGGGTTCGATTCTGGTCAATGGCATGTACCTTGGTTGCGGGTACATCCCCAGTAGGGGATGTGCAGGAGGCAGCTGGTCGATGTTTCTCTCTCATAGATGTTCCTGGCTCTCTATCTCTCTCCCTTCCTCTGTAAAATATCAATAAAATATATATTTTTTAAAAAAGAACCAAGAGAGGTGAACAATAGCCAAGCTTGTGTTCAATTAGTAGTAAAGTCAACAAAAGGCCCTTATGATAACTGTATGAAAATGGAAAACCTGCCAGATCTCCAAATAAAAGAGCAGGACAATGTATGTGATAATAATTCTTTCGCGTGCTGGTAGTAATGTAAAAAAAAAAATGTCATTTCACCTTGGAATTCATATGAAAGCAGCTACAGACCCTTGGAGGTGCTTACAGAACTCTGGAAACTCACAAACTGAAGTAAGCTTAATGTCTAAGAAGGTGTATAAGATACGAGGATTACATCAACAAAGAGCCTTGCTAACAGCAACACATTGTTTAATGACAGGAGAATGGTGTTGAAACATCAGAGAAAATAGGTTGCTATAGGTTACCGGCCTACCTCAGTGCCAGTGACTTGTCTTTTTTCAAAGAAGGCTGAGAAGCTTTGAAACAGGAAGTGCTGACGTCATCAAGTGGTCAGGGCCAGGTGAGTAGGCCCACGTGCACCGGTGATAATTATGTGGGCCTGAGTCAATCTGGGAGGAAGTTCATGCCTTAATTGAGGCTGCATACTGCCGATTGACAGCAGGTGTCGGAGGGGAGACCAGGGCCACTGTGTGCGGTGAGCAAGACAGCTGTTGTGGGAAGCTCTTCCAAAGACACCCCACCCCCTGAGACCACCTGCAGACCAGCTCTCTCCTCAGGCCTGTGGCCAGCCAAGTGAGGGGAGAGGGGCCTGTCTCCCGGATGCTAGGTTGTCTGGTGACCAGAGTTCTACATTCCGTACTGCCCTGTGACTGAGCCAGTGACCTCAAGGGTGCAGGGCTCTATGGCCTGTATGCTTTCCTTTAAGCAGGCTGACCTGCAGACCCCTCAGGGCTTTGGACTTTTGCCAAGGCAAGAGCCTACAAGATCCCTAAGGACACCTGAGGGATGATGCGGGAAAGCATTTTCTGGAGACCAGGGCACGTGTCTTCAAACCCGCCAGCCCTGCCGGTTAGGGTTAGAGTTAGGGTTAGGGTTAGGGTTAAGGTTAGGGTTAGGGGTAAGGGTAGGGTTAGGGGTAGGGCTAGGGCTGGGGCTAGGGCTAGGGCTAGGGCTAGGGTTAGGGTTAGGGTTAGGGGTAAGGGTAGGGTTAGGGGTAGGTCTAGGGCTAGGTCTAGTGCTAGGGATAGGGCTAGGGTTAGGGTTAGGGTTAGGGTTAGGGCTAGGGCTGGGGCTAGGGCTAGGGCTAGGGCTAGGTCTAGGGCTAAGAATAGGGTTAGGGTTAGGGTTAGGGTTTGGGTTAGGGTTAGGGTTAGGGCTAGGGATAGGGCTACGGCTAGGGTTAGGGTTAGGGTTAGGGTTAGCATATGGGTTCTGGGAGAGTTTATCATGTACCAGCCTTTGAATTCACGGTGAAAGAGATGCCCTCACTGGAGTATGAGTGTAACACGGCGAATTGAAAACTATAGGCCACAAACATTTTAGAATGGTACTTCCTACACTAGAAATGCATGTTCAACTAGATGTAGGACCCGAATAACATAATGTTGGCATTGGTAAAACCAGTTACAAGGCTGATAGTTTCCCTTTGATTTTAATTGTCAAATTGGCTTGGTGTTTGCGGGGTGGGGAAAGCTGGTGAAAAATTTCACAACTCCTCTTCACAGGACTGTACGACAGTATCTGAGTACTTGAAGAAGTCACCGAAACCGGTTTGGCTCAGTGGTAGAGCGTCGGTCTGCGGACTGACAGGTGCTGGGTTCGATTCTGGTCAATGGCATGTACCTTGGTTGCGGGTACATCCCCAGTAGGGGATGTGCAGGAGGCAGCTGGTCGATGTTTCTCTCTCATAGATGTTCCTGGCTCTCTATCTCTCTCCCTTCCTCTGTAAAATATCAATAAAATATATATTTTTTAAAAACAAACCAAGAGAGGTGAACAATAGCCAAGCTTGTGTTCAATTAGTAGTAAAGTCAACAAAAGGCCCTTATGATAACTGTATGAAAATGGAAAACCTGCCAGATCTCCAAATAAAAGAGCAGGACAATGTATGTCATAATAATTCTTTCGCGTGCTGGTAGTAATGTAAAAAAAAAAATGTCATTTCACCTTGGAATTCATATGAAAGCAGCTACAGACCCTTGGAGGTGCTTACAGAACTCTGGAAACTCACAAACTGAAGTAAGCTTAATGTCTAAGAAGGTGTATAAGATACGAGGATTACATCAACAAAGAGCCTTGCTAACAGCAACACATTGTTTAATGACAGGAGAATGGTGTTGAAACATCAGAGAAAATAGGTTGCTATAGGTTACCGGCCTACCTCAGTGCCAGTGACTTGTCTTTTTTCAAAGAAGGCTGAGAAGCTTTGAAACAGGAAGTGCTGACGTCATCAAGTGGTCAGGGCCAGGTGAGTAGGCCCACGTGCACCGGTGATAATTATGTGGGCCTGAGTCAATCTGGGAGGAAGTTCATGCCTTAATTGAGGCTGCATACTGCCGATTGACAGCAGGTGTCGGAGGGGAGACCAGGGCCACTGTGTGCGGTGAGCAAGACAGCTGTTGTGGGAAGCTCTTCCAAAGACACCCCACCCCCTGAGACCACCTGCAGACCAGCTCTCTCCTCAGGCCTGTGGCCAGCCAAGTGAGGGGAGAGGGGCCTGTCTCCCGGATGCTAGGTTGTCTGGTGACCAGAGTTCTACATTCCGTACTGCCCTGTGACTGAGCCAGTGACCTCAAGGGTGCAGGGCTCTATGGCCTGTATGCTTTCCTTTAAGCAGGCTGACCTGCAGACCCCTCAGGGCTTTGGACTTTTGCCAAGGCAAGAGCCTACAAGATCCCTAAGGACACCTGAGGGATGATGCGGGAAAGCATTTTCTGGAGACCAGGGCACGTGTCTTCAAACCCGCCAGCCCTGCCGGTTAGGGTTAGAGTTAGGGTTAGGGTTAGGGTTAAGGTTAGGGTTAGGGGTAAGGGTAGGGTTAGGGGTAGGGCTAGGGCTGGGGCTAGGGCTAGGGCTAGGGCTAGGGTTAGGGTTAGGGTTAGGGGTAAGGGTAGGGTTAGGGGTAGGTCTAGGGCTAGGTCTAGTGCTAGGGATAGGGCTAGGGTTAGGGTTAGGGTTAGGGTTAGGGCTAGGGCTGGGGCTAGGGCTAGGGCTAGGGCTAGGTCTAGGGCTAAGAATAGGGTTAGGGTTAGGGTTAGGGTTTGGGTTAGGGTTAGGGTTAGGGCTAGGGATAGGGCTACGGCTAGGGTTAGGGTTAGGGTTAGGGTTAGCATATGGGTTCTGGGAGAGTTTATCATGTACCAGCCTTTGAATTCACGGTGAAAGAGATGCCCTCACTGGAGTATGAGTGTAACACGGCGAATTGAAAACTATAGGCCACAAACATTTTAGAATGGTACTTCCTACACTAGAAATGCATGTTCAACTAGATGTAGGACCCGAATAACATAATGTTGGCATTGGTAAAACCAGTTACAAGGCTGATAGTTTCCCTTTGATTTTAATTGTCAAATTGGCTTGGTGTTTGCGGGGTGGGGAAAGCTGGTGAAAAATTTCACAACTCCTCTTCACAGGACTGTACGACAGTATCTGAGTACTTGAAGAAGTCACCGAAACCGGTTTGGCTCAGTGGTAGAGCGTCGGTCTGCGGACTGACAGGTGCTGGGTTCGATTCTGGTCAATGGCATGTACCTTGGTTGCGGGTACATCCCCAGTAGGGGATGTGCAGGAGGCAGCTGGTCGATGTTTCTCTCTCATAGATGTTCCTGGCTCTCTATCTCTCTCCCTTCCTCTGTAAAATATCAATAAAATATATATTTTTTAAAAAAGAACCAAGAGAGGTGAACAATAGCCAAGCTTGTGTTCAATTAGTAGTAAAGTCAACAAAAGGCCCTTATGATAACTGTATGAAAATGGAAAACCTGCCAGATCTCCAAATAAAAGAGCAGGACAATGTATGTGATAATAATTCTTTCGCGTGCTGGTAGTAATGTAAAAAAAAAAATGTCATTTCACCTTGGAATTCATATGAAAGCAGCTACAGACCCTTGGAGGTGCTTACAGAACTCTGGAAACTCACAAACTGAAGTAAGCTTAATGTCTAAGAAGGTGTATAAGATACGAGGATTACATCAACAAAGAGCCTTGCTAACAGCAACACATTGTTTAATGACAGGAGAATGGTGTTGAAACATCAGAGAAAATAGGTTGCTATAGGTTACCGGCCTACCTCAGTGCCAGTGACTTGTCTTTTTTCAAAGAAGGCTGAGAAGCTTTGAAACAGGAAGTGCTGACGTCATCAAGTGGTCAGGGCCAGGTGAGTAGGCCCACGTGCACCGGTGATAATTATGTGGGCCTGAGTCAATCTGGGAGGAAGTTCATGCCTTAATTGAGGCTGCATACTGCCGATTGACAGCAGGTGTCGGAGGGGAGACCAGGGCCACTGTGTGCGGTGAGCAAGACAGCTGTTGTGGGAAGCTCTTCCAAAGACACCCCACCCCCTGAGACCACCTGCAGACCAGCTCTCTCCTCAGGCCTGTGGCCAGCCAAGTGAGGGGAGAGGGGCCTGTCTCCCGGATGCTAGGTTGTCTGGTGACCAGAGTTCTACATTCCGTACTGCCCTGTGACTGAGCCAGTGACCTCAAGGGTGCAGGGCTCTATGGCCTGTATGCTTTCCTTTAAGCAGGCTGACCTGCAGACCCCTCAGGGCTTTGGACTTTTGCCAAGGCAAGAGCCTACAAGATCCCTAAGGACACCTGAGGGATGATGCGGGAAAGCATTTTCTGGAGACCAGGGCACGTGTCTTCAAACCCGCCAGCCCTGCCGGTTAGGGTTAGAGTTAGGGTTAGGGTTAGGGTTAAGGTTAGGGTTAGGGGTAAGGGTAGGGTTAGGGGTAGGGCTAGGGCTGGGGCTAGGGCTAGGGCTAGGGCTAGGGTTAGGGTTAGGGTTAGGGGTAAGGGTAGGGGTAGGGGTAGGTCTAGGGCTAGGTCTAGTGCTAGGGATAGGGCTAGGGTTAGGGTTAGGGTTAGGGTTAGGGCTAGGGCTGGGGCTAGGGCTAGGGCTAGGGCTAGGTCTAGGGCTAAGAATAGGGTTAGGGTTAGGGTTAGGGTTTGGGTTAGGGTTAGGGTTAGGGCTAGGGATAGGGCTACGGCTAGGGTTAGGGTTAGGGTTAGGGTTAGCATATGGGTTCTGGGAGAGTTTATCATGTACCAGCCTTTGAATTCACGGTGAAAGAGATGCCCTCACTGGAGTATGAGTGTAACACGGCGAATTGAAAACTATAGGCCACAAACATTTTAGAATGGTACTTCCTACACTAGAAATGCATGTTCAACTAGATGTAGGACCCGAATAACATAATGTTGGCATTGGTAAAACCAGTTACAAGGCTGATAGTTTCCCTTTGATTTTAATTGTCAAATTGGCTTGGTGTTTGCGGGGTGGGGAAAGCTGGTGAAAAATTTCACAACTCCTCTTCACAGGACTGTACGACAGTATCTGAGTACTTGAAGAAGTCACCGAAACCGGTTTGGCTCAGTGGTAGAGCGTCGGTCTGCGGACTGACAGGTGCTGGGTTCGATTCTGGTCAATGGCATGTACCTTGGTTGCGGGTACATCCCCAGTAGGGGATGTGCAGGAGGCAGCTGGTCGATGTTTCTCTCTCATAGATGTTCCTGGCTCTCTATCTCTCTCCCTTCCTCTGTAAAATATCAATAAATATATATTTTTTAAAAAAGAACCAAGAGAGGTGAACAATAGCCAAGCTTGTGTTCAATTAGTAGTAAAGTCAACAAAAGGCCCTTATGATAACTGTATGAAAATGGAAAACCTGCCAGATCTCCAAATAAAAGAGCAGGACAATGTATGTGATAATAATTCTTTCGCGTGCTGGTAGTAATGTAAAAAAAAAATGTCATTTCACCTTGGAATTCATATGAAAGCAGCTACAGACCCTTGGAGGTGCTTACAGAACTCTGGAAACTCACAAACTGAAGTAAGCTTAATGTCTAAGAAGGTGTATAAGATACGAGGATTACATTAACAAAGAGCCTTGCTAACACCAACACATTGTTTAATGACAGGAGAATGGTGTTGAAACATCAGAGAAAATAGGTTGCTATAGGTTACCGGCCTACCTCAGTGCCAGTGACTTGTCTTTTTTCAAAGAAGGCTGAGAAGCTTTGAAACAGGAAGTGCTGACGTCATCAAGTGGTCAGGGCCAGGTGAGTAGGCCCACGTGCACCGGTGATAATTATGTGGGCCTGAGTCAATCTGGGAGGAAGTTCATGCCTTAATTGAGGCTGCATACTGCCGATTGACAGCAGGTGTCGGAGGGGAGACCAGGGCCACTGTGTGCGGTGAGCAAGACAGCTGTTGTGGGAAGCTCTTCCAAAGACACCCCACCCCCTGAGACCACCTGCAGACCAGCTCTCTCCTCAGGCCTGTGGCCAGCCAAGTGAGGGGAGAGGGGCCTGTCTCCCGGATGCTAGGTTGTCTGGTGACCAGAGTTCTACATTCCGTACTGCCCTGTGACTGAGCCAGTGACCTCAAGGGTGCAGGGCTCTATGGCCTGTATGCTTTCCTTTAAGCAGGCTGACCTGCAGACCCCTCAGGGCTTTGGACTTTTGCCAAGGCAAGAGCCTACAAGATCCCTAAGGACACCTGAGGGATGATGCGGGAAAGCATTTTCTGGAGACGAGGGCACGTGTCTTCAAACCCGCCAGCCCTGCCGGTTAGGGTTAGAGTTAGGGTTAGGGTTAGGGTTAAGGTTAGGGTTAGGGGTAAGGGTAGGGTTAGGTGTAGGGCTAGGGCTGCTGCTAGGGCTAGGGATAGGGCTAGGGTTAGGGTTAGGGTTAGGGGTAAGGGTAGGGTTAGGGGTAGGTCTAGGGCTAGGTCTAGTGCTAGGGATAGGGCTAGGGTTAGGGTTAGGGTTAGGGTTAGGGCTAGGGCTGGGGCTAGGGCTAGGGCTAGGGCTAGGTCTAGGGCTAAGAATAGGGTTAGGGTTAGGGTTAGGGTTTGGGTTAGGGTTAGGGTTAGGGCTAGGGATAGGGCTACGGCTAGGGTTAGGGTTAGGGTTAGGGTTAGCATATGGGTTCTGGGAGAGTTTATCATGTACCAGCCTTTGAATTCACGGTGAAAGAGATGCCCTCACTGGAGTATGAGTGTAACACGGCGAATTGAAAACTATAGGCCACAAACATTTTAGAATGGTACTTCCTACACTAGAAATGCATGTTCAACTAGATGTAGGACCCGAATAACATAATGTTGGCATTGGTAAAACCAGTTACAAGGCTGATAGTTTCCCTTTGATTTTAATTGTCAAATTGGCTTGGTGTTTGCGGGGTGGGGAAAGCTGGTGAAAAATTTCACAACTCCTCTTCACAGGACTGTACGACAGTATCTGAGTACTTGAAGAAGTCACCGAAACCGGTTTGGCTCAGTGGTAGAGCGTCGGTCTGCGGACTGACAGGTGCTGGGTTCGATTCTGGTCAATGGCATGTACCTTGGTTGCGGGTACATCCCCAGTAGGGGATGTGCAGGAGGCAGCTGGTCGATGTTTCTCTCTCATAGATGTTCCTGGCTCTCTATCTCTCTCCCTTCCTCTGTAAAATATCAATAAAATATATATTTTTTAAAAAAGAACCAAGAGAGGTGAACAATAGCCAAGCTTGTGTTCAATTAGTAGTAAAGTCAACAAAAGGGCCTTATGATAACTGTATGAAAATGGAAAACCTGCCAGATCTCCAAATAAAAGAGCAGGACAATGTATGTGATAATAATTCTTTCGCGTGCTGGTAGTAATGTAAAAAAAAAATGTCATTTCACCTTGGAATTCATATGAAAGCAGCTACAGACCCTTGGAGGTGCTTACAGAACTCTGGAAACTCACAAACTGAAGTAAGCTTAATGTCTAAGAAGGTGTATAAGATACGAGGATTACATCAACAAAGAGCCTTGCTAACAGCAACACATTGTTTAATGACAGGAGAATGGTGTTGAAACATCAGAGAAAATAGGTTGCTATAGGTTACCGGCCTACCTCAGTGCCAGTGACTTGTCTTTTTTCAAAGAAGGCTGAGAAGCTTTGAAACAGGAAGTGCTGACGTCATCAAGTGGTCAGGGCCAGGTGAGTAGGCCCACGTGCACCGGTGATAATTATGTGGGCCTGAGTCAATCTGGGAGGAAGTTCATGCCTTAATTGAGGCTGCATACTGCCGATTGACAGCAGGTGTCGGAGGGGAGACCAGGGCCACTGTGTGCGGTGAGCAAGACAGCTGTTGTGGGAAGCTCTTCCAAAGACACCCCACCCCCTGAGACCACCTGCAGACCAGCTCTCTCCTCAGGCCTGTGGCCAGCCAAGTGAGGGGAGAGGGGCCTGTCTCCCGGATGCTAGGTTGTCTGGTGACCAGAGTTCTACATTCCGTACTGCCCTGTGACTGAGCCAGTGACCTCAAGGGTGCAGGGCTCTATGGCCTGTATGCTTTCCTTTAAGCAGGCTGACCTGCAGACCCCTCAGGGCTTTGGACTTTTGCCAAGGCAAGAGCCTACAAGATCCCTAAGGACACCTGAGGGATGATGCGGGAAAGCATTTTCTGGAGACCAGGGCACGTGTCTTCAAACCCGCCAGCCCTGCCGGTTAGGGTTAGAGTTAGGGTTAGGGTTAGGGTTAAGGTTAGGGTTAGGGGTAAGGGTAGGGTTAGGGGTAGGGCTAGGGCTGGGGCTAGGGCTAGGGCTAGGCCTAGGGTTAGGGTTAGGGTTAGGGGTAAGGGTAGGGTTAGGGGTAGGTCTAGGGCTAGGTCTAGTGCTAGGGATAGGGCTAGGGTTAGGGTTAGGGTTAGGGTTAGGGCTAGGGCTGGGGCTAGGGCTAGGGCTAGGGCTAGGTCTAGGGCTAAGAATAGGGTTAGGGTTAGGGTTAGGGTTTGTGTTAGGGTTAGGGTTAGGGCTAGGGATAGGGCTACGGCTAGGGTTAGGGTTAGGGTTAGGGTTAGCATATGGGTTCTGGGAGAGTTTATCATGTACCAGCCTTTGAATTCACGGTGAAAGAGATGCCCTCACTGGAGTATGAGTGTAACACGGCGAATTGAAAACTATAGGCCACAAACATTTTAGAATGGTACTTCCTACACTAGAAATGCATGTTCAACTAGATGTAGGACCCGAATAACATAATGTTGGCATTGGTAAAACCAGTTACAAGGCTGATAGTTTCCCTTTGATTTTAATTGTCAAATTGGCTTGGTGTTTGCGGGGTGGGGAAAGCTGGTGAAAAATTTCACAACTCCTCTTCACAGGACTGTACGACAGTATCTGAGTACTTGAAGAAGTCACCGAAACCGGTTTGGCTCAGTGGTAGAGCGTCGGTCTGCGGACTGACAGGTGCTGGGTTCGATTCTGGTCAATGGCATGTACCTTGGTTGCGGGTACATCCCCAGTAGGGGATGTGCAGGAGGCAGCTGGTCGATGTTTCTCTCTCATAGATGTTCCTGGCTCTCTATCTCTCTCCCTTCCTCTGTAAAATATCAATAAAATATATATTTTTTATAAAAGAACCAAGAGAGGTGAACAATAGCCAAGCTTGTGTTCAATTAGTAGTAAAGTCAACAAAAGGCCCTTATGATAACTGTATGAAAATGGAAAACCTGCCAGATCTCCAAATAAAAGATCAGGACAATGTATGTGATAATAATTCTTTCGCGTGCTGGTAGTAATGTAAAAAAAAAAAATGTCATTTCACTTTGGAATTCATATGAAAGCAGCTACATACCCTTGGAGGTGCTTACAGAACTCTGGAAACTCACAAACTGAAGTAAGCTTAACGTCTAAGAAGGTGTATAAGATACGAGGATTACATCAACAAAGAGCCTTGCTAACAGCAACACATTGTTTAATGACAGGAGAATGGTGTTGAAACACCAGAGAAAATATGTTGCTATAGGTTACCGGCCTACCTCAGTGCCAGTGACTTGTCTTTTTTCAAAGAAGGCTGAGAAGCTTTGAAACAGGAAGTGCTGACGTCATCAAGTGGTCAGGGCCAGGTGAGTAGGCCCACGTGCACTGGTGATAATTATGTGGGCCTGAGTCAATCTGGGAGGAAGTTCATGCCTTAATTGAGGCTGCATACTGCCGATTGACAGCAGGTGTCGGAGGGGAGGCCAGGGCCACTGTGTGCGGTGAGCAAGACAGCTGTTGTGGGAAGCTCTTCCAAAGACACCCCACCCCCTGAGACCACCTGCAGACCAGCTCTCTCCTCAGGCCTGTGGCCAGCCAAGTGAGGGGAGAGGGGCCTGTCTCCCGGATGCTAGGTTGTCTGGTGACCAGAGTTCTACATTCCGTACTGCCCTGTGACTGAGCCAGTGACCTCAAGGGTGCAGGGCTCTATGGCCTGTATGCTTTCCTTTAAGCAGGCTGACCTGCAGACCCCTCAGGGCTTTGGACTTTTGCCAAGGCAAGAGCCTACAAGATCCCTAAGGACACCCGAGGGATGATGCGGGAAAGCATTTTCTGGAGACTAGGGCACGTGTCTTCAAACCCGCCAGCCCTGCCGGTTAGGGTTAGAGTTAGGGTTAGGGTTAGGGTTAGGGTTAGGGGTAAGGGTAGGGTTAGGGATAGGGCTAGGGCTGGGGCTGGAGCTAGGGCTAGGGCTAGGGTTAGGGTTAGGGTTAGGGGTAAGGGTAGGGTTAGGGGTAGGGCTATGGCTAGGTCTAGTGCTAGGGATAGGGCTAGGGTTAGGGTTAGGGTTAGGGTTAGGGCTAGGGCTGGGGCTAGGGCTAGGGCTAGGGCTAGGTCTAGGGCTAAGAATAGGGTTAGGGTTAGGGTTAGGGTTAGGGTTTGGGTTAGGGTTAGGGTTAGGGTTAGGGCTAGGGATAGGGCTACAGCTAGGGTTAGTGTTAGGGTTAGGGTTAGCATATGGGTTCTGGGAGAGTTTATCATGTACCAGCCTTTGAATTCACGGTGAAAGAGATGCCCTCACTGGAGGATGAGTGTAACACGGCGAATTGAAAATTACAGGCAACAAACATTTTAGAATGGTACTTCCTACACTAGAAATGCATGTTCAACTAGATGTAGGACCCGAATAACATAATGTTGGCATTGGTAAAACCAGTTACAAGGCTGATAATTTAATGTGGTACAGTTTCCCTTTGATTTTCATTGTCAAATAGGCTTGGTGTTTGCGGGGTGGGGAAAGCTGGTGAAAAATTTCACAACTCCTCTTCACAGGACTGTACGACAGTATCTGAGAACTTGAAGAAGTCACCGAAACTGGTTTGGCTCAGTGGTAGAGCGTCGGTCTGCGGACTGAAAGGTGCTGGGTTCGATTCTGGTCAATGGCATGTACCTTGGTTGCGGGTACATCCCCAGTAGGGGATGTGCAGGAGGCAGCTGGTCGATGTTTCTCTCTCATAGATGTTCCTGGCTCTCTATCTCTCTCCCTTCCTCTGTAAAATATCAATAAAATATATATATTTTTAAAAAGAACCAAGAGAGGTGAACAATAGCCAAGCTTGTGTTCAATTAGTAGTAAAGTCAACAAAAGGCCCTTATGATAACTGTATGAAAATGGAAAACCTGCCAGATCTCCAAATAAAAGAGCAGGACAATGTATGTGATAATAATTCTTTCGCCTGCTGGTAGTAATGTAAAAAAAAAAATGTCATTTCACCTTGGAATTCATATGAAAGCTGCTACTGACCCTTGGAGGTGCTTACAGAACTCTGGAAACTCACAAACTGAAGTAAGCTTAATGTCTAAGAAGGTGTATAAGATACGAGGATTACATCAACAAAGAGCCTTGCTAACAGCAACACATTGTTTAATGACAGGAGAATGGTGTTGAAACACCAGAGAAAATAGGTTGCTATAGATTACCGGCCTACCTCAGTGCCAGTGACTTGTCTTTTTTCAAAGAAGGCTGAGAAGCTTCGAAACAGGAAGTGCTGACGTCATCAAGTGGTCAGGGCCAGGTGAGTAGGCCCACATGCACCGGTGATAATTATGTGGGCCTGAGTCAATCTGGGAGGAAGTTCATGCCTTAATTCAGGCTGCGTACTGCCGATTGACAGCAGGTGTCGGAGGGGAGACCAGGGCCACTGTGTGCGGTGAGCAAGACAGCTGTTGTGGGAAGCTCTTCCAAAGACACCCCACCCCCTGAGACCACCTGCAGACCAGCTCTCTCCTCAGGCCTGTGGCCAGCCAAGTGAGGGGAGAGGGGCCTGTCTCCCGGATGCTAGGTTGTCTGGTGACCAGAGTTCTACATTCCGTACTGCCCTGTGACTGAGCCAGTGACCTCAAGGGTGCAGGGCTCTATGGCCTGTATGCTTTCCTTTAAGCAGGCTGACCTGCAGACCCCTCAGGGCTTTGGACTTTTGCCAAGGCAAGAGCCTACAAGATCCCTAAGGACACCCGAGGGATGATGCGGGAAAGCATTTTCTAGAGACCAGGGCACGTGTCTTCAAACCCGCCAGCCCTGCCGGTTAGGGTTAGAGTTAGGGTTAGGGTTAGGGTTAGGGGTAGGGGTAAGGGTAGGGGTAGGGGTAGGGCTAGGGCTGGGGCTAGGGCTAGGGCTAGGGCTAGGGTTAGGGTTAGGGTTAGGGGTAAGGGTAGGGTTAGGGGTAGGGCTAGGGCTAGGTCTATTGCTAGGGATAGGGCTAGGGTTAGGGTTAGGGTTAGGGTTAGGGCTAAGGCTGGGGCTAGGGCTAGGGCTAGGGCTAGGTCTAGGGCTAAGAATAGGGTTAGGGTTAGGGTTAGGGTTTGGGTTAGGGTTAGGGTTAGGGCTAGGGATAGGGCTACGGCTAGGGTTAGGGTTAGGGTTAGGGTTAGCATATGGGTTCTGGGAGAGTTTATCATGTACCAGCCTTTTTATTCACGGTGAAAGAGATGCCCTCACTGGAGTATGAGTGTAACACGGCGAATTGAAAACTACAGGCCACAAACATTTTAGAATGGTACTTCCTACACTAGAAATGCATGTTCAACTAGATGTAGGACCCGAATAACATAATGTTGGCATTGGCAAAACCAGTTACAAGGCTGATAATTTAATGTGGTACAGTTTCCCTTTGATTTTAATTGTCAAATTGGCTTGGTGTTTGCGGGGTGGGGAAAGCTGGTGAAAAATTTCACAACTCCTCTTCACAGGACTGTACGACAGTATCTGAGTACTTGAAGAAGTCACCGAAACTGGTTTGGCTCAGTGGTAGAGCGTCGGTCTGCGGACTGAAAGGATCTGGGTTCGATTCTGGTCAATGGCATGTACCTTGGTTGCGGGTACATCCCCAGTAGGGGATGTGCAGGAGGCAGCTGGTCGATGTTTCTCTCTCATAGATGTTCCTGGCTCTCTATCTCTCTCCCTTCCTCTGTAAAATATCAATAAAATATATATTTTTTAAAAAAGAAACAAGAGAGGTAAACAATAGCCAAGCTTGTGTTCAATTAGTAGTAAAGTCAACAAAAGGCCCTTATGATAACTGTATGAAAATGGAAAACCTGGCAGATCTCCAAATAAAAGAGCAGGACAATGTATGTGATAATAATTCTTTCGCGTGCTGGTAGTAATGTAAAAAAAAAATGTCATTTCACCTTGGAATTCATATGAAAGCAGCTACAGACCCTTGGAGGTGCTTACAGAACTCTGGAAACTCACAAACTGAAGTAAGGTTAATGTCTAAGAAGGTGTATAAGATACGAGGATTACATCAACAAAGATCCTTGCTAACAGCAACACATTGTTTAATGACAGGAGAATGGTGTTGAAACATCAGAGAAAATAGGTTGCTATAGGTTACCGGCCTACCTCAGTGCCAGTGACTTGTCTTTTTTCAAAGAAGGCTGAGAAGCTTTGAAACAGGAAGTGCTGACGTCATCAAGTGGTCAGGGGCCAGGTGAGCTGGCCCACGTGCACCGGTGATAATTATGTGGGCCTGAGTCAATCTGGGAGGAAGTTCATGCCTTAATTGAGGCTGCATACTGCCGATTGACAGCAGGTGTCGGAGGGGAGACCAGGGCCACTGTGTGCGGTGAGCAAGACAGCTGTTGTGGGAAGCTCTTCCAAAGACACCCCACCCCCTGAGACCACCTGCAGACCAGCTCTCTCCTCAGGCCTGTGGCCAGCCAAGTGAGGGGAGAGGGGCCTGTCTCCCGGATGCAAGGTTGTCTGGTGACCAGAGTTCTACATTCCGTACTGCCCTGTGACTGAGCCAGTGACCTCAAGGGTGCAGGGCTCTATGGCCTGTATGCTTTCCTTTAAGCAGGCTGACCTGCAGACCCCTCAGGGCTTTGGACTTTTGCCAAGGCAAGAGCCTACAAGATCCGTAAGGACACCCGAGGGATGATGCGGGAAAGCATTTTCTGGAGACCAGGGCACGTGTCTTCAAACCCGCCAGCCCTGTCGGTTAGGGTTAGAGTTAGGGTTAGGGTTAGGGTTAAGGTTAGGGTTAGGGTTAGGGTTAGGGCTAGGGCTGGGGCTAGGGCTAGGGCTAGGGCTAGGTCTAGGGCTAAGAATAGGGTTAGGGTTAGGGTTAGGTTTGGGTTAGGGTTAGGGCTAGGGATAGGGCTAGGGATAGGGCTTCGGCTAGGTTTAGGTTTAGGGTTAGGGTTAGCATATGGGTTCTGGGAGAGTTTATCATGTACCAGCCTTTGAATTCACGGTGAAAGAGATGCCCTCACTGGAGTATGAGTGTAATACGGCGAATTGAAAACTACAGGCCACAAACATTTTAGAATGGTACTTCCTACACTAGAAATGCATCTTCAACTAGATGTAGGACCCGAATAACATAATGTTGGCATTGGTAAAACCAGTTACAAGGCTGATAATTTAATGTGGTACAGTTTCCCTTTGATTTTAATTGTCAAATTGGCTTGGTGTTTGCGGGGTGGGGAAAGCTGGTGAAAAATTTCACAACTCCTCTTCACAGGACTGTACGACAGTATCTGAGTACTTGAAGAAGTCACCGAAACTGGTTTGTACTCAGTGGTAGAGCGTCGATCTGCGGACTGAAAGGTGCTGGGTTCGATTCTGGTCAATGGCATGTACCTTGGTTGCGGGTACATCCCCAGTAGGGGATGTGCAGGAGGCAGCTGGTCGATGTTTCTCTCTCATAGATGTTCCTGGCTCTCTATCTCTCTCCCTTCCTCTCTAAAATATCAATAAAATATATATTTTTTAAAAACAAACCAAGAGAGGTGAACAATAGCCAAGCTTGTGTTCAATTAGTAGTAAAGTCAACAAAAGGCCCTTATGATAACTGTATGAAAATGGAAAACCTGCCAGATCTCCAAATAAAAGAGCAGGACAATGTATGTGATAATAATTCTTTCGCGTGCTGGTAGTAATGTAAAAAAAAAATGTCATTTCACCTTGGAATTCATATGAAAGCAGCTACAGACCCTTGGAGGTGCTTACAGAACTCTGGAAACTCACAAACTGAAGTAAGCTTAATGTCTAAGAAGGTGTATAAGATACGAGGATTACATCAACAAAGAGCCTTGCTAACAGCAACACATTGTTTAATGACAGGAGAATGGTGTTGAAACATCAGAGAAAATAGGTTGCTATAGGTTACCGGCCTACCTCAGTGCCAGTGACTTGTCTTTTTTCAAAGAAGGCTGAGAAGCTTTGAAACAGGAAGTGCTGACGTCATCAAGTGGTCAGGGCCAGGTGAGTAGGCCCACGTGCACCGGTGATAATTATGTGGGCCTGAGTCAATCTGGGAGGAAGTTCATGCCTTAATTGAGGCTGCATACTGCCGATTGACAGCAGGTGTCGGAGGGGAGACCAGGGCCACTGTGTGCGGTGAGCAAGACAGCTGTTGTGGGAAGCTCTTCCAAAGACACCCCACCCCCTGAGACCACCTGCAGACCAGCTCTCTCCTCAGGCCTGTGGCCAGCCAAGTGAGGGGAGAGGGGCCTGTCTCCCGGATGCAAGGTTGTCTGGTGACCAGAATTCTACATTCCCTACTGCCCTGTGACTGAGCCAGTGACCTCAAGGGTGCAGGGCTCTATGGCCTGTATGCTTTCCTTTAAGCAGGCTGACCTGAAGACCCCTCAGGGCTTTGGACTTTTGCCAAGGCAAGAGCCTACAAGATCCCTAAGGACACCCGAGGGATGATGCGGGAAAGCATTTTCTGGAGACCAGGGCACGTGTGTTCAAACCCGCCAGCCCTGCCGGTTAGGGTTAGAGTTAGGGTTAGGGTTAGGGTTAGGGTTATGGTTAGGGTTAGGTTTAGGGGTAAGGGTAGGGTTAGGGGTAGGACTAGGGCTGGGGCTAGGGCTAGGGCTAGGGCTAGGGTTAGGGTTAGGGTTAGGGTTAGGGGTAAGGGTAGGGTTAGGGGTAGGTCTAGGGCTAGGTCTAGTGCTAGGGATAGGGCTAGGGTTAGGGTTAGGGTTAGGGTTAGGCCTAGGGCTGGGGCTAGGGCTAGGGCTAGGGCTAGGTCTAGGGCTAAGAATAGGGTTAGGGTTAGGGTTAGGGTTAGGGTTTGGGTTAGGGTTAGGGTTAGGGCTAGGGATAGGGCTTCGGCTAGGTTTAGGTTTAGGGTTAGGGATAGCATATGGGTTCTGGGAGAGTTTATCATGTACCAGCCTTTGAATTCACGGTGAAAGAGATGCCCTCACTGGAGTATGAGTGTAATACGGCGAATTGAAAACTACAGGCCACAAACATTTTAGAATGGTACTTCCTACACTAGAAATGCATCTTCAACTAGATGTAGGACCCGAATAACATAATGTTGGCATTGGTAAAACCAGTTACAAGGCTGATAATTTAATGTGGTACAGTTTCCCTTTGATTTTAATTGTCAAATTGGCTTGGTGTTTGCGGGGTGGGGAAAGCTGGTGAAAAATTTCACAACTCCTCTTCACAGGACTGTACGACAGTATCTGAGTACTTGAAGAAGTCACCGAAACTGGTTTGGCTCAGTGGTAGAGCGTCGGTCTGCGGACTGAAAGGTGCTGGGTTCGATTCTGGTCAATGGCATGTACCTTGGTTGCGGGTACATCCCCAGTAGGGGATGTGCAGGAGGCAGCTGGTCGATGTTTCTCTCTCATAGATGTTCCTGGCTCTCTATCTCTCTCCCTTCCTCTGTAAAATATCAATAAAATATATATTTTTTAAAAACAAACCAAGAGAGGTGAACAATAGCCAAGCTTGTGTTCAATTAGTAGTAAAGTCAACAAAAGGCCCTTATGATAACTGTATGAAAATGGAAAACCTGCCAGATCTCCAAATAAAAGAGCAGGACAATGTATGTGATAATAATTCTTTCGCGTGCTGGTAGTAATGTAAAAAAAAAATGTCATTTCACCTTGGAATTCATATGAAAGCAGCTACAGACCCTTGGAGGTGCTTACAGAACTCTGGAAACTCACAAACTGAAATAAGCTTAATGTCTAAGAAGGTGTATAAGATACGAGGATTACATCAACAAAGAGCCTTGCTAACAGCAACACATTGTTTAATGACAGGAGAATGGTGTTGAAACATCAGAGAAAATAGGTTGCTATAGGTTACCGGCCTACCTCAGTGCCAGTGACTTGTCTTTTTTCAAAGAAGGCTGAGAAGCTTTGAAACAGGAAGTGCTGACGTCATCAAGTGGTCAGGGCCAGGTGAGTAGGCCCACGTGCACCAGTGATAATTATGTGGGCCTGAGTCAATCTGGGAGGAAGTTCATGCCTTAATTGAGGCTGCATACTGCCGATTGACAGCAGGTGTCGGAGGGGAGGCCAGGGCCACTGTGTGCGGTGAGCAAGACAGCTGTTGTGGGAAGCTCTTCCAAAGACACCCCACCCCCTGAGACCACCTGCAGACCAGCTCTCTCTTCAGGCCTGTGGCCAGCCAAGTGAGGGGAGAGGGGCCTGTCTCCCGGATGCTAGGTTGTCTGGTGACCAGAGTTCTACATTCCGTACTGCCCTGTGACTGAGCCAGTGACCTCAAGGGTGCAGGGCTCTATGGCCTGTATGCTTTCCTTTAAGCAGGCTGACCTGCAGACCCCTCAGGGCTTTGGACTTTTGCCAAGGCAAGAGCCTACAAGATCCCTAAGGACACCCGAGGGATGATGCGGGAAAGCATTTTCTGGAGACTAGGGCACGTGTCTTCAAACCCGCCAGCCCTGCCGGTTAGGGTTAGAGTTAGGGTTAGGGTTAGGGTTAGGGTTAGTGGTAAGGGTAGGGTTAGGGATAGGGCTAGGGCTGGGGCTGGAGCTAGGGCTAGGGCTAGGGTTAGGGTTAGGGTTAGGGGTAAGGGTAGGGTTAGGGGTAGGGCTATGGCTAGGTCTAGTGCTAGGGATAGGGCTAGGGTTAGGGTTAGGGTTAGGGTTAGGGCTAGGGCTGGGGCTAGGGCTAGGGCTAGGGCTAGGTCTAGGGCTAAGAATAGGGTTAGGGTTAGGGTTAGGGTTTGGGTTAGGGTTAGGGTTAGGGTTAGGGCTAGGGATAGGGCTACAGCTAGGGTTAGGGTTAGGGTTAGGGTTAGCATATGGGTTCTGGGAGAGTTTATCATGTACCAGCCTTTGAATTCACGGTGAAAGAGATGCCCTCACTGGAGGATGAGTGTAACACGGCGAATTGAAAATTACAGGCAACAAACATTTTAGAATGGTACTTCCTACACTAGAAATGCATGTTCAACTAGATGTAGGACCCGAATAACATAATGTTGGCATTGGTAAAACCAGTTACAAGGCTGATAATTTAATGTGGTACAGTTTCCCTTTGATTTTCATTGTCAAATAGGCTTGGTGTTTGCGGGGTGGGGAAAGCTGGTGAAAAATTTCACAACTCCTCTTCACAGGACTGTACGACAGTATCTGAGAACTTGAAGAAGTCACCGAAACTGGTTTGGCTCAGTGGTAGAGCGTCGGTCTGCGGACTGAAAGGTGCTGGGTTCGATTCTGGTCAATGGCATGTACCTTGGTTGCGGGTACATCCCCAGTAGGGGATGTGCAGGAGGCAGCTGGTCGATGTTTCTCTCTCATAGATGTTCCTGGCTCTCTATCTCTCTCCCTTCCTCTGTAAAATATCAATAAAATATATATTTTTTTAAAAAGAACCAAGAGAGGTGAACAATAGCCAAGCTTGTGTTCAATTAGTAGTAAAGTCAACAAAAGGCCCTTATGATAACTGTATGAAAATGGAAAACCTGCCAGATCTCCAAATAAAAGAGCAGGACAATGTATGTGATAATAATTCTTTCGCGTGCTGGTAGTAATGTAAAAAAAAAAAGTCATTTCACCTTGGAATTCATATGAAAGCTGCTACTGACCCTTGGAGGTGCTTACAGAACTCTGGAAACTCACAAACTGAAGTAAGCTTAATGTCTAAGAAGGTGTATAAGATACGAGGATTACATCAACAAAGAGCCTTGCTAACAGCAACACATTGTTTAATGACAGGAGAATGGTGTTGAAACACCAGAGAAAATAGGTTGCTATAGGTTACCGGCCTACCTCAGTGCCAGTGACTTGTCTTTTTTCAAAGAAGGCTGAGAAGCTTCGAAACAGGAAGTGCTGACGTCATCAAGTGGTCAGGGCCAGGTGAGTAGGCCCACATGCACCGGTGATAATTATGTGGGCCTGAGTCAATCTGGGAGGAAGTTCATGCCTTAATTGAGGCTGCATACTGCCGATTGACAGCAGGTGTCGGAGGGGAGACCAGGGCCACTGTGTGCGGTGAGCAAGACAGCTGTTGTGGGAAGCTCTTCCAAAGACACCCCACCCCCTGAGACCACCTGCAGACCAGCTCTCTCCTCAGGCCTGTGGCCAGCCAAGTGAGGGGAGAGGGGCCTGTCTCCCGGATGCTAGGTTGTCTGGTGACCAGAGTTCTACATTCCGTACTGCCCTGTGACTGAGCCAGTGACCTCAAGGGTGCAGGGCTCTATGGCCTGTATGCTTTCCTTTAAGCAGGCTGACCTGCAGACCCCTCAGGGCTTTGGACTTTTGCCAAGGCAAGAGCCTACAAGATCCCTAAGGACACCCGAGGGATGATGCGGGAAAGCATTTTCTGGAGACCAGGGCACGTGTCTTCAAACCCGCCAGCCCTGCCGGTTAGGGTTAGAGTTAGGGTTAGGGTTAGGGTTAGGGTTAGGGTTAGGGTTAGGGGTAACGGTAGGGTTAGGGATAGGGCTAGGGCTGGGGCTGGAGCTAGGGCTAGGGCTAGGGTTAGGGTTAGGGTTAGGGGTAAGGGTAGGGTTAGGGGTAGGGCTATGGCTAGGTCTAGTGCTAGGGATAGGGCTAGGGTTAGGGTTAGGGTTAGGGTTAGGGATGGGGCTGGGGCTAGGGCTAGGGCTAGGTCTAGGGCTAAGAATAGGGTTAGGGTTAGGGTTAATGTTTGGGTTAGGGTTAGGGTTAGGGTTAGGGCTAGGGATAGGGCTACAGCTAGGGTTAGGGTTAGGGTTAGGGTTAGCATATGGGTTCTGGGAGAGTTTATCATGTACCAGCCTTTGAATTCACGGTGAAAGAGATGCCCTCACTGGAGGATGAGTGTAACACGGCGAATTGAAAACTACAGGCCACAAACATTTTAGAATGGTACTTCCTACACTAGAAATGCATGTTCAACTAGATGTAGGACCCAAATAACATAATGTTGGCATTGGTAAAACCAGTTACAAGGCTGATAATTTAATGTGGTACAGTTTCCCTTTGATTTTAATTGTCAAATTGGCTTGGTGTTTGCGGGGTGGGGAAAGCTGGTGAAAAATTTCACAACTCCTCTTCACAGGACTGTACGACAGTATCTGAGTACTTGAAGAAGTCACCGAAACTGGTTTGGCTCAGTGGTAGAGCGTCGGTCTGGGGACTGAAAGGTGCTGGGTTCGATTCTGGTCAATGGCATGTACCTTGGTTGCGGGTACATCCCCAGTAGGGGATGTGCAGGAGGCAGCTGGTCGATGTTTCTCTCTCATAGATGTTCCTGGCTCTCTATCTCTCTCCCTTCCTCTGTAAAATATCAATAAAATATATATTTTTTATAAAAGAACCAAGAGAGGTGAACAATAGCCAAGCTTGTGTTCAATTAGTAGTAAAGTCAACAAAAGGCCCTTATGATAACTGTATGAAAATGGAAAACCTGCCAGATCTCCAAATAAAAGAGCAGGACAATGTATGTGATAATAATTCTTTCGCCTGCTGGTAGTAATGTAAAAAAAAAAATGTCATTTCACCTTGGAATTCATATGAAAGCTGCTACTGACCCTTGGAGGTGCTTACAGAACTCTGGAAACTCACAAACTGAAGTAAGCTTAATGTCTAAGAAGGTGTATAAGATACGAGGATTACATCAACAAAGAGCCTTGCTAACAGCAACACATTGTTTAATGACAGGAGAATGGTGTTGAAACACCAGAGAAAATAGGTTGCTATAGGTTACCGGCCTACCTCAGTGCCAGTGACTTGTCTTTTTTCAAAGAAGGCTGAGAAGCTTCGAAACAGGAAGTGCTGACGTCATCAAGTGGTCAGGGCCAGGTGAGTAGGCCCACATGCACCGGTGATAATTATGTGGGCCTGAGTCAATCTGGGAGGAAGTTCATGCCTTAATTCAGGCTGCGTACTGCCGATTGACAGCAGGTGTCGGAGGGGAGACCAGGGCCACTGTGTGCGGTGAGCAAGACAGCTGTTGTGGGAAGCTCTTCCAAAGACACCCCACCCCCTGAGACCACCTGCAGACCAGCTCTCTCCTCAGGCCTGTGGCCAGCCAAGTGAGGGGAGAGGGGCCTGTCTCCCGGATGCTAGGTTGTCTGGTGACCAGAGTTCTACATTCCGTACTGCCCTGTGACTGAGCCAGTGACCTCAAGGGTGCAGGGCTCTATGGCCTGTATGCTTTCCTTTAAGCAGGCTGACCTGCAGACCCCTCAGGGCTTTGGACTTTTGCCAAGGCAAGAGCCTACAAGATCCCTAAGGACACCCGAGGGATGATGCGGGAAAGCATTTTCTAGAGACCAGGGCACGTGTCTTCAAACCCGCCAGCCCTGCCGGTTAGGGTTAGAGTTAGGGTTAGGGTTAGGGTTAGGGGTAGGGGTAAGGGTAGGGTTAGGGGTAGGGCTAGGGCTGGGGCTAGGGCTAGGGCTAGGGCTAGGGTTAGGGTTAGGGTTAGGGGTAAGGGTAGGGTTAGGGGTAGGGCTAGGGCTAGGTCTAGTGCTAGGGATAGGGCTAGGGTTAGGGTTAGGGTTAGGGTTAGGGCTAAGGCTGGGGCTAGGGCTAGGGCTAGGGCTAGGGCTAGGGCTAAGAATAGGGTTAGGGTTAGGGTTAGGGTTTGGGTTAGGGTTAGGGTTAGGGTTAGGGCTAGGGATAGGGCTACGGCTAGGGTTAGGGTTAGGGTTAGGGTTAGCATATGGGTTCTGGGAGAGTTTATCATGTACCAGCCTTTTTATTCACGGTGAAAGAGATGCCCTCACTGGAGTATGAGTGTAACACGGCGAATTGAAAACTACAGGCCACAAATATTTTAGAATGGTACTTCCTACACTAGAAATGCATGTTCAACTAGATGTAGGACCCGAATAACATAATGTTGGCATTGGCAAAACCAGTTACAAGGCTGATAATTTAATGTGGTACAGTTTCCCTTTGATTTTAATTGTCAAATTGGCTTGGTGTTTGCGGGGTGGGGAAAGCTGGTGAAAAATTTCACAACTCCTCTTCACAGGACTGTACGACAGTATCTGAGTACTTGAAGAAGTCACCGAAACTGGTTTGGCTCAGTGGTAGAGCGTCGGTCTGCGGACTGAAAGGATCTGGGTTCGATTCTGGTCAATGGCATGTACCTTGGTTGCGGGTACATCCCCAGTAGGGGATGTGCAGGAGGCAGCTGGTCGATGTTTCTCTCTCATAGATGTTCCTGGCTCTCTATCTCTCTCCCTTCCTCTGTAAAATATCAATAAAATATATATTTTTTAAAAAAGAACCAAGAGAGGTAAACAATAGCCAAGCTTGTGTTCAATTAGTAGTAAAGTCAACAAAAGGCCCTTATGATAACTGTATGAAAATGGAAAACCTGCCAGATCTCCAAATAAAAGAGCAGGACAATGTATGTGATAATAATTCTTTCGCGTGCTGGTAGTAATGTAAAAAAAAAATGTCATTTCACCTTGGAATTCATATGAAAGCAGCTACAGACCCTTGGAGGTGCTTACAGAACTCTGGAAACTCACAAACTGAAGTAAGGTTAATGTCTAAGAAGGTGTATAAGATACGAGGATTACATCAACAAAGATCCTTGCTAACAGCAACACATTGTTTAATGACAGGAGAATGGTGTTGAAACATCAGAGAAAATAGGTTGCTATAGGTTACCGGCCTACCTCAGTGCCAGTGACTTGTCTTTTTTCAAAGAAGGCTGAGAAGCTTTGAAACAGGAAGTGCTGACGTCATCAAGTGGTCAGGGGCCAGGTGAGCTGGCCCACGTGCACCGGTGATAATTATGTGGGCCTGAGTCAATCTGGGAGGAAGTTCATGCCTTAATTGAGGCTGCATACTGCCGATTGACAGCAGGTGTCGGAGGGGAGACCAGGGCCACTGTGTGCGGTGAGCAAGACAGTTGTTGTGGGAAGCTCTTCCAAAGACACCCCACCCCCTGAGACCACCTGCAGACCAGCTCTCTCCTCAGGCCTGTGGCCAGCCAAGTGAGGGGAGAGGGGCCTGTCTCCCGGATGCAAGGTTGTCTGGTGACCAGAGTTCTACATTCCGTACTGCCCTGTGACTGAGCCAGTGACCTCAAGGGTGCAGGGCTCTATGGCCTGTATGCTTTCCTTTAAGCAGGCTGACCTGCAGACCCCTCAGGGCTTTGGACTTTTGCCAAGGCAAGAGCCTACAAGATCCCTACGGACACCCGAGGGATGATGCGGGAAAGCATTTTCTGGAGACCAGGGCACGTGTCTTCAAACCCGCCAGCCCTGCCGGTTAGGGTTAGAGTTAGGGTTAGGGTTAGGGTTAGGGTTAGGGTTAGGGGTAAGGGTAGGTTTAGGGGTAGGACTAGGGCTGGGGCTAGGGCTAGGGCTAGGGCTAGGTCTAGGGCTAAAAATAGGGTTAGGGTTAGGGTTAGGGTTTGGGTTAGGGTTAGGGTTAGGGCTAGGGATAGGTCTTCGGCTAGGGTTAGGGTTAGGGTTAGGGTTAGCATATGGGTTCTGGGAGAGTTTATCATGTACCAGCCTTTGAATTCACGGTGAAAGAGATGCCCTCACTGGAGTATGAGTGTAATACGGCGAATTGAAAACTACAGGCCACAAACATTTTAGAATGGTACTTCCTACACTAGAAATGCATGTTCAACTAGATGTAGGACCCGAATAACATAATGTTGGCATTGGTAAAACCAGTTACAAGGCTGATAATTTAATGTGGTACAGTTTCCCTTTGATTTTAATTGTCAAATTGGCTTGGTGTTTGCGGGGTGGGGAAAGCTGGTGAAAAATTTCACAACTCCTCTTCACAGGACTGTACGACAGTATCTGAGTACTTGAAGAAGTCACCGAAACTGGTTTGGCTCAGTGGTAGAGCGTCGGTCTGCGGACTGAAAGGTGCTGGGTTCGATTCTGGTCAATGGCATGTACCTTGGTTGCGGGTACATCCCCAGTAGGGGATGTGCAGGAGGCAGCTGGTCGATGTTTCTCTCTCATAGATGTTCCTGGCTCTCTATCTCTCTCCCTTCCTCTGTAAAATATCAATAAAATATATATTTTTTAAAAACAAACCAAGAGAGGTGAACAATAGCCAAGCTTGTGTTCAATTAGTAGTAAAGTCAACAAAAGGCCCTTATGATAACTGTATGAAAATGGAAAACCTGCCAGATCTCCAAATAAAAGATCAGGACAATGTATGTGATAATAATTCTTTCACGTGCTGGTAGTAATGTAAAAAAAAAATGTCATTTCACCTTGGAATTCATATGAAAGCAGCTACAGACCCTTGGAGGTGCTTACAGAACTCTGGAAACTCACAAACTGAAGTAAGCTTAATGTCTAAGAAGGTGTATAAGATACGAGGATTACATCAACAAAGAGCCTTGCTAACAGCAACACATTGTTTAATGACAGGAGAATGGTGTTGAAACATCAGAGAAAATAGGTTGCTATAGGTTACCGGCCTACCTCAGTGCCAGTGACTTGTCTTTTTTCAAAGAAGGCTGAGAAGCTTTGAAACAGGAAGTGCTGACGTCATCAAGTGGTCAGGGCCAGGTGAGTAGGCCCACGTGCACCGGTGATAATTATGTGGGCCTGAGTCAATCTGGGAGGAAGTTCATGCCTTAATTGAGGCTGCATACTGCCGATTGACAGCAGGTGTCGGAGGGGAGACCAGGGCCACTGTGTGCGGTGAGCAAGACAGCTGTTGTGGGAAGCTCTTCCAAAGACACCCCACCCCCTGAGACCACCTGCAGACCAGCTCTCTCCTCAGGCCTGTGGCCAGCCAAGTGAGGGGAGAGGGGCCTGTCTCCCGGATGCAAGGTTGTCTGGTGACCAGAATTCTACATTCCCTACTGCCCTGTGACTGAGCCAGTGACCTCAAGGGTGCAGGGCTCTATGGCCTGTATGCTTTCCTTTAAGCAGGCTGACCTGCAGACCCCTCAGGGCTTTGGACTTTTGCCAAGGCAAGAGCCTACAAGATCCCTACGGACACCCGAGGGATGATGCGGGAAAGCATTTTCTGGAGACCAGGGCACGTGTCTTCAAACCCGCCAGCCCTGCCGGTTAGGGTTAGAGTTAGGGTTAGGGTTAGGGTTAGGGTTAGGGTTAGGGTTAGGGGTAAGGGTAGGGTTAGGTGTAGGACTAGGGCTGGGGCTAGGGCTAGGGCTAGGGCTAGGTCTAGGGCTAAAAATAGGGTTAGGGTTAGGGTTAGGGTTTGGGTTAGGGTTAGGGTTAGGGCTAGGGATAGGTTTTCGGCTAGGGTTAGGGTTAGGGTTAGGGTTAGCATATGGGTTCTGGGAGAGTTTATCATGTACCAGCCTTTGAACTCACGGTGAAAGAGATGCCCTCACTGGAGTATGAGTGTAATACGGCGAATTGAAAACTACAGGCCACAAACATTTTAGAATGGTACTTCCTACACTAGAAATGCATGTTCAACTAGATGTAGGACCCGAATAACATAATGTTGGCATTGGTAAAACCAGTTACAAGGCTGATAATTTAATGTGGTACAGTTTCCCTTTGATTTTAATTGTCAAATTGGCTTGGTGTTTGCGGGGTGGGGAAAGCTGGTGAAAAATTTCACAACTCCTCTTCACAGGACTGTACGACAGTATCTGAGTACTTGAAGAAGTCACCGAAACCGGTTTGGCTCAGTGGTAGAGCGTCGGTCTGCGGACTGAAAGGTGCTGGGTTCGATTCTGGTCAATGGCATGTACCTTGGTTGCGGGTACATCCCCAGTAGGGGATGTGCAGGAGGCAGCTGGTCGATGTTTCTCTCTCATAGATGTTCCTGGCTCTCTATCTCTCTCCCTTCCTCTGTAAAATATCAATAAAATATATATTTTTTAAAAACAAACCAAGAGAGGTGAACAATAGCCAAGCTTGTGTTCAATTAGTAGTAAAGTCAACAAAAGGCCCTTATGATAACTGTATGAAAATGGAAAACCTGCCAGATCTCCAAATAAAAGAGCAGGACAATGTATGTGATAATAATTCTTTCACGTGCTGGTAGTAATGTAAAAAAAAAATGTCATTTCACCTTGGAATTCATATGAAAGCAGCTACAGACCCTTGGAGGTGCTTACAGAACTCTGGAAACTCACAAACTGAAGTAAGCTTAATGTCTAAGAAGGTGTATAAGATACGAGGATTACATCAACAAAGAGCCTTGCTAACAGCAACACATTGTTTAATGACAGGAGAATGGTGTTGAAACATCAGAGAAAATAGGTTGCTATAGGTTACCGGCCTACCTCAGTGCCAGTGACTTGTCTTTTTTCAAAGAAGGCTGAGAAGCTTTGAAACAGGAAGTGCTGACGTCATCAAGTGGTCAGGGCCAGGTGAGTAGGCCCACGTGCACCGGTGATAATTATGTGGGCCTGAGTCAATCTGGGAGGAAGTTCATGCCTTAATTGAGGCTGCATACTGCCGATTGACAGCAGGTGTCGGAGGGGAGACCAGGGCCACTGTGTGCGGTGAGCAAGACAGCTGTTGTGGGAAGCTCTTCCAAAGACACCCCACCCCCTGAGACCACCTGCAGACCAGCTCTCTCCTCAGGCCTGTGGCCAGCCAAGTGAGGGGAGAGGGGCCTGTCTCCCGGATGCAAGGTTGTCTGGTGACCAGAATTCTACATTCCCTACTGCCCTGTGACTGAGCCAGTGACCTCAAGGGTGCAGGGCTCTATGGCCTGTATGCTTTCCTTTAAGCAGGCTGACCTGCAGACCCCTCAGGGCTTTGGACTTTTGCCAAGGCAAGAGCCTACAAGATCCCTAAGGACACCCGAGGGATGATGCGGGAAAGCATTTTCTGGAGACCAGGGCACGTGTCTTCAAACCCGCCAGCCCTGCCGGTTAGGGTTAGAGTTAGGGTTAGGGTTAGGGTTAGGGTTAGGGTTAGGGCTAGGGCTGGGGCTAGGGCTAGGGCTAGGTCTAGGGCTAAGAATAGGGTTAGGGTTAGGGTTAGGGTTTGGGTTAGGGTTAGGGCTAGGGATAGGGCTTCGGCAAGGGTTAGGGTTAGGGTTAGGGTTAGCATATGGGTTCTGGGAGAGTTTATCATGTACCAGCCTTTGAATTCACGGTGAAAGAGATGCCCTCATTGGAGTATGAGTGTAACACGGCGAATTGAAAACTACAGGCCACAAACATTTTAGAATGGTACTTCCTACACTAGAAATGCATGTTCAACTAGATGTAGGACCCGAATAACATAATGTTGGCATTGGTAAAACCAGTTACAAGGCTGATAATTTAATGTGGTACAGTTTCCCTTTGATTTTCATTGTCAAATTGGCTTGGTGTTTGCGGGGTGGGGAAAGCTGGTGAAAAATTTCACAACTCCTCTTCACAGGACTGTACGACAGTATCTGAGTACTTGAAGAAGTCACCGAAACTGGTTTGGCTCAGTGGTAGAGCGTCGGTCTGCGGACTGAAAGGTGCTGGGTTCGATTCTGGTCAATGGCATGTACCTTGGTTGCGGGTACATCCCCAGTAGGGGATGTGCAGGAGGCAGCTGGTCGATGTTTCTCTCTCATAGATGTTCCTGGCTCTCTATCTCTCTCCCTTCCTCTGTAA
Organism: Vespertilio murinus; assembly: GCA_963924515.1. Classification (NCBI taxonomy): domain Eukaryota; kingdom Metazoa; phylum Chordata; class Mammalia; order Chiroptera; family Vespertilionidae; genus Vespertilio; species Vespertilio murinus. The sequence goes on from OZ004710.1 coordinate 51,776,363, forward strand.
AATATCAATAAAATATATATTTTTTAAAAACAAACCAAGAGAGGTGAACAATAGCCAAGCTTGTGTTCAATTAGTAGTAAAGTCAACAAAAGGCCCTTATGATAACTGTATGAAAATGGAAAACCTGCCAGATCTCCAAATAAAAGAGCAGGACAATGTATGTGATAATAATTCTTTCACGTGCTGGTAGTAATGTAAAAAAAAAAATGTCATTTCACCTTGGAATTCATATGAAAGCAGCTACAGACCCTTGGAGGTGCTTACAGAACTCTGGAAACTCACAAACTGAAGTAAGCTTAATGTCTAAGAAGGTGTATAAGATACGAGGATTACATCAACAAAGAGCCTTGCTAACAGCAACACATTGTTTAATGACAGGAGAATGGTGTTGAAACATCAGAGAAAATAGGTTGCTATAGGTTACCGGCCTACCTCAGTGCCAGTGACTTGTCTTTTTTCAAAGAAGGCTGAGAAGCTTTGAAACAGGAAGTGCTGACGTCATCAAGTGGTCAGGGCCAGGTGAGTAGGCCCACGTGCACCGGTGATAATTATGTGGGCCTGAGTCAATCTGGGAGGAAGTTCATGCCTTAATTGAGGCTGCATACTGCCGATTGACAGCAGGTGTCGGAGGGGAGACCAGGGCCACTGTGTGCGGTGAGCAAGACAGCTGTTGTGGGAAGCTCTTCCAAAGACACCCCACCCCCTGAGACCACCTGCAGACCAGCTCTCTCCTCAGGCCTGTGGCCAGCCAAGTGAGGGGAGAGGGGCCTGTCTCCCGGATGCAAGGTTGTCTGGTGACCAGAATTCTACATTCCCTACTGCCCTGTGACTGAGCCAGTGACCTCAAGGGTGCAGGGCTCTATGGCCTGTATGCTTTCCTTTAAGCAGGCTGACCTGCAGACCCCTCAGGGCTTTGGACTTTTGCCAAGGCAAGAGCCTACAAGATCCCTAAGGACACCCGAGGGATGATGCGGGAAAGCATTTTATGGAGACCAGGGCACGTGTGTTCAAACCCGCCAGCCCTGCCAGTTAGGGTTAGAGTTAGGGTTAGGGTTAGGGTTAGGGTTATGGTTAGGGTTAGGTTTAGGGGTAAGGGTAGGGTTAGGGGTAGGACTAGGGCTGGGGCTAGGGCTAGGGCTAGGGCTAGGGTTAGGGTTAGGGTTAGGGTTAGGGGTAAGGGTAGGGTTAGGGGTAGGTCTAGGGCTAGGTCTAGTGCTAGGGATAGGGCTAGGGTTAGGGTTAGGGTTAGGGTTAGGCCTAGGGCTGGGGCTAGGGCTAGGGCTAGGGCTAGGTCTAGGGCTAAGAATAGGGTTAGGGTTAGGGTTAGGGTTAGGGTTAGGGTTTGGGTTAGGGTTAGGGTTAGGGCTAGGGATAGGGCTTCGGCTAGGTTTAGGTTTAGGGTTAGGGTTAGCATATGGGTTCTGGGAGAGTTTATCATGTACCAGCCTTTGAATTCACGGTGAAAGAGATGCCCTCACTGGAGTATGAGTGTAATACGGCGAATTGAAAACTACAGGCCACAAACATTTTAGAATGGTACTTCCTACACTAGAAATGCATCTTCAACTAGATGTAGGACCCGAATAACATAATGTTGGCATTGGTAAAACCAGTTACAAGGCTGATAATTTAATGTGGTACAGTTTCCCTTTGATTTTAATTGTCAAATTGGCTTGGTGTTTGCGGGGTGGGGAAAGCTGGTGAAAAATTTCACAACTCCTCTTCACAGGACTGTACGACAGTATCTGAGTACTTGAAGAAGTCACCGAAACTGGTTTGGCTCAGTGGTAGAGCGTCGATCTGCGGACTGAAAGGTGCTGGGTTCGATTCTGGTCAATGGCATGTACCTTGGTTGCGGGTACATCCCCAGTAGGGGATGTGCAGGAGGCAGCTGGTCGATGTTTCTCTCTCATAGATGTTCCTGGCTCTCTATCTCTCTCCCTTCCTCTGTAAAATATCAATAAAATATATATTTTTTAAAAACAAACCAAGAGAGGTGAACAATAGCCAAGCTTGTGTTCAATTAGTAGTAAAGTCAACAAAAGGCCCTTATGATAACTGTATGAAAATGGAAAACCTGCCAGATCTCCAAATAAAAGAGCAGGACAATGTATGTGATAATAATTCTTTCACGTGCTGGTAGTAATGTAAAAAAAAATGTCATTTCACCTTGGAATTCATATGAAAGCAGCTACAGACCCTTGGAGGTGCTTACAGAACTCTGGAAACTCACAAACTGAAGTAAGCTTAATGTCTAAGAAGGTGTATAAGATACGAGGATTACATCAACAAAGAGCCTTGCTAACAGCAACACATTGTTTAATGACAGGAGAATGGTGTTGAAACATCAGAGAAAATAGGTTGCTATAGGTTACCGGCCTACCTCAGTGCCAGTGACTTGTCTTTTTTCAAAGAAGGCTGAGAAGCTTTGAAACAGGAAGTGCTGACGTCATCAAGTGGTCAGGGCCAGGTGAGTAGGCCCACGTGCACCGGTGATAATTATGTGGGCCTGAGTCAATCTGGGAGGAAGTTCATGCCTTAATTGAGGCTGCATACTGCCGATTGACAGCAGGTGTCGGAGGGGAGACCAGGGCCACTGTGTGCGGTGAGCAAGACAGCTGTTGTGGGAAGCTCTTCCAAAGACACCCCACCCCCTGAGACCACCTGCAGACCAGCTCTCTCCTCAGGCCTGTGGCCAGCCAAGTGAGGGGAGAGGGGCCTGTCTCCCGGATGCAAGGTTGCCTGGTGACCAGAATTCTACATTCCCTACTGCCCTGTGACTGAGCCAGTGACCTCAAGGGTGCAGGGCTCTATGGCCTGTATGCTTTCCTTTAAGCAGGCTGACCTGCAGACCCCTCAGGGCTTTGGACTTTTGCCAAGGCAAGAGCCTACAAGATCCCTAAGGACACCCGAGGGATGATGCGGGAAAGCATTTTCTGGAGACCAGGGCACGTGTGTTCAAACCCGCCAGCCCTGCCGGTTAGGGTTAGAGTTAGGGTTAGGGTTAGGGTTAGGGTTATGGTTAGGGGTAGGTTTAGGGGTAAGGGTAGGGTTAGGGGTAGGACTAGGGCTGGGGCTAGGGCTAGGGCTAGGGCTAGGGTTAGGGTTAGGGTTAGGGTTAGGGGTAAGGGTAGGGTTAGGGGTAGGTCTAGGGCTAGGTCTAGTGCTAGGGATAGGGCTAGGGTTAGGGTTAGGGTTAGGGTTAGGCCTAGGGCTGGGGCTAGGGCTAGGGCTAGGGCTAGGTCTAGGGCTAAGAATAGGGTTAGGGTTAGGGTTAGGGTTAGGGTTTGGGTTAGGGTTAGGGTTAGGGCTAGGGATAGGGCTTCGGCTAGGTTTAGGTTTAGGGTTAGGGATAGCATATGGGTTCTGCGAGAGTTTATCATGTACCAGCCTTTGAATTCACGGTGAAAGAGATGCCCTCACTGGAGTATGAGTGTAATACGGCGAATTGAAAACTACAGGCCACAAACATTTTAGAATGGTACTTCCTACACTAGAAATGCATCTTCAACTAGATGTAGGACCCGAATAACATAATGTTGGCATTGGTAAAACCAGTTACAAGGCTGATAATTTAATGTGGTACAGTTTCCCTTTGATTTTAATTGTCAAATTGGCTTGGTGTTTGCGGGGTGGGGAAAGCTGGTGAAAAATTTCACAACTCCTCTTCACAGGACTGTACGACAGTATCTGAGTACTTGAAGAAGTCACCGAAACTGGTTTGGCTCAGTGGTAGAGCGTCGGTCTGCGGACTGAAAGGATCTGGGTTCGATTCTGGTCAATGGCATGTACCTTGGTTGCGGGTACATCCCCAGTAGGGGATGTGCAGGAGGCAGCTGGTCGATGTTTCTCTCTCATAGATGTTCCTGGCTCTCTATCTCTCTCCCTTCCTCTGTAAAATATCAATAAAATATATATTTTTTAAAAACAAACCAAGAGAGGTGAACAATAGCCAAGCTTGTGTTCAATTAGTAGTAAAGTCAACAAAAGGCCCTTATGATAACTGTATGAAAATGGAAAACCTGCCAGATCTCCAAATAAAAGAGCAGGACAATGTATGTGATAATAATTCTTTCACGTGCTGGTAGTAATGTAAAAAAAAAATGTCATTTCACCTTGGAATTCATATGAAAGCAGCTACAGACCCTTGGAGGTGCTTACAGAACTCTGGAAACTCACAAACTGAAGTAAGCTTAATGTCTAAGAAGGTGTATAAGATACGAGGATTACATCAACAAAGAGCCTTGCTAACAGCAACACATTGTTTAATGACAGGAGAATGGTGTTGAAACATCAGAGAAAATAGGTTGCTATAGGTTACCGGCCTACCTCAGTGCCAGTGACTTGTCTTTTTTCAAAGAAGGCTGAGAAGCTTTGAAACAGGAAGTGCTGACGTCATCAAGTGGTCAGGGCCAGGTGAGTAGGCCCACGTGCACCGGTGATAATTATGTGGGCCTGAGTCAATCTGGGAGGAAGTTCATGCCTTAATTGAGGCTGCATACTGCCGATTGACAGCAGGTGTCGGAGGGGAGACCAGGGCCACTGTGTGCGGTGAGCAAGACAGCTGTTGTGGGAAGCTCTTCCAAAGACACCCCACCCCCTGAGACCACCTGCAGACCAGCTCTCTCCTGAGGCCTGTGGCCAGCCAAGTGAGGGGAGAGGGGCCTGTCTCCCGGATGCAAGGTTGTCTGGTGACCAGAATTCTACATTCCCTACTGCCCTGTGACTGAGCCAGTGACCTCAAGGGTGCAGGGCTCTATGGCCTGTATGCTTTCCTTTAAGCAGGCTGACCTGCAGACCCCTCAGGGCTTTGGACTTTTGCCAAGGCAAGAGCCTACAAGATCCCTACGGACACCCGAGGGATGATGCGGGAAAGCATTTTCTGGAGACCAGGGCACGTGTCTTCAAACCCGCCAGCCCTGCCGGTTAGGGTTAGAGTTAGGGTTAGGGTTAGGGTTAGGGTTAGGGTTAGGGGTAAGGGTAGGTTTAGGGGTAGGACTAGGGCTGGGGCTAGGGCTAGGGCTAGGGCTAGGTCTAGGGCTAAAAATAGGGTTAGGGTTAGGGTTAGGGTTTGGGTTAGGGTTAGGGTTAGGGCTAGGGATAGGTCTTCGGCTAGGGTTAGGGTTAGGGTTAGGGTTAGCATATGGGTTCTGGGAGAGTTTATCATGTACCAGCCTTTGAATTCACGGTGAAAGAGATGCCCTCACTGGAGTATGAGTGTAATACGGCGAATTGAAAACTACAGGCCACAAACATTTTAGAATGGTACTTCCTACACTAGAAATGCATGTTCAACTAGATGTAGGACCCGAATAACATAATGTTGGCATTGGTAAAACCAGTTACAAGGCTGATAATTTAATGTGGTACAGTTTCCCTTTGATTTTAATTGTCAAATTTTCTTGGTGTTTGCGGGGTGGGGAAAGCTGGTGAAAAATTTCACAACTCCTCTTCACAGGACTGTACGACAGTATCTGAGTACTTGAAGAAGTCACCGAAACTGGTTTGGCTCAGTGGTAGAGCGTCGGTCTGCGGACTGAAAGGTGCTGGGTTCGATTCTGGTCAATGGCATGTACCTTGGTTGCGGGTACATCCCCAGTAGGGGATGTGCAGGAGGCAGCTGGTCGATGTTTCTCTCTCATAGATGTTCCTGGCTCTCTATCTCTCTCCCTTCCTCTGTAAAATATCAATAAAATATATATTTTTTAAAAACAAACCAAGAGAGGTGAACAATAGCCAAGCTTGTGTTCAATTAGTAGTAAAGTCAACAAAAGGCCCTTATGATAACTGTATGAAAATGGAAAACCTGCCAGATCTCCAAATAAAAGAGCAGGACAATGTATGTGATAATAATTCTTTCACGTGCTGGTAGTAATGTAAAAAAAAAATGTCATTTCACCTTGGAATTCATATGAAAGCAGCTACAGATCCTTGGAGGTGCTTACAGAACTCTGGAAACTCACAAACTGAAGTAAGCTTAATGTCTAAGAAGGTGTATAAGATACGAGGATTACATCAACAAAGAGCCTTGCTAACAGCAACACATTGTTTAATGACAGGAGAATGGTGTTGAAACATCAGAGAAAATAGGTTGCTATAGGTTACCGGCCTACCTCAGTGCCAGTGACTTGTCTTTTTTCAAAGAAGGCTGAGAAGCTTTGAAACAGGAAGTGCTGACGTCATCAAGTGGTCAGGGCCAGGTGAGTAGGCCCACGTGCACCGGTGATAATTATGTGGGCCTGAGTCAATCTGGGAGGAAGTTCATGCCTTAATTGAGGCTGCATACTGCCGATTGACAGCAGGTGTCGGAGGGGAGACCAGGGCCACTGTGTGCGGTGAGCAAGACAGCTGTTGTGGGAAGCTCTTCCAAAGACACCCCACCCCCTGAGACCACCTGCAGACCAGCTCTCTCCTGAGGCCTGTGGCCAGCCAAGTGAGGGGAGAGGGGCCTGTCTCCCGGATGCAAGGTTGTCTGGTGACCAGAATTCTACATTCCCTACTGCCCTGTGACTGAGCCAGTGACCTCAAGGGTGCAGGGCTCTATGGCCTGTATGCTTTCCTTTAAGCAGGCTGACCTGCAGACCCCTCAGGGCTTTGGACTTTTGCCAAGGCAAGAGCCTACAAGATCCCTACGGACACCCGAGGGATGATGCGGGAAAGCATTTTCTGGAGACCAGGGCACGTGTCTTCAAACCCGCCAGCCCTGCCGGTTAGGGTTAGAGTTAGGGTTAGGGTTAGGGTTAGGGTTAGGGTTAGGGGTAAGGGTAGGTTTAGGGGTAGGACTAGGGCTGGGGCTAGGGCTAGGGCTAGGGCTAGGTCTAGGGCTAAAAATAGGGTTAGGGTTAGGGTTAGGGTTTGGGTTAGGGTTAGGGTTAGGGCTAGGGATAGGTCTTCGGCTAGGGTTAGGGTTAGGGTTAGGGTTAGCATATGGGTTCTGGGAGAGTTTATCATGTACCAGCCTTTGAATTCACGGTGAAAGAGATGCCCTCACTGGAGTATGAGTGTAATACGGCGAATTGAAAACTACAGGCCACAAACATTTTAGAATGGTACTTCCTACACTAGAAATGCATGTTCAACTAGATGTAGGACCCGAATAACATAATGTTGGCATTGGTAAAACCAGTTACAAGGCTGATAATTTAATGTGGTACAGTTTCCCTTTGATTTTAATTGTCAAATTTTCTTGGTGTTTGCGGGGTGGGGAAAGCTGGTGAAAAATTTCACAACTCCTCTTCACAGGACTGTACGACAGTATCTGAGTACTTGAAGAAGTCACCGAAACTGGTTTGGCTCAGTGGTAGAGCGTCGGTCTGCGGACTGAAAGGTGCTGGGTTCGATTCTGGTCAATGGCATGTACCTTGGTTGCGGGTACATCCCCAGTAGGGGATGTGCAGGAGGCAGCTGGTCGATGTTTCTCTCTCATAGATGTTCCTGGCTCTCTATCTCTCTCCCTTCCTCTGTAAAATATCAATAAAATATATATTTTTTAAAAACAAACCAAGAGAGGTGAACAATAGCCAAGCTTGTGTTCAATTAGTAGTAAAGTCAACAAAAGGCCCTTATGATAACTGTATGAAAATGGAAAACCTGCCAGATCTCCAAATAAAAGAGCAGGACAATGTATGTGATAATAATTCTTTCACGTGCTGGTAGTAATGTAAAAAAAAAATGTCATTTCACCTTGGAATTCATATGAAAGCAGCTACAGACCCTTGGAGGTGCTTACAGAACTCTGGAAACTCACAAACTGAAGTAAGCTTAATGTCTAAGAAGGTGTATAAGATACGAGGATTACATCAACAAAGAGCCTTGCTAACAGCAACACATTGTTTAATGACAGGAGAATGGTGTTGAAACATCAGAGAAAATAGGTTGCTATAGGTTACCGGCCTACCTCAGTGCCAGTGACTTGTCTTTTTTCAAAGAAGGCTGAGAAGCTTTGAAACAGGAAGTGCTGACGTCATCAAGTGGTCAGGGCCAGGTGAGTAGGCCCACGTGCACCGGTGATAATTATGTGGGCCTGAGTCAATCTGGGAGGAAGTTCATGCCTTAATTGAGGCTGCATACTGCCGATTGACAGCAGGTGTCGGAGGGGAGACCAGGGCCACTGTGTGCGGTGAGCAAGACAGCTGTTGTGGGAAGCTCTTCCAAAGACACCCCACCCCCTGAGACCACCTGCAGACCAGCTCTCTCCTGAGGCCTGTGGCCAGCCAAGTGAGGGGAGAGGGGCCTGTCTCCCGGATGCAAGGTTGTCTGGTGACCAGAATTCTACATTCCCTACTGCCCTGTGACTGAGCCAGTGACCTCAAGGGTGCAGGGCTCTATGGCCTGTATGCTTTCCTTTAAGCAGGCTGACCTGCAGACCCCTCAGGGCTTTGGACTTTTGCCAAGGCAAGAGCCTACAAGATCCCTACGGACACCCGAGGGATGATGCGGGAAAGCATTTTCTGGAGACCAGGGCACGTGTCTTCAAACCCGCCAGCCCTGCCGGTTAGGGTTAGAGTTAGGGTTAGGGTTAGGGTTAGGGTTAGGGTTAGGGTTAGGGTTAGGGGTAAGGGTAGGTTTAGGGGTAGGACTAGGGCTGGGGCTAGGGCTAGGGCTAGGGCTAGGTCTAGGGCTAAAAATAGGGTTAGGGTTAGGGTTAGGGTTTGGGTTAGGGTTAGGGTTAGGGCTAGGGATAGGTCTTCGGCTAGGGTTAGGGTTAGGGTTAGGGTTAGCATATGGGTTCTGGGAGAGTTTATCATGTACCAGCCTTTGAATTCACGGTGAAAGAGATGCCCTCACTGGAGTATGAGTGTAATACGGCGAATTGAAAACTACAGGCCACAAACATTTTAGAATGGTACTTCCTACACTAGAAATGCATGTTCAACTAGATGTAGGACCCGAATAACATAATGTTGGCATTGGTAAAACCAGTTACAAGGCTGATAATTTAATGTGGTACAGTTTCCCTTTGATTTTAATTGTCAAATTTTCTTGGTGTTTGCGGGGTGGGGAAAGCTGGTGAAAAATTTCACAACTCCTCTTCACAGGACTGTACGACAGTATCTGAGTACTTGAAGAAGTCACCGAAACTGGTTTGGCTCAGTGGTAGAGCGTCGGTCTGCGGACTGAAAGGTGCTGGGTTCGATTCTGGTCAATGGCATGTACCTTGGTTGCGGGTACATCCCCAGTAGGGGATGTGCAGGAGGCAGCTGGTCGATGTTTCTCTCTCATAGATGTTCCTGGCTCTCTATCTCTCTCCCTTCCTCTGTAAAATATCAATAAAATATATATTTTTTTAAAAAGAACCAAGAGAGGTGAACAATAGCCAAGCTTGTGTTCAATTAGTAGTAAAGTCAACAAAAGGCCCTTATGATAACTGTATGAAAATGGAAAACCTGCCAGATCTCCAAATAAAAGAGCAGGACAATGTATGTGATAATAATTCTTTCGCGTGCTGGTAGTAATGTAAAAAAAAAATGTCATTTCACCTTGGAATTCATATGAAAGCAGCTACAGACCCTTGGAGGTGCTTACAGAACTCTGGAAACTCACAAACTGAAGTAAGCTTAATGTCTAAGAAGGTGTATAAGATACGAGGATTACATCAACAAAGAGCCTTGCTAACAGCAACACATTGTTTAATGACAGGAGAATGGTGTTGAAACATCAGAGAAAATAGGTTGCTATAGGTTACCGGCCTACCTCAGTGCCAGTGACTTGTCTTTTTTCAAAGAAGGCTGAGAAGCTTTGAAACAGGAAGTGCTGACGTCATCAAGTGGTCAGGGCCAGGTGAGTAGGCCCACGTGCACCGGTGATAATTATGTGGGCCTGAGTCAATCTGGGAGGAAGTTCATGCCTTAATTGAGGCTGCATACTGCCGATTGACAGCAGGTGTCGGAGGGGAGACCAGGGCCACTGTGTGCGGTGAGCAAGACAGCTGTTGTGGGAAGCTCTTCCAAAGACACCCCACCCCCTGAGACCACCTGCAGACCAGCTCTCTCCTGAGGCCTGTGGCCAGCCAAGTGAGGGGAGAGGGGCCTGTCTCCCGGATGCAAGGTTGTCTGGTGACCAGAATTCTACATTCCCTACTGCCCTGTGACTGAGCCAGTGACCTCAAGGGTGCAGGGCTCTATGGCCTGTATGCTTTCCTTTAAGCAGGCTGACCTGCAGACCCCTCAGGGCTTTGGACTTTTGCCAAGGCAAGAGCCTACAAGATCCCTACGGACACCCGAGGGATGATGCGGGAAAGCATTTTCTGGAGACCAGGGCACGTGTCTTCAAACCCGCCAGCCCTGCCGGTTAGGGTTAGAGTTAGGGTTAGGGTTAGGGTTAGGGTTAGGGTTAGGGTTAGGGGTAAGGGTAGGTTTAGGGGTAGGACTAGGGCTGGGGCTAGGGCTAGGGCTAGGGCTAGGTCTAGGGCTAAAAATAGGGTTAGGGTTAGGGTTAGGGTTTGGGTTAGGGTTAGGGTTAGGGCTAGGGATAGGTCTTCGGCTAGGGTTAGGGTTAGGGTTAGGGTTAGCATATGGGTTCTGGGAGAGTTTATCATGTACCAGCCTTTGAATTCACGGTGAAAGAGATGCCCTCACTGGAGTATGAGTGTAATACGGCGAATTGAAAACTACAGGCCACAAACATTTTAGAATGGTACTTCCTACACTAGAAATGCATGTTCAACTAGATGTAGGACCCGAATAACATAATGTTGGCATTGGTAAAACCAGTTACAAGGCTGATAATTTAATGTGGTACAGTTTCCCTTTGATTTTAATTGTCAAATTTTCTTGGTGTTTGCGGGGTGGGGAAAGCTGGTGAAAAATTTCACAACTCCTCTTCACAGGACTGTACGACAGTATCTGAGTACTTGAAGAAGTCACCGAAACTGGTTTGGCTCAGTGGTAGAGCGTCGGTCTGCGGACTGAAAGGTGCTGGGTTCGATTCTGGTCAATGGCATGTACCTTGGTTGCGGGTACATCCCCAGTAGGGGATGTGCAGGAGGCAGCTGGTCGATGTTTCTCTCTCATAGATGTTCCTGGCTCTCTATCTCTCTCCCTTCCTCTGTAAAATATCAATAAAATATATATTTTTTAAAAACAAACCAAGAGAGGTGAACAATAGCCAAGCTTGTGTTCAATTAGTAGTAAAGTCAACAAAAGGCCCTTATGATAACTGTATGAAAATGGAAAACCTGCCAGATCTCCAAATAAAAGAGCAGGACAATGTATGTGATAATAATTCTTTCACGTGCTGGTAGTAATGTAAAAAAAAAATGTCATTTCACCTTGGAATTCATATGAAAGCAGCTACAGACCCTTGGAGGTGCTTACAGAACTCTGGAAACTCACAAACTGAAGTAAGCTTAATGTCTAAGAAGGTGTATAAGATACGAGGATTACATCAACAAAGAGCCTTGCTAACAGCAACACATTGTTTAATGACAGGAGAATGGTGTTGAAACATCAGAGAAAATAGGTTGCTATAGGTTACCGGCCTACCTCAGTGCCAGTGACTTGTCTTTTTTCAAAGAAGGCTGAGAAGCTTTGAAACAGGAAGTGCTGACGTCATCAAGTGGTCAGGGCCAGGTGAGTAGGCCCACGTGCACCGGTGATAATTATGTGGGCCTGAGTCAATCTGGGAGGAAGTTCATGCCTTAATTGAGGCTGCATACTGCCGATTGACAGCAGGTGTCGGAGGGGAGACCAGGGCCACTGTGTGCGGTGAGCAAGACAGCTGTTGTGGGAAGCTCTTCCAAAGACACCCCACCCCCTGAGACCACCTGCAGACCAGCTCTCTCCTGAGGCCTGTGGCCAGCCAAGTGAGGGGAGAGGGGCCTGTCTCCCGGATGCAAGGTTGTCTGGTGACCAGAATTCTACATTCCCTACTGCCCTGTGACTGAGCCAGTGACCTCAAGGGTGCAGGGCTCTATGGCCTGTATGCTTTCCTTTAAGCAGGCTGACCTGCAGACCCCTCAGGGCTTTGGACTTTTGCCAAGGCAAGAGCCTACAAGATCCCTACGGACACCCGAGGGATGATGCGGGAAAGCATTTTCTGGAGACCAGGGCACGTGTCTTCAAACCCGCCAGCCCTGCCGGTTAGGGTTAGAGTTAGGGTTAGGGTTAGGGTTAGGGTTAGGGTTAGGGTTAGGGGTAAGGGTAGGTTTAGGGGTAGGACTAGGGCTGGGGCTAGGGCTAGGGCTAGGGCTAGGTCTAGGGCTAAAAATAGGGTTAGGGTTAGGGTTAGGGTTTGGGTTAGGGTTAGGGTTAGGGCTAGGGATAGGTCTTCGGCTAGGGTTAGGGTTAGGGTTAGGGTTAGCATATGGGTTCTGGGAGAGTTTATCATGTACCAGCCTTTGAATTCACGGTGAAAGAGATGCCCTCACTGGAGTATGAGTGTAATACGGCGAATTGAAAACTACAGGCCACAAACATTTTAGAATGGTACTTCCTACACTAGAAATGCATGTTCAACTAGATGTAGGACCCGAATAACATAATGTTGGCATTGGTAAAACCAGTTACAAGGCTGATAATTTAATGTGGTACAGTTTCCCTTTGATTTTAATTGTCAAATTTTCTTGGTGTTTGCGGGGTGGGGAAAGCTGGTGAAAAATTTCACAACTCCTCTTCACAGGACTGTACGACAGTATCTGAGTACTTGAAGAAGTCACCGAAACTGGTTTGGCTCAGTGGTAGAGCGTCGGTCTGCGGACTGAAAGGTGCTGGGTTCGATTCTGGTCAATGGCATGTACCTTGGTTGCGGGTACATCCCCAGTAGGGGATGTGCAGGAGGCAGCTGGTCGATGTTTCTCTCTCATAGATGTTCCTGGCTCTCTATCTCTCTCCCTTCCTCTGTAAAATATCAATAAAATATATATTTTTTAAAAACAAACCAAGAGAGGTGAACAATAGCCAAGCTTGTGTTCAATTAGTAGTAAAGTCAACAAAAGGCCCTTATGATAACTGTATGAAAATGGAAAACCTGCCAGATCTCCAAATAAAAGAGCAGGACAATGTATGTGATAATAATTCTTTCACGTGCTGGTAGTAATGTAAAAAAAAAATGTCATTTCACCTTGGAATTCATATGAAAGCAGCTACAGACCCTTGGAGGTGCTTACAGAACTCTGGAAACTCACAAACTGAAGTAAGCTTAATGTCTAAGAAGGTGTATAAGATACGAGGATTACATCAACAAAGAGCCTTGCTAACAGCAACACATTGTTTAATGACAGGAGAATGGTGTTGAAACATCAGAGAAAATAGGTTGCTATAGGTTACCGGCCTACCTCAGTGCCAGTGACTTGTCTTTTTTCAAAGAAGGCTGAGAAGCTTTGAAACAGGAAGTGCTGACGTCATCAAGTGGTCAGGGCCAGGTGAGTAGGCCCACGTGCACCGGTGATAATTATGTGGGCCTGAGTCAATCTGGGAGGAAGTTCATGCCTTAATTGAGGCTGCATACTGCCGATTGACAGCAGGTGTCGGAGGGGAGACCAGGGCCACTGTGTGCGGTGAGCAAGACAGCTGTTGTGGGAAGCTCTTCCAAAGACACCCCACCCCCTGAGACCACCTGCAGACCAGCTCTCTCCTGAGGCCTGTGGCCAGCCAAGTGAGGGGAGAGGGGCCTGTCTCCCGGATGCAAGGTTGTCTGGTGACCAGAATTCTACATTCCCTACTGCCCTGTGACTGAGCCAGTGACCTCAAGGGTGCAGGGCTCTATGGCCTGTATGCTTTCCTTTAAGCAGGCTGACCTGCAGACCCCTCAGGGCTTTGGACTTTTGCCAAGGCAAGAGCCTACAAGATCCCTACGGACACCCGAGGGATGATGCGGGAAAGCATTTTCTGGAGACCAGGGCACGTGTCTTCAAACCCGCCAGCCCTGCCGGTTAGGGTTAGAGTTAGGGTTAGGGTTAGGGTTAGGGTTAGGGTTAGGGTTAGGGGTAAGGGTAGGTTTAGGGGTAGGACTAGGGCTGGGGCTAGGGCTAGGGCTAGGGCTAGGTCTAGGGCTAAAAATAGGGTTAGGGTTAGGGTTAGGGTTTGGGTTAGGGTTAGGGTTAGGGCTAGGGATAGGTCTTCGGCTAGGGTTAGGGTTAGGGTTAGGGTTAGCATATGGGTTCTGGGAGAGTTTATCATGTACCAGCCTTTGAATTCACGGTGAAAGAGATGCCCTCACTGGAGTATGAGTGTAATACGGCGAATTGAAAACTACAGGCCACAAACATTTTAGAATGGTACTTCCTACACTAGAAATGCATGTTCAACTAGATGTAGGACCCGAATAACATAATGTTGGCATTGGTAAAACCAGTTACAAGGCTGATAATTTAATGTGGTACAGTTTCCCTTTGATTTTAATTGTCAAATTTTCTTGGTGTTTGCGGGGTGGGGAAAGCTGGTGAAAAATTTCACAACTCCTCTTCACAGGACTGTACGACAGTATCTGAGTACTTGAAGAAGTCACCGAAACTGGTTTGGCTCAGTGGTAGAGCGTCGGTCTGCGGACTGAAAGGTGCTGGGTTCGATTCTGGTCAATGGCATGTACCTTGGTTGCGGGTACATCCCCAGTAGGGGATGTGCAGGAGGCAGCTGGTCGATGTTTCTCTCTCATAGATGTTCCTGGCTCTCTATCTCTCTCCCTTCCTCTGTAAAATATCAATAAAATATATATTTTTTAAAAACAAACCAAGAGAGGTGAACAATAGCCAAGCTTGTGTTCAATTAGTAGTAAAGTCAACAAAAGGCCCTTATGATAACTGTATGAAAATGGAAAACCTGCCAGATCTCCAAATAAAAGAGCAGGACAATGTATGTGATAATAATTCTTTCACGTGCTGGTAGTAATGTAAAAAAAAAATGTCATTTCACCTTGGAATTCATATGAAAGCAGCTACAGACCCTTGGAGGTGCTTACAGAACTCTGGAAACTCACAAACTGAAGTAAGCTTAATGTCTAAGAAGGTGTATAAGATACGAGGATTACATCAACAAAGAGCCTTGCTAACAGCAACACATTGTTTAATGACAGGAGAATGGTGTTGAAACATCAGAGAAAATAGGTTGCTATAGGTTACCGGCCTACCTCAGTGCCAGTGACTTGTCTTTTTTCAAAGAAGGCTGAGAAGCTTTGAAACAGGAAGTGCTGACGTCATCAAGTGGTCAGGGCCAGGTGAGTAGGCCCACGTGCACCGGTGATAATTATGTGGGCCTGAGTCAATCTGGGAGGAAGTTCATGCCTTAATTGAGGCTGCATACTGCCGATTGACAGCAGGTGTCGGAGGGGAGACCAGGGCCACTGTGTGCGGTGAGCAAGACAGCTGTTGTGGGAAGCTCTTCCAAAGACACCCCACCCCCTGAGACCACCTGCAGACCAGCTCTCTCCTGAGGCCTGTGGCCAGCCAAGTGAGGGGAGAGGGGCCTGTCTCCCGGATGCAAGGTTGTCTGGTGACCAGAATTCTACATTCCCTACTGCCCTGTGACTGAGCCAGTGACCTCAAGGGTGCAGGGCTCTATGGCCTGTATGCTTTCCTTTAAGCAGGCTGACCTGCAGACCCCTCAGGGCTTTGGACTTTTGCCAAGGCAAGAGCCTACAAGATCCCTACGGACACCCGAGGGATGATGCGGGAAAGCATTTTCTGGAGACCAGGGCACGTGTCTTCAAACCCGCCAGCCCTGCCGGTTAGGGTTAGAGTTAGGGTTAGGGTTAGGGTTAGGGTTAGGGTTAGGGGTAAGGGTAGGTTTAGGGGTAGGACTAGGGCTGGGGCTAGGGCTAGGGCTAGGGCTAGGTCTAGGGCTAAAAATAGGGTTAGGGTTAGGGTTAGGGTTTGGGTTAGGGTTAGGGTTAGGGCTAGGGATAGGTCTTCGGCTAGGGTTAGGGTTAGGGTTAGGGTTAGCATATGGGTTCTGGGAGAGTTTATCATGTACCAGCCTTTGAATTCACGGTGAAAGAGATGCCCTCACTGGAGTATGAGTGTAATACGGCGAATTGAAAACTACAGGCCACAAACATTTTAGAATGGTACTTCCTACACTAGAAATGCATGTTCAACTAGATGTAGGACCCGAATAACATAATGTTGGCATTGGTAAAACCAGTTACAAGGCTGATAATTTAATGTGGTACAGTTTCCCTTTGATTTTAATTGTCAAATTTTCTTGGTGTTTGCGGGGTGGGGAAAGCTGGTGAAAAATTTCACAACTCCTCTTCACAGGACTGTACGACAGTATCTGAGTACTTGAAGAAGTCACCGAAACTGGTTTGGCTCAGTGGTAGAGCGTCGGTCTGCGGACTGAAAGGTGCTGGGTTCGATTCTGGTCAATGGCATGTACCTTGGTTGCGGGTACATCCCCAGTAGGGGATGTGCAGGAGGCAGCTGGTCGATGTTTCTCTCTCATAGATGTTCCTGGCTCTCTATCTCTCTCCCTTCCTCTGTAAAATATCAATAAAATATATATTTTTTAAAAACAAACCAAGAGAGGTGAACAATAGCCAAGCTTGTGTTCAATTAGTAGTAAAGTCAACAAAAGGCCCTTATGATAACTGTATGAAAATGGAAAACCTGCCAGATCTCCAAATAAAAGAGCAGGACAATGTATGTGATAATAATTCTTTCACGTGCTGGTAGTAATGTAAAAAAAAAATGTCATTTCACCTTGGAATTCATATGAAAGCAGCTACAGACCCTTGGAGGTGCTTACAGAACTCTGGAAACTCACAAACTGAAGTAAGCTTAATGTCTAAGAAGGTGTATAAGATACGAGGATTACATCAACAAAGAGCCTTGCTAACAGCAACACATTGTTTAATGACAGGAGAATGGTGTTGAAACATCAGAGAAAATAGGTTGCTATAGGTTACCGGCCTACCTCAGTGCCAGTGACTTGTCTTTTTTCAAAGAAGGCTGAGAAGCTTTGAAACAGGAAGTGCTGACGTCATCAAGTGGTCAGGGCCAGGTGAGTAGGCCCACGTGCACCGGTGATAATTATGTGGGCCTGAGTCAATCTGGGAGGAAGTTCATGCCTTAATTGAGGCTGCATACTGCCGATTGACAGCAGGTGTCGGAGGGGAGACCAGGGCCACTGTGTGCGGTGAGCAAGACAGCTGTTGTGGGAAGCTCTTCCAAAGACACCCCACCCCCTGAGACCACCTGCAGACCAGCTCTCTCCTGAGGCCTGTGGCCAGCCAAGTGAGGGGAGAGGGGCCTGTCTCCCGGATGCAAGGTTGTCTGGTGACCAGAATTCTACATTCCCTACTGCCCTGTGACTGAGCCAGTGACCTCAAGGGTGCAGGGCTCTATGGCCTGTATGCTTTCCTTTAAGCAGGCTGACCTGCAGACCCCTCAGGGCTTTGGACTTTTGCCAAGGCAAGAGCCTACAAGATCCCTACGGACACCCGAGGGATGATGCGGGAAAGCATTTTCTGGAGACCAGGGCACGTGTCTTCAAACCCGCCAGCCCTGCCGGTTAGGGTTAGAGTTAGGGTTAGGGTTAGGGTTAGGGTTAGGGTTAGGGGTAAGGGTAGGTTTAGGGGTAGGACTAGGGCTGGGGCTAGGGCTAGGGCTAGGGCTAGGTCTAGGGCTAAAAATAGGGTTAGGGTTAGGGTTAGGGTTTGGGTTAGGGTTAGGGTTAGGGCTAGGGATAGGTCTTCGGCTAGGGTTAGGGTTAGGGTTAGGGTTAGCATATGGGTTCTGGGAGAGTTTATCATGTACCAGCCTTTGAATTCACGGTGAAAGAGATGCCCTCACTGGAGTATGAGTGTAATACGGCGAATTGAAAACTACAGGCCACAAACATTTTAGAATGGTACTTCCTACACTAGAAATGCATGTTCAACTAGATGTAGGACCCGAATAACATAATGTTGGCATTGGTAAAACCAGTTACAAGGCTGATAATTTAATGTGGTACAGTTTCCCTTTGATTTTAATTGTCAAATTTTCTTGGTGTTTGCGGGGTGGGGAAAGCTGGTGAAAAATTTCACAACTCCTCTTCACAGGACTGTACGACAGTATCTGAGTACTTGAAGAAGTCACCGAAACTGGTTTGGCTCAGTGGTAGAGCGTCGGTCTGCGGACTGAAAGGTGCTGGGTTCGATTCTGGTCAATGGCATGTACCTTGGTTGCGGGTACATCCCCAGTAGGGGATGTGCAGGAGGCAGCTGGTCGATGTTTCTCTCTCATAGATGTTCCTGGCTCTCTATCTCTCTCCCTTCCTCTGTAAAATATCAATAAAATATATATTTTTTAAAAACAAACCAAGAGAGGTGAACAATAGCCAAGCTTGTGTTCAATTAGTAGTAAAGTCAACAAAAGGCCCTTATGATAACTGTATGAAAATGGAAAACCTGCCAGATCTCCAAATAAAAGAGCAGGACAATGTATGTGATAATAATTCTTTCACGTGCTGGTAGTAATGTAAAAAAAAAATGTCATTTCACCTTGGAATTCATATGAAAGCAGCTACAGACCCTTGGAGGTGCTTACAGAACTCTGGAAACTCACAAACTGAAGTAAGCTTAATGTCTAAGAAGGTGTATAAGATACGAGGATTACATCAACAAAGAGCCTTGCTAACAGCAACACATTGTTTAATGACAGGAGAATGGTGTTGAAACATCAGAGAAAATAGGTTGCTATAGGTTACCGGCCTACCTCAGTGCCAGTGACTTGTCTTTTTTCAAAGAAGGCTGAGAAGCTTTGAAACAGGAAGTGCTGACGTCATCAAGTGGTCAGGGCCAGGTGAGTAGGCCCACGTGCACCGGTGATAATTATGTGGGCCTGAGTCAATCTGGGAGGAAGTTCATGCCTTAATTGAGGCTGCATACTGCCGATTGACAGCAGGTGTCGGAGGGGAGACCAGGGCCACTGTGTGCGGTGAGCAAGACAGCTGTTGTGGGAAGCTCTTCCAAAGACACCCCACCCCCTGAGACCACCTGCAGACCAGCTCTCTCCTGAGGCCTGTGGCCAGCCAAGTGAGGGGAGAGGGGCCTGTCTCCCGGATGCAAGGTTGTCTGGTGACCAGAATTCTACATTCCCTACTGCCCTGTGACTGAGCCAGTGACCTCAAGGGTGCAGGGCTCTATGGCCTGTATGCTTTCCTTTAAGCAGGCTGACCTGCAGACCCCTCAGGGCTTTGGACTTTTGCCAAGGCAAGAGCCTACAAGATCCCTACGGACACCCGAGGGATGATGCGGGAAAGCATTTTCTGGAGACCAGGGCACGTGTCTTCAAACCCGCCAGCCCTGCCGGTTAGGGTTAGAGTTAGGGTTAGGGTTAGGGTTAGGGTTAGGGTTAGGGGTAAGGGTAGGTTTAGGGGTAGGACTAGGGCTGGGGCTAGGGCTAGGGCTAGGGCTAGGTCTAGGGCTAAAAATAGGGTTAGGGTTAGGGTTAGGGTTTGGGTTAGGGTTAGGGTTAGGGCTAGGGATAGGTCTTCGGCTAGGGTTAGGGTTAGGGTTAGGGTTAGCATATGGGTTCTGGGAGAGTTTATCATGTACCAGCCTTTGAATTCACGGTGAAAGAGATGCCCTCACTGGAGTATGAGTGTAATACGGCGAATTGAAAACTACAGGCCACAAACATTTTAGAATGGTACTTCCTACACTAGAAATGCATGTTCAACTAGATGTAGGACCCGAATAACATAATGTTGGCATTGGTAAAACCAGTTACAAGGCTGATAATTTAATGTGGTACAGTTTCCCTTTGATTTTAATTGTCAAATTTTCTTGGTGTTTGCGGGGTGGGGAAAGCTGGTGAAAAATTTCACAACTCCTCTTCACAGGACTGTACGACAGTATCTGAGTACTTGAAGAAGTCACCGAAACTGGTTTGGCTCAGTGGTAGAGCGTCGGTCTGCGGACTGAAAGGTGCTGGGTTCGATTCTGGTCAATGGCATGTACCTTGGTTGCGGGTACATCCCCAGTAGGGGATGTGCAGGAGGCAGCTGGTCGATGTTTCTCTCTCATAGATGTTCCTGGCTCTCTATCTCTCTCCCTTCCTCTGTAAAATATCAATAAAATATATATTTTTTAAAAACAAACCAAGAGAGGTGAACAATAGCCAAGCTTGTGTTCAATTAGTAGTAAAGTCAACAAAAGGCCCTTATGATAACTGTATGAAAATGGAAAACCTGCCAGATCTCCAAATAAAAGAGCAGGACAATGTATGTGATAATAATTCTTTCACGTGCTGGTAGTAATGTAAAAAAAAAATGTCATTTCACCTTGGAATTCATATGAAAGCAGCTACAGACCCTTGGAGGTGCTTACAGAACTCTGGAAACTCACAAACTGAAGTAAGCTTAATGTCTAAGAAGGTGTATAAGATACGAGGATTACATCAACAAAGAGCCTTGCTAACAGCAACACATTGTTTAATGACAGGAGAATGGTGTTGAAACATCAGAGAAAATAGGTTGCTATAGGTTACCGGCCTACCTCAGTGCCAGTGACTTGTCTTTTTTCAAAGAAGGCTGAGAAGCTTTGAAACAGGAAGTGCTGACGTCATCAAGTGGTCAGGGCCAGGTGAGTAGGCCCACGTGCACCGGTGATAATTATGTGGGCCTGAGTCAATCTGGGAGGAAGTTCATGCCTTAATTGAGGCTGCATACTGCCGATTGACAGCAGGTGTCGGAGGGGAGACCAGGGCCACTGTGTGCGGTGAGCAAGACAGCTGTTGTGGGAAGCTCTTCCAAAGACACCCCACCCCCTGAGACCACCTGCAGACCAGCTCTCTCCTGAGGCCTGTGGCCAGCCAAGTGAGGGGAGAGGGGCCTGTCTCCCGGATGCAAGGTTGTCTGGTGACCAGAATTCTACATTCCCTACTGCCCTGTGACTGAGCCAGTGACCTCAAGGGTGCAGGGCTCTATGGCCTGTATGCTTTCCTTTAAGCAGGCTGACCTGCAGACCCCTCAGGGCTTTGGACTTTTGCCAAGGCAAGAGCCTACAAGATCCCTACGGACACCCGAGGGATGATGCGGGAAAGCATTTTCTGGAGACCAGGGCACGTGTCTTCAAACCCGCCAGCCCTGCCGGTTAGGGTTAGAGTTAGGGTTAGGGTTAGGGTTAGGGTTAGGGTTAGGGGTAAGGGTAGGTTTAGGGGTAGGACTAGGGCTGGGGCTAGGGCTAGGGCTAGGGCTAGGTCTAGGGCTAAAAATAGGGTTAGGGTTAGGGTTAGGGTTTGGGTTAGGGTTAGGGTTAGGGCTAGGGATAGGTCTTCGGCTAGGGTTAGGGTTAGGGTTAGGGTTAGCATATGGGTTCTGGGAGAGTTTATCATGTACCAGCCTTTGAATTCACGGTGAAAGAGATGCCCTCACTGGAGTATGAGTGTAATACGGCGAATTGAAAACTACAGGCCACAAACATTTTAGAATGGTACTTCCTACACTAGAAATGCATGTTCAACTAGATGTAGGACCCGAATAACATAATGTTGGCATTGGTAAAACCAGTTACAAGGCTGATAATTTAATGTGGTACAGTTTCCCTTTGATTTTAATTGTCAAATTTTCTTGGTGTTTGCGGGGTGGGGAAAGCTGGTGAAAAATTTCACAACTCCTCTTCACAGGACTGTACGACAGTATCTGAGTACTTGAAGAAGTCACCGAAACTGGTTTGGCTCAGTGGTAGAGCGTCGGTCTGCGGACTGAAAGGTGCTGGGTTCGATTCTGGTCAATGGCATGTACCTTGGTTGCGGGTACATCCCCAGTAGGGGATGTGCAGGAGGCAGCTGGTCGATGTTTCTCTCTCATAGATGTTCCTGGCTCTCTATCTCTCTCCCTTCCTCTGTAAAATATCAATAAAATATATATTTTTTAAAAACAAACCAAGAGAGGTGAACAATAGCCAAGCTTGTGTTCAATTAGTAGTAAAGTCAACAAAAGGCCCTTATGATAACTGTATGAAAATGGAAAACCTGCCAGATCTCCAAATAAAAGAGCAGGACAATGTATGTGATAATAATTCTTTCACGTGCTGGTAGTAATGTAAAAAAAAAATGTCATTTCACCTTGGAATTCATATGAAAGCAGCTACAGACCCTTGGAGGTGCTTACAGAACTCTGGAAACTCACAAACTGAAGTAAGCTTAATGTCTAAGAAGGTGTATAAGATACGAGGATTACATCAACAAAGAGCCTTGCTAACAGCAACACATTGTTTAATGACAGGAGAATGGTGTTGAAACATCAGAGAAAATAGGTTGCTATAGGTTACCGGCCTACCTCAGTGCCAGTGACTTGTCTTTTTTCAAAGAAGGCTGAGAAGCTTTGAAACAGGAAGTGCTGACGTCATCAAGTGGTCAGGGCCAGGTGAGTAGGCCCACGTGCACCGGTGATAATTATGTGGGCCTGAGTCAATCTGGGAGGAAGTTCATGCCTTAATTGAGGCTGCATACTGCCGATTGACAGCAGGTGTCGGAGGGGAGACCAGGGCCACTGTGTGCGGTGAGCAAGACAGCTGTTGTGGGAAGCTCTTCCAAAGACACCCCACCCCCTGAGACCACCTGCAGACCAGCTCTCTCCTGAGGCCTGTGGCCAGCCAAGTGAGGGGAGAGGGGCCTGTCTCCCGGATGCAAGGTTGTCTGGTGACCAGAATTCTACATTCCCTACTGCCCTGTGACTGAGCCAGTGACCTCAAGGGTGCAGGGCTCTATGGCCTGTATGCTTTCCTTTAAGCAGGCTGACCTGCAGACCCCTCAGGGCTTTGGACTTTTGCAAGGCAAGAGCCTACAAGATCCCTACGGACACCCGAGGGATGATGCGGGAAAGCATTTTCTGGAGACCAGGGCACGTGTCTTCAAACCCGCCAGCCCTGCCGGTTAGGGTTAGAGTTAGGGTTAGGGTTAGGGTTAGGGTTAGGGTTAGGGGTAAGGGTAGGTTTAGGGGTAGGACTAGGGCTGGGGCTAGGGCTAGGGCTAGGGCTAGGTCTAGGGCTAAAAATAGGGTTAGGGTTAGGGTTAGGGTTTGGGTTAGGGTTAGGGTTAGGGCTAGGGATAGGTCTTCGGCTAGGGTTAGGGTTAGGGTTAGGGTTAGCATATGGGTTCTGGGAGAGTTTATCATGTACCAGCCTTTGAATTCACGGTGAAAGAGATGCCCTCACTGGAGTATGAGTGTAATACGGCGAATTGAAAACTACAGGCCACAAACATTTTAGAATGGTACTTCCTACACTAGAAATGCATGTTCAACTAGATGTAGGACCCGAATAACATAATGTTGGCATTGGTAAAACCAGTTACAAGGCTGATAATTTAATGTGGTACAGTTTCCCTTTGATTTTAATTGTCAAATTTTCTTGGTGTTTGCGGGGTGGGGAAAGCTGGTGAAAAATTTCACAACTCCTCTTCACAGGACTGTACGACAGTATCTGAGTACTTGAAGAAGTCACCGAAACTGGTTTGGCTCAGTGGTAGAGCGTCGGTCTGCGGACTGAAAGGTGCTGGGTTCGATTCTGGTCAATGGCATGTACCTTGGTTGCGGGTACATCCCCAGTAGGGGATGTGCAGGAGGCAGCTGGTCGATGTTTCTCTCTCATAGATGTTCCTGGCTCTCTATCTCTCTCCCTTCCTCTGTAAAATATCAATAAAATATATATTTTTTAAAAACAAACCAAGAGAGGTGAACAATAGCCAAGCTTGTGTTCAATTAGTAGTAAAGTCAACAAAAGGCCCTTATGATAACTGTATGAAAATGGAAAACCTGCCAGATCTCCAAATAAAAGAGCAGGACAATGTATGTGATAATAATTCTTTCACGTGCTGGTAGTAATGTAAAAAAAAAATGTCATTTCACCTTGGAATTCATATGAAAGCAGCTACAGACCCTTGGAGGTGCTTACAGAACTCTGGAAACTCACAAACTGAAGTAAGCTTAATGTCTAAGAAGGTGTATAAGATACGAGGATTACATCAACAAAGAGCCTTGCTAACAGCAACACATTGTTTAATGACAGGAGAATGGTGTTGAAACATCAGAGAAAATAGGTTGCTATAGGTTACCGGCCTACCTCAGTGCCAGTGACTTGTCTTTTTTCAAAGAAGGCTGAGAAGCTTTGAAACAGGAAGTGCTGACGTCATCAAGTGGTCAGGGCCAGGTGAGTAGGCCCACGTGCACCGGTGATAATTATGTGGGCCTGAGTCAATCTGGGAGGAAGTTCATGCCTTAATTGAGGCTGCATACTGCCGATTGACAGCAGGTGTCAGAGGGGAGACCAGGGCCACTGTGTGCGGTGAGCAAGACAGCTGTTGTGGGAAGCTCTTCCAAAGACACCCCACCCCCTGAGACCAAATGCAGACCAGCTCTCTCCTCAGGCCTGTGGCCAGCCAAGTGAGGGGAGAGGGGCCTGTCTCCCGGATGCAAGGTTGTCTGGTGACCAGAATTCTACATTCCCTACTGCCCTGTGACTGAGCCAGTGACCTCAAGGGTGCAGGGCTCTATGGCCTGTATGCTTTCCTTTAAGCAGGCTGACCTGCAGACCCCTCAGGGCTTTGGACTTTTGCCAAGGCAAGAGCCTACAAGATCCCTACGGACACCCGAGGGATGATGCGGGAAAGCATTTTCTGGAGACCAGGGCACGTGTCTTCAAACCCGCCAGCCCTGCCGGTTAGGGTTAGAGTTAGGGTTAGGGTTAGGGTTAGGGTTAGGGTTAGGGTTAGGGGTAAGGGTAGGGTTAGGGGTAGGACTAGGGCTGGGGCTAGGGCTAGGGCTAGGGCTAGGTCTAGGGCTAAAAATAGGGTTAGGGTTAGGGTTAGGGTTTGGGTTAGGGTTAGGGTTAGGGCTAGGGATAGGTCTTCGGCTAGGGTTAGGGTTAGGGTTAGGGTTAGGGTTAGCATATGGGTTCTGGGAGAGTTTATCATGTACCAGCCTTTGAATTCACGGTGAAAGAGATGCCCTCACTGGAGTATGAGTGTAATACGGCGAATTGAAAACTACAGGCCACAAACATTTTAGAATGGTACTTCCTACACTAGAAATGCATCTTCAACTAGATGTAGGACCCGAATAACATAATGTTGGCATTGGTAAAACCAGTTACAAGGCTGATAATTTAATGTGGTACAGTTTCCCTTTGATTTTAATTGTCAAATTGGCTTGGTGTTTGCGGGGTGGGGAAAGCTGGTGAAAAATTTCACAACTCCTCTTCACAGGACTGTACGACAGTATCTGAGTACTTGAAGAAGTCACCGAAACTGGTTTGGCTCAGTGGTAGAGCGTCGGTCTGCGGACTGAAAGGTGCTGGGTTCGATTCTGGTCAATGGCATGTACCTTGGTTGCGGGTACATCCCCAGTAGGGGATGTGCAGGAGGCAGCTGGTCGATGTTTCTCTCTCATAGATGTTCCTGGCTCTCTATCTCTCTCCCTTCCTCTGTAAAATATCAATAAAATATATATTTTTTAAAAACAAACCAAGAGAGGTGAACAATAGCCAAGCTTGTGTTCAATTAGTAGTAAAGTCAACAAAAGGCCCTTATGATAACTGTATGAAAATGGAAAACCTGCCAGATCTCCAAATAAAAGAGCAGGACAATGTATGTGATAATAATTCTTTGACGTGCTGGTAGTAATGTAAAAAAAAAATGTCATTTCACCTTGGAATTCATATGAAAGCAGCTACAGACCCTTGGAGGTGCTTACAGAACTCTGGAAACTCACAAACTGAAGTAAGCTTAATGTCTAAGAAGGTGTATAAGATACGAGGATTACATCAACAAAGAGCCTTGCTAACAGCAACACATTGTTTAATGACAGGAGAATGGTGTTGAAACATCAGAGAAAATAGGTTGCTATAGGTTACCGGCCTACCTCAGTGCCAGTGACTTGTCTTTTTTCAAAGAAGGCTGAGAAGCTTTGAAACAGGAAGTGCTGACGTCATCAAGTGGTCAGGGCCAGGTGAGTAGGCCCACGTGCACCGGTGATAATTATGTGGGCCTGAGTCAATCTGGGAGGAAGTTCATGCCTTAATTGAGGCTGCATACTGCCGATTGACAGCAGGTGTCGGAGGGGAGACCAGGGCCACTGTGTGCGGTGAGCAAGACAGCTGTTGTGGGAAGCTCTTCCAAAGACACCCCACCCCCTGAGACCACCTGCAGACCAGCTCTCTCCTCAGGCCTGTGGCCAGCCAAGTGAGGGGAGAGGGGCCTGTCTCCCGGATGCAAGGTTGTCTGGTGACCAGAATTCTACATTCCCTACTGCCCTGTGACTGAGCCAGTGACCTCAAGGGTGCAGGGCTCTATGGCCTGTATGCTTTCCTTTAAGCAGGCTGACCTGCAGACCCCTCAGGGCTTTGGACTTTTGCCAAGGCAAGAGCCTACAAGATCCCTAATGACACCCGAGGGATGATGCGGGAAAGCATTTTCTGGAGACCAGGGCACGTGTCTTCAAACCCGCCAGCCCTGCCGGTTAGGGTTAGAGTTAGGGTTAGGGTTAGGGTTAGGGTTAGGGTTAGGGGTAAGGGTAGGGTTAGGGGTAGGACTAGGGCTGGGGCTAGGGCTAGGGCTAGGGCTAGGTCTAGGGCTAAAAATAGGGTTAGGGTTAGGGTTAGGGTTTGGGTTAGGGTTAGGGTTAGGGCTAGGGATAGGTCTTCGGCTAGGGTTAGGGTTAGGGTTAGGGTTAGGGTTAGCTTATGGGTTCTGGGAGAGTTTATCATGTACCAGCCTTTGAATTCACGGTGAAAGAGATGCCCTCACTGGAGTATGAGTGTAATACGGCGAATTGAAAACTACAGGCCACAAACATTTTAGAATGGTACTTCCTACACTAGAAATGCATGTTCAACTAGATGTAGGACCCGAATAACATAATGTTGGCATTGGTAAAACCAGTTACAAGGCTGATAATTTAATGTGGTACAGTTTCCCTTTGATTTTAATTGTCAAATTGGCTTGGTGTTTGCGGGGTGGGGAAAGCTGGTGAAAAATTTCACAACTCCTCTTCACAGGACTGTACGACAGTATCTGAGTACTTGAAGAAGTCACCGAAACTGGTTTGGCTCAGTGGTAGAGCGTCGGTCTGCGGACTGAAAGGTGCTGGGTTCGATTCTGGTCAATGGCATGTACCTTGGTTGCGGGTACATCCCCAGTAGGGGATGTGCAGGAGGCAGCTGGTCGATGTTTCTCTCTCATAGATGTTCCTGGCTCTCTATCTCTCTCCCTTCCTCTGTAAAATATCAATAAAATATATATTTTTTAAAAACAAACCAAGAGAGGTGAACAATAGCCAAGCTTGTGTTCAATTAGTAGTAAAGTCAACAAAAGGCCCTTATGATAACTGTATGAAAATGGAAAACCTGCCAGATCTCCCAATAAAAGAGCAGGACAATGTATGTGATAATAATTCTTTCACGTGCTGGTAGTAATGTAAAAAAAAAATGTCATTTCACCTTGGAATTCATATGAAAGCAGCTACAGACCCTTGGAGGTGCTTACAGAACTCTGGAAACTCACAAACTGAAGTAAGCTTAATGTCTAAGAAGGTGTATAAGATACGAGGATTACATCAACAAAGAGCCTTGCTAACAGCAACACATTGTTTAATGACAGGAGAATGGTGTTGAAACATCAGAGAAAATAGGTTGCTATAGGTTACCGGCCTACCTCAGTGCCAGTGACTTGTCTTTTTTCAAAGAAGGCTGAGAAGCTTTGAAACAGGAAGTGCTGACGTCATCAAGTGGTCAGGGCCAGGTGAGTAGGCCCACGTGCACCGGTGATAATTATGTGGGCCTGAGTCAATCTGGGAGGAAGTTCATGCCTTAATTGAGGCTGCATACTGCCGATTGACAGCAGGTGTCGGAGGGGAGACCAGGGCCACTGTGTGCGTTGAGCAAGACAGCTGTTGTGGGAAGCTCTTCCAAAGACACCCCACCCCCTGAGACCACCTGCAGACCAGCTCTCTCCTCAGGCCTGTGGCCAGCCAAGTGAGGGGAGAGGGGCCTGTCTCCCGGATGCAAGGTTGTCTGGTGACCAGAATTCTACATTCCCTACTGCACTGTGACTGAGCCAGTGACCTCAAGGGTGCAGGGCTCTATGGCCTGTATGCTTTCCTTTAAGCAGGCTGACCTGCAGACCCCTCAGGGCTTTGGACTTTTGCCAAGGCAAGAGCCTACAAGATCCCTACGGACACCCGAGGGATGATGCGGGAAAGCATTTTCTGGAGACCAGGGCACGTGTCTTCAAACCCGCCAGCCATGCCGGTTAGGGTTAGAGTTACGGTTAGGGTTAGGGTTAGGGTTAGGGTTAGGGGTAAGGGTAGGGTTAGGGGTAGGACTAGGGCTGGGGCTAGGGCTGGGGCTAGGGCTAGGGTTAGGGTTAGGGTTAGGGGTAAGGGTAGGGTTAGGGGTAGGGCTAGGGCTAGGTCTAGTGCTAGGCATAGGGAATAGGGTTAGGGTTAGGGTTAGGGTTAGGGCTAGGGCTGGGGCAAGGGCTAGGGCTAGGGGTAGGTCGAGGGCTAAGAATAGGGTTAGGGTTAGGGTTAGGGTTTGGGTTAGGGTTAGGGTTAGGGCTAGGGATAGGGCTACGGCTAGGGTTAGGGTTAGGGTTAGGGTTAGCCTATGGGTTCTGGGAGAGTTTATCGTGTACCAGCCTTTGAATTCACGGTGAAAGAGATGCCCTCACTGGAGTATGAGTGTAACACGGCGAATTGAAAACTACAGGCCACAAACATTTTAGAATGGTACTTCCTACACTAGAAATGCATGTTCAACTAGATGTAGGACCCGAATAACATAATGTTGGCATTGGTAAAACCAGTTATAAGGCTGATAATTTAATGTGGTACAGTTTCCCTTTGATTTTAATTGTCAAATTGGCTTGGTGTTTGCGGGGTGGGGAAAGCTGGTGAAAAATTTCACAACTCCTCTTCACAGGACTGTACGACAGTATCTGAGTACTTGAAGAAGTCACCGAAACCGGTTTGGCTCAGTGGTAGAGCATCGGTCTGCGGACTGAAAGGTGCTGGGTTCGATTCTGGTCAATGGCATGTACCTTGGTTGCGGGTACATCCCCAGTAGGGGATGTGCAGGAGGCAGCTGGTCGATGTTTCTCTCTCATAGATGTTCCTGGCTCTCTATCTCTCTCCCTTCCTCTGTAAAATATCAATAAAATATATATTTTTTAAAAAAGAACCAAGAGAGGTGAACAATAGCCAAGCTTGTGTTCAATTAGTAGTAAAGTCAACAAAAGGCCCTTATGATAACTGTATGAAAATGGAAAACCTGCCAGATCTCCAAATAAAAGAGCAGGACAATGTATGTGATAATAGTTCTTTGGCGTGCTGGTAGTAATGTAAAAAAAAAATGTCATTTCACCTTGGAATTCATATGAAAGCAGCTACAGACCCTTGGAGGTGCTTACAGAACTCTGGAAACTCACAAACTGAAGTAAGCTTCATGTCTAAGAAGGTGTATAAGATACGAGGATTACATCAACAAAGAGCCTTGCTAACAGCAACACATTGTTTAATGACAGGAGAATGGTGTTGAAACATCAGAGAAAATAGGTTGCTATAGGTTACCGGCCTACCTCAGTGCCAGTGACTTGTCTTTTTTCAAAGAAGGCTGAGAAGCTTTGAAACAGGAAGTGCTGACGTCATCAAGTGGTCAGGGCCAGGTGAGTAGGCCCACGTGCACCGGTGATAATTATGTGGGCCTGAGTCAATCTGGGAGGAAGTTCATGCCTTAATTGAGGCTGCATACTGCCGATTGACAGCAGGTGTCGGAGGGGAGACCAGGGCCACTGTGTGCATTGAGCAAGACAGCTGTTGTGGGAAGCTCTTCCAAAGACACCCCACCCCCTGAGACCACCTGCAGACCAGCTCTCTCCTCAGGCCTGTGGCCAGCCAAGTGAGGGGAGAGGGGCCTGTCTCCCGGATGCAAGGTTGTCTGGTGACCAGAATTCTACATTCCGTACTGCCCTGTGACTGAGCCAGTGACCTCAAGGGTGCAGGGCTCTATGGCCTGTATGCTTTCCTTTAAGCAGGCTGACCTGCAGACCCCTCAGGGCTTTGGACTTTTGCCAAGGCAAGAGCCTACAAGATCCCTAAGGACACCCGAGGGATGATGCGGGAAAGCATTTTCTGGAGACCAGGGCACGTGTCTTCGGACCCGCCAGCCCTGCCGGTTAGGGTTAGAGTTAGGGTTAGGGTTAGGGTTAGGGTTAGGGTTAGGGTTAGGGGTAAGGGTAGGGTTAGGGGTAGGGTTAGGGCTGGGGCTAGGGCTAGGGCTAGGGCTAGGGTTAGGGTTAGGGTTAGGGGTAAGGGTAGGGTTAGGGGTAGGGCTAGGTCTAGGTCTAGTGCTAGGGATAGGGCTAGGGTTAGGGTTAGGGTTAGGGTTAGGGCTAGGGCTGGGGCTAGGGCTAGGGCTAGGGCTAGGTCTAGGGCTAAAAATAGGGTTAGGGTTAGGGTTAGGGTTTGGGTTAGGGTTAGGGTTAGGGCTAGGGATAGGTCTTCGGCTAGGGTTAGGGTTAGGGTTAGGGTTAGGGTTAGCATATCGGTTCTGGGAGAGTTTATCATGTACCAGCCTTTGAATTCACGGTGAAAGAGATGCCCTCACTGGAGTATGAGTGTAACACGGCGAATTGAAAACTACAGGCCACAAACATTTTAGAATGGTACTTCCTACACTAGAAATGCATGTTCAACTAGATGTAGGACCCGAATAACATAATGTTGGCATTGGTAAAACCAGTTATAAGGCTGATAATTTAATGTGGTACAGTTTCCCTTTGATTTTAATTGTCAAATTGGCTTGGTGTTTGCGGGGTGGGGAAAGCTGGTGAAAAATTTCACAACTCCTCTTCACAGGACTGTACGACAGTATCTGAGTACTTGAAGAAGTCACCGAAACCGGTTTGGCTCAGTGGTAGAGCGTCGGTCTGCGGACTGAAAGGTGCTGGGTTCGATTCTGGTCAATGGCATGTACCTTGGTTGCGGGTACATCCCCAGTAGGGGATGGGCAGGAGGCAGCTGGTCGATGTTTCTCTCTCATAGATGTTCCTGGCTCTCTATCTCTCTCCCTTCCTCTGTAAAATATCAATAAAATATATATTTTTTAAAAAAGAACCAAGAGAGGTGAACAATAGCCAAGCTTGTGTTCAATTAGTAGTAAAGTCAACAAAAGGCCCTTATGATAACTGTATGAAAATGGAAAACCTGCCAGATCTCCAAATAAAAGAGCAGGACAATGTATGTGATAATAGTTCTTTGGCGTGCTGGTAGTAATGTAAAAAAAAAATGTCATTTCACCTTGGAATTCATATGAAAGCAGCTACAGACCCTTGGAGGTGCTTACAGAACTCTGGAAACTCACAAACTGAAGTAAGCTTAATGTCTAAGAAGGTGTATAAGATACGAGGATTACATCAACAAAGAGCCTTGCTAACAGCAACACATTGTTTAATGACAGGAGAATGGTGTTGAAACATCAGAGAAAATAGGTTGCTATAGGTTACCGGCCTACCTCAGTGCCAGTGACTTGTCTTTTTTCAAAGAAGGCTGAGAAGCTTTGAAACAGGAAGTGCTGACGTCATCAAGTGGTCAGGGCCAGGTGAGTAGGCCCACGTGCACCGGTGATAATTATGTGGGCCTGAGTCAATCTGGGAGGAAGTTCATGCCTTAATTGAGGCTGCATACTGCCGATTGACAGCAGGTGTCGGAGGGGAGACCAGGGCCACTGTGTGCGGTGAGCAAGACAGCTGTTGTGGGAAGCTCTTCCAAAGACACCCCACCCCCTGAGACCACCTGCAGACCAGCTCTCTCCTCAGGCCTGTGGCCAGCCAAGTGAGGGGAGAGGGGCCTGTCTCCCGGATGCTAGGTTGTCTGGTGACCAGAGTTCTACATTCCGTACTGCCCTGTGACTGAGCCAGTGACCTCAAGGGTGCAGGGCTCTATGGCCTGTATGCTTTCCTTTAAGCAGGCTGACCTGCAGACCCCTCAGGGCTTTGGACTTTTGCCAAGGCAAGAGCCTACAAGATCCCTAAGGACACCCGAGGGATGATGCGGGAAAGCATTTTCTGGAGACCAGGGCACCTGTCTTCAAACCCGCCAGCCCTGCCGGTAAGGGTTAGAGTTAGGGTTAGGGTTAGGGTTAGGGTTAGGGGTAAGGGTAGGGTTAGGGGTAGGGCTAGGGCTGGGGCTAGGGCTAGGGCTAGGGCTAGGGTTAGGGTTAGGGTTAGGGGTAAGGGTAGGGTTAGGGGTAGGGCTAGGGCTAGGTCTAGTGCTAGGGATAGGGCTAGGGTTAGGGTTAGGGTTAGGGTTAGGGCTAGGGCTTGGGTTAGGGCTAGGGCTAGGGCTAGGTCTAGGGCTAAGAATAGGGTTAGGGTTAGAGTTAGGGTTTCGGTTAGGGTTAGGGTTAGGGCTAGAGATTCGCTTCGGCTAGGGTTAGGGTTAGGGTTAGGGTTAGCATATGGGTTCTGGGAGAGTTTATCATGTACCAGCCTTTGAATTCACGGTGAAAGAGATGCCCTCACTGGAGTATGATTGTAACACGGCGAATTGAAAACTACAGGCCACAAACATTTTAGAATGGTACTTCCTACACTAGAAATGCATGTTCAACTAGATGTAGGACCCGAATAACGTAATGTTGGCATTGGTAAAACCAGTTACAAGGCTGATAATTTAATGTGGTACAGTTTCCCTTTGATTTTAATTGTCAAATTGGCTTGGTGTTTGCGGGGTGGGGAAAGCTGGTGAAAAATTTCACAACTCCTCTTCACAGGACTGTACGACAGTATCTGAGTACTTGAAGAAGTCACCGAAACCGGTTTGGCTCAGTGGTAGAGCGTCGGTCTGCGGACTGAAAGGTGCTGGGTTCGATTCTGGTCAATGGCATGTACCTTGGTTGCGGGTACATCCCCAGTAGGGGATGTGCAGGAGGCAGCTGGTCGATGTTTCTCTCTCATAGATGTTCCTGGCTCTCTATCTCTCTCCCTTCCTCTGTAAAATATCAATAAAATATATATTTTTTTAAAAAGAACCAAGAGAGGTGAACAATAGCCAAGCTTGTGTTCAATTAGTAGTAAAGTCAACAAAAGGCCCTTATGATAACTGTATGAAAATGGAAAACCTGCCAGATCTCCAAATAACAGAGCAGGACAATGTATGTGATAATAATTCTTTCGCGTGCTGGTAGTAATGTAAAAAAAAAATGTCATTTCACCTTGGAATTCATATGAAAGCAGCTACAGACCCTTGGAGGTGCTTACAGAACTCTGGAAACTCACAAACTGAAGTAAGCTTAATGTCTAAGAAGGTGTATAAGATACGAGGATTACATCAACAAAGAGCCTTGCTAACAGCAACACATTGTTTAATGACAGGAGAATGGTGTTGAAACATCAGAGAAAATAGGTTGCTATAGGTTACCGGCCTACCTCAGTGCCAGTGACTTGTCTTTTTTCAAAGAAGGCTGAGAAGCTTTGAAACAGGAAGTGCTGTAGTCATCAAGTGGTCAGGGCCAGGTGAGTAGGCCCACGTGCACCGGTGATAATTATGTGGGCCTGAGTCAATCTGGGAGGAAGTTCATGCCTTAATTGAGGCTGCATACTGCCTATTGACAGCAGGTGTTGGAGGGGAGACCAGGGCCACTGTGTGCGTTGAGCAAGACAGCTGTTGTGGGAAGCTCTTCCAAAGACACCCCACCCCCTGAGACCACCTGCAGACCAGCTCTCTCCTCAGGCCTCTGGCCAGCCAAGTGAGGGGAGAGGGGCCTGTCTCCCAGATGCAAGGTTGTCTGGTGACCAGAATTCTACATTCCCTACTGCCCTGTGACTGAGTCAGTGACCTCAAGGGTGCAGGGCTCTATGGCCTGTATGCTTTCCTTTAAGCAGGCTGACCTGCAGACCCCTCAGGGCTTTGGACTTTTGCCAAGGCAAGAACCTACAAGATCCCTAAGGACACCCGAGGGATGATGCGGGAAAGCATTTTCTGGAGACCAGGGCACGTGTCTTCAAACCCGCCAGCCCTGCCGGTTAGGGTTAGAGTTAGGGTTAGGGTTAGGGTTAGGGTTAGGGGTAAGGGTAGGGTTAGGGGTAGGGCTAGGGCTGGGGCTAGGGCTAGGGCTAGGGCTAGGGTTAGGGTTAGGGTTAGGGGTAAAGGTAGGGTTAGGGGTAGGGCTAGGGCTAGGTCTAGTGCTAGGGATAGGGCTAGGGTTAGGGTTAGGGTTAGGGTTAGGGCTAGGGCTGGGGCTAGGGCTAGGGCTAGGGCTAGGTCTAGGGCTAAGAATAGGGTTAGGGATAGCGCTTCGGCTAGGGTTAGGGTTAGGGTTAGGGTTAGGGTTAGGGTTAGGGTTAGTATATGGGTTCTGGGAGAGTTTATCATGTACCAGCCTTTGAATTCACGGTGAAAGAGATGCCCTCACTGGAGTATGAGTGTAACACGGCGAATTGAAAACTACAGGCCACAAACATTTTAGAATGGTACTTCCTACACTAGAAATGCATGTTCAACTAGATGTAGGACCCGAATAACATAATGTTGGCATTGGTAAAACCAGTTACAAGGCTGATAATTTAATGTGGTACAGTTTCCCTTTGATTTTAATTGTCAAATTGGCTTGGTGTTTGCGGGGTGGGGAAAGCTGGTGAAAAATTTCACAACTCCTCTTCACAGGACTGTACGACAGTATCTGAGTACTTGAAGAAGTCACCGAAACCGGTTTGGCTCAGTGGTAGAGCGTCGGTCTGCGGACTGAAAGGTGCTGGGTTCGATTCTGGTCAATGGTATGTACCTTGGTTGCGGGTACATCCCCAGTAGGGGATGTGCAGGAGGCAGCTGGTCGATGTTTCTCTCTCATAGATGTTCCTGGCTCTCTATCTCTCTCCCTTCCTCTGTAAAATATCAATAAAATATATATTTTTTTAAAAAGAACCAAGAGAGGTGAACAATAGCCAAGCTTGTGTTCAATTAGTAGTAAAGTCAACAAAAGGCCCTTATGATAACTGTATGAAAATGGAAAACCTGCCAGATCTCCAAATAAAAGAGCAGGACAATGTATGTGATAATAATTCTTTCGCGTGCTGGTAGTAATGTAAAAAAAAAAATGTCATTTCACCTTGGAATTCATATGAAAGCAGCTACAGACCCTTGGAGGTGCTTACAGAACTCTGGAAACTCACAAACTAAAGTAAGCTTAATGTCTAAGAAGGTGAATAAGATACGAGGATTACATCAACAAAGAGCCTTGCTAACAGCAACACATTGTTTAATGACAGGAGAATGGTGTTGAAACATCAGAGAAAATAGGTTGCTATAGGTTACCGGCCTACCTCAGTGCCAGTGACTTGTCTTTTTTTAAAGAAGGCTGAGAAGCTTTGAAACAGGAAGTGCTGACGTCATCAAGTGGTCAGGGCCAGGTGAGTAGGCCCACGTGCACCGGTGATAATTATGTGGGCCTGAGTCAATCTGGGAGGAAGTTCATGCATTAATTGAGGCTGCATACTGCCGATTGACAGCAGGTGTCGGAGGGGAGACCAGGGCCACTGTGTGCGTTGAGCAAGACAGCTGTTGTGGGAAGCTCTTCCAAAGACACCCCACCCCCTGAGACCACCTGCAGACCAGCTCTCTCCTCAGGCCTGTGGCCAGCCAAGTGAGAGGAGAGGGGCCTGTCTCCCGGATGCAAGGTTGTCTGGTGACCAGAATTCTACATTCCCTACTGCCCTGTGACTGAGCCAGTGACCTCAAGGGTGCAGGGCTCTATGGCCTGTATGCTTTCCTTTAAGCAGGCTGACCTGCAGACCCCTCAGGGCTTTGGACTTTTGCCAAGGCAAGAACCTACAAGATCCCTAAGGACACCCGAGGGATGATGCGGGAAAGCATTTTCTGGAGACCAGGGCACCTGTCTTCAAACCCGCCAGCCCTGCCGGTTAGGGTTAGAGTTAGGGTGAGGGTTAGGGTTAGGGTTAGGGGTAAGGGTAGGATTAGGGGTAGGGCTAGGGCTGGGGCTAGGGCTAGGGCTAGGGCTAGGGTTAGGGTTAGGGTTAGGGGTAAGGGTAGGGTTAGGGGTAGGGCTAGGGCTAGGTCTAGTGCTAGGGATAGGGCTAGGGTTAGGGTTAGGGTTAGGGTTAGGGCTAGGGCTGGGGCTAGGGCTAGGGCTAGGGCTAGGTCTAGGGCTAAGAATAGGGTTAGGGTTAGAGTTAGGGTTTCGGTTAGGGTTAGGGTTAGGGCTAGAGATAGCGCTTCGGCTAGGGTTAGGGTTAGGGTTAGGGTTAGGGTTAGGGTTAGGGTTAGGGCTAGGGCTGGGGCTAGGGCTAGGGCTAGGGCTAGGTCTAGGTCTAGGGCTAAGAATAGGGTTAGGGATAGGGCTAGGGTTAGGGTTAGGGTTAGGGTTAGGGCTAGGGCTGGGGCTAGGGCTAGGGCTAGGGCTAGGTCTAGGTCTAGGGCTTCGGCTAGGGTTAGGGTTAGGGTTAGGGTTAGCATATGGGTTCTGGGAGAGTTTATCATGTACCAGCCTTTGAATTCACGGTGAAAGAGATGCCCTCACTGGAGTATGAGTGTAACACGGCGAATTGAAAACTACAGGCCACAAACATTTTAGAATGGTACTTCCTACACTAGAAATGCATGTTCAACTAGATGTAGGACCCGAATAACGTAATGTTGGCATTGGTGAAACCAGTTACAAGGCTGATAATTTAATGTGGTACAGTTTCCCTTTGATTTTAATTGTCAAATTGGCTTGGTGTTTGCGGGGTGGGGAAAGCTGGTGAAAAATTTCACAACTCCTCTTCACAGGACTGTACGACAGTATCTGAGTACTTGAAGAAGTCACCGAAACTGGTTTGGCTCAGTGGTAGAGCGTCGGTCTGCGGACTGAAACGTGCTGGGTTCGATTCTGGTCAATGGCATGTACCTTGGTTGCGGGTACATCCCCAGTAGGGGATGTGCAGGAGGCAGCTGGTCGATGTTTCTCTCTCATAGATGTTCCTGGCTCTCTATCTCTCTCCCTTCCTCTGTAAAATAACAATAAAATATATATTTTTTAAAAAAGAACCAAGAGAGGTGAACAATAGCCAAGCTTGTGTTCAATTAGTAGTAAAGTCAACAAAAGGCCCTTATGATAACTGTATGAAAATGGAAAACCTGCCAGAACTCCAAATAAAAGAGCAGGACAATGTATGTGATAATAGTTCTTTCGCGTGCTGGTAGTAATGTAAAAAAAAAATGTCATTTCACCTTGGAATTCATATGAAAGCAGCTACAGACCCTTGGAGGTGCTTACAGAACTCTGGAAACTCACAAACTGAAGTAAGCTTAATGTCTAAGAAGGTGTATAAGATACGAGGATTATATCAACAAAGAGCCTTGCTAACAGCAACACATTGTTTAATGACAGGAGAATGGTGTTGAAACATCAGAGAAAATAGGTTGCTATAGGTTACCGGCCTACCTCAGTGCCAGTGACTTGTCTTTTTTCAAAGAAGGCTGAGAAGCTTTGAAACAGGAAGTGCTGACGTCATCAAGTGGTCAGGGCCAGGTGAGTAGGCCCATGTGCACCGGTG
This sequence comes from Vespertilio murinus, assembly GCA_963924515.1. Taxonomy (NCBI): domain Eukaryota; kingdom Metazoa; phylum Chordata; class Mammalia; order Chiroptera; family Vespertilionidae; genus Vespertilio; species Vespertilio murinus. The sequence goes on from OZ004710.1 coordinate 51,813,828, forward strand.
ATAATTATGTGGGCCTGAGTCAATCTGGGAGGAAGTTCATGCCTTAATTGAGGCTGCATACTGCCGATTGACAGCAGGTGTCGGAGGGGAGACCAGGGCCACTGTGTGCGGTGAGCAAGACAGCTGTTGTGGGAAGCTCTTCCAAAGACACCCCACCCCCTGAGACCACCTGCAGACCAGCTCTCTCCTCAGGCCTGTGGCCAGCCAAGTGAGGGGAGAGGGGCCTGTCTCCCGGATGCAAGTTGTCTGGTGACCAGAATTCTACATTCCGTACTGCCCTGTGACTCAGCCAGTGACCTCAAGGGTACAGGGCTCTATGGCCTGTATGCTTTCCTTTAAGCAGGCTGACCTGCAGACCCCTCAGGGCTTTGGACTTTTGCCAAGGCAAGAGCCTACAAGATCCCTAATGACACCCGAGGGATGATGCGGGAAAGCATTTTCTGGAGACCAGGGCACGTGTCTTCAAACCCGCCAGCCCTGCCGGTTAGGGTTAGAGTTAGGGTTAGGGTTAGGGTTAGGGTTAGGGTTAGGGTTAGGGGTAAGGGTAGGGTTAGGGGTAGGGCTAGGGCTGGGGCTAGGGCTAGGGCTAGGGCTAGGGTTAGGGTTAGGGTTAGGGGTAAGGGTAGGGTTAGGGCTAGGGCTAGGGCTAGGTCTAGTGCTAGGGATAGGGCTAGGGTTAGGGTTAGGGTTAGGGTTAGGGCTAGGGCTGGGGCTAGGGCTAGGGCTAGGGCTAGGTCTAGGTCTAGGGCTAAGAATAGGGTTAGGGATAGGGCTAGGGTTAGGGTTAGGGTTAGGGTTAGGGCTAGGGCTGGGGCTAGGGCTAGGGCTAGGGCTAGGTCTAGGTCTAGGGCTTCGGCTAGGGTTAGGGTTAGGGTTAGGGTTAGCATATGGGTTCTGGGAGAGTTTATCATGTACCAGCCTTTGAATTCACGGTGAAAGAGATGCCCTCACTGGAGTATGAGTGTAACACGGCGAATTGAAAACTACAGGCCACAAACATTTTAGAATGGTACTTCCTACACTAGAAATGCATGTTCAACTAGATGTAGGACCCGAATAACGTAATGTTGGCATTGGTGAAACCAGTTACAAGGCTGATAATTTAATGTGGTACAGTTTCCCTTTGATTTTAATTGTCAAATTGGCTTGGTGTTTGCGGGGTGGGGAAAGCTGGTGAAAAATTTCACAACTCCTCTTCACAGGACTGTACGACAGTATCTGAGTACTTGAAGAAGTCACCGAAACTGGTTTGGCTCAGTGGTAGAGCGTCGGTCTGCGGACTGAAAGGTGCTGGGTTCGATTCTGGTCAATGGCATGTACCTTGGTTGCGGGTACATCCCCAGTAGGGGATGTGCAGGAGGCAGCTGGTCGATGTTTCTCTCTCATAGATGTTCCTGGCTCTCTATCTCTCTCCCTTCCTCTGTAAAATAACAATAAAATATATATTTTTTAAAAAAGAACCAAGAGAGGTGAACAATAGCCAAGCTTGTGTTCAATTATTAGTAAAGTCAACAAAAGGCCCTTATGATAACTGTATGAAAATGGAAAACCTGCCAGATCTCCAAATAAAAGAGCAGGACAATGTATGTGATAATAGTTCTTTCGCGTGCTGGTAGTAATGTAAAAAAAAAATGTCATTTCACCTTGGAATTCATATGAAAGCAGCTACAGACCCTTGGAGGTGCTTACAGAACTCTGGAAACTCACAAACTGAAGTAAGCTTAATGTCTAAGAAGGTGTATAAGATACGAGGATTACATCAACAAAGAGCCTTGCTAACAGCAACACATTGTTTAATGACAGGAGAATGGTGTTGAAACATCAGAGAAAATAGGTTGCTATAGGTTACCGGCCTACCTCAGTGCCAGTGACTTGTCTTTTTTCAAAGAAGGCTGAGAAGCTTTGAAACAGGAAGTGCTGACGTCATCAAGTGGTCAGGGCCAGGTGAGTAGGCCCATGTGCACCGGTGATAATTATGTGGGCCTGAGTCAATCTGGGAGGAAGTTCATGCCTTAATTGAGGCTGCATACTGCCGATTGACAGCAGGTGTCGGAGGGGAGACCAGGGCCACTGTGTGCGGTGAGCAAGACAGCTGTTGTGGGAAGCTCTTCCAAAGACACCCCACCCCCTGAGACCACCTGCAGACCAGCTCTCTCCTCAGGCCTGTGGCCAGCCAAGTGAGGGGAGAGGGGCCTGTCTCCCGGATGCAAGTTGTCTGGTGACCAGAATTCTACATTCCGTACTGCCCTGTGACTCAGCCAGTGACCTCAAGGGTACAGGGCTCTATGGCCTGTATGCTTTCCTTTAAGCAGGCTGACCTGCAGACCCCTCAGGGCTTTGGACTTTTGCCAAGGCAAGAGCCTACAAGATCCCTAATGACACCCGAGGGATGATGCGGGAAAGCATTTTCTGGAGACCAGGGCACGTGTCTTCAAACCCGCCAGCCCTGCCGGTTAGGGTTAGAGTTAGGGTTAGGGTTAGGGTTAGGGTTAGGGTTAGGGTTAGGGGTAAGGGTAGGGTTAGGGGTAGGGCTAGGGCTGGGGCTAGGGCTAGGGCTAGGGCTAGGGTTAGGGTTAGGGTTAGGGGTAAGGGTAGGGTTAGGGCTAGGGCTAGGGCTAGGTCTAGTGCTAGGGATAGGGCTAGGGTTAGGGTTAGGGTTAGGGTTAGGGCTAGGGCTGGGGCTAGGGCTAGGGCTAGGGCTAGGTCTAGGTCTAGGGCTAAGAATAGGGTTAGGGATAGGGCTAGGGTTAGGGTTAGGGTTAGGGTTAGGGCTAGGGCTGGGGCTAGGGCTAGGGCTAGGGCTAGGTCTAGGTCTAGGGCTTCGGCTAGGGTTAGGGTTAGGGTTAGGGTTAGCATATGGGTTCTGGGAGAGTTTATCATGTACCAGCCTTTGAATTCACGGTGAAAGAGATGCCCTCACTGGAGTATGAGTGTAACACGGCGAATTGAAAACTACAGGCCACAAACATTTTAGAATGGTACTTCCTACACTAGAAATGCATGTTCAACTAGATGTAGGACCCGAATAACGTAATGTTGGCATTGGTGAAACCAGTTACAAGGCTGATAATTTAATGTGGTACAGTTTCCCTTTGATTTTAATTGTCAAATTGGCTTGGTGTTTGCGGGGTGGGGAAAGCTGGTGAAAAATTTCACAACTCCTCTTCACAGGACTGTACGACAGTATCTGAGTACTTGAAGAAGTCACCGAAACTGGTTTGGCTCAGTGGTAGAGCGTCGGTCTGCGGACTGAAAGGTGCTGGGTTCGATTCTGGTCAATGGCATGTACCTTGGTTGCGGGTACATCCCCAGTAGGGGATGTGCAGGAGGCAGCTGGTCGATGTTTCTCTCTCATAGATGTTCCTGGCTCTCTATCTCTCTCCCTTCCTCTGTAAAATAACAATAAAATATATATTTTTTAAAAAAGAACCAAGAGAGGTGAACAATAGCCAAGCTTGTGTTCAATTATTAGTAAAGTCAACAAAAGGCCCTTATGATAACTGTATGAAAATGGAAAACCTGCCAGATCTCCAAATAAAAGAGCAGGACAATGTATGTGATAATAGTTCTTTCGCGTGCTGGTAGTAATGTAAAAAAAAAATGTCATTTCACCTTGGAATTCATATGAAAGCAGCTACAGACCCTTGGAGGTGCTTACAGAACTCTGGAAACTCACAAACTGAAGTAAGCTTAATGTCTAAGAAGGTGTATAAGATACGAGGATTACATCAACAAAGAGCCTTGCTAACAGCAACACATTGTTTAATGACAGGAGAATGGTGTTGAAACATCAGAGAAAATAGGTTGCTATAGGTTACCGGCCTACCTCAGTGCCAGTGACTTGTCTTTTTTCAAAGAAGGCTGAGAAGCTTTGAAACAGGTAGTGCTGACGTCATCAAGTGGTCAGGGCCAGGTGAGTAGGCCCACGTGCACCGGTGATAATTATGTGGGCCTGAGTCAATCTGGGAGGAAGTTCATGCCTTAATTGAGGCTGCATACTGCCGATTGACAGCAGGTGTCGGAGGGGAGACCAGGGCCACTGTGTGCGGTGAGCAAGACAGCTGTTGTGGGAAGCTCTTCCAAAGACACCCCACCCCCTGAGACCACCTGCAGACCAGCTCTCTCTTCAGGCCTGTGGCCAGCCAAGTGAGGGGAGAGGGGCCTGTCTCCCGGATGCAAGGTTGTCTGGTGACCAGAATTCTACATTCCGTACTGCCCTATGACTGAGCCAGTGACCTCAAGGGTGCAGGGCTCTATGGCCTGTATGCTTTCCTTTAAGCAGGCTGACCTGCAGACCCCTCAGGGCTTTGGACTTTTGCCAAGGCAAGAGCCTACAAGATCCCTAAGGACACCCGAGGGATGATGCGGGAAAGCATTTTCTGGAGACCAGGGCACGTGTCTTCAAACCCGCCAGCCCTGCCGGTTAGGGTTAGAGTTAGGGTTAGGGTTAGGGTTAGGGTTAGGGTTAGGGGTAAGGGTAGGGTTAGGGGTAGGGCTAGGGCTGGGGCTACGGCTAGGGCTAGGGCTAGGGTTAGGGTTAGGGTTAGGGGTAAGGGTAGGGTTAGGGGTAGGGCTAGGGCTAGGTCTAGTGCTAGGGATAGGGCTAGGGTTAGGGTTAGGGTTAGGGTTAGGGCTAGGGCTGGGGCTAGGGCTAGGGCTAGGGCTAGGTCTAGGGCTAAAAATAGGGTTAGGGTTAGGGTTAGGGTTTGGGTTAGGGTTAGGGTTAGGGCTAGGGATAGGGCTTCGGCTAGGGTTAGGGTTGGGGTTAGGGTTAGCATATGGGTTCTGGGAGAGTTTATCATGTACCAGCCTTTGAATTCACGGTGAAAGAGATGCCCTCACTGGAGTATGAGTGTAACACGGCGAATTGAAAACTACAGGCCACAAACATTTTAGAATGGTACTTCCTACACTAGAAATGCATGTTCAACTAGATGTAGGACCCGAATAACATAATGTTGGCATTGGTAAAACCAGTTACAAGGCTGATAATTTAATGTGGTACAGTTTCCCTTTGATTTTAATTGTCAAATTGGCTTGGTGTTTGCGGGGTGGGGAAAGCTGGTGAAAAATTTCACAACTCCTCTTCACAGGACTGTACGACAGTATCTGAGTACTTGAAGAAGTCACCGAAACTGGTTTGGCTCAGTGGTAGAGCATCGGTCTGCGGACTGAAAGGTGCTGGGTTCGATTCTGGTCAATGGCATGTACCTTGGTTGCGGGTACATCCCCAGTAGGGGATGTGCAGGAGGCAGCTGGTCGATGTTTCTCTCTCATAGATGTTCCTGGCTCTCTATCTCTCTCCCTTCCTCTGTAAAATATCAATAAAATATATATTTTTTAAAGAAGAACCAAGAGAGGTGAACAATAGCCAAGCTTGTGTTCAATTAGTAGTAAAGTCAACAAAAGGCCCTTATGATAACTGTATGAAAATGGAAAACCTGCCAGATCTCCAAATAAAAGAGCAGGACAATGTATGTGATAATAGTTCTTTCGCGTGCTGGTAGTAATGTAAAAAAAAAATGTCATTTCACCTTGGAATTCATATGAAAGCAGCTACAGACCCTTGGAGGTGCTTACAGAACTCTGGAAACTCACAAACTGAAGTAAGCTTAATGTCTAAGAAGGTGTATAAGATACGAGGATTACATCAACAAAGAGCCTTGCTAACAGCAACTCATTGTTTAATGACAGGAGAATGGTGTTGAAACATCAGAGAAAATAGGTTGCTATAGGTTACCGGCCTACCTCAGTGCCAGTGACTTGTCTTTTTTCAAAGAAGGCTGAGAAGCTTTGAAACAGGAAGTGCTGACGTCATCAAGTGGTCAGGGCCAGGTGAGTAGGCCCACGTGCACCGGTGATAATTATGTGGGCCTGAGTCAATCTGGGAGGAAGTTCATGCCTTAATTGAGGCTGCATACTGCTGATTGACAACAGGTGTCGGAGGGGAGACCAAGGCCACTGTGTGCGGTGAGCAAGACAGCTGTTGTGGGAAGCTCTTCCAAAGACACCCCACCCCCTGAGACCACCTGCAGACCAGCTCTCTCCTCAGGCCTGTGGCCAACCAAGTGAGGGGAGAGGGGCCTGTCTCCCGGATGCTAGGTTGTCTGGTGACCAGAGTTCTACATTCCGTACTGCCCTGTGACTGATTCAGTGACCTCAAGGGTGCAGGGCTCTATGGCCTGTATGCTTTCCTTTAAGCAGGCTGACCTGCAGACCCCTCAGGGCTTTGGACTTTTGCCAAGGCAAGAGCCTACAAGATCCCTAAGGACACCCGAGGGATGATGCGGGAAAGCATTATCTGGAGACCAGGGCACGTGTCTTCAAACCCGCCAGCCCTGCCGGTTAGGGTTAGAGTTAGGGTTAGGGTTAGGGTTAGGGTTAGGGTTAGGGGTAAGGGTAGGGTTAGGGGTAGGGCTAGGGCTGGGGCTAGGGCTGGGGCTAGGGCTAGGGTTAGGGTTAGGGTTAGGGGTAAGGGTAGGGTTAGGGGTAGGGCTAGGGCTAGGTCTAGTGCTAGGCATAGGGCTAGGGTTAGGGTTAGGGTTAGGGTTAGGGTTAGGGCTAAGGCTGGGGCAAGGGCTAGGGCTAGGGCTAGGGCTAGGTCTAGGGCTAAGAATAGGGTTAGGGTTAGGGTTAGGGTTTGGGTTAGGGTTAGGGTTAGGGCTAGGGATAGGGCTACGGCTAGGGTTAGGGTTAGGGTTAGAGTTAGCCTATGGGTTCTGGGAGAGTTTATCATGTACCAGCCTTTGAATTCACGGTGAAAGAGATGCCCTCACTGGAGTATGAGTGTAACACGGCGAATTGAAAACTACAGGCCACAAACATTTTAGAATGGTACTTCCTACACTAGAAATGCATGTTCAACTAGATGTAGGACCCGAATAACGTAATGTTGGCATTGGTGAAACCAGTTACAAGGCTGATAATTTAATGTGGTACAGTTTCCCTTTGATTTTAATTGTCAAATTGGCTTGGTGTTTGCGGGGTGGGGAAAGCTGGTGAAAAATTTCACAACTCCTCTTCACAGGACTGTACGACAGTATCTGAGTACTTGAAGAAGTCACCGAAACTGGTTTGGCTCAGTGGTAGAGCGTCGGTCTGCGGACTGAAAGGTGCTGGGTTCGATTCTGGTCAATGGCATGTACCTTGGTTGCGGGTACATCCCCAGTAGGGGATGTGCAGGAGGCAGCTGGTCGATGTTTCTCTCTCATAGATGTTCCTGGCTCTCTATCTCTCTCCCTTCCTCTGTAAAATAACAATAAAATATATATTTTTTAAAAAAGAACCAAGAGAGGTGAACAATAGCCAAGCTTGTGTTCAATTATTAGTAAAGTCAACAAAAGGCCCTTATGATAACTGTATGAAAATGGAAAACCTGCCAGATCTCCAAATAAAAGAGCAGGACAATGTATGTGATAATAGTTCTTTCGCGTGCTGGTAGTAATGTAAAAAAAAAATGTCATTTCACCTTGGAATTCATATGAAAGCAGCTACAGACCCTTGGAGGTGCTTACAGAACTCTGGAAACTCACAAACTGAAGTAAGATTAATGTCTAAGAAGGTGTATAAGATACGAGGATTACATCAACAAAGAGCCTTGCTAACAGCAACACATTGTTTAATGACAGGAGAATGGTGTTGAAACATCAGAGAAAATAGGTTGCTATAGGTTACCGGCCTACCTCAGTGCCAGTGACTTGTCTTTTTTCAAAGAAGGCTGAGAAGCTTTGAAACAGGTAGTGCTGACGTCATCAAGTGGTCAGGGCCAGGTGAGTAGGCCCACGTGCACCGGTGATAATTATGTGGGCCTGAGTCAATCTGGGAGGAAGTTCATGCCTTAATTGAGGCTGCATACTGCCGATTGACAGCAGGTGTCGGAGGGGAGACCAGGGCCACTGTGTGCGGTGAGCAAGACAGCTGTTGTGGGAAGCTCTTCCAAAGACACCCCACCCCCTGAGACCACCTGCAGACCAGCTCTCTCTTCAGGCCTGTGGCCAGCCAAGTGAGGGGAGAGGGGCCTGTCTCCCGGATGCAAGGTTGTCTGGTGACCAGAATTCTACATTCCGTACTGCCCTATGACTGAGCCAGTGACCTCAAGGGTGCAGGGCTCTATGGCCTGTATGCTTTCCTTTAAGCAGGCTGACCTGCAGACCCCTCAGGGCTTTGGACTTTTGCCAAGGCAAGAGCCTACAAGATCCCTAAGGACACCCGAGGGATGATGCGGGAAAGCATTTTCTGGAGACCAGGGCACGTGTCTTCAAACCCGCCAGCCCTGCCGGTTAGGGTTAGAGTTAGGGTTAGGGTTAGGGTTAGGGTTAGGGTTAGGGGTAAGGGTAGGGTTAGGGGTAGGGCTAGGGCTGGGGCTACGGCTAGGGCTAGGGCTAGGGTTAGGGTTAGGGTTAGGGGTAAGGGTAGGGTTAGGGGTAGGGCTAGGGCTAGGTCTAGTGCTAGGGATAGGGCTAGGGTTAGGGTTAGGGTTAGGGTTAGGGCTAGGGCTGGGGCTAGGGCTAGGGCTAGGGCTAGGTCTAGGGCTAAGAATAGGGTTAGGGTTAGGGTTAGGGTTTGGGTTAGGGTTAGGGTTAGGGCTAGGGATAGGGCTTCGGCTAGGGTTAGGGTTGGGGTTAGGGTTAGCATATGGGTTCTGGGAGAGTTTATCATGTACCAGCCTTTGAATTCACGGTGAAAGAGATGCCCTCACTGGAGTATGAGTGTAACACGGCGAATTGAAAACTACAGGCCACAAACATTTTAGAATGGTACTTCCTACACTAGAAATGCATGTTCAACTAGATGTAGGACCCGAATAACATAATGTTGGCATTGGTAAAACCAGTTACAAGGCTGATAATTTAATGTGGTACAGTTTCCCTTTGATTTTAATTGTCAAATTGGCTTGGTGTTTGCGGGGTGGGGAAAGCTGGTGAAAAATTTCACAACTCCTCTTCACAGGACTGTACGACAGTATCTGAGTACTTGAAGAAGTCACCGAAACTGGTTTGGCTCAGTGGTAGAGCATCGGTCTGCAGACTGAAAGGTGCTGGGTTCGATTCTGGTCAATGGCATGTACCTTGGTTGCGGGTACATCCCCAGTAGGGGATGTGCAGGAGGCAGCTGGTCGATGTTTCTCTCTCATAGATGTTCCTGGCTCTCTATCTCTCTCCCTTCCTCTGTAAAATATCAATAAAATATATATTTTTTAAAGAAGAACCAAGAGAGGTGAACAATAGCCAAGCTTGTGTTCAATTAGTAGTAAAGTCAACAAAAGGCCCTTATGATAACTGTATGAAAATGGAAAACCTGCCAGATCTCCAAATAAAAGAGCAGGACAATGTATGTGATAATAGTTCTTTCGCGTGCTGGTAGTAATGTAAAAAAAAAATGTCATTTCACCTTGGAATTCATATGAAAGCAGCTACAGACCCTTGGAGGTGCTTACAGAACTCTGGAAACTCACAAACTGAAGTAAGCTTAATGTCTAAGAAGGTGTATAAGATACGAGGATTACATCAACAAAGAGCCTTGCTAACAGCAACTCATTGTTTAATGACAGGAGAATGGTGTTGAAACATCAGAGAAAATAGGTTGCTATAGGTTACCGGCCTACCTCAGTGCCAGTGACTTGTCTTTTTTCAAAGAAGGCTGAGAAGCTTTGAAACAGGAAGTGCTGACGTCATCAAGTGGTCAGGGCCAGGTGAGTAGGCCCACGTGCACCGGTGATAATTATGTGGGCCTGAGTCAATCTGGGAGGAAGTTCATGCCTTAATTGAGGCTGCATACTGCTGATTGACAACAGGTGTCGGAGGGGAGACCAAGGCCACTGTGTGCGGTGAGCAAGACAGCTGTTGTGGGAAGCTCTTCCAAAGACACCCCACCCCCTGAGACCACCTGCAGACCAGCTCTCTCCTCAGGCCTGTGGCCAACCAAGTGAGGGGAGAGGGGCCTGTCTCCCGGATGCTAGGTTGTCTGGTGACCAGAGTTCTACATTCCGTACTGCCCTGTGACTGATTCAGTGACCTCAAGGGTGCAGGGCTCTATGGCCTGTATGCTTTCCTTTAAGCAGGCTGACCTGCAGACCCCTCAGGGCTTTGGACTTTTGCCAAGGCAAGAGCCTACAAGATCCCTAAGGACACCCGAGGGATGATGCGGGAAAGCATTATCTGGAGACCAGGGCACGTGTCTTCAAACCCGCCAGCCCTGCCGGTTAGGGTTAGAGTTAGGGTTAGGGTTAGGGTTAGGGTTAGGGTTAGGGGTAAGGGTAGGGTTAGGGGTAGGGCTAGGGCTGGGGCTAGGGCTGGGGCTAGGGCTAGGGTTAGGGTTAGGGTTAGGGGTAAGGGTAGGGTTAGGGGTAGGGCTAGGGCTAGGTCTAGTGCTAGGCATAGGGCTAGGGTTAGGGTTAGGGTTAGGGTTAGGGTTAGGGCTAAGGCTGGGGCAAGGGCTAGGGCTAGGGCTAGGGCTAGGTCTAGGGCTAAGAATAGGGTTAGGGTTAGGGTTAGGGTTTGGGTTAGGGTTAGGGTTAGGGCTAGGGATAGGGCTTCGGCTAGGGTTAGGGTTAGGGTTAGCATATGGGTTCTGGGAGAGTTTATCATGTACCAGCCTTTGAATTCACGGTGAAAGAGATGCCCTCACTGGAGTATGAGTGTAACACGGCGAATTGAAAACTACAGGCCACAAACATTTTAGAATGGTACTTCCTACACTAGAAATGCATGTTCAACTAGATGTAGGACCCGAATAACATAATGTTGGCATTGGTAAAACCAGTTACAAGGCTGATAATTTAATGTGGTACAGTTTCCCTTTGATTTTAATTGTCAAATTGGCTTGGTGTTTGCGGGGTGGGGAAAGCTGGTGAAAAATTTCACAACTCCTCTTCACAGGACTGTACGACAGTATCTGAGTACTTGAAGAAGTCACCGAAACTGGTTTGGCTCAGTGGTAGAGCATCGGTCTGCGGACTGAAAGGTGCTGGGTTCGATTCTGGTCAATGGCATGTACCTGGGTTGCGGGTACATCCCCAGTAGGGGATGTGCAGGAGGCAGCTGGTCGATGTTTCTCTCTCATAGATGTTCCTGGCTCTCTATCTCTCTCCCTTCCTCTGTAAAATATCAATAAAATATATATTTTTTAAAGAAGAACCAAGAGAGGTGAACAATAGCCAAGCTTGTGTTCAATTAGTAGTAAAGTCAACAAAAGGCCCTTATGATAACTGTATGAAAATGGAAAACCTGCCAGATCTCCAAATAAAAGAGCAGGACAATGTATGTGATAATAGTTCTTTCGCGTGCTGGTAGTAATGTAAAAAAAAAATGTCATTTCACCTTGGAATTCATATGAAAGCAGCTACAGACCCTTGGAGGTGCTTACAGAACTCTGGAAACTCACAAACTGAAGTAAGCTTAATGTCTAAGAAGGTGTATAAGATACGAGGATTACATCAACAAAGAGCCTTGCTAACAGCAACACATTGTTTAATGACAGGAGAATGGTGTTGAAACATCAGAGAAAATAGGTTGCTATAGGTTACCGGCCTACCTCAGTGCCAGTGACTTGTCTTTTTTCAAAGAAGGCTGAGAAGCTTTGAAACAGGTAGTGCTGACGTCATCAAGTGGTCAGGGCCAGGTGAGTAGGCCCACGTGCACCGGTGATAATTATGTGGGCCTGAGTCAATCTGGGAGGAAGTTCATGCCTTAATTGAGGCTGCATACTGCCGATTGACAGCAGGTGTCGGAGGGGAGACCAGGGCCACTGTGTGCGGTGAGCAAGACAGCTGTTGTGGGAAGCTCTTCCAAAGACACCCCACCCCCTGAGACCACCTGCAGACCAGCTCTCTCTTCAGGCCTGTGGCCAGCCAAGTGAGGGGAGAGGGGCCTGTCTCCCGGATGCAAGGTTGTCTGGTGACCAGAATTCTACATTCCGTACTGCCCTATGACTGAGCCAGTGACCTCAAGGGTGCAGGGCTCTATGGCCTGTATGCTTTCCTTTAAGCAGGCTGACCTGCAGACCCCTTAGGGCTTTGGACTTTTGCCAAGGCAAGAGCCTACAAGATCCCTAAGGACACCCGAGGGATGATGCGGGAAAGCATTTTCTGGAGACCAGGGCACGTGTCTTCAAACCGCCAGCCCTGCCGGTTAGGGTTAGAGTTAGGGTTAGGGTTAGGGTTAGGGTTAGGGTTAGGGGTAAGGGTAGGGTTAGGGGTAGGGCTAGGGCTGGGGCTACGGCTAGGGCTAGGGCTAGGGTTAGGGTTAGGGTTAGGGGTAAGGGTAGGGTTAGGGGTAGGGCTAGGGCTAGGTCTAGTGCTAGGGATAGGGCTAGGGTTAGGGTTAGGGTTAGGGTTAGGGCTAGGGCTGGGGCTAGGGCTAGGCTAGGGCTAGGTCTAGGGCTAAGAATAGGGTTAGGGTTAGGGTTAGGGTTTGGGTTAGGGTTAGGGTTAGGGCTAGGGATAGGGCTTCGGCTAGGGTTAGGGTTAGGGTTAGGGTTAGCATATGGGTTCTGGGAGAGTTTATCATGTACCAGCCTTTGAATTCACGGTGAAAGAGATGCCCTCACTGGAGTATGAGTGTAACACGGCGAATTGAAAACTACAGGCCACAAACATTTTAGAATGGTACTTCCTACACTAGAAATGCATGTTCAACTAGATGTAGGACCCGAATAACATAATGTTGGCATTGGTAAAACCAGTTACAAGGCTGATAATTTAATGTGGTACAGTTTCCCTTTGATTTTAATTGTCAAATTGGCTTGGTGTTTGCGGGGTGGGGAAAGCTGGTGAAAAATTTCACAACTCCTCTTCACAGGACTGTACGACAGTATCTGAGTACTTGAAGAAGTCACCGAAACTGGTTTGGCTCAGTGGTAGAGCATCGGTCTGCGGACTGAAAGGTGCTGGGTTCGATTCTGGTCAATGGCATGTACCTTGGTTGCGGGTACATCCCCAGTAGGGGATGTGCAGGAGGCAGCTGGTCGATGTTTCTCTCTCATAGATGTTCCTGGCTCTCTATCTCTCTCCCTTCCTCTGTGAAATATCAATAAAATATATATTTTTTAAAGAAGAACCAAGAGAGGTGAACAATAGCCAAGCTTGTGTTCAATTAGTAGTAAAGTCAACAAAAGGCCCTTATGATAACTGTATGAAAATGGAAAACCTGCCAGATCTCCAAATAAAAGAGCAGGACAATGTATGTGATAATAGTTCTTTCGCGTGCTGGTAGTAATGTAAAAAAAAAATGTCATTTCACCTTGGAATTCATATGAAAGCAGCTACAGACCCTTGGAGGTGCTTACAGAACTCTGGAAACTCACAAACTGAAGTAAGCTTAATGTCTAAGAAGGTGTATAAGATACGAGGATTACATCAACAAAGAGCCTTGCTAACAGCAACACATTGTTTAATGACAGGAGAATGGTGTTGAAACATCAGAGAAAATAGGTTGCTATAGGTTACCGGCCTACCTCAGTGCCAGTGACTTGTCTTTTTTCAAAGAAGGCTGAGAAGCTTTGAAACAGGTAGTGCTGACGTCATCAAGTGGTCAGGGCCAGGTGAGTAGGCCCACGTGCACCGGTGATAATTATGTGGGCCTGAGTCAATCTGGGAGGAAGTTCATGCCTTAATTGAGGCTGCATACTGCCGATTGACAGCAGGTGTCGGAGGGGAGACCAGGGCCACTGTGTGCGGTGAGCAAGACAGCTGTTGTGGGAAGCTCTTCCAAAGACACCCCACCCCCTGAGACCACCTGCAGACCAGCTCTCTCTTCAGGCCTGTGGCCAGCCAAGTGAGGGGAGAGGGGCCTGTCTCCCGGATGCAAGGTTGTCTGGTGACCAGAATTCTACATTCCGTACTGCCCTATGACTGAGCCAGTGACCTCAAGGGTGCAGGGCTCTATGGCCTGTATGCTTTCCTTTAAGCAGGCTGACCTGCAGACCCCTCAGGGCTTTGGACTTTTGCCAAGGCAAGAGCCTACAAGATCCCTAAGGACACCCGAGGGATGATGCGGGAAAGCATTTTCTGGAGACCAGGGCACGTGTCTTCAAACCCGCCAGCCCTGCCGGTTAGGGTTAGAGTTAGGGTTAGGGTTAGGGTTAGGGTTAGGGTTAGGGGTAAGGGTAGGGTTAGGGGTAGGCCTGGGCTGGGGCTACGGCTAGGGCTAGGGCTAGGGTTAGGGTTAGGGTTAGGGGTAAGGGTAGGGTTAGGGGTAGGGCTAGGGCTAGGTCTAGTGCTAGGGATAGGGCTAGGGTTAGGGTTAGGGTTAGGGTTAGGGCTAGGGCTGGGGCTAGGGCTAGGGCTAGGGCTAGGTCTAGGGCTAAGAATAGGGTTAGGGTTAGGGTTAGGGTTTGGGTTAGGGTTAGGGTTAGGGCTAGGGATAGGGCTTTGGCTAGGGTTAGGGTTAGGGTTAGGGTTAGCATATGGGTTCTGGGAGAGTTTATCATGTACCAGCCTTTGAATTCACGGTGAAAGAGATGCCCTCACTGGAGTATGAGTGTAACACGGCGAATTGAAAACTACAGGCCACAAACATTTTAGAATGGTACTTCCTACACTAGAAATGCATGTTCAACTAGATGTAGGACCCGAATAACATAATGTTGGCATTGGTAAAACCAGTTACAAGGCTGATAATTTAATGTGGTACAGTTTCCCTTTGATTTTAATTGTCAAATTGGCTTGGTGTTTGCGGGGTGGGGAAAGCTGGTGAAAAATTTCACAACTCCTCTTCACAGGACTGTACGACAGTATCTGAGTACTTGAAGAAGTCACCGAAAACGGTTTGGCTCAGTGGTAGAGCATCGGTCTGCGGACTGAAAGGTGCTGGGTTCGATTCTGGTCAATGGCATGTACCTTGGTTGCGGGTACATCCCCAGTAGGGGATGTGCAGGAGGCAGCTGGTCGATGTTTCTCTCTCATAGATGTTCCTGGCTCTCTATCTCTCTCCCTTCCTCTGTAAAATATCAATAAAATATATATTTTTTAAAGAAGAACCAAGAGAGGTGAACAATAGCCAAGCTTGTGTTCAATTAGTAGTAAAGTCAACAAAAGGCCCTTATGATAACTGTATGAAAATGGAAAACCTGCCAGATCTAAAAATAAAAGAGCAGGACAATGTATGTGATAATAGTTCTTTCGCGTGCTGGTAGTAATGTAAAAAAAAAATGTCATTTCACCTTGGAATTCATATGAAAGCAGCTACAGACCCTTGGAGGTGCTTACAGAACTCTGGAAACTCACAAACTGAAGTAAGCTTAATGTCTAAGAAGGTGTATAAGATACGAGGATTACATCAACAAAGAGCCTTGCTAACAGCAACTCATTGTTTAATGACAGGAGAATGGTGTTGAAACATCAGAGAAAATAGGTTGCTATAGGTTACCGGCCTACCTCAGTGCCAGTGACTTGTCTTTTTTCAAAGAAGGCTGAGAAGCTTTGAAACAGGAAGTGCTGACGTCATCAAGTGGTCAGGGCCAGGTGAGTAGGCCCACGTGCACCGGTGATAATTATGTGGGCCTGAGTCAATCTGGGAGGAAGTTCATGCCTTAATTGAGGCTGCATACTGCCGATTGACAGCAGGTGTCGGAGGGGAGACCAAGGCCACTGTGTGCGGTGAGCAAGACAGCTGTTGTGGGAAGCTCTTCCAAAGACACCCCACCCCCTGAGACCACCTGAAGACCAGCTCTCTCCTCAGGCCTGTGGCCAACCAAGTGAGGGGAGAGGGGCCTGTCTCCCGGATGCTAGGTTGTCTGGTGACCAGAGTTCTACATTCCGTACTGCCCTGTGACTGATTCAGTGACCTCAAGGGTGCAGGGCTCTATGGCCTGTATGCTTTCCTTTAAGCAGGCTGACCTGCAGACCCCTCAGGGCTTTGGACTTTTGCCAAGGCAAGAGCCTACAAGATCCCTAAGGACACCCGAGGGATGATGCGGGAAAGCATTATCTGGAGACCAGGGCACGTGTCTTCAAACCCGCCAGCCCTGCCGGTTAGGGTTAGAGTTAGGGTTAGGGTTAGGGTTAGGGTTAGGGTTAGGGGTAAGGGTAGGGTTAGGGGTAGGGCTAGGGCTGGGGCTAGGGCTGGGGCTAGGGCTAGGGTTAGGGTTAGGGTTAGGGGTAAGGGTAGGGTTAGGGGTAGGGCTAGGGCTAGGTCTAGTGCTAGGCATAGGGCTAGGGTTAGGGTTAGGGTTAGGGTTAGGGCTAAGGCTGGGGCAAGGGCTAGGGCTAGGGCTAGGGCTAAGTCTAGGGCTAAGAATAGGGTTAGGGTTAGGGTTAGGGTTTGGGTTAGGGTTAGGGTTAGGGCTAGGGATAGGGCTACGGCTAGGGTTAGGGTTAGGGTTAGGGTTAGCCTATGGGTTCTGGGAGAGTTTATCATGTACCAGCCTTTGAATTCACGGTGAAAGAGATGCCCTCACTGGAGTATGAGTGTAACACGGCGAATTGAAAACTACAGGCCACAAACATTTTAGAATGGTACTTCCTACACTAGAAATGCATGTTCAACTAGATGTAGGACCCGAATAACATAATGTTGGCATTGGTAAAACCAGTTATAAGGCTGATAATTTAATGTGGTACAGTTTCCCTTTGATTTTAATTGTCAAATTGGCTTGGTGTTTGCGGGGTGGGGAAAGCTGGTGAAAAATTTCACAACTCCTCTTCACAGGACTGTACGACAGTATCTGAGTACTTGAAGAAGTCACCGAAACTGGTTTGGCTCAGTGGTAGAGCGTCGGTCTGCGTACTGAAAGGTGCTGGGTTCGATTCTGGTCAATGGCATGTACCTTGGTTGCGGGTACATCCCCAGTAGGGGATGTGCAGGAGGCAGCTGGTCGATGTTTCTCTCTCATAGATGTTCCCGGCTCTCTATCTCTCTCCCTTCCTCTGTAAAATATCAATAAAATATATATATTTTTAAAAAGAACCAAGAGAGGTGAACAATAGCCAAGCTTGTGTTCAATTAGTAGTAAAGTTAACAAAAGGCCCTTATGATAACTGTATGAAAATGGAAAACCTGCCAGATCTCCAAATAAAAGAGCAGGACAATGTATGTGATAGTAATTCTTTCGCGTGCTGGTAGTAATGTAAAAAAAAAAATGTCATTTCACCTTGGAATTCATATGAAAGCAGCTACAGACCCTAGGAGGTGCTTACAAAACTCTGGAAACTCAAACTGAAGTAAGCTTAATGTCTAAGAAGGTGTATAAGATACGAGGATTACATGAACAAAGAGCCTTGCTAACAGCAACACATTGTTTAATGACAGGAGAATGGTGTTGAAACATCAGAGAAAATAGGTTGCTATAGGTTACCGGCCTACCTCAGTGCCAGTGACTTGTCTTTTTTCAAAGAAGGCTGAGAAGCTTTGTAACAGGAAGTGCTGACGTCATCAAGTGGTCAGGGCCAGGTGAGTAGGACCACGTGCACCGGTGATAATTATGTGGGCCTGAGTCAATCTGGCAGGTAGTTCATGCCTTAATTGAGGCTGCATACTGCTGATTGACAGCAGGTGTCGGAGGGGAGACCAGGGCCACTGTGTGCGGTGAGCAAGACAGCTGTTGTGGGAAGCTCTTCCAAAGACACCCCACCCCCTGAGACCACCTGCAGACCAGCTCTCTCCTCAGGCCTGTGGCCAACCAAGTGAGGGGTGAGGGGACTGTCTCCTGGATGCTAGGTTGTCTGGTGACCAGAGTTCTACATTCCGTACTGCCCTGTGACTGAGCCAGTGACCTCAAGGGTGCAGGGCTCTATGGCCTGTATGCTTTCCTTTAAGCAGGCTGACCTGCAGACCCCTCAGGGCTTTGGACTTTTGCCAAGGCAAGAGCCTACAAGATCCCTAAGGACACCCGAGGGATGATGCGGGAAAGCATTTTCTGGAGACCAGGGCACGTGTCTTCAAACCCGCCAGCCCTGCCGGTTAGGGTTAGAGTTAGGGTTAGGGTTAGGGTTAGGGTTAGGGTTAGGGGTAAGCGTAGGGTTAGGGGTAGGGCTAGGGCTGGGGCTACGGCTAGGGCTAGGGCTAGGGTTAGGGTTAGGGTTAGGGGTAAGGGTAGGGTTAGGGGTAGGGCTAGGGCTAGGTCTAGTGCTAGGGATAGGGCTAGGGTTAGGGTTAGGGTTAGGGTTAGGGCTAGGGCTGGGGCTAGGGCTAGGGCTAGGGCTAGGTCTAGGGCTAAGAATAGGGTTAGGGTTAGGGTTAGGGTTTGGGTTAGGGTTAGGGTTAGGGCTAGGGATAGGGCTTCGGCTAGGGTTAGGGTTAGGGTTAGGGTTAGCATATGGGTTCTGGGAGAGTTTATCATGTACCAGCCTTTGAATTCACGGTGAAAGAGATGCCCTCACTGGAGTATGAGTGTAACACGGCGAATTGAAAACTACAGGCCACAAACATTTTAGAATGGTACTTCCTACACTAGAAATGCATGTTCAACTAGATGTAGGACCCGAATAACATAATGTTGGCATTGGTAAAACCAGTTACAAGGCTGATAATTTAATGTGGTACAGTTTCCCTTTGATTTTAATTGTCAAATTGGCTTGGTGTTTGCGGGGTGGGGAAAGCTGGTGAAAAATTTCACAACTCCTCTTCACAGGACTGTACGACAGTATCTGAGTACTTGAAGAAGTCACCGAAACTGGTTTGGCTCAGTGGTAGAGCATCGGTCTGCGGACTGAAAGGTGCTGGGTTCGATTCTGGTCAATGGCATGTACCTTGGTTGCGGGTACATCCCCAGTAGGGGATGTGCAGGAGGCAGCTGGTCGATGTTTCTCTCTCATAGATGTTCCTGGCTCTCTATCTCTCTCCCTTCCTCTGTAAAATATCAATAAAATATATATTTTTTAAAGAAGAACCAAGAGAGGTGAACAATAGCCAAGCTTGTGTTCAATTAGTAGTAAAGTCAACAAAAGGCCCTTATGATAACTGTATGAAAATGGAAAACCTGCCAGATCTCCAAATAAAAGAGCAGGACAATGTATGTGATAATAGTTCTTTCGCGTGCTGGTAGTAATGTAAAAAAAAAATGTCATTTCACCTTGGAATTCATATGAAAGCAGCTACAGACCCTTGGAGGTGCTTACAGAACTCTGGAAACTCACAAACTGAAGTAAGCTTAATGTCTAAGAAGGTGTATAAGATACGAGGATTACATCAACAAAGAGCCTTGCTAACAGCAACACATTGTTTAATGACAGGAGAATGGTGTTGAAACATCAGAGAAAATAGGTTGCTATAGGTTACCGGCCTACCTCAGTGCCAGTGACTTGTCTTTTTTCAAAGAAGGCTGAGAAGCTTTGAAACAGGTAGTGCTGACGTCATCAAGTGGTCAGGGCCAGGTGAGTAGGCCCACGTGCACCGGTGATAATTATGTGGGCCTGAGTCAATCTGGGAGGAAGTTCATGCCTTAATTGAGGCTGCATACTGCCGATTGACAGCAGGTGTCGGAGGGGAGACCAGGGCCACTGTGTGCGGTGAGCAAGACAGCTGTTGTGGGAAGCTCTTCCAAAGACACCCCACCCCCTGAGACCACCTGCAGACCAGCTCTCTCTTCAGGCCTGTGGCCAGCCAAGTGAGGGGAGAGGGGCCTGTCTCCCGGATGCAAGGTTGTCTGGTGACCAGAATTCTACATTCCGTACTGCCCTATGACTGAGCCAGTGACCTCAAGGGTGCAGGGCTCTATGGCCTGTATGCTTTCCTTTAAGCAGGCTGACCTGCAGACCCCTTAGGGCTTTGGACTTTTGCCAAGGCAAGAGCCTACAAGATCCCTAAGGACACCCGAGGGATGATGCGGGAAAGCATTTTCTGGAGACCAGGGCACGTGTCTTCAAACCGCCAGCCCTGCCGGTTAGGGTTAGAGTTAGGGTTAGGGTTAGGGTTAGGGTTAGGGTTAGGGGTAAGGGTAGGGTTAGGGGTAGGGCTAGGGCTGGGGCTACGGCTAGGGCTAGGGCTAGGGTTAGGGTTAGGGGTAAGGGTAGGGTTAGGGGTAGGGCTAGGGCTAGGTCTAGTGCTAGGGATAGGGCTAGGGTTAGGGTTAGGGTTAGGGTTAGGGCTAGGGCTGGGGCTAGGGCTAGGCTAGGGCTAGGTCTAGGGCTAAGAATAGGGTTAGGGTTAGGGTTAGGGTTTGGGTTAGGGTTAGGGTTAGGGCTAGGGATAGGGCTTCGGCTAGGGTTAGGGTTAGGGTTAGGGTTAGCATATGGGTTCTGGGAGAGTTTATCATGTACCAGCCTTTGAATTCACGGTGAAAGAGATGCCCTCACTGGAGTATGAGTGTAACACGGCGAATTGAAAACTACAGGCCACAAACATTTTAGAATGGTACTTCCTACACTAGAAATGCATGTTCAACTAGATGTAGGACCCGAATAACATAATGTTGGCATTGGTAAAACCAGTTACAAGGCTGATAATTTAATGTGGTACAGTTTCCCTTTGATTTTAATTGTCAAATTGGCTTGGTGTTTGCGGGGTGGGGAAAGCTGGTGAAAAATTTCACAACTCCTCTTCACAGGACTGTACGACAGTATCTGAGTACTTGAAGAAGTCACCGAAACTGGTTTGGCTCAGTGGTAGAGCATCGGTCTGCGGACTGAAAGGTGCTGGGTTCGATTCTGGTCAATGGCATGTACCTTGGTTGCGGGTACATCCCCAGTAGGGGATGTGCAGGAGGCAGCTGGTCGATGTTTCTCTCTCATAGATGTTCCTGGCTCTCTATCTCTCTCCCTTCCTCTGTGAAATATCAATAAAATATATATTTTTTAAAGAAGAACCAAGAGAGGTGAACAATAGCCAAGCTTGTGTTCAATTAGTAGTAAAGTCAACAAAAGGCCCTTATGATAACTGTATGAAAATGGAAAACCTGCCAGATCTCCAAATAAAAGAGCAGGACAATGTATGTGATAATAGTTCTTTCGCGTGCTGGTAGTAATGTAAAAAAAAAATGTCATTTCACCTTGGAATTCATATGAAAGCAGCTACAGACCCTTGGAGGTGCTTACAGAACTCTGGAAACTCACAAACTGAAGTAAGCTTAATGTCTAAGAAGGTGTATAAGATACGAGGATTACATCAACAAAGAGCCTTGCTAACAGCAACACATTGTTTAATGACAGGAGAATGGTGTTGAAACATCAGAGAAAATAGGTTGCTATAGGTTACCGGCCTACCTCAGTGCCAGTGACTTGTCTTTTTTCAAAGAAGGCTGAGAAGCTTTGAAACAGGTAGTGCTGACGTCATCAAGTGGTCAGGGCCAGGTGAGTAGGCCCACGTGCACCGGTGATAATTATGTGGGCCTGAGTCAATCTGGGAGGAAGTTCATGCCTTAATTGAGGCTGCATACTGCCGATTGACAGCAGGTGTCGGAGGGGAGACCAGGGCCACTGTGTGCGGTGAGCAAGACAGCTGTTGTGGGAAGCTCTTCCAAAGACACCCCACCCCCTGAGACCACCTGCAGACCAGCTCTCTCTTCAGGCCTGTGGCCAGCCAAGTGAGGGGAGAGGGGCCTGTCTCCCGGATGCAAGGTTGTCTGGTGACCAGAATTCTACATTCCGTACTGCCCTATGACTGAGCCAGTGACCTCAAGGGTGCAGGGCTCTATGGCCTGTATGCTTTCCTTTAAGCAGGCTGACCTGCAGACCCCTCAGGGCTTTGGACTTTTGCCAAGGCAAGAGCCTACAAGATCCCTAAGGACACCCGAGGGATGATGCGGGAAAGCATTTTCTGGAGACCAGGGCACGTGTCTTCAAACCCGCCAGCCCTGCCGGTTAGGGTTAGAGTTAGGGTTAGGGTTAGGGTTAGGGTTAGGGTTAGGGGTAAGGGTAGGGTTAGGGGTAGGCCTGGGCTGGGGCTACGGCTAGGGCTAGGGCTAGGGTTAGGGTTAGGGTTAGGGGTAAGGGTAGGGTTAGGGGTAGGGCTAGGGCTAGGTCTAGTGCTAGGGATAGGGCTAGGGTTAGGGTTAGGGTTAGGGTTAGGGCTAGGGCTGGGGCTAGGGCTAGGGCTAGGGCTAGGTCTAGGGCTAAGAATAGGGTTAGGGTTAGGGTTAGGGTTTGGGTTAGGGTTAGGGTTAGGGCTAGGGATAGGGCTTCGGCTAGGGTTAGGGTTAGGGTTAGGGTTAGCATATGGGTTCTGGGAGAGTTTATCATGTACCAGCCTTTGAATTCACGGTGAAAGAGATGCCCTCACTGGAGTATGAGTGTAACACGGCGAATTGAAAACTACAGGCCACAAACATTTTAGAATGGTACTTCCTACACTAGAAATGCATGTTCAACTAGATGTAGGACCCGAATAACATAATGTTGGCATTGGTAAAACCAGTTACAAGGCTGATAATTTAATGTGGTACAGTTTCCCTTTGATTTTAATTGTCAAATTGGCTTGGTGTTTGCGGGGTGGGGAAAGCTGGTGAAAAATTTCACAACTCCTCTTCACAGGACTGTACGACAGTATCTGAGTACTTGAAGAAGTCACCGAAAACGGTTTGGCTCAGTGGTAGAGCATCGGTCTGCGGACTGAAAGGTGCTGGGTTCGATTCTGGTCAATGGCATGTACCTTGGTTGCGGGTACATCCCCAGTAGGGGATGTGCAGGAGGCAGCTGGTCGATGTTTCTCTCTCATAGATGTTCCTGGCTCTCTATCTCTCTCCCTTCCTCTGTAAAATATCAATAAAATATATATTTTTTAAAGAAGAACCAAGAGAGGTGAACAATAGCCAAGCTTGTGTTCAATTAGTAGTAAAGTCAACAAAAGGCCCTTATGATAACTGTATGAAAATGGAAAACCTGCCAGATCTAAAAATAAAAGAGCAGGACAATGTATGTGATAATAGTTCTTTCGCGTGCTGGTAGTAATGTAAAAAAAAAATGTCATTTCACCTTGGAATTCATATGAAAGCAGCTACAGACCCTTGGAGGTGCTTACAGAACTCTGGAAACTCACAAACTGAAGTAAGCTTAATGTCTAAGAAGGTGTATAAGATACGAGGATTACATCAACAAAGAGCCTTGCTAACAGCAACTCATTGTTTAATGACAGGAGAATGGTGTTGAAACATCAGAGAAAATAGGTTGCTATAGGTTACCGGCCTACCTCAGTGCCAGTGACTTGTCTTTTTTCAAAGAAGGCTGAGAAGCTTTGAAACAGGAAGTGCTGACGTCATCAAGTGGTCAGGGCCAGGTGAGTAGGCCCACGTGCACCGGTGATAATTATGTGGGCCTGAGTCAATCTGGGAGGAAGTTCATGCCTTAATTGAGGCTGCATACTGCCGATTGACAGCAGGTGTCGGAGGGGAGACCAAGGCCACTGTGTGCGGTGAGCAAGACAGCTGTTGTGGGAAGCTCTTCCAAAGACACCCCACCCCCTGAGACCACCTGAAGACCAGCTCTCTCCTCAGGCCTGTGGCCAACCAAGTGAGGGGAGAGGGGCCTGTCTCCCGGATGCTAGGTTGTCTGGTGACCAGAGTTCTACATTCCGTACTGCCCTGTGACTGATTCAGTGACCTCAAGGGTGCAGGGCTCTATGGCCTGTATGCTTTCCTTTAAGCAGGCTGACCTGCAGACCCCTCAGGGCTTTGGACTTTTGCCAAGGCAAGAGCCTACAAGATCCCTAAGGACACCCGAGGGATGATGCGGGAAAGCATTATCTGGAGACCAGGGCACGTGTCTTCAAACCCGCCAGCCCTGCCGGTTAGGGTTAGAGTTAGGGTTAGGGTTAGGGTTAGGGTTAGGGTTAGGGGTAAGGGTAGGGTTAGGGGTAGGGCTAGGGCTGGGGCTAGGGCTGGGGCTAGGGCTAGGGTTAGGGTTAGGGTTAGGGGTAAGGGTAGGGTTAGGGGTAGGGCTAGGGCTAGGTCTAGTGCTAGGCATAGGGCTAGGGTTAGGGTTAGGGTTAGGGTTAGGGCTAAGGCTGGGGCAAGGGCTAGGGCTAGGGCTAGGGCTAAGTCTAGGGCTAAGAATAGGGTTAGGGTTAGGGTTAGGGTTTGGGTTAGGGTTAGGGTTAGGGCTAGGGATAGGGCTACGGCTAGGGTTAGGGTTAGGGTTAGGGTTAGCCTATGGGTTCTGGGAGAGTTTATCATGTACCAGCCTTTGAATTCACGGTGAAAGAGATGCCCTCACTGGAGTATGAGTGTAACACGGCGAATTGAAAACTACAGGCCACAAACATTTTAGAATGGTACTTCCTACACTAGAAATGCATGTTCAACTAGATGTAGGACCCGAATAACATAATGTTGGCATTGGTAAAACCAGTTATAAGGCTGATAATTTAATGTGGTACAGTTTCCCTTTGATTTTAATTGTCAAATTGGCTTGGTGTTTGCGGGGTGGGGAAAGCTGGTGAAAAATTTCACAACTCCTCTTCACAGGACTGTACGACAGTATCTGAGTACTTGAAGAAGTCACCGAAACTGGTTTGGCTCAGTGGTAGAGCGTCGGTCTGCGTACTGAAAGGTGCTGGGTTCGATTCTGGTCAATGGCATGTACCTTGGTTGCGGGTACATCCCCAGTAGGGGATGTGCAGGAGGCAGCTGGTCGATGTTTCTCTCTCATAGATGTTCCCGGCTCTCTATCTCTCTCCCTTCCTCTGTAAAATATCAATAAAATATATATATTTTTAAAAAGAACCAAGAGAGGTGAACAATAGCCAAGCTTGTGTTCAATTAGTAGTAAAGTTAACAAAAGGCCCTTATGATAACTGTATGAAAATGGAAAACCTGCCAGATCTCCAAATAAAAGAGCAGGACAATGTATGTGATAGTAATTCTTTCGCGTGCTGGTAGTAATGTAAAAAAAAAAATGTCATTTCACCTTGGAATTCATATGAAAGCAGCTACAGACCCTAGGAGGTGCTTACAAAACTCTGGAAACTCAAACTGAAGTAAGCTTAATGTCTAAGAAGGTGTATAAGATACGAGGATTACATGAACAAAGAGCCTTGCTAACAGCAACACATTGTTTAATGACAGGAGAATGGTGTTGAAACATCAGAGAAAATAGGTTGCTATAGGTTACCGGCCTACCTCAGTGCCAGTGACTTGTCTTTTTTCAAAGAAGGCTGAGAAGCTTTGTAACAGGAAGTGCTGACGTCATCAAGTGGTCAGGGCCAGGTGAGTAGGACCACGTGCACCGGTGATAATTATGTGGGCCTGAGTCAATCTGGCAGGTAGTTCATGCCTTAATTGAGGCTGCATACTGCTGATTGACAGCAGGTGTCGGAGGGGAGACCAGGGCCACTGTGTGCGGTGAGCAAGACAGCTGTTGTGGGAAGCTCTTCCAAAGACACCCCACCCCCTGAGACCACCTGCAGACCAGCTCTCTCCTCAGGCCTGTGGCCAACCAAGTGAGGGGTGAGGGGACTGTCTCCTGGATGCTAGGTTGTCTGGTGACCAGAGTTCTACATTCCGTACTGCCCTGTGACTGAGCCAGTGACCTCAAGGGTGCAGGGCTCTATGGCCTGTATGCTTTCCTTTAAGCAGGCTGACCTGCAGACCCCTCAGGGCTTTGGACTTTTGCCAAGGCAAGAGCCTACAAGATCCCTAAGGACACCCGAGGGATGATGCGGGAAAGCATTTTCTGGAGACCAGGGCACGTGTCTTCAAACCCGCCAGCCCTGCCGGTTAGGGTTAGAGTTAGGGTTAGGGTTAGGGTTAGGGTTAGGGTTAGGGGTAAGGGTAGGGTTAGGGGTAGGGCTAGGGCTGGGGCTACGGCTAGGGCTAGGGCTAGGGTTAGGGTTAGGGTTAGGGGTAAGGGTAGGGTTAGGGGTAGGGCTAGGGCTAGGTCTAGTGCTAGGGATAGGGCTAGGGTTAGGGTTAGGGTTAGGGTTAGGGCTAGGGCTGGGGCTAGGGCTAGGGCTAGGGCTAGGTCTAGGGCTAAGAATAGGGTTAGGGTTAGGGTTAGGGTTTGGGTTAGGGTTAGGGTTAGGGCTAGGGATAGGGCTTTGGCTAGGGTTAGGGTTAGGGTTAGGGTTAGCATATGGGTTCTGGGAGAGTTTATCATGTACCAGCCTTTGAATTCACGGTGAAAGAGATGCCCTCACTGGAGTATGAGTGTAACACGGCGAATTGAAAACTACAGGCCACAAACATTTTAGAATGGTACTTCCTACACTAGAAATGCATGTTGAACTAGATGTAGGACCCGAATAACATAATGTTGGCATTGGTAAAACCAGTTACAAGGCTGATAATTTAATGTGGTACAGTTTCCCTTTGATTTTAATTGTCAAATTGGCTTGGTGTTTGCGGGGTGGGGAAAGCTGGTGAAAAATTTCACAACTCCTCTTCACAGGACTGTACGACAGTATCTGAGTACTTGAAGAAGTCACCGAAACTGGTTTGGCTCAGTGGTAGAGCGTCGGTCTGCGGACTGAAAGGTGCTGGGTTCGATTCTGGTCAATGGCATGTACCTTGGTTGCGGGTACATCCCCAGTAGGGGATGTGCAGGAGGCAGCTGGTCGATGTTTCTCTCTCATAGATGTTCCTGGCTCTCTATCTCTCTCCCTTCCTCTGTAAAATAACAATAAAATATATATTTTTTAAAAAAGAACCAAGAGAGGTGAACAATAGCCAAGCTTGTGTTCAATTAGTAGTAAAGTCAACAAAAGGCCCTTATGATAACTGTATGAAAATGGAAAACCTGCCAGATCTCCAAATAAAAGAGCAGGACAATGTATGTGATAATAGTTCTTTCGCGTGCTGGTAGTAATGTAAAAAAAAAATGTCATTTCACCTTGGAATTCATATGAAAGCAGCTACAGACCCTTGGAGGTGCTTACAGAACTCTGGAAACTCACAAACTGAAGTAAGCTTAATGTCTAAGAAGGTGTATAAGATACGAGGATTACATCAACAAAGAGCCTTGCTAACAGCAACACATTGTTTAATGACAGGAGAATGGTGTTGAAACATCAGAGAAAATAGGTTGCTATAGGTTACCGGCCTACCTCAGTGCCAGTGACTTGTCTTTTTTCAAAGAAGGCTGAGAAGCTTTGAAACAGGTAGTGCTGACGTCATCAAGTGGTCAGGGCCAGGTGAGTAGGCCCACGTGCACCGGTGATAATTATGTGGGCCTGAGTCAATCTGGGAGGA
Organism: Vespertilio murinus; assembly: GCA_963924515.1. Classification (NCBI taxonomy): domain Eukaryota; kingdom Metazoa; phylum Chordata; class Mammalia; order Chiroptera; family Vespertilionidae; genus Vespertilio; species Vespertilio murinus. Next base: position 51,840,879 of record OZ004710.1, read on the forward strand.
AGTTCATGCCTTAATTGAGGCTGCATACTGCCGATTGACAGCAGGTGTCGGAGGGGAGACCAGGGCCACTGTGTGCGGTGAGCAAGACAGCTGTTGTGGGAAGCTCTTCCAAAGACACCCCACCCCCTGAGACCACCTGCAGACCAGCTCTCTCTTCAGGCCTGTGGCCAGCCAAGTGAGGGGAGAGGGGCCTGTCTCCCGGATGCAAGGTTGTCTGGTGACCAGAATTCTACATTCCGTACTGCCCTATGACTGAGCCAGTGACCTCAAGGGTGCAGGGCTCTATGGCCTGTATGCTTTCCTTTAAGCAGGCTGACCTGCAGACCCCTCAGGGCTTTGGACTTTTGCCAAGGCAAGAGCCTACAAGATCCCTAAGGACACCCGAGGGATGATGCGGGAAAGCATTTTCTGGAGACCAGGGCACGTGTCTTCAAACCCGCCAGCCCTGCCGGTTAGGGTTAGAGTTAGGGTTAGGGTTAGGGTTAGGGTTAGGGTTAGGGGTAAGGGTAGGGTTAGGGGTAGGGCTAGGGCTGGGGCTACGGCTAGGGCTAGGGCTAGGGTTAGGGTTAGGGTTAGGGGTAAGGGTAGGGTTAGGGGTAGGGCTAGGGCTAGGTCTAGTGCTAGGGATAGGGCTAGGGTTAGGGTTAGGGTTAGGGTTAGGGCTAGGGCTGGGGCTAGGGCTAGGGCTAGGGCTAGGTCTAGGGCTAAGAATAGGGTTAGGGTTAGGGTTAGGGTTTGGGTTAGGGTTAGGGTTAGGGCTAGGGATAGGGCTTCGGCTAGGGTTAGGGTTAGGGTTAGGGTTAGCATATGGGTTCTGGGAGAGTTTATCATGTACCAGCCTTTGAATTCACGGTGAAAGAGATGCCCTCACTGGAGTATGAGTGTAACACGGCGAATTGAAAACTACAGGCCACAAACATTTTAGAATGGTACTTCCTACACTAGAAATGCATGTTCAACTAGATGTAGGACCCGAATAACATAATGTTGGCATTGGTAAAACCAGTTACAAGGCTGATAATTTAATGTGGTACAGTTTCCCTTTGATTTTAATTGTCAAATTGGCTTGGTGTTTGCGGGGTGGGGAAAGCTGGTGAAAAATTTCACAACTCCTCTTCACAGGACTGTACGACAGTATCTGAGTACTTGAAGAAGTCACCGAAACTGGTTTGGCTCAGTGGTAGAGCATCGGTCTGCGGACTGAAAGGTGCTGGGTTCGATTCTGGTCAATGGCATGTACCTTGGTTGCGGGTACATCCCCAGTAGGGGATGTGCAGGAGGCAGCTGGTCGATGTTTCTCTCTCATAGATGTTCCTGGCTCTCTATCTCTCTCCCTTCCTCTGTAAAATATCAATAAAATATATATTTTTTAAAGAAGAACCAAGAGAGGTGAACAATAGCCAAGCTCGTGTTCAATTAGTAGTAAAGTCAACAAAAGGCCCTTATGATAACTGTATGAAAATGGAAAACCTGCCAGATCTCCAAATAAAAGAGCAGGACAATGTATGTGATAATAGTTCTTTCGCGTGCTGGTAGTAATGTAAAAAAAAATGTCATTTCACCTTGGAATTCATATGAAAGCAGCTACAGACCCTTGGAGGTGCTTACAGAACTCTGGAAACTCACAAACTGAAGTAAGCTTAATGTCTAAGAAGGTGTATAAGATACGAGGATTACATCAACAAAGAGCCTTGCTAACAGCAACACATTGTTTAATGACAGGAGAATGGTGTTGAAACATCAGAGAAAATAGGTTGCTATAGGTTACCGGCCTACCTCAGTGCCAGTGACTTGTCTTTTTTCAAAGAAGGCTGAGAAGCTTTGAAACAGGTAGTGCTGACGTCATCAAGTGGTCAGGGCCAGGTGAGTAGGCCCACGTGCACCGGTGATAATTATGTGGGCCTGAGTCAATCTGGGAGGAAGTTCATGCCTTAATTGAGGCTGCATACTGCCGATTGACAGCAGGTGTCGGAGGGGAGACCAGGGCCACTGTGTGCGGTGAGCAAGACAGCTGTTGTGGGAAGCTCTTCCAAAGACACCCCACCCCCTGAGACCACCTGCAGACCAGCTCTCTCTTCAGGCCTGTGGCCAGCCAAGTGAGGGGAGAGGGGCCTGTCTCCCGGATGCAAGGTTGTCTGGTGACCAGAATTCTACATTCCGTACTGCCCTATGACTGAGCCAGTGACCTCAAGGGTGCAGGGCTCTATGGCCTGTATGCTTTCCTTTAAGCAGGCTGACCTGCAGACCCCTCAGGGCTTTGGACTTTTGCCAAGGCAAGAGCCTACAAGATCCCTAAGGACACCCGAGGGATGATGCGGGAAAGCATTTTCTGGAGACCAGGGCACGTGTCTTCAAACCCGCCAGCCCTGCCGGTTAGGGTTAGAGTTAGGGTTAGGGTTAGGGTTAGGGTTAGGGTTAGGGGTAAGGGTAGGGTTAGGGGTAGGGCTAGGGCTGGGGCTACGGCTAGGGCTAGGGCTAGGGTTAGGGTTAGGGTTAGGGGTAAGGGTAGGGTTAGGGGTAGGGCTAGGGCTAGGTCTAGTGCTAGGGATAGGGCTAGGGTTAGGGTTAGGGTTAGGGTTAGGGCTAGGGCTGGGGCTAGGGCTAGGGCTAGGGCTAGGTCTAGGGCTAAGAATAGGGTTAGGGTTAGGGTTAGGGTTTGGGTTAGGGTTAGGGTTAGGGCTAGGGATAGGGCTTCGGCTAGGGTTAGGGTTAGGGTTAGGGTTAGCATATGGGTTCTGGGAGAGTTTATCATGTACCAGCCTTTGAATTCACGGTGAAAGAGATGCCCTCACTGGAGTATGAGTGTAACACGGCGAATTGAAAACTACAGGCCACAAACATTTTAGAATGGTACTTCCTACACTAGAAATGCATGTTCAACTAGATGTAGGACCCGAATAACATAATGTTGGCATTGGTAAAACCAGTTACAAGGCTGATAATTTAATGTGGTACAGTTTCCCTTTGATTTTAATTGTCAAATTGGCTTGGTGTTTGCGGGGTGGGGAAAGCTGGTGAAAAATTTCACAACTCCTCTTCACAGGACTGTACGACAGTATCTGAGTACTTGAAGAAGTCACCGAAACCGGTTTGGCTCAGTGGTAGAGCATCGGTCTGCGGACTGAAAGGTGCTGGGTTCGATTCTGGTCAATGGCATGTACCTTGGTTGCGGGTACATCCCCAGTAGGGGATGTGCAGGAGGCAGCTGGTCGATGTTTCTCTCTCATAGATGTTCCTGGCTCTCTATCTCTCTCCCTTCCTCTGTAAAATATCAATAAAATATATATTTTTTAAAGAAGAACCAAGAGAGGTGAACAATAGCCAAGCTTGTGTTCAATTAGTAGTAAAGTCAACAAAAGGCCCTTATGATAACTGTATGAAAATGGAAAACCTGCCAGATCTAAAAATAAAAGAGCAGGACAATGTATGTGATAATAGTTCTTTCGCGTGCTGGTAGTAATGTAAAAAAAAAATGTCATTTCACCTTGGAATTCATATGAAAGCAGCTACAGACCCTTGGAGGTGCTTACAGAACTCTGGAAACTCACAAACTGAAGTAAGCTTAATGTCTAAGAAGGTGTATAAGATACGAGGATTACATCAACAAAGAGCCTTGCTAACAGCAACTCATTGTTTAATGACAGGAGAATGGTGTTGAAACATCAGAGAAAATAGGTTGCTATAGGTTACCGGCCTACCTCAGTGCCAGTGACTTGTCTTTTTTCAAAGAAGGCTGAGAAGCTTTGAAACAGGAAGTGCTGACGTCATCAAGTGGTCAGGGCCAGGTGAGTAGGCCCACGTGCACCGGTGATAATTATGTGGGCCTGAGTCAATCTGGGAGGAAGTTCATGCCTTAATTGAGGCTGCATACTGCCGATTGACAGCAGGTGTCGGAGGGGAGACCAAGGCCACTGTGTGCGGTGAGCAAGACAGCTGTTGTGGGAAGCTCTTCCAAAGACACCCCACCCCCTGAGACCACCTGCAGACCAGCTCTCTCCTCAGGCCTGTGGCCAACCAAGTGAGGGGAGAGGGGCCTGTCTCCCGGATGCTAGGTTGTCTGGTGACCAGAGTTCTACATTCCGTACTGCCCTGTGACTGATTCAGTGACCTCAAGGGTGCAGGGCTCTATGGCCTGTATGCTTTCCTTTAAGCAGGCTGACCTGCAGACCCCTCAGGGCTTTGGACTTTTGCCAAGGCAAGAGCCTACAAGATCCCTAAGGACACCCGAGGGATGATGCGGGAAAGCATTATCTGGAGACCAGGGCACGTGTCTTCAAACCCGCCAGCCCTGCCGGTTAGGGTTAGAGTTAGGGTTAGGGTTAGGGTTAGGGTTAGGGTTAGGGGTAAGGGTAGGGTTAGGGGTAGGGCTAGGGCTGGGGCTAGGGCTGGGGCTAGGGCTAGGGTTAGGGTTAGGGTTAGGGGTAAGGGTAGGGTTAGGGGTAGGGCTAGGGCTAGGTCTAGTGCTAGGCATAGGGCTAGGGTTAGGGTTAGGGTTAGGGTTAGGGCTAAGGCTGGGGCAAGGGCTAGGGCTAGGGCTAGGGCTAGGTCTAGGGCTAAGAATAGGGTTAGGGTTAGGGTTAGGGTTTGGGTTAGGGTTAGGGTTAGGGCTAGGGATAGGGCTACGGCTAGGGTTAGGGTTAGGGTTAGGGTTAGCCTATGGGTTCTGGGAGAGTTTATCATGTACCAGCCTTTGAATTCACGGTGAAAGAGATGCCCTCACTGGAGTATGAGTGTAACACGGCGAATTGAAAACTACAGGCCACAAACATTTTAGAATGGTACTTCCTACACTAGAAATGCATGTTCAACTAGATGTAGGACCCGAATAACATAATGTTGGCATTGGTAAAACCAGTTATAAGGCTGATAATTTAATGTGGTACAGTTTCCCTTTGATTTTAATTGTCAAATTGGCTTGGTGTTTGCGGGGTGGGGAAAGCTGGTGAAAAATTTCACAACTCCTCTTCACAGGACTGTACGACAGTATCTGAGTACTTGAAGAAGTCACCGAAACTGGTTTGGCTCAGTGGTAGAGCGTCGGTCTGCGTACTGAAAGGTGCTGGGTTCGATTCTGGTCAATGGCATGTACCTTGGTTGCGGGTACATCCCCAGTAGGGGATGTGCAGGAGGCAGCTGGTCGATGTTTCTCTCTCATAGATGTTCCCGGCTCTCTATCTCTCTCCCTTCCTCTGTAAAATATCAATAAAATATATATATTTTTAAAAAGAACCAAGAGAGGTGAACAATAGCCAAGCTTGTGTTCAATTAGTAGTAAAGTTAACAAAAGGCCCTTATGATAACTGTATGAAAATGGAAAACCTGCCAGATCTCCAAATAAAAGAGCAGGACAATGTATGTGATAGTAATTCTTTCGCGTGCTGGTAGTAATGTAAAAAAAAAAATGTCATTTCACCTTGGAATTCATATGAAAGCAGCTACAGACCCTAGGAGGTGCTTACAAAACTCTGGAAACTCAAACTGAAGTAAGCTTAATGTCTAAGAAGGTGTATAAGATACGAGGATTACATGAACAAAGAGCCTTGCTAACAGCAACACATTGTTTAATGACAGGAGAATGGTGTTGAAACATCAGAGAAAATAGGTTGCTATAGGTTACCGGCCTACCTCAGTGCCAGTGACTTGTCTTTTTTCAAAGAAGGCTGAGAAGCTTTGTAACAGGAAGTGCTGACGTCATCAAGTGGTCAGGGCCAGGTGAGTAGGACCACGTGCACCGGTGATAATTATGTGGGCCTGAGTCAATCTGGCAGGTAGTTCATGCCTTAATTGAGGCTGCATACTGCTGATTGACAGCAGGTGTCGGAGGGGAGACCAGGGCCACTGTGTGCGGTGAGCAAGACAGCTGTTGTGGGAAGCTCTTCCAAAGACACCCCACCCCCTGAGACCACCTGCAGACCAGCTCTCTCCTCAGGCCTGTGGCCAACCAAGTGAGGGGTGAGGGGACTGTCTCCTGGATGCTAGGTTGTCTGGTGACCAGAGTTCTACATTCCGTACTGCCCTGTGACTGAGCCAGTGACCTCAAGGGTGCAGGGCTCTATGGCCTGTATGCTTTCCTTTAAGCAGGCTGACCTGCAGACCCCTCAGGGCTTTGGACTTTTGCCAAGGCAAGAGCCTACAAGATCCCTAAGGACACCCGAGGGATGATGCGGGAAAGCATTTTCTGGAGACCAGGGCACGTGTCTTCAAACCCGCCAGCCCTGCCGGTTAGGGTTAGAGTTAGGGTTAGGGTTAGGGTTAGGGTTAGGGTTAGGGTTAGGGGTAAGCGTAGGGTTAGGGGTAGGGCTAGGGCTGGGGCTACGGCTAGGGCTAGGGCTAGGGTTAGGGTTAGGGTTAGGGGTAAGGGTAGGGTTAGGGGTAGGGCTAGGGCTAGGTCTAGTGCTAGGGATAGGGCTAGGGTTAGGGTTAGGGTTAGGGTTAGGGCTAGGGCTGGGGCTAGGGCTAGGGCTAGGGCTAGGTCTAGGGCTAAGAATAGGGTTAGGGTTAGGGTTAGGGTTTGGGTTAGGGTTAGGGTTAGGGCTAGGGATAGGGCTTTGGCTAGGGTTAGGGTTAGGGTTAGGGTTAGCATATGGGTTCTGGGAGAGTTTATCATGTACCAGCCTTTGAATTCACGGTGAAAGAGATGCCCTCACTGGAGTATGAGTGTAACACGGCGAATTGAAAACTACAGGCCACAAACATTTTAGAATGGTACTTCCTACACTAGAAATGCATGTTGAACTAGATGTAGGACCCGAATAACATAATGTTGGCATTGGTAAAACCAGTTACAAGGCTGATAATTTAATGTGGTACAGTTTCCCTTTGATTTTAATTGTCAAATTGGCTTGGTGTTTGCGGGGTGGGGAAAGCTGGTGAAAAATTTCACAACTCCTCTTCACAGGACTGTACGGCAGTATCTGAGTACTTGAAGAAGTCACCGAAACTGGTTTGGCTCAGTGGTAGAGCGTCGGTCTGCGGACTGAAAGGTGCTGGGTTCGATTCTGGTCAATGGCATGTACCTTGGTTGCGGGTACATCCCCAGTAGGGGATGTGCAGGAGGCAGCTGGTCGATGTTTCTCTCTCATAGATGTTCCTGGCTCTCTATCTCTCTCCCTTCCTCTGTAAAATAACAATAAAATATATATTTTTTAAAAAAGAACCAAGAGAGGTGAACAATAGCCAAGCTTGTGTTCAATTAGTAGTAAAGTCAACAAAAGGCCCTTATGATAACTGTATGAAAATGGAAAACCTGCCAGATCTCCAAATAAAAGAGCAGGACAATGTATGTGATAATAGTTCTTTCGCGTGCTGGTAGTAATGTAAAAAAAAAATGTCATTTCACCTTGGAATTCATATGAAAGCAGCTACAGACCCTTGGAGGTGCTTACAGAACTCTGGAAACTCACAAACTGAAGTAAGCTTAATGTCTAAGAAGGTGTATAAGATACGAGGATTATATCAACAAAGAGCCTTGCTAACAGCAACACATTGTTTAATGACAGGAGAATGGTGTTGAAACATCAGAGAAAATAGGTTGCTATAGGTTACCGGCCTACTTCAGTGCCAGTGACTTGTCTTTTTTCAAAGAAGGCTGAGAAGCTTTGAAACAGGAAGTGCTGACGTCATCAAGTGGTCAGGGCCAGGTGAGTAGGCCCACGTGCACCGGTGATAATTATGTGGGCCTGAGTCAATCTGGGAGGAAGTTCATGCCTTAATTGAGGCTGCATACTGCCGATTGACAGCAGGTGTCGGAGGGGAGACCAAGGCCACTGTGTGCGGTGAGCAAGACAGCTGTTGTGGGAAGCTCTTCCAAAGACACCCCACCCCCTGAGACCACCTGCAGACCAGCTCTCTCCTCAGGCCTGTGGCCAACCAAGTGAGGGGAGAGGGGCCTGTCTCCCGGATGCTAGGTTGTCTGGTGACCAGAGTTCTACATTCCGTACTGCCCTGTGACTGATTCAGTGACCTCAAGGGTGCAGGGCTCTATGGCCTGTATGCTTTCCTTTAAGCAGGCTGACCTGCAGACCCCTCAGGGCTTTGGACTTTTGCCAAGGCAAGAGCCTACAAGATCCCTAAGGACACCCGAGGGATGATGCGGGAAAGCATTATCTGGAGACCAGGGCACGTGTCTTCAAACCCGCCAGCCCTGCCGGTTAGGGTTAGAGTTAGGGTTAGGGTTAGGGTTAGGGTTAGGGTTAGGGGTAAGGGTAGGGTTAGGGGTAGGGCTAGGGCTGGGGCTAGGGCTGGGGCTAGGGCTAGGGTTAGGGTTAGGGTTAGGGGTAAGGGTAGGGTTAGGGGTAGGGCTAGGGCTAGGTCTAGTGCTAGGCATAGGGCTAGGGTTAGGGTTAGGGTTAGGGTTAGGGCTAAGGCTGGGGCAAGGGCTAGGGCTAGGGCTAGGGCTAGGTCTAGGGCTAAGAATAGGGTTAGGGTTAGGGTTAGGGTTTGGGTTAGGGTTAGGGTTAGGGCTAGGGATAGGGCTACGGCTAGGGTTAGGGTTAGGGTTAGGGTTAGCCTATGGGTTCTGGGAGAGTTTATCATGTACCAGCCTTTGAATTCACGGTGAAAGAGATGCCCTCACTGGAGTATGAGTGTAACACGGCGAATTGAAAACTACAGGCCACAAACATTTTAGAATGGTACTTCCTACACTAGAAATGCATGTTCAACTAGATGTAGGACCCGAATAACATAATGTTGGCATTGGTAAAACCAGTTATAAGGCTGATAATTTAATGTGGTACAGTTTCCCTTTGATTTTAATTGTCAAATTGGCTTGGTGTTTGCGGGGTGGGGAAAGCTGGTGAAAAATTTCACAACTCCTCTTCACAGGACTGTACGACAGTATCTGAGTACTTGAAGAAGTCACCGAAACTGGTTTGGCTCAGTGGTAGAGCGTCGGTCTGCGTACTGAAAGGTGCTGGGTTCGATTCTGGTCAATGGCATGTACCTTGGTTGCGGGTACATCCCCAGTAGGGGATGTGCAGGAGGCAGCTGGTCGATGTTTCTCTCTCATAGATGTTCCCGGCTCTCTATCTCTCTCCCTTCCTCTGTAAAATATCAATAAAATATATATATTTTTAAAAAGAACCAAGAGAGGTGAACAATAGCCAAGCTTGTGTTCAATTAGTAGTAAAGTTAACAAAAGGCCCTTATGATAACTGTATGAAAATGGAAAACCTGCCAGATCTCCAAATAAAAGAGCAGGACAATGTATGTGATAGTAATTCTTTCGCGTGCTGGTAGTAATGTAAAAAAAAAAATGTCATTTCACCTTGGAATTCATATGAAAGCAGCTACAGACCCTAGGAGGTGCTTACAAAACTCTGGAAACTCAAACTGAAGTAAGCTTAATGTCTAAGAAGGTGTATAAGATACGAGGATTACATGAACAAAGAGCCTTGCTAACAGCAACACATTGTTTAATGACAGGAGAATGGTGTTGAAACATCAGAGAAAATAGGTTGCTATAGGTTACCGGCCTACCTCAGTGCCAGTGACTTGTCTTTTTTCAAAGAAGGCTGAGAAGCTTTGTAACAGGAAGTGCTGACGTCATCAAGTGGTCAGGGCCAGGTGAGTAGGACCACGTGCACCGGTGATAATTATGTGGGCCTGAGTCAATCTGGCAGGTAGTTCATGCCTTAATTGAGGCTGCATACTGCTGATTGACAGCAGGTGTCGGAGGGGAGACCAGGGCCACTGTGTGCGGTGAGCAAGACAGCTGTTGTGGGAAGCTCTTCCAAAGACACCCCACCCCCTGAGACCACCTGCAGACCAGCTCTCTCCTCAGGCCTGTGGCCAACCAAGTGAGGGGTGAGGGGACTGTCTCCTGGATGCTAGGTTGTCTGGTGACCAGAGTTCTACATTCCGTACTGCCCTGTGACTGAGCCAGTGACCTCAAGGGTGCAGGGCTCTATGGCCTGTATGCTTTCCTTTAAGCAGGCTGACCTGCAGACCCCTCAGGGCTTTGGACTTTTGCCAAGGCAAGAGCCTACAAGATCCCTAAGGACACCCGAGGGATGATGCGGGAAAGCATTTTCTGGAGACCAGGGCACGTGTCTTCAAACCCGCCAGCCCTGCCGGTTAGGGTTAGAGTTAGGGTTAGGGTTAGGGTTAGGGTTAGGGTTAGGGTTAGGGGTAAGCGTAGGGTTAGGGGTAGGGCTAGGGCTGGGGCTACGGCTAGGGCTAGGGCTAGGGTTAGGGTTAGGGTTAGGGGTAAGGGTAGGGTTAGGGGTAGGGCTAGGGCTAGGTCTAGTGCTAGGGATAGGGCTAGGGTTAGGGTTAGGGTTAGGGTTAGGGCTAGGGCTGGGGCTAGGGCTAGGGCTAGGGCTAGGTCTAGGGCTAAGAATAGGGTTAGGGTTAGGGTTAGGGTTTGGGTTAGGGTTAGGGTTAGGGCTAGGGATAGGGCTTTGGCTAGGGTTAGGGTTAGGGTTAGGGTTAGCATATGGGTTCTGGGAGAGTTTATCATGTACCAGCCTTTGAATTCACGGTGAAAGAGATGCCCTCACTGGAGTATGAGTGTAACACGGCGAATTGAAAACTACAGGCCACAAACATTTTAGAATGGTACTTCCTACACTAGAAATGCATGTTGAACTAGATGTAGGACCCGAATAACATAATGTTGGCATTGGTAAAACCAGTTACAAGGCTGATAATTTAATGTGGTACAGTTTCCCTTTGATTTTAATTGTCAAATTGGCTTGGTGTTTGCGGGGTGGGGAAAGCTGGTGAAAAATTTCACAACTCCTCTTCACAGGACTGTACGGCAGTATCTGAGTACTTGAAGAAGTCACCGAAACTGGTTTGGCTCAGTGGTAGAGCGTCGGTCTGCGGACTGAAAGGTGCTGGGTTCGATTCTGGTCAATGGCATGTACCTTGGTTGCGGGTACATCCCCAGTAGGGGATGTGCAGGAGGCAGCTGGTCGATGTTTCTCTCTCATAGATGTTCCTGGCTCTCTATCTCTCTCCCTTCCTCTGTAAAATAACAATAAAATATATATTTTTTAAAAAAGAACCAAGAGAGGTGAACAATAGCCAAGCTTGTGTTCAATTAGTAGTAAAGTCAACAAAAGGCCCTTATGATAACTGTATGAAAATGGAAAACCTGCCAGATCTCCAAATAAAAGAGCAGGACAATGTATGTGATAATAGTTCTTTCGCGTGCTGGTAGTAATGTAAAAAAAAAATGTCATTTCACCTTGGAATTCATATGAAAGCAGCTACAGACCCTTGGAGGTGCTTACAGAACTCTGGAAACTCACAAACTGAAGTAAGCTTAATGTCTAAGAAGGTGTATAAGATACGAGGATTATATCAACAAAGAGCCTTGCTAACAGCAACACATTGTTTAATGACAGGAGAATGGTGTTGAAACATCAGAGAAAATAGGTTGCTATAGGTTACCGGCCTACTTCAGTGCCAGTGACTTGTCTTTTTTCAAAGAAGGCTGAGAAGCTTTGAAACAGGAAGTGCTGACGTCATCAAGTGGTCAGGGCCAGGTGAGTAGGCCCACGTGCACCGGTGATAATTATGTGGGCCTGAGTCAATCTGGGAGGAAGTTCATGCCTTAATTGAGGCTGCATACTGCCGATTGACAGCAGGTGTCGGAGGGGAGACCAGGGCCACTGTGTGCGGTGAGCAAGACAGCTGTTGTGGGAAGCTCTTCCAAAGACACCCCACCCCCTGAGACCACCTGCAGACCAGCTCTCTCCTCAGGCCTGTGGCCAGCCAAGTGAGGGGAGAGGGGCCTGTCTCCCGGATGCAAGTTGTCTGGTGACCAGAATTCTACATTCCGTACTGCCCTGTGACTCAGCCAGTGACCTCAAGGGTGCAGGGCTCTATGGCCTGTATGCTTTCCTTTAAGCAGGCTGACCTGCAGACCCCTCAGGGCTTTGGACTTTTGCCAAGGCAAGAGCCTACAAGATCCCTAATGACACCCGAGGGATGATGCGGGAAAGCATTTTCTGGAGACCAGGGCACGTGTCTTCAAACCCGCCAGCCCTGCCGGTTAGGGTTAGAGTTAGGGTTAGGGTTAGGGTTAGGGTTAGGGTTAGGGTTAGGGGTAAGGGTAGGGTTAGGGGTAGGGCTAGGGCTGGGGCTAGGGCTAGGGCTAGGGCTAGGGTTAGGGTTAGGGTTAGGGGTAAGGGTAGGGTTAGGGGTAGGGCTAGGGCTAGGTCTAGTGCTAGGCATAGGGCTAGGGTTAGGGTTAGGGTTAGGGTTAGGGCTAAGGCTGGGGCAAGGGCTAGGGCTAGGGCTAGGGCTAGGTCTAGGGCTAAGAATAGGGTTAGGGTTAGGGTTAGGGTTTGGGTTAGGGTTAGGGTTAGGGCTAGGGATAGGGCTACGGCTAGGGTTAGGGTTAGGGTTAGGGTTAGCCTATGGGTTCTGGGAGAGTTTATCATGTACCAGCCTTTGAATTCACGGTGAAAGAGATGCCCTCACTGGAGTATGACTGTAACACGGCGAATTGAAAACTACAGGCCACAAACATTTTAGAATGGTACTTCCTACACTAGAAATGCATGTTCAACTAGATGTAGGACCCGAATAAGATAATGTTGGCATTGGTAAAACCAGTTATAAGGCTGATAATTTAATGTGGTACAGTTTCCCTTTGATTTTAATTGTCAAATTGGCTTGGTGTTTGCGGGGTGGGGAAAGCTGGTGAAAAATTTCACAACTCCTCTTCACAGGACTGTACGACAGTATCTGAGTACTTGAAGAAGTCACCGAAACTGGTTTGGCTCAGTGGTAGAGCGTCGGTCTGCGTACTGAAAGGTGCTGGGTTCGATTCTGGTCAATGGCATGTACCTTGGTTGCGGGTACATCCCCAGTAGGGGATGTGCAGGAGGCAGCTGGTCGATGTTTCTCTCTCATAGATGTTCCCGGCTCTCTATCTCTCTCCCTTCCTCTGTAAAATATCAATAAAATATATATATTTTTAAAAATAACCAAGAGAGGTGAACAATAGCCAAGCTTGTGTTCAATTAGTAGTAAAGTTAACAAAAGGCCCTTATGATAACTGTATGAAAATGGAAAACCTGCCAGATCTCCAAATAAAAGAGCAGGACAATGTATGTGATAGTAATTCTTTCGCGTGCTGGTAGTAATGTAAAAAAAAAAATGTCATTTCACCTTGGAACTCATATGAAAGCAGCTACAGACCCTAGGAGGTGCTTACAAAACTCTGGAAACTCAAACTGAAGTAAGCTTAATGTCTAAGAAGGTGTATAAGATACGAGGATTACATGAACAAAGAGCCTTGCTAACAGCAACACATTGTTTAATGACAGGAGAATGGTGTTGAAACATCAGAGAAAATAGGTTGCTATAGGTTACCGGCCTACCTCAGTGCCAGTGACTTGTCTTTTTTCAAAGAAGGCTGAGAAGCTTTGTAACAGGAAGTGCTGACGTCATCAAGTGGTCAGGGCCAGGTGAGTAGGACCACGTGCACCGGTGATAATTATGTGGGCCTGAGTCAATCTGGCAGGTAGTTCATGCCTTAATTGAGGCTGCATACTGCTGATTGACAGCAGGTGTCGGAGGGGAGATCAGGGCCACTGTGTGCGGTGAGCAAGACAGCTGTTGTGGGAAGCTCTTCCAAAGACACCCCACCCCCTGAGACCACCTGCAGACCAGCTCTCTCCTCAGGCCTGTGGCCAACCAAGTGAGGGGTGAGGGGACTGTCTCCTGGATGCTAGGTTGTCTGGTGACCAGAGTTCTACATTCCGTACTGCCCTGTGACTGAGCCAGTGACCTCAAGGGTGCAGGGCTCTATGGCCTGTATGCTTTCCTTTAAGCAGGCTGACCTGCAGACCCCTCAGGGCTTTGGACTTTTGCCAAGGCAAGAGCCTACAAGATCCCTAAGGACACCCGAGGGATGATGCGGGAAAGCATTTTCTGGAGACCAGGGCACGTGTCTTCAAACCCGCCAGCCCTGCCGGTTAGGGTTAGAGTTAGGGTTAGGGTTAGGGTTAGGGTTAGGGTTAGGGGTAAGCGTAGGGTTAGGGGTAGGGCTAGGGCTGGGGCTACGGCTAGGGCTAGGGCTAGGGTTAGGGTTAGGGTTAGGGGTAAGGGTAGGGTTAGGGGTAGGGCTAGGGCTAGGTCTAGTGCTAGGGATAGGGCTAGGGTTAGGGTTAGGGTTAGGGTTAGGGCTAGGGCTGGGGCTAGGGCTAGGGCTAGGGCTAGGTCTAGGGCTAAGAATAGGGTTAGGGTTAGGGTTAGGGTTTGGGTTAGGGTTAGGGTTAGGGCTAGGGATAGGGCTTTGGCTAGGGTTAGGGTTAGGGTTAGGGTTAGCATATGGGTTCTGGGAGAGTTTATCATGTACCAGCCTTTGAATTCACGGTGAAAGAGATGCCCTCACTGGAGTATGAGTGTAACACGGCGAATTGAAAACTACAGGCCACAAACATTTTAGAATGGTACTTCCTACACTAGAAATGCATGTTGAACTAGATGTAGGACCCGAATAACATAATGTTGGCATTGGTAAAACCAGTTACAAGGCTGATAATTTAATGTGGTACAGTTTCCCTTTGATTTTAATTGTCAAATTGGCTTGGTGTTTGCGGGGTGGGGAAAGCTGGTGAAAAATTTCACAACTCCTCTTCACAGGACTGTACGACAGTATCTGAGTACTTGAAGAAGTCACCGAAACTGGTTTGGCTCAGTGGTAGAGCGTCGGTCTGCGGACTGAAAGGTGCTGGGTTCGATTCTGGTCAATGGCATGTACCTTGGTTGCGGGTACATCCCCAGTAGGGGATGTGCAGGAGGCAGCTGGTCGATGTTTCTCTCTCATAGATGTTCCTGGCTCTCTATCTCTCTCCCTTCCTCTGTAAAATAACAATAAAATATATATTTTTTAAAAAAGAACCAAGAGAGGTGAACAATAGCCAAGCTTGTGTTCAATTAGTAGTAAAGTCAACAAAAGGCCCTTATGATAACTGTATGAAAATGGAAAACCTGCCAGATCTCCAAATAAAAGAGCAGGACAATGTATGTGATAATAGTTCTTTCGCGTGCTGGTAGTAATGTAAAAAAAAAATGTCATTTCACCTTGGAATTCATATGAAAGCAGCTACAGACCCTTGGAGGTGCTTACAGAACTCTGGAAACTCACAAACTGAAGTAAGCTTAATGTCTAAGAAGGTGTATAAGATACGAGGATTATATCAACAAAGAGCCTTGCTAACAGCAACACATTGTTTAATGACAGGAGAATGGTGTTGAAACATCAGAGAAAATAGGTTGCTATAGGTTACCGGCCTACCTCAGTGCCAGTGACTTGTCTTTTTTCAAAGAAGGCTGAGAAGCTTTGAAACAGGAAGTGCTGACGTCATCAAGTGGTCAGGGCCAGGTGAGTAGGCCCACGTGCACCGGTGATAATTATGTGGGCCTGAGTCAATCTGGGAGGAAGTTCATGCCTTAATTGAGGCTGCATACTGCCGATTGACAGCAGGTGTCGGAGGGGAGACCAGGGCCACTGTGTGCGGTGAGCAAGACAGCTGTTGTGGGAAGCTCTTCCAAAGACACCCCACCCCCTGAGACCACCTGCAGACCAGCTCTCTCCTCAGGCCTGTGGCCAGCCAAGTGAGGGGAGAGGGGCCTGTCTCCCGGATGCAAGTTGTCTGGTGACCAGAATTCTACATTCCGTACTGCCCTGTGACTCAGCCAGTGACCTCAAGGGTGCAGGGCTCTATGGCCTGTATGCTTTCCTTTAAGCAGGCTGACCTGCAGACCCCTCAGGGCTTTGGACTTTTGCCAAGGCAAGAGCCTACAAGATCCCTAATGACACCCGAGGGATGATGCGGGAAAGCATTTTCTGGAGACCAGGGCACGTGTCTTCAAACCCGCCAGCCCTGCCGGTTAGGGTTAGAGTTAGGGTTAGGGTTAGGGTTAGGGTCAGGGTTAGGGTTAGGGGTAAGGGTAGGGTTAGGGGTAGGGCTAGGGCTGGGGCTAGGGCTAGGGCTAGGGCTAGGGTTAGGGTTAGGGTTAGGGGTAAGGGTAGGGTTAGGGCTAGGGCTAGGGCTAGGTCTAGTGCTAGGGATAGGGCTAGGGTTAGGGTTAGGGTTAGGGTTAGGGCTAGGGCTGGGGCTAGGGCTAGGGCTAGGGCTAGGTCTAGGTCTAGGGCTAAGAATAGGGTTAGGGATAGGGCTAGGGTTAGGGTTAGGGTTAGGGTTAGGGTTAG
Source organism: Vespertilio murinus (assembly GCA_963924515.1). NCBI lineage: Eukaryota > Metazoa > Chordata > Mammalia > Chiroptera > Vespertilionidae > Vespertilio > Vespertilio murinus. The sequence continues at coordinate 51,857,059 of OZ004710.1, forward strand.
GGCTAGGGCTGGGGCTAGGGCTAGGGCTAGGGCTAGGTCTAGGTCTAGGGCTTCGGCTAGGGTTAGGGTTAGGGTGAGGGTTAGCATATGGGTTCTGGGAGAGTTTATCATGTACCAGCCTTTGAATTCACAGTGAAAGAGATGCCCTCACTGGAGTATGAGTGTAACACGGCGAATTGAAAACTACAGGCCACAAACATTTTAGAATGGTACTTCCTACACTAGAAATGCATGTTCAACTAGATGTAGGACCCGAATAACGTAATGTTGGCATTGGTGAAACCAGTTACAAGGCTGATAATTTAATGTGGTACAGTTTCCCTTTGATTTTAATTGTCAAATTGGCTTGGTGTTTGCGGGGTGGGGAAAGCTGGTGAAAAATTTCACAACTCCTCTTCACAGGACTGTACGACAGTATCTGAGTACTTGAAGAAGTCACCGAAACCGGTTTGGCTCAGTGGTAGAGCATCGGTCTGCGGACTGAAAGGTGCTGGGTTCGATTCTGGTCAATGGCATGTACCTTGGTTGCGGGTACATCCCCAGTAGGGGATGTGCAGGAGGCAGCTGGTCGATGTTTCTCTCTCATAGATGTTCCTGGCTCTCTATCTCTCTCCCTTCCTCTGTAAAATATCAATAAAATATATATTTTTTAAAGAAGAACCAAGAGAGGTGAACAATAGCCAAGCTTGTGTTCAATTAGTAGTAAAGTCAACAAAAGGCCCTTATGATAACTGTATGAAAATGGAAAACCTGCCAGATCTCCAAATAAAAGAGCAGGACAATGTATGTGATAATAGTTCTTTCGCGTGCTGGTAGTAATGTAAAAAAAAAATGTCATTTCACCTTGGAATTCATATGAAAGCAGCTACAGACCCTTGGAGGTGCTTACAGAACTCTGGAAACTCACAAACTGAAGTAAGCTTAATGTCTAAGAAGGTGTATAAGATACGAGGATTACATCAACAAAGAGCCTTGCTAACAGCAACTCATTGTTTAATGACAGGAGAATGGTGTTGAAACATCAGAGAAAATAGGTTGCTATAGGTTACCGGCCTACCTCAGTGCCAGTGACTTGTCTTTTTTCAAAGAAGGCTGAGAAGCTTTGAAACAGGAAGTGCTGACGTCATCAAGTGGTCAGGGCCAGGTGAGTAGGCCCACGTGCACCGGTGATAATTATGTGGGCCTGAGTCAATCTGGGAGGAAGTTCATGCCTTAATTGAGGCTGCATACTGCCGATTGACAGCAGGTGTCGGAGGGGAGACCAAGGCCACTGTGTGCGGTGAGCAAGACAGCTGTTGTGGGAAGCTCTTCCAAAGACACCCCACCCCCTGAGACCACCTGCAGACCAGCTCTCTCCTCAGGCCTGTGGCCAACCAAGTGAGGGGAGAGGGGCCTGTCTCCCGGATGCTAGGTTGTCTGGTGACCAGAGTTCTACATTCCGTACTGCCCTGTGACTGATTCAGTGACCTCAAGGGTGCAGGGCTCTATGGCCTGTATGCTTTCCTTTAAGCAGGCTGACCTGCAGACCCCTCAGGGCTTTGGACTTTTGCCAAGGCAAGAGCCTACAAGATCCCTAAGGACACCCGAGGGATGATGCGGGAAAGCATTATCTGGAGACCAGGGCACGTGTCTTCAAACCCGCCAGCCCTGCCGGTTAGGGTTAGAGTTAGGGTTAGGGTTAGGGTTAGGGTTAGGGTTAGGGGTAAGGGTAGGGTTAGGGGTAGGGCTAGGGCTGGGGCTAGGGCTGGGGCTAGGGCTAGGGTTAGGGTTAGGGTTAGGGGTAAGGGTAGGGTTAGGGGTAGGGCTAGGGCTAGGTCTAGTGCTAGGCATAGGGCTAGGGTTAGGGTTAGGGTTAGGGTTAGGGCTAAGGCTGGGGCAAGGGCTAGGGCTAGGGCTAGGGCTAGGTCTAGGGCTAAGAATAGGGTTAGGGTTAGGGTTAGGGTTTGGGTTAGGGTTAGGGTTAGGGCTAGGGATAGGGCTACGGCTAGGGTTAGGGTTAGGGTTAGGGTTAGCCTATGGGTTCTGGGAGAGTTTATCATGTACCAGCCTTTGAATTCACGGTGAAAGAGATGCCCTCACTGGAGTATGAGTGTAACACGGCGAATTGAAAACTACAGGCCACAAACATTTTAGAATGGTACTTCCTACACTAGAAATGCATGTTCAACTAGATGTAGGACCCGAATAACATAATGTTGGCATTGGTAAAACCAGTTATAAGGCTGATAATTTAATGTGGTACAGTTTCCCTTTGATTTTAATTGTCAAATTGGCTTGGTGTTTGCGGGGTGGGGAAAGCTGGTGAAAAATTTCACAACTCCTCTTCACAGGACTGTACGACAGTATCTGAGTACTTGAAGAAGTCACCGAAACTGGTTTGGCTCAGTGGTAGAGCGTCGGTCTGCGTACTGAAAGGTGCTGGGTTCGATTCTGGTCAATGGCATGTACCTTGGTTGCGGGTACATCCCCAGTAGGGGATGTGCAGGAGGCAGCTGGTCGATGTTTCTCTCTCATAGATGTTCCCGGCTCTCTATCTCTCTCCCTTCCTCTGTAAAATATCAATAAAATATATATATTTTTAAAAAGAACCAAGAGAGGTGAACAATAGCCAAGCTTGTGTTCAATTAGTAGTAAAGTTAACAAAAGGCCCTTATGATAACTGTATGAAAATGGAAAACCTGCCAGATCTCCAAATAAAAGAGCAGGACAATGTATGTGATAGTAATTCTTTCGCGTGCTGGTAGTAATGTAAAAAAAAAAATGTCATTTCACCTTGGAATTCATATGAAAGCAGCTACAGACCCTAGGAGGTGCTTACAAAACTCTGGAAACTCAAACTGAAGTAAGCTTAATGTCTAAGAAGGTGTATAAGATACGAGGATTACATGAACAAAGAGCCTTGCTAACAGCAACACATTGTTTAATGACAGGAGAATGGTGTTGAAACATCAGAGAAAATAGGTTGCTATAGGTTACCGGCCTACCTCAGTGCCAGTGACTTGTCTTTTTTCAAAGAAGGCTGAGAAGCTTTGTAACAGGAAGTGCTGACGTCATCAAGTGGTCAGGGCCAGGTGAGTAGGACCACGTGCACCGGTGATAATTATGTGGGCCTGAGTCAATCTGGCAGGTAGTTCATGCCTTAATTGAGGCTGCATACTGCTGATTGACAGCAGGTGTCGGAGGGGAGACCAGGGCCACTGTGTGCGGTGAGCAAGACAGCTGTTGTGGGAAGCTCTTCCAAAGACACCCCACCCCCTGAGACCACCTGCAGACCAGCTCTCTCCTCAGGCCTGTGGCCAACCAAGTGAGGGGTGAGGGGACTGTCTCCTGGATGCTAGGTTGTCTGGTGACCAGAGTTCTACATTCCGTACTGCCCTGTGACTGAGCCAGTGACCTCAAGGGTGCAGGGCTCTATGGCCTGTATGCTTTCCTTTAAGCAGGCTGACCTGCAGACCCCTCAGGGCTTTGGACTTTTGCCAAGGCAAGAGCCTACAAGATCCCTAAGGACACCCGAGGGATGATGCGGGAAAGCATTTTCTGGAGACCAGGGCACGTGTCTTCAAACCCGCCAGCCCTGCCGGTTAGGGTTAGAGTTAGGGTTAGGGTTAGGGTTAGGGTTAGGGTTAGGGGTAAGCGTAGGGTTAGGGGTAGGGCTAGGGCTGGGGCTACGGCTAGGGCTAGGGCTAGGGTTAGGGTTAGGGTTAGGGGTAAGGGTAGGGTTAGGGGTAGGGCTAGGGCTAGGTCTAGTGCTAGGGATAGGGCTAGGGTTAGGGTTAGGGTTAGGGTTAGGGCTAGGGCTGGGGCTAGGGCTAGGGCTAGGGCTAGGTCTAGGGCTAAGAATAGGGTTAGGGTTAGGGTTAGGGTTTGGGTTAGGGTTAGGGTTAGGGCTAGGGATAGGGCTTTGGCTAGGGTTAGGGTTAGGGTTAGGGTTAGCATATGGGTTCTGGGAGAGTTTATCATGTACCAGCCTTTGAATTCACGGTGAAAGAGATGCCCTCACTGGAGTATGAGTGTAACACGGCGAATTGAAAACTACAGGCCACAAACATTTTAGAATGGTACTTCCTACACTAGAAATGCATGTTGAACTAGATGTAGGACCCGAATAACATAATGTTGGCATTGGTAAAACCAGTTACAAGGCTGATAATTTAATGTGGTACAGTTTCCCTTTGATTTTAATTGTCAAATTGGCTTGGTGTTTGCGGGGTGGGGAAAGCTGGTGAAAAATTTCACAACTCCTCTTCACAGGACTGTACGACAGTATCTGAGTACTTGAAGAAGTCACCGAAACTGGTTTGGCTCAGTGGTAGAGCATCGGTCTGCGGACTGAAAGGTGCTGGGTTCGATTCTGGTCAATGGCATGTACCTTGGTTGCGGGTACATCCCCAGTAGGGGATGTGCAGGAGGCAGCTGGTCGATGTTTCTCTCTCATAGATGTTCCCGGCTCTCTATCTCTCTCCCTTCCTCTGTAAAATATCAATAAAATATATATTTTTTAAAGAAGAACCAAGAGAGGTGAACAATAGCCAAGCTTGTGTTCAATTAGTAGTAAAGTCAACAAAAGGCCCTTATGATAACTGTATGAAAATGGAAAACCTGCCAGATCTCCAAATAAAAGAGCAGGACAATGTATGTGATAATAGTTCTTTCGCGTGCTGGTAGTAATGTAAAAAAAAAATGTCATTTCACCTTGGAATTCATATGAAAGCAGCTACAGACCCTTGGAGGTGCTTACAGAACTCTGGAAACTCACAAACTGAAGTAAGCTTAATGTCTAAGAAGGTGTATAAGATACGAGGATTACATCAACAAAGAGCCTTGCTAACAGCAACTCATTGTTTAATGACAGGAGAATGGTGTTGAAACATCAGAGAAAATAGGTTGCTATAGGTTACCGGCCTACCTCAGTGCCAGTGACTTGTCTTTTTTCAAAGAAGGCTGAGAAGCTTTGAAACAGGAAGTGCTGACGTCATCAAGTGGTCAGGGCCAGGTGAGTAGGCCCACGTGCACCGGTGATAATTATGTGGGCCTGAGTCAATCTTGGAGGAAGTTCATGCCTTAATTGAGGCTGCATACTGCTGATTGACAGCAGGTGTCGGAGGGGAGACCAAGGCCACTGTGTGCGGTGAGCAAGACAGCTGTTGTGGGAAGCTCTTCCAAAGACACCCCACCCCCTGAGACCACCTGCAGACCAGCTCTCTCCTCAGGCCTGTGGCCAACCAAGTGAGGGGAGAGGGGCCTGTCTCCCGGATGCTAGGTTGTCTGGTGACCAGAGTTCTACATTCCGTACTGCCCTGTGACTGAGCCAGTGACCTCAAGGGTGCAGGGCTCTATGGCCTGTATGCTTTCCTTTAAGCAGGCTGACCTGCAGACCCCTCAGGGCTTTGGACTTTTGCCAAGGCAAGAGCCTACAAGATCCCTAAGGACACCCGAGGGATGATGCGGGAAAGCATTATCTGGAGACCAGGGCACGTGTCTTCAAACCCGCCAGCCCTGCCGGTTAGGGTTAGAGTTAGGGTTAGGGTTAGGGTTAGGGTTAGGGTTAGGGGTAAGGGTAGGGTTAGGGGTAGGGCTAGGGCTGGGGCTAGGGCTGGGGCTAGGGCTAGGGTTAGGGTTAGGGTTAGGGGTAAGGGTAGGGTTAGGGGTAGGGCTAGGGCTAGGTCTAGTGCTAGGCATAGGGCTAGGGTTAGGGTTAGGGTTAGGGTTAGGGCTAAGGCTGGGGCAAGGGCTAGGGCTAGGGCTAGGGCTAGGTCTAGGGCTAAGAATAGGGTTAGGGTTAGGGTTAGGGTTTGGGTTAGGGTTAGGGTTAGGGCTAGGGATAGGGCTACGGCTAGGGTTAGGGTTAGGGTTAGGGTTAGCCTATGGGTTCTGGGAGAGTTTATCATGTACCAGCCTTTGAATTCACGGTGAAAGAGATGCCCTCACTGGAGTATGAGTGTAACACGGCGAATTGAAAACTACAGGCCACAAACATTTTAGAATGGTACTTCCTACACTAGAAATGCATGTTCAACTAGATGTAGGACCCGAATAACATAATGTTGGCATTGGTAAAACCAGTTATAAGGCTGATAATTTAATGTGGTACAGTTTCCCTTTGATTTTAATTGTCAAATTGGCTTGGTGTTTGCGGGGTGGGGAAAGCTGGTGAAAAATTTCACAACTCCTCTTCACAGGACTGTACGACAGTATCTGAGTACTTGAAGAAGTCACCGAAACTGGTTTGGCTCAGTGGTAGAGCGTCGGTCTGCGGACTGAAAGGTGCTGGGTTCGATTCTGGTCAATGGCATGTACCTTGGTTGCGGGTACATCCCCAGTAGGGGATGTGCAGGAGCCAGCTGGTCGATGTTTCTCTCTCATAGATGTTCCCGGCTCTCTATCTCTCTCCCTTCCTCTGTAAAATATCAATAAAATATATATATTTTTAAAAAGAACCAAGAGAGGTGAACAATAGCCAAGCTTGTGTTCAATTAGTAGTAAAGTTAACAAAAGGCCCTTATGATAACTGTATGAAAATGGAAAACCTGCCAGATCTCCAAATAAAAGAGCAGGACAATGTATGTGATAATAATTCTTTCGCGTGCTGGTAGTAATGTAAAAAAAAAAATGTCATTTCACCTTGGAATTCATATGAAAGCAGCTACAGACCCTAGGAGGTGCTTACAAAACTCTGGAAACTCAAACTGAAGTAAGCTTAATGTCTAAGAAGGTGTATAAGATACGAGGATTACATGAACAAAGAGCCTTGCTAACAGCAACACATTGTTTAATGACAGGAGAATGGTGTTGAAACATCAGAGAAAATAGGTTGCTATAGGTTACCGGCCTACCTCAGTGCCAGTGACTTGTCTTTTTTCAAAGAAGGCTGAGAAGCTTTGTAACAGGAAGTGCTGACGTCATCAAGTGGTCAGGGCCAGGTGAGTAGGACCACGTGCACCGGTGATAATTATGTGGGCCTGAGTCAATCTGGGAGGTAGTTCATGCCTTAATTGAGGCTGCATACTGCTGATTGACAGCAGGTGTCGGAGGGGAGACCAGGGCCACTGTGTGCGGTGAGCAAGACAGCTGTTGTGGGAAGCTCTTCCAAAGACACCCCACCCCCTGAGACCACCTGCAGACCAGCTCTCTCCTCAGGCCTGTGGCCAACCAAGTGAGGGGTGAGGGGACTGTCTCCTGGATGCTAGGTTGTCTGGTGACCAGAGTTCTACATTCCGTACTGCCCTGTGACTGAGCCAGTGACCTCAAGGGTGCAGGGCTCTATGGCCTGTATGCTTTCCTTTAAGCAGGCTGACCTGCAGACCCCTCAGGGCTTTGGACTTTTGCCAAGGCAAGAGCCTACAAGATCCCTAAGGACACCCGAGGGATGATGCGGGAAAGCATTTTCTGGAGACCAGGGCACGTGTCTTCAAACCCGCCAGCCCTGACTGTTAGGCTTAGAGTTAGGGTTAGGGTTAGGGGTAAGGGTAGGGTTAGGGGTAGGGCTAGGGCTGGGGCTAGGGATCGGGCTAGGGCTAGGGTTAGGGTTAGGGTTAGGGGTAAGGGTAGGATTAGGGGTAGGGCTAGGGCTAGGTCTAGTGCTAGGCATAGGGCTAGGGTTAGGGTTAGGGTTAGGGTTAGGGCTAGGGCTGGGGCAAGGGCTAGGGCTAGGGCTAGGTCTAGGGCTAAGAATAGGGTTAGGGTTAGGGTTAGGGTTTGGGTTAGGGTTAGGGTTAGGGCTAGGGATAGGGCTACGGCTAGGGTTAGGGTTAGGGTTAGGGTTAGCCTATGGGTTCTGGGAGAGTTTATCATGTACCAGCCTTTGAATTCACGGTGAAAGAGATGCCCTCACTGGAGTATGAGTGTAACACGGCGAATTGAAAACTACAGGCCACAAACATTTTAGAATGGTACTTCCTACACTAGAAATGCATGTTCAACTAGATGTAGGACCCGAATAACATAATGTTGGCATTGGTAAAACCAGTTATAAGGCTGATAATTTAATGTGGTACAGTTTCCCTTTGATTTTAATTGTCAAATTGGCTTGGTGTTTGCGGGGTGGGGAAAGCTGGTGAAAAATTTCACAACTCCTCTTCACAGGACTGTACAACAGTATCTGAGTACTTGAAGAAGTCACCGAAACCGGTTTGGCTCAGTGGTAGAGCGTCGGTCTGCGGACTGAAAGGTGCTGGGTTCGATTCTGGTCAATGGCATGTACCTTGGTTGCGGGTACATCCCCAGTAGGGGATGTGCAGGAGGCAGCTGGTCGATGTTTCTCTCTCATAGATGTTCCCGGCTCTCTATCTCTCTCCCTTCCTCTGTAAAATATCAATAAAATATATATTTTTTTAAAAAGAACCAAGAGAGGTGAACAATAGCCAAGCTTGTGTTCAATTAGTAGTAAAGTTAACAAAAGGCCCTTATGATAACTGTATGAAAATGGAAAACCTGCCAGATCTCCAAATAAAAGAGCAGGACAATGTATGTGATAATAATTCTTTCGCGTGCTGGTAGTAATGTAAAAAAAAAATGTCATTTCACCTTGGAATTCACATGAAAGCACCTACAGACCCTAGGAGGTTCTTACAAAACTCTGGAAACTCAAACTGAAGTAAGCTTAATGTCTAAGAAGGTGTATAAGATAGAGGATTACATGAACAAAGAGCCTTGCTAACAGCAACACATTGTTTAATGACAGGAGAATGGTGTTGAAACATCAGAGAAAATAGGTTGCTATAGGTTACCGGCCTACTTCAGTGCCAGTGACTTGTCTTTTTTCAAAGAAGGCTGAGAAGCTTTGAAACAGGAAGTGCTGACGTCATCAAGTGGTCAGGGCCAGGTGAGTAGGCCCACGTGCACCGGTGATAATTATGTGGGCCTGAGTCAATCTGGGAGGAAGTTCATGCCTTAATTGAGGCTGCATACTGCCGATTGACAGCAGGTGTCGGAGGGGAGACCAGGGCCACTGTGTGCGTTGAGCAAGACAGCTGTTGTGGGAAGCTCTTCCAAAGACACCCCACCCCCTGAGACCACCTGCAGACCAGCTCTCTCCTCAGGCCTGTGGCCAGCCAAGTGAGGGGAGAGGGGCCTGTCTCCCGGATGCAAGGTTGTCTGGTGACCAGAATTCTACATTCCGTACTGCCCTGTGACTGAGCCAGTGACCTCAAGGGTGCAGGGCCCTATGGCCTGTATGCTTTCCTTTAAGCAGGCTGACCTGCAGACCCCTCAGGGCTTTGGACTTTTGCCAAGGCAAGAGCCTACAAGATCCCTAAGGACACCCGAGGGATGATGCGGGAAAGCATTTTCTGGAGACCAGGACACCTGTCTTCAAACCCGCCAGCCCTGCCGGTTAGGGTTAGAGTTAGGGTTAGGGTTAGGGTTAGGGTTAGGGTTAGAGGTAAGGGTAGGGTTAGGGGTAGGGCTAGGGCTGGGGCTAGGGCTAGGGCTAGGGCTAGGGTTAGGGTTAGGGTTAGGGTTAGGGGTAAGGGTAGGGTTAGGGATAGGGCTAGGGCTAGGTCTAGTGCTAGGGATAGGGCTAGGGTTAGGGTTAGGGTTAGGGTTAGGGCTAGGGCTGGGGCTAGGGCTAGGGCTAGGGCTAGGTCTAGGGCTAAGAATAGGGTTAGGGTTAGGGTTAGGGTTAGGGTTAGGGCTAGGGATAGGGCTACGGCTAGGGTTAGGGTTAGGGTTAGGGTTAGCATATGGGTTCTGGGAGAGTTTATCATGTACCAGCCTTTGAATTCACGGTGAAAGAGATGCCCTCACTGGAGTATGAGTGTAACACGGAGAATTGAAAACTACAGGCCACAAACATTTTAGAATGGTACTTCCTACACTAGAAATGCATGTTCAACTAGATGTAGGACCCGAATAACGTAATGTTGGCATTGGTAAAACCAGTTACAAGGCTGATAATTTAATGTGGTACAGTTTCCCTTTGATTTTAATTGTCAAATTGGCTTGGTGTTTGCGGGGTGGGGAAAGCTGGTGAAAAATTTCACAACTCCTCTTCACAGGACTGTACGACAGTATCTGAGTACTTGAAGAAGTCACCGAAACTGGTTTGGCTCAGTGGTAGAGCGTCGGTCTGCGGACTGAAAGGTGCTGGGTTCGATTCTGGTCAATGGCATGTACCTTGGTTGCGGGTACATCCCCAGTAGGGGATGTGCAGGAGGCAGCTGGTCGATGTTTCTCTCTCATAGATGTTCCTGGCTCTCTATCTCTCTCCCTTCCTCTGTAAAATAACAATAAAATATATATTTTTTAAAAAAGAACCAAGAGAGGTGAACAATAGCCAAGCTTGTGTTCAATTAGTAGTAAAGTCAACAAAAGGCCCTTATGATAACTGTATGAAAATGGAAAACCTGCCAGATCTCCAAATAAAAGAGCAGGACAATGTATGTGATAATAGTTCTTTCGCGTGCTGGTAGTAATGTAAAAAAAAAATGTCATTTCACCTTGGAATTCATATGAAAGCAGCTACAGACCCTTGGAGGTGCTTACAGAACTCTGGAAACTCACAAACTGAAGTAAGCTTAATGTCTAAGAAGGTGTATAAGATACGAGGATTATATCAACAAAGAGCCTTGCTAACAGCAACACATTGTTTAATGACAGGAGAATGGTGTTGAAACATCAGAGAAAATAGGTTGCTATAGGTTACCGGCCTACCTCAGTGCCAGTGACTTGTCTTTTTTCAAAGAAGGCTGAGAAGCTTTGAAACAGGAAGTGCTGACGTCATCAAGTGGTCAGGGCCAGGTGAGTAGGCCCACGTGCACCGGTGATAATTATGTGGGCCTGAGTCAATCTGGGAGGAAGTTCATGCCTTAATTGAGGCTGCATACTGCCGATTGACAGCAGGTGTCGGAGGGGAGACCAGGGCCACTGTGTGCGGTGAGCAAGACAGCTGTTGTGGGAAGCTCTTCCAAAGACACCCCACCCCCTGAGACCACCTGAAGACCAGCTCTCTCCTCAGGCCTGTGGCCAGCCAAGTGAGGGGAGAGGGGACTGTCTCCCGGATGCAAGTTGTCTGGTGACCAGAATTCTACATTGCGTACTGCCCTGTGACTCAGCCAGTGACCTCAAGGGTGCAGGGCTCTATGGCCTGTATGCTTTCCTTTAAGCAGGCTGACCTGCAGACCCCTCAGGGCTTTGGACTTTTGCCAAGGCAAGAGCCTACAAGATCCCTAATGACACCCGAGGGATGATGCGGGAAAGCATTTTCTGGAGACCAGGGCACGTGTCTTCAAACCCGCCAGCCCTGCCGGTTAGGGTTAGAGTTAGGGTTAGGGTTAGGGTTAGGGTTAGGGGTAAGGGTAGGGTTAGGGGTAGGGCTAGGGCTGGGGCTAGGGCTAGGGCTAGGGCTAGGGTTAGGGTTAGGGTTAGGGGTAAGGGTAGGGTTAGGGCTAGGGCTAGGGCTAGGTCTAGTGCTAGGGATAGGGCTAGGGTTAGGGTTAGGGTTAGGGTTAGGGCTAGGGCTGGGGCTAGGGCTAGGGCTAGGGCTAGGTCTAGGTCTAGGGCTAAGAATAGGGTTAGGGATAGGGCTAGGGTTAGGGTTAGGGTTAGGGTTAGGGCTAGGGCTGGGGCTAGGGCTAGGGCTAGGGCTAGGTCTAGGTCTAGGGCTTCGGCTAGGGTTAGGGTTAGGGTTAGGGTTAGCATATGGGTTCTGGGAGAGTTTATCATGTACCAGCCTTTGAATTCACGGTGAAAGAGATGCCCTCACTGGAGTATGAGTGTAACACGGCGAATTGAAAACTACAGGCCACAAACATTTTAGAATGGTACTTCCTACACTAGAAATGCATGTTCAACTAGATGTAGGACCCGAATAACGTAATGTTGGCATTGGTGAAACCAGTTACAAGGCTGATAATTTAATGTGGTACAGTTTCCCTTTGATTTTAATTGTCAAATTGGCTTGTTGTTTGCGGGGTGGGGAAAGCTGGTGAAAAATTTCACAACTCCTCTTCACAGGACTGTACGACAGTATCTGAGTACTTGAAGAAGTCACCGAAACCGGTTTGGCTCAGTGGTAGAGCGTCGGTCTGCGGACTGAAAGGTGCTGGGTTCGATTCTGGTCAATGGCATGTACCTTGGTTGCGGGTACATCCCCAGTAGGGGATGTGCAGGAGGCAGCTGGTCGATGTTTCTCTCTCATAGATGTTCCTGGCTCTCTATCTCTCTCCCTTCCTCTGTAAAATAACAATAAAATATATATTTTTTAAAAAAGAACCAAGAGAGGTGAACAATAGCCAAGCTTGTGTTCAATTAGTAGTAAAGTCAACAAAAGGCCCTTATGATAACTGTATGAAAATGGAAAACCTGCCAGATCTCCAAATAAAAGAGCAGGACAATGTATGTGATAATAGTTCTTTCGCGTGCTGGTAGTAATGTAAAAAAAAAATGTCATTTCACCTTGGAATTCATATGAAAGCAGCTACAGACCCTTGGAGGTGCTTACAGAACTCTGGAAACTCACAAACTGAAGTAAGCTTAATGTCTAAGAAGGTGTATAAGATACGAGGATTATATCAACAAAGAGCCTTGCTAACAGCAACACATTGTTTAATGACAGGAGAATGGTGTTGAAACATCAGAGAAAATAGGTTGCTATAGGTTACCGGCCTACCTCAGTGCCAGTGACTTGTCTTTTTTCAAAGAAGGCTGAGAAGCTTTGAAACAGGAAGTGCTGACGTCATCAAGTGGTCAGGGCCAGGTGAGTAGGCCCACGTGCACCGGTGATAATTATGTGGGCCTGAGTCAATCTGGGAGGAAGTTCATGCCTTAATTGAGGCTGCATACTGCCGATTGACAGCAGGTGTCGGAGGGGAGACCAGGGCCACTGTGTGCGTTGAGCAAGACAGCTGTTGTGGGAAGCTCTTCCAAAGACACCCCACCCCCTGAGACCACCTGCAGACCAGCTCTCTCCTCAGGCCTGTGGCCAGCCAAGTGAGGGGAGAGGGGCCTGTCTCCCGGATGCAAGGTTGTCTGGTGACCAGAATTCTACATTCCCTACTGCCCTGTGACTGAGCCAGTGACCTCAAGGGTGCAGGGCCCTATGGCCTGTATGCTTTCCTTTAAGCAGGTTGACCTGCAGACCCCTCAGGGCTTTGGACTTTTGCCAAGGCAAGAGCCTACAAGATCCCTAAGGACACCCGAGGGATGATGCGGGAAACCATTTTCTGGAGACCAGGACACCTGTCTTCAAACCCGCCAGCCCTGCCGGTTAGGGTTAGAGTTAGGGTTAGGGTTAGGGTTAGGGTTAGGGTTAGAGGTAAGGGTAGGGTTAGGGGTAGGGCTAGGGCTGGGGCTAGGGCTAGGGCTAGGGCTAGGGTTAGGGTTAGGGTTAGGGTTAGGGGTAAGGGTAGGGTTAGGGATAGGGCTAGGGCTAGGTCTAGTGCTAGGGATAGGGCTAGGGTTAGGGTTAGGGTTAGGGTTAGGGCTAGGGCTGGGGCTAGGGCTAGGGCTAGGGCTAGGTCTAGGGCTAAGAATAGGGTTAGGGTTAGGGTTAGGGTTAGGGTTAGGGCTAGGGATAGGGCTACGGCTAGGGTTAGGGTTAGGGTTAGGGTTAGCATATGGGTTCTGGGAGAGTTTATCATGTACCAGCCTTTGAATTCACGGTGAAAGAGATGCCCTCACTGGAGTATGAGTGTAACACGGAGAATTGAATACTACAGGCCACAAACATTTTAGAATGGTACTTCCTACACTAGAAATGCATGTTCAACTAGATGTAGGACCCGAATAACGTAATGTTGGCATTGGTAAAACCAGTTACAAGGCTGATAATTTAATGTGGTACAGTTTCCCTTTGATTTTAATTGTCAAATTGGCTTGTTGTTTGCGGGGTGGGGAAAGCTGGTGAAAAATTTCACAACTCCTCTTCACAGGACTGTACGACAGTATCTGAGTACTTGAAGAAGTCACCGAAACCGGTTTGGCTCAGTGGTAGAGCGTCGGTCTGCGGACTGAAAGGTGCTGGGTTCGATTCTGGTCAATGGCATGTACCTTGGTTGCGGGTACATCCCCAGTAGGGGATGTGCAGGAGGCAGCTGGTCGATGTTTCTCTCTCATAGATGTTCCTGGCTCTCTATCTCTCTCCCTTCCTCTGTAAAATAACAATAAAATATATATTTTTTAAAAAAGAACCAAGAGAGGTGAACAATAGCCAAGCTTGTGTTCAATTAGTAGTAAAGTCAACAAAAGGCCCTTATGATAACTGTATGAAAATGGAAAACCTGCCAGATCTCCAAATAAAAGAGCAGGACAATGTATGTGATAATAGTTCTTTCGCGTGCTGGTAGTAATGTAAAAAAAAAATGTCATTTCACCTTGGAATTCATATGAAAGCAGCTACAGACCCTTGGAGGTGCTTACAGAACTCTGGAAACTCACAAACTGAAGTAAGCTTAATGTCTAAGAAGGTGTATAAGATACGAGGATTACATCAACAAAGAGCCTTGCTAACAGCAACACATTGTTTAATGACAGGAGAATGGTGTTGAAACATCAGAGAAAATAGGTTGCTATAGGTTACCGGCCTACCTCAGTGCCAGTGACTTGTCTTTTTTCAAAGAAGGCTGAGAAGCTTTGAAACAGGAAGTGCTGACGTCATCAAGTGGTCAGGGCCAGGTGAGTAGGCCCACGTGCACCGGTGATAATTATGTGGGCCTGAGTCAATCTGGGAGGAAGTTCATGCCTTAATTGAGGCTGCATACTGCCGATTGACAGCAGGTGTCGGAGGGGAGACCAGGGCCACTGTGTGCGGTGAGCAAGACAGCTGTTGTGGGAAGCTCTTCCAAAGACACCCCACCCCCTGAGACCACCTGCAGACCAGCTCTCTCCTCAGGCCTGTGGCCAGCCAAGTGAGGGGAGAGGGGCCTGTCTCCCGGATGCAAGTTGTCTGGTGACCAGAATTCTACATTCCGTACTGCCCTGTGACTCAGCCAGTGACCTCAAGGGTGCAGGGCTCTATGGCCTGTATGCTTTCCTTTAAGCAGGCTGACCTGCAGACCCCTCAGGGCTTTGGACTTTTGCCAAGGCAAGAGCCTACAAGATCCCTAATGACACCCGAGGGATGATGCGGGAAAGCATTTTCTGGAGACCAGGGCACGTGTCTTCAAACCCGCCAGCCCTGCCGGTTAGGGTTAGAGTTAGGGTTAGGGTTAGGGTTAGGGTTAGGGTTAGGGTTAGGGGTAAGGGTAGGGTTAGGGGTAGGGCTAGGGCTGGGGCTAGGGCTAGGGCTAGGGCTAGGGTTAGGGTTAGGGTTAGGGGTAAGGGTAGGGTTAGGGCTAGGGCTAGGGCTAGGTCTAGTGCTAGGGATAGGGCTAGGGTTAGGGTTAGGGTTAGGGTTAGGGCTAGGGCTGGGGCTAGGGCTAGGGCTAGGGCTAGGTCTAGGTCTAGGGCTAAGAATAGGGTTAGGGATAGGGCTAGGGTTAGGGTTAGGGTTAGGGTTATGGCTAGGGCTGGGGCTAGGGCTAGGGCTAGGGCTAGGTCTAGGGCTAAGAATAGGGTTAGGGTTAGGGTTAGGGTTTGGGTTAGGGTTAGGGTTAGGGCTAGGGATAGCGCTTCGGCTAGGGTTAGGGTTAGGGTTAGGGTTAGGGTTAGGGTTAGTATATGGGTTCTGGGAGAGTTTATCATGTACCAGCCTTTGAATTCACGGTGAAAGAGATGCCCTCACTGGAGTATGAGTGTAACACGGCGAATTGAAAACTACAGGCCACAAACATTTTAGAATGGTACTTCCTACACTAGAAATGCATGTTCAACTAGATGTAGGACCCGAATAACATAATGTTGGCATTGGTAAAACCAGTTACAAGGCTGATAATTTAATGTGGTACAGTTTCCCTTTGATTTTAATTGTCAAATTGGCTTGGTGTTTGCGGGGTGGGGAAAGCTGGTGAAAAATTTCACAACTCCTCTTCACAGGACTGTACGACAGTATCTGAGTACTTGAAGAAGTCACCGAAACCGGTTTGGCTCAGTGGTAGAGCGTCGGTCTGCGGACTGAAAGGTGCTGGGTTCGATTCTGGTCAATGGCATGTACCTTGGTTGCGGGTACATCCCCAGTAGGGGATGTGCAGGAGGCAGCTGGTCGATGTTTCTCTCTCATAGATGTTCCTGGCTCTCTATCTCTCTCCCTTCCTCTGTAAAATATCAATAAAATATATATTTTTTTAAAAAGAACCAAGAGAGGTGAACAATAGCCAAGCTTGTGTTCAATTAGTAGTAAAGTCAACAAAAGGCCCTTATGATAACTGTATGAAAATGGAAAACCTGCCAGGTCTCCAAATAACAGAGCAGGACAATGTATGTGATAATAATTCTTTCGCGTGCTGGTAGTAATGTAAAAAAAAAAATGTCATTTCACCTTGGAATTCATATGAAAGCAGCTACAGACCCTTGGAGGTGCTTACAGAACTCTGGAAACTCACAAACTGAAGTAAGCTTAATGTCTAAGAAGGTGTATAAGATACGAGGATTACATCAACAAAGAGCCTTGCTAACAGCAACACATTGTTTAATGACAGGAGAATGTTGTTGAAACATCAGAGAAAATAGGTTGCTATAGGTTACCGGCCTATCTCAGTGCCAGTGTCTTGTCTTTTTTCAAAGAAGGCTGAGAAGCTTTGAAACAGGAAGTGCTGACGTCATCAAGTGGTCAGGGCCAGGTGAGTAGGCCCACGTGCACCGGTGATAATTATGTGGGCCTGAGTCAATCTGGGAGGAAGTTCATGCCTTAATTGAGGCTGCATACTGCGGATTGACAGCAGGTGTCGGAGGGGAGACCAGGGCCACTGTGTGCATTGAGCAAGACAGCTGTTGTGGGAAGCTCTTCCAAAGACACCCCACCCCCTGAGACCACCTGCAGACCAGCTCTCTCCTCAGGCCTGTGGCCAGCCAAGTGAGGGGAGAGGGGCCTGTCTCCCGGATGGAAGGTTGTCTGGTGACCAGAATTCTACATTCCCTACTGCCCTGTGACTGAGCCAGTGACCTCAAGGGTGCAGGGCTCTATGGCCTGTATGCTTTCCTTTAAGCAGGCTGACCTGCAGACCCCTCAGGGCTTTGGACTTTTGCCAAGGCAAGAGCCTACAAGATCCCTAAGGA
Organism: Vespertilio murinus; assembly: GCA_963924515.1. Classification (NCBI taxonomy): domain Eukaryota; kingdom Metazoa; phylum Chordata; class Mammalia; order Chiroptera; family Vespertilionidae; genus Vespertilio; species Vespertilio murinus. Next base: position 51,874,147 of record OZ004710.1, read on the forward strand.
CACCCGAGGGATGATGCGGGAAAGCATTTTCTGGAGACCAGGGCACGTGTCTTCAAACCCGCCAGCCCTGCCGGTTAGGGTTAGAGTTAGGGTTAGGGTTAGGGTTAGGGTTAGGGTTAGGGGTAAGGGTAAGGGTAAGGGTAGGGTTAGGGGTAGGGCTAGGGCTGCGGCTAGGGCTAGGGCTAGGGCTAGGGTTAGGGTTAGGTTTAGGGGTAAGGGTAGGGTTAGGGGTAGGGCTAGGGCTAGGGCTAGGTCTAGTGCTAGGGATAGGGCTAGGGTTAGGGTTAGGGTTAGGGTTAGGGTTAGCATATGGGTTCTGGGAGAGTTTATCATGTACCAGCCTTTGAATTCACGGTGAAAGAGATGCCCTCACTGGAGTATGAGTGTAACACGGCGAATTGAAAACTACAGGCCACAAACATTTTAGAATGGTACTTCCTACACTAGAAATGCATGTTCAACTAGATGTAGGACCCGAATAACATAATGTTGGCATTGGTAAAACCAGTTACAAGGCTGATAATTTAATGTGGTACAGTTTCCCTTTGATTTTAATTGTCAAATTGGCTTGGTGTTTGCGGGGTGGGGAAAGCTGGTGAAAAATTTCACAACTCCTCTTCACAGGACTGTACGACAGTATCTGAGTACTTGAAGAAGTCACCGAAACCGGTTTGGCTCAGTGGTAGAGCGTCGGTCTGCGGACTGAAAGGTGCTGGGTTCGATTCTGGTCAATGGTATGTACCTTGGTTGCGGGTACATCCCCAGTAGGGGATGTGCAGGAGGCAGCTGGTCGATGTTTCTCTCTCATAGATGTTCCTGGCTCTCTATCTCTCTCCCTTCCTCTGTAAAATATCAATAAAATATATATTTATTTAAAAAGAACCAAGAGAGGTGAACAATAGCCAAGCTTGTGTTCAATTAGTAGTAAAGTCAACAAAAGGCCCTTATGATAACTGTATGAAAATGGAAAACCTGCCAGATCTCCAAATAAAAGAGCAGGACAATGTATGTGATAATAATTCTTTCGCGTGCTGGTAGTAATGTAAAAAAAAAATGTCATTTCACCTTGGAATTCATATGAAAGCAGCTACAGACCCTTGGAGGTGCTTACAGAACTCTGGAAACTCACAAACTGAAGTAAGCTTAATGTCTAAGAAGGTGAATAAGATACGAGGATTACATCAACAAAGAGCCTTGCTAACAGCAACACATTGTTTAATGACAGGAGAATGGTGTTGAAACATCAGAGAAAATAGGTTGCTATAGGTTACCGGCCTACCTCAGTGCCAGTGACTTGTCTTTTTTCAAAGAAGGCTGAGAAGCTTTGAAACAGGAAGTGCTGACGTCATCAAGTGGTCAGGGCCAGGTGAGTAGGCCCACGTGCACCGGTGATAATTATGTGGGCCTGAGTCAATCTGGGAGGAAGTTCATGCCTTAATTGAGGCTGCATACTGCGGATTGACAGCAGGTGTCGGAGGGGAGACCAGGGCCACTGTGTGCGTTGAGCAAGACAGCTGTTGTGGGAAGCTCTTCCAAAGACACCCCACCCCCTGAGACCACCTGCAGACCAGCTCTCTCCTCAGGCCTGTGGCCAGCCAAGTGAGGGGAGAGGGGCCTGTCTCCCGGATGCAAGGTTGTCTGGTGACCAGAATTCTACATTCCCTACTGCCCTGTGACTGAGCCAGTGACCTCAAGGGTGCAGGGCTCTATGGCCTGTATGCTTTCCTTTAAGCAGGCTGACCTGCAGACCCCTCAGGGCTTTGGACTTTTGCCAAGGCAAGAACCTACAAGATCCCTAAGGACACCCGAGGGATGATGTGGGAAAGCATTTTCTGGAGACCAGGGCACGTGTCTTCAAACCCGCCAGCCCTGCCGGTTAGGGTTAGAGTTAGGGTTAGGGTTAGGGTTAGGGTTAGGGTTAGGGGTAAGGGTAGGGTTAGGGGTAGGGCTAGGGCTGGGGCTAGGGCTAGGGCTAGGGCTAGGGTTAGGGTTAGGGTTAGGGGTAAGGGTAGGGTTAGGGGTAGGGCTAGGGCTAGGTCTAGTGCTAGGGATAGGGCTAGGGTTAGGGTTAGGGTTAGGGTTAGGGCTAGGGCTGGGGCTAGGGCTAGGGCTAGGGCTAGGTCTAGGGCTAAGAATAGGGTTAGGGTTAGGGTTAGGGTTAGGGTTTGGCTTAGGGTTAGGGTTAGGGCTAGGGATAGGGCTTCGGCTAGGGTTAGGGTTAGGGTTAGGGTTAGCATATGGGTTCTGGGAGAGTTTATCATGTACCAGCCTTTGAATTCACGGTGAAAGAGATGCCCTCACTGGAGTATGAGTGTAACACGGCGAATTGAAAACTACAGGCCACAAACATTTTAGAATGGTACTTCCTACACTAGAAATGCATGTTCAACTAGATGTAGGACCCGAATAACATAATGTTGGCATTGGTAAAACCAGTTACAAGGCTGATAATTTAATGTGGTACAGTTTCCCTTTGATTTTAATTGTCAAATTGGCTTGGTGTTTGCGGGGTGGGGAAAGCTGGTGAAAAATTTCACAACTCCTCTTCACAGGACTGTACGACAGTATCTGAGTACTTGAAGAAGTCACCGAAACTGGTTTGGCTCAGTGGTAGAGCGTCGGTCTGCCGACTGAAACGTGCTGGGTTCGATTCTGGTCAATGGCATGTACCTTGGTTGCGGGTACATCCCCAGTAGGGGATGTGCAGGAGGCAGCTGGTCGATGTTTCTCTCTCATAGATGTTCCTGGCTCTCTATCTCTCTCCCTTCCTCTGTAAAATAACAATAAAATATATATCTTTTAAAAAAGAACCAAGAGAGGTGAACAATAGCCAAGCTTGTGTTCAATTAGTAGTAAAGTCAACAAAAGGCCCTTATGATAACTGTATGAAAATGGAAAACCTGCCAGAACTCCAAATAAAAGAGCAGGACAATGTATGTGATAATAGTTCTTTCGCGTGCTGGTAGTAATGTAAAAAAAAAATGTCATTTCACCTTGGAATTCATATGAAAGCAGCTACAGACCCTTGGAGGTGCTTACAGAACTCTGGAAACTCACAAACTGAAGTAAGCTTAATGTCTAAGAAGGTGTATAAGATACGAGGATTACATCAACAAAGAGCCTTGCTAACAGCAACACATTGTTTAATGACAGGAGAATGGTGTTGAAACATCAGAGAAAATAGGTTGCTATAGGTTACCGGCCTACCTCAGTGCCAGTGACTTGTCTTTTTTCAAAGAAGGCTGAGAAGCTTTGAAACAGGAAGTGCTGACGTCATCAAGTGGTCAGGGCCAGGTGAGTAGGCCCACGTGCACCGGTGATAATTATGTGGGCCTGAGTCAATCTGGGAGGAAGTTCATGCCTTAATTGAGGCTGCATACTGCCGATTGACAGCAGGTGTCGGAGGGGAGACCAGGGCCACTGTGTGCGGTGAGCAAGACAGCTGTTGTGGGAAGCTCTTCCAAAGACACCCCACCCCCTGAGACCACCTGCAGACCAGCTCTCTCCTCAGGCCTGTGGCCAGCCAAGTGAGGGGAGAGGGGCCTGTCTCCCGGATGCAAGTTGTCTGGTGACCAGAATTCTCCATTCCGTACTGCCCTGTGACTCAGCCAGTGACCTCAAGGGTGCAGGGCTCTATGGCCTGTATGCTTTCCTTTAAGCAGGCTGACCTGCAGACCCCTCAGGGCTTTGGACTTTTGCCAAGGCAAGAGCCTACAAGATCCCTAATGACACCCGAGGGATGATGCGGGAAAGCATTTTCTGGAGACCAGGGCACGTGTCTTCAAACCCGCCAGCCCTGCCGGTTAGGGTTAGAGTTAGGGTTAGGGTTAGGGTTAGGGTTAGGGTTAGGGTTAGGGGTAAGGGTAGGGTTAGGGGTAGGGCTAGGGCTGGGGCTAGGGCTAGGGCTAGGGCTAGGGTTAGGGTTAGGGTTAGGGGTAAGGGTAGGGTTAGGGCTAGGGCTAGGGCTAGGTCTAGTGCTAGGGATAGGGCTAGGGTTAGGGTTAGGGTTAGGGTTAGGGCTAGGGCTGGGGCTAGGGCTAGGGCTAGGGCTAGGTCTAGGTCTAGGGCTAAGAATAGGGTTAGGGATAGGGCTAGGGTTAGGGTTAGGGTTAGGGTTAGGGCTAGGGCTGGGGCTAGGGCTAGGGCTAGGGCTAGGGCTAGGTCTAGGTCTAGGGCTTCGGCTAGGGTTAGGGTTAGGGTTAGGGTTAGCATATGGGTTCTGGGAGAGTTTATCATGTACCAGCCTTTGAATTCACGGTGAAAGAGATGCCCTCACTGGAGTATGAGTGTAACACGGCGAATTGAAAACTACAGGCCACAAACTTTTTAGAATGGTACTTCCTACACTAGAAATGCATGTTCAACTAGATGTAGGACCCGAATAACGTAATGTTGGCATTGGTGAAACCAGTTACAAGGCTGATAATTTAATGTGGTACAGTTTCCCTTTGATTTTAATTGTCAAATTGGCTTGTTGTTTGCGGGGTGGGGAAAGCTGGTGAAAAATTTCACAACTCCTCTTCACAGGACTGTACGACAGTATCTGAGTACTTGAAGAAGTCACCGAAACTGGTTTGGCTCAGTGGTAGAGCGTCGGTCTGCGGACTGAAAGGTGCTGGGTTCGATTCTGGTCAATGGCATGTACCTTGGTTGCGGGTACATCCCCAGTAGGGGATGTGCAGGAGGCAGCTGGTCGATGTTTCTCTCTCATAGATGTTCCTGGCTCTCTATCTCTCTCCCTTCCTCTGTAAAATAACAATAAAATATATATTTTTTAAAAAAGAACCAAGAGAGGTGAACAATAGCCAAGCTTGTGTTCAATTAGTAGTAAAGTCAACAAAAGGCCCTTATGATAACTGTATGAAAATGGAAAACCTGCCAGATCTCCAAATAAAAGAGCAGGACAATGTATGTGATAATAGTTCTTTCGCGTGCTGGTAGTAATGTAAAAAAAAAATGTCATTTCACCTTGGAATTCATATGAAAGCAGCTACAGACCCTTGGAGGTGCTTACAGAACTCTGGAAACTCACAAACTGAAGTAAGCTTAATGTCTAAGAAGGTGTATAAGATACGAGGATTACATCAACAAAGAGCCTTGCTAACAGCAACACATTGTTTAATGACAGGAGAATGGTGTTGAAACATCAGAGAAAATAGGTTGCTATAGGTTACCGGCCTACCTCAGTGCCAGTGACTTGTCTTTTTTCAAAGAAGGCTGAGAAGCTTTGAAACAGGAAGTGCTGACGTCATCAAGTGGTCAGGGCCAGGTGAGTAGGCCCACGTGCACCGGTGATAATTATGTGGGCCTGAGTCAATCTGGGAGGAAGTTCATGCCTTAATTGAGGCTGCATACTGCCGATTGACAGCAGGTGTCGGAGGGGAGACCAGGGCCACTGTGTGCGGTGAGCAAGACAGCTGTTGTGGGAAGCTCTTCCAAAGACACCCCACCCCCTGAGACCACCTGCAGACCAGCTCTCTCCTCAGGCCTGTGGCCAGCCAAGTGAGGGGAGAGGGGCCTGTCTCCCGGATGCAAGTTGTCTGGTGACCAGAATTCTACATTCCGTACTGCCCTGTGACTCAGCCAGTGACCTCAAGGGTGCAGGGCTCTATGGCCTGTATGCTTTCCTTTAAGCAGGCTGACCTGCAGACCCCTCAGGGCTTTGGACTTTTGCCAAGGCAAGAGCCTACAAGATCCCTAATGACACCCGAGGGATGATGCGGGAAAGCATTTTCTGGAGACCAGGGCACGTGTCTTCAAACCCGCCAGCCCTGCCGGTTAGGGTTAGAGTTAGGGTTAGGGTTAGGGTTAGGGTTAGGGTTAGGGTTAGGGGTAAGGGTAGGGTTAGGGGTAGGGCTAGGGCTGGGGCTAGGGCTAGGGCTAGGGCTAGGGTTAGGGTTAGGGTTAGGGGTAAGGGTAGGGTTAGGGCTAGGGCTAGGGCTAGGTCTAGTGCTAGGGATAGGGCTAGGGTTAGGGTTAGGGTTAGGGTTAGGGCTAGGGCTGGGGCTAGGGCTAGGGCTAGGGCTAGGTCTAGGTCTAGGGCTAAGAATAGGGTTAGGGATAGGGCTAGGGTTAGGGTTAGGGTTAGGGTTAGGGCTAGGGCTGGGGCTAGGGCTAGGGCTAGGGCTAGGGCTAGGTCTAGGTCTAGGGCTTCGGCTAGGGTTAGGGTTAGGGTTAGGGTTAGCATATGGGTTCTGGGAGAGTTTATCATGTACCAGCCTTTGAATTCACGGTGAAAGAGATGCCCTCACTGGAGTATGAGTGTAACACGGCGAATTGAAAACTACAGGCCACAAACTTTTTAGAATGGTACTTCCTACACTAGAAATGCATGTTCAACTAGATGTAGGACCCGAATAACGTAATGTTGGCATTGGTGAAACCAGTTACAAGGCTGATAATTTAATGTGGTACAGTTTCCCTTTGATTTTAATTGTCAAATTGGCTTGTTGTTTGCGGGGTGGGGAAAGCTGGTGAAAAATTTCACAACTCCTCTTCACAGGACTGTACGACAGTATCTGAGTACTTGAAGAAGTCACCGAAACTGGTTTGGCTCAGTGGTAGAGCGTCGGTCTGCGGACTGAAAGGTGCTGGGTTCGATTCTGGTCAATGGCATGTACCTTGGTTGCGGGTACATCCCCAGTAGGGGATGTGCAGGAGGCAGCTGGTCGATGTTTCTCTCTCATAGATGTTCCTGGCTCTCTATCTCTCTCCCTTCCTCTGTAAAATAACAATAAAATATATATTTTTTAAAAAAGAACCAAGAGAGGTGAACAATAGCCAAGCTTGTGTTCAATTAGTAGTAAAGTCAACAAAAGGCCCTTATGATAACTGTATGAAAATGGAAAACCTGCCAGATCTCCAAATAAAAGAGCAGGACAATGTATGTGATAATAGTTCTTTCGCGTGCTGGTAGTAATGTAAAAAAAAAATGTCATTTCACCTTGGAATTCATATGAAAGCAGCTACAGACCCTTGGAGGTGCTTACAGAACTCTGGAAACTCACAAACTGAAGTAAGCTTAATGTCTAAGAAGGTGTATAAGATACGAGGATTACATCAACAAAGAGCCTTGCTAACAGCAACACATTGTTTAATGACAGGAGAATGGTGTTGAAACATCAGAGAAAATAGGTTGCTATAGGTTACCGGCCTACCTCAGTGCCAGTGACTTGTCTTTTTTCAAAGAAGGCTGAGAAGCTTTGAAACAGGAAGTGCTGACGTCATCAAGTGGTCAGGGCCAGGTGAGTAGGCCCACGTGCACCGGTGATAATTATGTGGGCCTGAGTCAATCTGGGAGGAAGTTCATGCCTTAATTGAGGCTGCATACTGCCGATTGACAGCAGGTGTCGGAGGGGAGACCAGGGCCACTGTGTGCGGTGAGCAAGACAGCTGTTGTGGGAAGCTCTTCCAAAGACACCCCACCCCCTGAGACCACCTGCAGACCAGCTCTCTCCTCAGGCCTGTGGCCAGCCAAGTGAGGGGAGAGGGGCCTGTCTCCCGGATGCAAGTTGTCTGGTGACCAGAATTCTACATTCCGTACTGCCCTGTGACTCAGCCAGTGACCTCAAGGGTGCAGGGCTCTATGGCCTGTATGCTTTCCTTTAAGCAGGCTGACCTGCAGACCCCTCAGGGCTTTGGACTTTTGCCAAGGCAAGAGCCTACAAGATCCCTAATGACACCCGAGGGATGATGCGGGAAAGCATTTTCTGGAGACCAGGGCACGTGTCTTCAAACCCGCCAGCCCTGCCGGTTAGGGTTAGAGTTAGGGTTAGGGTTAGGGTTAGGGTTAGGGTTAGGGTTAGGGGTAAGGGTAGGGTTAGGGGTAGGGCTAGGGCTGGGGCTAGGGCTAGGGCTAGGGCTAGGGTTAGGGTTAGGGTTAGGGGTAAGGGTAGGGTTAGGGCTAGGGCTAGGGCTAGGTCTAGTGCTAGGGATAGGGCTAGGGTTAGGGTTAGGGTTAGGGTTAGGGCTAGGGCTGGGGCTAGGGCTAGGGCTAGGGCTAGGTCTAGGTCTAGGGCTAAGAATAGGGTTAGGGATAGGGCTAGGGTTAGGGTTAGGGTTAGGGTTAGGGCTAGGGCTGGGGCTAGGGCTAGGGCTAGGGCTAGGGCTAGGTCTAGGTCTAGGGCTTCGGCTAGGGTTAGGGTTAGGGTTAGGGTTAGCATATGGGTTCTGGGAGAGTTTATCATGTACCAGCCTTTGAATTCACGGTGAAAGAGATGCCCTCACTGGAGTATGAGTGTAACACGGCGAATTGAAAACTACAGGCCACAAACTTTTTAGAATGGTACTTCCTACACTAGAAATGCATGTTCAACTAGATGTAGGACCCGAATAACGTAATGTTGGCATTGGTGAAACCAGTTACAAGGCTGATAATTTAATGTGGTACAGTTTCCCTTTGATTTTAATTGTCAAATTGGCTTGTTGTTTGCGGGGTGGGGAAAGCTGGTGAAAAATTTCACAACTCCTCTTCACAGGACTGTACGACAGTATCTGAGTACTTGAAGAAGTCACCGAAACTGGTTTGGCTCAGTGGTAGAGCGTCGGTCTGCGGACTGAAAGGTGCTGGGTTCGATTCTGGTCAATGGCATGTACCTTGGTTGCGGGTACATCCCCAGTAGGGGATGTGCAGGAGGCAGCTGGTCGATGTTTCTCTCTCATAGATGTTCCTGGCTCTCTATCTCTCTCCCTTCCTCTGTAAAATAACAATAAAATATATATTTTTTAAAAAAGAACCAAGAGAGGTGAACAATAGCCAAGCTTGTGTTCAATTAGTAGTAAAGTCAACAAAAGGCCCTTATGATAACTGTATGAAAATGGAAAACCTGCCAGATCTCCAAATAAAAGAGCAGGACAATGTATGTGATAATAGTTCTTTCGCGTGCTGGTAGTAATGTAAAAAAAAAATGTCATTTCACCTTGGAATTCATATGAAAGCAGCTACAGACCCTTGGAGGTGCTTACAGAACTCTGGAAACTCACAAACTGAAGTAAGCTTAATGTCTAAGAAGGTGTATAAGATACGAGGATTACATCAACAAAGAGCCTTGCTAACAGCAACACATTGTTTAATGACAGGAGAATGGTGTTGAAACATCAGAGAAAATAGGTTGCTATAGGTTACCGGCCTACCTCAGTGCCAGTGACTTGTCTTTTTTCAAAGAAGGCTGAGAAGCTTTGAAACAGGAAGTGCTGACGTCATCAAGTGGTCAGGGCCAGGTGAGTAGGCCCACGTGCACCGGTGATAATTATGTGGGCCTGAGTCAATCTGGGAGGAAGTTCATGCCTTAATTGAGGCTGCATACTGCCGATTGACAGCAGGTGTCGGAGGGGAGACCAGGGCCACTGTGTGCGGTGAGCAAGACAGCTGTTGTGGGAAGCTCTTCCAAAGACACCCCACCCCCTGAGACCACCTGCAGACCAGCTCTCTCCTCAGGCCTGTGGCCAGCCAAGTGAGGGGAGAGGGGCCTGTCTCCCGGATGCAAGTTGTCTGGTGACCAGAATTCTACATTCCGTACTGCCCTGTGACTCAGCCAGTGACCTCAAGGGTGCAGGGCTCTATGGCCTGTATGCTTTCCTTTAAGCAGGCTGACCTGCAGACCCCTCAGGGCTTTGGACTTTTGCCAAGGCAAGAGCCTACAAGATCCCTAATGACACCCGAGGGATGATGCGGGAAAGCATTTTCTGGAGACCAGGGCACGTGTCTTCAAACCCGCCAGCCCTGCCGGTTAGGGTTAGAGTTAGGGTTAGGGTTAGGGTTAGGGTTAGGGTTAGGGTTAGGGGTAAGGGTAGGGTTAGGGGTAGGGCTAGGGCTGGGGCTAGGGCTAGGGCTAGGGCTAGGGTTAGGGTTAGGGTTAGGGGTAAGGGTAGGGTTAGGGCTAGGGCTAGGGCTAGGTCTAGTGCTAGGGATAGGGCTAGGGTTAGGGTTAGGGTTAGGGTTAGGGCTAGGGCTGGGGCTAGGGCTAGGGCTAGGGCTAGGTCTAGGTCTAGGGCTAAGAATAGGGTTAGGGATAGGGCTAGGGTTAGGGTTAGGGTTAGGGTTAGGGCTAGGGCTGGGGCTAGGGCTAGGGCTAGGGCTAGGGCTAGGTCTAGGTCTAGGGCTTCGGCTAGGGTTAGGGTTAGGGTTAGGGTTAGCATATGGGTTCTGGGAGAGTTTATCATGTACCAGCCTTTGAATTCACGGTGAAAGAGATGCCCTCACTGGAGTATGAGTGTAACACGGCGAATTGAAAACTACAGGCCACAAACTTTTTAGAATGGTACTTCCTACACTAGAAATGCATGTTCAACTAGATGTAGGACCCGAATAACGTAATGTTGGCATTGGTGAAACCAGTTACAAGGCTGATAATTTAATGTGGTACAGTTTCCCTTTGATTTTAATTGTCAAATTGGCTTGTTGTTTGCGGGGTGGGGAAAGCTGGTGAAAAATTTCACAACTCCTCTTCACAGGACTGTACGACAGTATCTGAGTACTTGAAGAAGTCACCGAAACTGGTTTGGCTCAGTGGTAGAGCGTCGGTCTGCGGACTGAAAGGTGCTGGGTTCGATTCTGGTCAATGGCATGTACCTTGGTTGCGGGTACATCCCCAGTAGGGGATGTGCAGGAGGCAGCTGGTCGATGTTTCTCTCTCATAGATGTTCCTGGCTCTCTATCTCTCTCCCTTCCTCTGTAAAATAACAATAAAATATATATTTTTTAAAAAAGAACCAAGAGAGGTGAACAATAGCCAAGCTTGTGTTCAATTAGTAGTAAAGTCAACAAAAGGCCCTTATGATAACTGTATGAAAATGGAAAACCTGCCAGATCTCCAAATAAAAGAGCAGGACAATGTATGTGATAATAGTTCTTTCGCGTGCTGGTAGTAATGTAAAAAAAAAATGTCATTTCACCTTGGAATTCATATGAAAGCAGCTACAGACCCTTGGAGGTGCTTACAGAACTCTGGAAACTCACAAACTGAAGTAAGCTTAATGTCTAAGAAGGTGTATAAGATACGAGGATTACATCAACAAAGAGCCTTGCTAACAGCAACACATTGTTTAATGACAGGAGAATGGTGTTGAAACATCAGAGAAAATAGGTTGCTATAGGTTACCGGCCTACCTCAGTGCCAGTGACTTGTCTTTTTTCAAAGAAGGCTGAGAAGCTTTGAAACAGGAAGTGCTGACGTCATCAAGTGGTCAGGGCCAGGTGAGTAGGCCCACGTGCACCGGTGATAATTATGTGGGCCTGAGTCAATCTGGGAGGAAGTTCATGCCTTAATTGAGGCTGCATACTGCCGATTGACAGCAGGTGTCGGAGGGGAGACCAGGGCCACTGTGTGCGGTGAGCAAGACAGCTGTTGTGGGAAGCTCTTCCAAAGACACCCCACCCCCTGAGACCACCTGCAGACCAGCTCTCTCCTCAGGCCTGTGGCCAGCCAAGTGAGGGGAGAGGGGCCTGTCTCCCGGATGCAAGTTGTCTGGTGACCAGAATTCTACATTCCGTACTGCCCTGTGACTCAGCCAGTGACCTCAAGGGTGCAGGGCTCTATGGCCTGTATGCTTTCCTTTAAGCAGGCTGACCTGCAGACCCCTCAGGGCTTTGGACTTTTGCCAAGGCAAGAGCCTACAAGATCCCTAATGACACCCGAGGGATGATGCGGGAAAGCATTTTCTGGAGACCAGGGCACGTGTCTTCAAACCCGCCAGCCCTGCCGGTTAGGGTTAGAGTTAGGGTTAGGGTTAGGGTTAGGGTTAGGGTTAGGGTTAGGGGTAAGGGTAGGGTTAGGGGTAGGGCTAGGGCTGGGGCTAGGGCTAGGGCTAGGGCTAGGGTTAGGGTTAGGGTTAGGGGTAAGGGTAGGGTTAGGGCTAGGGCTAGGGCTAGGTCTAGTGCTAGGGATAGGGCTAGGGTTAGGGTTAGGGTTAGGGTTAGGGCTAGGGCTGGGGCTAGGGCTAGGGCTAGGGCTAGGTCTAGGTCTAGGGCTAAGAATAGGGTTAGGGATAGGGCTAGGGTTAGGGTTAGGGTTAGGGTTAGTGCTAGGGCTGGGGCTAGGGCTAGGGCTAGGGCTAGGGCTAGGTCTAGGTCTAGGGCTTCGGCTAGGGTTAGGGTTAGGGTTAGGGTTAGCATATGGGTTCTGGGAGAGTTTATCATGTACCAGCCTTTGAATTCACGGTGAAAGAGATGCCCTCACTGGAGTATGAGTGTAACACGGCGAATTGAAAACTACAGGCCACAAACATTTTAGAATGGTACTTCCTACACTAGAAATGCATGTTCAACTAGATGTAGGACCCGAATAACGTAATGTTGGCATTGGTGAAACCAGTTACAAGGCTGATAATTTAATGTGGTACAGTTTCCCTTTGATTTTAATTGTCAAATTGGCTTGTTGTTTGCGGGGTGGGGAAAGCTGGTGAAAAATTTCACAACTCCTCTTCACAGGACTGTACGACAGTATCTGAGTACTTGAAGAAGTCACCGAAACTGGTTTGGCTCAGTGGTAGAGCGTCGGTCTGCGGACTGAAAGGTGCTGGGTTCGATTCTGGTCAATGGCATGTACCTTGGTTGCGGGTACATCCCCAGTAGGGGATGTGCAGGAGGCAGCTGGTCGATGTTTCTCTCTCATAGATGTTCCTGGCTCTCTATCTCTCTCCCTTCCTCTGTAAAATAACAATAAAATATATATTTTTTTAAAAAGAACCAAGAGAGGTGAACAATAGCCAAGCTTGTGTTCAATTAGTAGTAAAGTCAACAAAAGGCCCTTATGATAACTGTATGAAAATGGAAAACCTGCCAGATCTCCAAATAAAAGAGCAGGACAATGTATGTGATAATAGTTCTTTCGCGTGCTGGTAGTAATGTAAAAAAAAAATGTCATTTCACCTTGGAATTCATATGAAAGCAGCTACAGACCCTTGGAGGTGCTTACAGAACTCTGGAAACTCACAAACTGAAGTAAGCTTAATGTCTAAGAAGGTGTATAAGATACGAGGATTACATCAACAAAGAGCCTTGCTAACAGCAACACATTGTTTAATGACAGGAGAATGGTGTTGAAACATCAGAGAAAATAGGTTGCTATAGGTTACCGGCCTACCTCAGTGCCAGTGACTTGTCTTTTTTCAAAGAAGGCTGAGAAGCTTTGAAACAGGAAGTGCTGACGTCATCAAGTGGTCAGGGCCAGGTGAGTAGGCCCACGTGCACCGGTGATAATTATGTGGGCCTGAGTCAATCTGGGAGGAAGTTCATGCCTTAATTGAGGCTGCATACTGCCGATTGACAGCAGGTGTCGGAGGGGAGACCAGGGCCACTGTGTGCGGTGAGCAAGACAGCTGTTGTGGGAAGCTCTTCCAAAGACACCCCACCCCCTGAGACCACCTGCAGACCAGCTCTCTCCTCAGGCCTGTGGCCAGCCAAGTGAGGGGAGAGGGGCCTGTCTCCCGGATGCAAGTTGTCTGGTGACCAGAATTCTACATTCCGTACTGCCCTGTGACTCAGCCAGTGACCTCAAGGGTGCAGGGCTCTATGGCCTGTATGCTTTCCTTTAAGCAGGCTGACCTGCAGACCCCTCAGGGCTTTGGACTTTTGCCAAGGCAAGAGCCTACAAGATCCCTAATGACACCCGAGGGATGATGCGGGAAAGCATTTTCTGGAGACCAGGGCACGTGTCTTCAAACCCGCCAGCCCTGCCGGTTAGGGTTAGAGTTAGGGTTAGGGTTAGGGTTAGGGTTAGGGTTAGGGTTAGGGGTAAGGGTAGGGTTAGGGGTAGGGCTAGGGCTGGGGCTAGGGCTAGGGCTAGGGCTAGGGTTAGGGTTAGGGTTAGGGGTAAGGGTAGGGTTAGGGCTAGGGCTAGGGCTAGGTCTAGTGCTAGGGATAGGGCTAGGGTTAGGGTTAGGGTTAGGGTTAGGGCTAGGGCTGGGGCTAGGGCTAGGGCTAGGGCTAGGTCTAGGTCTAGGGCTAAGAATAGGGTTAGGGATAGGGCTAGGGTTAGGGTTAGGGTTAGGGTTAGGGCTAGGGCTGGGGCTAGGGCTAGGGCTAGGGCTAGGGCTAGGTCTAGGTCTAGGGCTTCGGCTAGGGTTAGGGTTAGGGTTAGGGTTAGCATATGGGTTCTGGGAGAGTTTATCATGTACCAGCCTTTGAATTCACGGTGAAAGAGATGCCCTCACTGGAGTATGAGTGTAACACGGCGAATTGAAAACTACAGGCCACAAACTTTTTAGAATGGTACTTCCTACACTAGAAATGCATGTTCAACTAGATGTAGGACCCGAATAACGTAATGTTGGCATTGGTGAAACCAGTTACAAGGCTGATAATTTAATGTGGTACAGTTTCCCTTTGATTTTAATTGTCAAATTGGCTTGTTGTTTGCGGGGTGGGGAAAGCTGGTGAAAAATTTCACAACTCCTCTTCACAGGACTGTACGACAGTATCTGAGTACTTGAAGAAGTCACCGAAACTGGTTTGGCTCAGTGGTAGAGCGTCGGTCTGCGGACTGAAAGGTGCTGGGTTCGATTCTGGTCAATGGCATGTACCTTGGTTGCGGGTACATCCCCAGTAGGGGATGTGCAGGAGGCAGCTGGTCGATGTTTCTCTCTCATAGATGTTCCTGGCTCTCTATCTCTCTCCCTTCCTCTGTAAAATAACAATAAAATATATATTTTTTAAAAAAGAACCAAGAGAGGTGAACAATAGCCAAGCTTGTGTTCAATTAGTAGTAAAGTCAACAAAAGGCCCTTATGATAACTGTATGAAAATGGAAAACCTGCCAGATCTCCAAATAAAAGAGCAGGACAATGTATGTGATAATAGTTCTTTCGCGTGCTGGTAGTAATGTAAAAAAAAAATGTCATTTCACCTTGGAATTCATATGAAAGCAGCTACAGACCCTTGGAGGTGCTTACAGAACTCTGGAAACTCACAAACTGAAGTAAGCTTAATGTCTAAGAAGGTGTATAAGATACGAGGATTACATCAACAAAGAGCCTTGCTAACAGCAACACATTGTTTAATGACAGGAGAATGGTGTTGAAACATCAGAGAAAATAGGTTGCTATAGGTTACCGGCCTACCTCAGTGCCAGTGACTTGTCTTTTTTCAAAGAAGGCTGAGAAGCTTTGAAACAGGAAGTGCTGACGTCATCAAGTGGTCAGGGCCAGGTGAGTAGGCCCACGTGCACCGGTGATAATTATGTGGGCCTGAGTCAATCTGGGAGGAAGTTCATGCCTTAATTGAGGCTGCATACTGCCGATTGACAGCAGGTGTCGGAGGGGAGACCAGGGCCACTGTGTGCGGTGAGCAAGACAGCTGTTGTGGGAAGCTCTTCCAAAGACACCCCACCCCCTGAGACCACCTGCAGACCAGCTCTCTCCTCAGGCCTGTGGCCAGCCAAGTGAGGGGAGAGGGGCCTGTCTCCCGGATGCAAGTTGTCTGGTGACCAGAATTCTACATTCCGTACTGCCCTGTGACTCAGCCAGTGACCTCAAGGGTGCAGGGCTCTATGGCCTGTATGCTTTCCTTTAAGCAGGCTGACCTGCAGACCCCTCAGGGCTTTGGACTTTTGCCAAGGCAAGAGCCTACAAGATCCCTAATGACACCCGAGGGATGATGCGGGAAAGCATTTTCTGGAGACCAGGGCACGTGTCTTCAAACCCGCCAGCCCTGCCGGTTAGGGTTAGAGTTAGGGTTAGGGTTAGGGTTAGGGTTAGGGTTAGGGTTAGGGGTAAGGGTAGGGTTAGGGGTAGGGCTAGGGCTGGGGCTAGGGCTAGGGCTAGGGCTAGGGTTAGGGTTAGGGTTAGGGGTAAGGGTAGGGTTAGGGCTAGGGCTAGGGCTAGGTCTAGTGCTAGGGATAGGGCTAGGGTTAGGGTTAGGGTTAGGGTTAGGGCTAGGGCTGGGGCTAGGGCTAGGGCTAGGGCTAGGTCTAGGTCTAGGGCTAAGAATAGGGTTAGGGATAGGGCTAGGGTTAGGGTTAGGGTTAGGGTTAGGGCTAGGGCTGGGGCTAGGGCTAGGGCTAGGGCTAGGGCTAGGTCTAGGTCTAGGGCTTCGGCTAGGGTTAGGGTTAGGGTTAGGGTTAGCATATGGGTTCTGGGAGAGTTTATCATGTACCAGCCTTTGAATTCACGGTGAAAGAGATGCCCTCACTGGAGTATGAGTGTAACACGGCGAATTGAAAACTACAGGCCACAAACATTTTAGAATGGTACTTCCTACACTAGAAATGCATGTTCAACTAGATGTAGGACCCGAATAACGTAATGTTGGCATTGGTGAAACCAGTTACAAGGCTGATAATTTAATGTGGTACAGTTTCCCTTTGATTTTAATTGTCAAATTGGCTTGTTGTTTGCGGGGTGGGGAAAGCTGGTGAAAAATTTCACAACTCCTCTTCACAGGACTGTACGACAGTATCTGAGTACTTGAAGAAGTCACCGAAACTGGTTTGGCTCAGTGGTAGAGCGTCGGTCTGCGGACTGAAAGGTGCTGGGTTCGATTCTGGTCAATGGCATGTACCTTGGTTGCGGGTACATCCCCAGTAGGGGATGTGCAGGAGGCAGCTGGTCGATGTTTCTCTCTCATAGATGTTCCTGGCTCTCTATCTCTCTCCCTTCCTCTGTAAAATAACAATAAAATATATATTTTTTAAAAAAGAACCAAGAGAGGTGAACAATAGCCAAGCTTGTGTTCAATTAGTAGTAAAGTCAACAAAAGGCCCTTATGATAACTGTATGAAAATGGAAAACCTGCCAGATCTCCAAATAAAAGAGCAGGACAATGTATGTGATAATAGTTCTTTCGCGTGCTGGTAGTAATGTAAAAAAAAAATGTCATTTCACCTTGGAATTCATATGAAAGCAGCTACAGACCCTTGGAGGTGCTTACAGAACTCTGGAAACTCACAAACTGAAGTAAGCTTAATGTCTAAGAAGGTGTATAAGATACGAGGATTACATCAACAAAGAGCCTTGCTAACAGCAACACATTGTTTAATGACAGGAGAATGGTGTTGAAACATCAGAGAAAATAGGTTGCTATAGGTTACCGGCCTACCTCAGTGCCAGTGACTTGTCTTTTTTCAAAGAAGGCTGAGAAGCTTTGAAACAGGAAGTGCTGACGTCATCAAGTGGTCAGGGCCAGGTGAGTAGGCCCACGTGCACCGGTGATAATTATGTGGGCCTGAGTCAATCTGGGAGGAAGTTCATGCCTTAATTGAGGCTGCATACTGCCGATTGACAGCAGGTGTCGGAGGGGAGACCAGGGCCACTGTGTGCGGTGAGCAAGACAGCTGTTGTGGGAAGCTCTTCCAAAGACACCCCACCCCCTGAGACCACCTGCAGACCAGCTCTCTCCTCAGGCCTGTGGCCAGCCAAGTGAGGGGAGAGGGGCCTGTCTCCCGGATGCAAGTTGTCTGGTGACCAGAATTCTACATTCCGTACTGCCCTGTGACTCAGCCAGTGACCTCAAGGGTGCAGGGCTCTATGGCCTGTATGCTTTCCTTTAAGCAGGCTGACCTGCAGACCCCTCAGGGCTTTGGACTTTTGCCAAGGCAAGAGCCTACAAGATCCCTAATGACACCCGAGGGATGATGCGGGAAAGCATTTTCTGGAGACCAGGGCACGTGTCTTCAAACCCGCCAGCCCTGCCGGTTAGGGTTAGAGTTAGGGTTAGGGTTAGGGTTAGGGTTAGGGTTAGGGTTAGGGTTAGGGGTAAGGGTAGGGTTAGGGGTAGGGCTAGGGCTGGGGCTAGGGCTAGGGCTAGGGCTAGGGTTAGGGTTAGGGTTAGGGGTAAGGGTAGGGTTAGGGCTAGGGCTAGGGCTAGGTCTAGTGCTAGGGATAGGGCTAGGGTTAGGGTTAGGGTTAGGGTTAGGGCTAGGGCTGGGGCTAGGGCTAGGGCTAGGGCTAGGTCTAGGTCTAGGGCTAAGAATAGGGTTAGGGATAGGGCTAGGGTTAGGGTTAGGGTTAGGGTTAGGGCTAGGGCTGGGGCTAGGGCTAGGGCTAGGGCTAGGGCTAGGTCTAGGTCTAGGGCTTCGGCTAGGGTTAGGGTTAGGGTTAGGGTTAGCATATGGGTTCTGGGAGAGTTTATCATGTACCAGCCTTTGAATTCACGGTGAAAGAGATGCCCTCACTGGAGTATGAGTGTAACACGGCGAATTGAAAACTACAGGCCACAAACTTTTTAGAATGGTACTTCCTACACTAGAAATGCATGTTCAACTAGATGTAGGACCCGAATAACGTAATGTTGGCATTGGTGAAACCAGTTACAAGGCTGATAATTTAATGTGGTACAGTTTCCCTTTGATTTTAATTGTCAAATTGGCTTGTTGTTTGCGGGGTGGGGAAAGCTGGTGAAAAATTTCACAACTCCTCTTCACAGGACTGTACGACAGTATCTGAGTACTTGAAGAAGTCACCGAAACTGGTTTGGCTCAGTGGTAGAGCGTCGGTCTGCGGACTGAAAGGTGCTGGGTTCGATTCTGGTCAATGGCATGTACCTTGGTTGCGGGTACATCCCCAGTAGGGGATGTGCAGGAGGCAGCTGGTCGATGTTTCTCTCTCATAGATGTTCCTGGCTCTCTATCTCTCTCCCTTCCTCTGTAAAATAACAATAAAATATATATTTTTTAAAAAAGAACCAAGAGAGGTGAACAATAGCCAAGCTTGTGTTCAATTAGTAGTAAAGTCAACAAAAGGCCCTTATGATAACTGTATGAAAATGGAAAACCTGCCAGATCTCCAAATAAAAGAGCAGGACAATGTATGTGATAATAGTTCTTTCGCGTGCTGGTAGTAATGTAAAAAAAAAATGTCATTTCACCTTGGAATTCATATGAAAGCAGCTACAGACCCTTGGAGGTGCTTACAGAACTCTGGAAACTCACAAACTGAAGTAAGCTTAATGTCTAAGAAGGTGTATAAGATACGAGGATTACATCAACAAAGAGCCTTGCTAACAGCAACACATTGTTTAATGACAGGAGAATGGTGTTGAAACATCAGAGAAAATAGGTTGCTATAGGTTACCGGCCTACCTCAGTGCCAGTGACTTGTCTTTTTTCAAAGAAGGCTGAGAAGCTTTGAAACAGGAAGTGCTGACGTCATCAAGTGGTCAGGGCCAGGTGAGTAGGCCCACGTGCACCGGTGATAATTATGTGGGCCTGAGTCAATCTGGGAGGAAGTTCATGCCTTAATTGAGGCTGCATACTGCCGATTGACAGCAGGTGTCGGAGGGGAGACCAGGGCCACTGTGTGCGGTGAGCAAGACAGCTGTTGTGGGAAGCTCTTCCAAAGACACCCCACCCCCTGAGACCACCTGCAGACCAGCTCTCTCCTCAGGCCTGTGGCCAGCCAAGTGAGGGGAGAGGGGCCTGTCTCCCGGATGCAAGTTGTCTGGTGACCAGAATTCTACATTCCGTACTGCCCTGTGACTCAGCCAGTGACCTCAAGGGTGCAGGGCTCTATGGCCTGTATGCTTTCCTTTAAGCAGGCTGACCTGCAGACCCCTCAGGGCTTTGGACTTTTGCCAAGGCAAGAGCCTACAAGATCCCTAATGACACCCGAGGGATGATGCGGGAAAGCATTTTCTGGAGACCAGGGCACGTGTCTTCAAACCCGCCAGCCCTGCCGGTTAGGGTTAGAGTTAGGGTTAGGGTTAGGGTTAGGGTTAGGGTTAGGGTTAGGGGTAAGGGTAGGGTTAGGGGTAGGGCTAGGGCTGGGGCTAGGGCTAGGGCTAGGGCTAGGGTTAGGGTTAGGGTTAGGGGTAAGGGTAGGGTTAGGGCTAGGGCTAGGGCTAGGTCTAGTGCTAGGGATAGGGCTAGGGTTAGGGTTAGGGTTAGGGTTAGGGCTAGGGCTGGGGCTAGGGCTAGGGCTAGGGCTAGGTCTAGGTCTAGGGCTAAGAATAGGGTTAGGGATAGGGCTAGGGTTAGGGTTAGGGTTAGGGTTAGGGCTAGGGCTGGGGCTAGGGCTAGGGCTAGGGCTAGGGCTAGGTCTAGGTCTAGGGCTTCGGCTAGGGTTAGGGTTAGGGTTAGGGTTAGCATATGGGTTCTGGGAGAGTTTATCATGTACCAGCCTTTGAATTCACGGTGAAAGAGATGCCCTCACTGGAGTATGAGTGTAACACGGCGAATTGAAAACTACAGGCCACAAACTTTTTAGAATGGTACTTCCTACACTAGAAATGCATGTTCAACTAGATGTAGGACCCGAATAACGTAATGTTGGCATTGGTGAAACCAGTTACAAGGCTGATAATTTAATGTGGTACAGTTTCCCTTTGATTTTAATTGTCAAATTGGCTTGTTGTTTGCGGGGTGGGGAAAGCTGGTGAAAAATTTCACAACTCCTCTTCACAGGACTGTACGACAGTATCTGAGTACTTGAAGAAGTCACCGAAACTGGTTTGGCTCAGTGGTAGAGCGTCGGTCTGCGGACTGAAAGGTGCTGGGTTCGATTCTGGTCAATGGCATGTACCTTGGTTGCGGGTACATCCCCAGTAGGGGATGTGCAGGAGGCAGCTGGTCGATGTTTCTCTCTCATAGATGTTCCTGGCTCTCTATCTCTCTCCCTTCCTCTGTAAAATAACAATAAAATATATATTTTTTAAAAAAGAACCAAGAGAGGTGAACAATAGCCAAGCTTGTGTTCAATTAGTAGTAAAGTCAACAAAAGGCCCTTATGATAACTGTATGAAAATGGAAAACCTGCCAGATCTCCAAATAAAAGAGCAGGACAATGTATGTGATAATAGTTCTTTCGCGTGCTGGTAGTAATGTAAAAAAAAAATGTCATTTCACCTTGGAATTCATATGAAAGCAGCTACAGACCCTTGGAGGTGCTTACAGAACTCTGGAAACTCACAAACTGAAGTAAGCTTAATGTCTAAGAAGGTGTATAAGATACGAGGATTACATCAACAAAGAGCCTTGCTAACAGCAACACATTGTTTAATGACAGGAGAATGGTGTTGAAACATCAGAGAAAATAGGTTGCTATAGGTTACCGGCCTACCTCAGTGCCAGTGACTTGTCTTTTTTCAAAGAAGGCTGAGAAGCTTTGAAACAGGAAGTGCTGACGTCATCAAGTGGTCAGGGCCAGGTGAGTAGGCCCACGTGCACCGGTGATAATTATGTGGGCCTGAGTCAATCTGGGAGGAAGTTCATGCCTTAATTGAGGCTGCATACTGCCGATTGACAGCAGGTGTCGGAGGGGAGACCAGGGCCACTGTGTGCGGTGAGCAAGACAGCTGTTGTGGGAAGCTCTTCCAAAGACACCCCACCCCCTGAGACCACCTGCAGACCAGCTCTCTCCTCAGGCCTGTGGCCAGCCAAGTGAGGGGAGAGGGGCCTGTCTCCCGGATGCAAGTTGTCTGGTGACCAGAATTCTACATTCCGTACTGCCCTGTGACTCAGCCAGTGACCTCAAGGGTGCAGGGCTCTATGGCCTGTATGCTTTCCTTTAAGCAGGCTGACCTGCAGACCCCTCAGGGCTTTGGACTTTTGCCAAGGCAAGAGCCTACAAGATCCCTAATGACACCCGAGGGATGATGCGGGAAAGCATTTTCTGGAGACCAGGGCACGTGTCTTCAAACCCGCCAGCCCTGCCGGTTAGGGTTAGAGTTAGGGTTAGGGTTAGGGTTAGGGTTAGGGTTAGGGTTAGGGGTAAGGGTAGGGTTAGGGGTAGGGCTAGGGCTGGGGCTAGGGCTAGGGCTAGGGCTAGGGTTAGGGTTAGGGTTAGGGTTAGGGGTAAGGGTAGGGTTAGGGCTAGGGCTAGGGCTAGGTCTAGTGCTAGGGATAGGGCTAGGGTTAGGGTTAGGGTTAGGGTTAGGGCTAGGGCTGGGGCTAGGGCTAGGGCTAGGGCTAGGTCTAGGTCTAGGGCTAAGAATAGGGTTAGGGATAGGGCTAGGGTTAGGGTTAGGGTTAGGGTTAGGGCTAGGGCTGGGGCTAGGGCTAGGGCTAGGGCTAGGGCTAGGTCTAGGTCTAGGGCTTCGGCTAGGGTTAGGGTTAGGGTTAGGGTTAGCATATGGGTTCTGGGAGAGTTTATCATGTACCAGCCTTTGAATTCACGGTGAAAGAGATGCCCTCACTGGAGTATGAGTGTAACACGGCGAATTGAAAACTACAGGCCACAAACATTTTAGAATGGTACTTCCTACACTAGAAATGCATGTTCAACTAGATGTAGGACCCGAATAACGTAATGTTGGCATTGGTGAAACCAGTTACAAGGCTGATAATTTAATGTGGTACAGTTTCCCTTTGATTTTAATTGTCAAATTGGCTTGTTGTTTGCGGGGTGGGGAAAGCTGGTGAAAAATTTCACAACTCCTCTTCACAGGACTGTACGACAGTATCTGAGTACTTGAAGAAGTCACCGAAACTGGTTTGGCTCAGTGGTAGAGCGTCGGTCTGCGGACTGAAAGGTGCTGGGTTCGATTCTGGTCAATGGCATGTACCTTGGTTGCGGGTACATCCCCAGTAGGGGATGTGCAGGAGGCAGCTGGTCGATGTTTCTCTCTCATAGATGTTCCTGGCTCTCTATCTCTCTCCCTTCCTCTGTAAAATAACAATAAAATATATATTTTTTAAAAAAGAACCAAGAGAGGTGAACAATAGCCAAGCTTGTGTTCAATTAGTAGTAAAGTCAACAAAAGGCCCTTATGATAACTGTATGAAAATGGAAAACCTGCCAGATCTCCAAATAAAAGAGCAGGACAATGTATGTGATAATAGTTCTTTCGCGTGCTGGTAGTAATGTAAAAAAAAAATGTCATTTCACCTTGGAATTCATATGAAAGCAGCTACAGACCCTTGGAGGTGCTTACAGAACTCTGGAAACTCACAAACTGAAGTAAGCTTAATGTCTAAGAAGGTGTATAAGATACGAGGATTACATCAACAAAGAGCCTTGCTAACAGCAACACATTGTTTAATGACAGGAGAATGGTGTTGAAACATCAGAGAAAATAGGTTGCTATAGGTTACCGGCCTACCTCAGTGCCAGTGACTTGTCTTTTTTCAAAGAAGGCTGAGAAGCTTTGAAACAGGAAGTGCTGACGTCATCAAGTGGTCAGGGCCAGGTGAGTAGGCCCACGTGCACCGGTGATAATTATGTGGGCCTGAGTCAATCTGGGAGGAAGTTCATGCCTTAATTGAGGCTGCATACTGCTGATTGACAGCAGGTGTCGGAGGGGAGACCAGGGCCACTGTGTGCGGTGAGCAAGACAGCTGTTGTGGGAAGCTCTTCCAAAGACACCCCACCCCCTGAGACCACCTGCAGACCAGCTCTCTCCTCAGGCCTGTGGCCAGCCAAGTGAGGGGAGAGGGGCCTGTCTCCCGGATGCAAGTTGTCTGGTGACCAGAATTCTACATTCCGTACTGCCCTGTGACTCAGCCAGTGACCTCAAGGGTGCAGGGCTCTATGGCCTGTATGCTTTCCTTTAAGCAGGCTGACCTGCAGACCCCTCAGGGCTTTGGACTTTTGCCAAGGCAAGAGCCTACAAGATCCCTAATGACACCCGAGGGATGATGCGGGAAAGCATTTTCTGGAGACCAGGGCACGTGTCTTCAAACCCGCCAGCCCTGCCGGTTAGGGTTAGAGTTAGGGTTAGGGTTAGGGTTAGGGTTAGGGTTAGGGTTAGGGGTAAGGGTAGGGTTAGGGGTAGGGCTAGGGCTGGGGCTAGGGCTAGGGCTAGGGCTAGGGTTAGGGTTAGGGTTAGGGGTAAGGGTAGGGTTAGGGCTAGGGCTAGGGCTAGGTCTAGTGCTAGGGATAGGGCTAGGGTTAGGGTTAGGGTTAGGGTTAGGGCTAGGGCTGGGGCTAGGGCTAGGGCTAGGGCTAGGTCTAGGTCTAGGGCTAAGAATAGGGTTAGGGATAGGGCTAGGGTTAGGGTTAGGGTTAGGGTTAGGGCTAGGGCTGGGGCTAGGGCTAGGGCTAGGGCTAGGTCTAGGTCTAGGGCTTCGGCTAGGGTTAGGGTTAGGGTTAGGGTTAGCATATGGGTTCTGGGAGAGTTTATCATGTACCAGCCTTTGAATTCACGGTGAAAGAGATGCCCTCACTGGAGTATGAGTGTAACACGGCGAATTGAAAACTACAGGCCACAAACATTTTAGAATGGTACTTCCTACACTAGAAATGCATGTTCAACTAGATGTAGGACCCGAATAACGTAATGTTGGCATTGGTGAAACCAGTTACAAGGCTGATAATTTAATGTGGTACAGTTTCCCTTTGATTTTAATTGTCAAATTGGCTTGTTGTTTGCGGGGTGGGGAAAGCTGGTGAAAAATTTCACAACTCCTCTTCACAGGACTGTACGACAGTATCTGAGTACTTGAAGAAGTCACCGAAACTGGTTTGGCTCAGTGGTAGAGCGTCGGTCTGCGGACTGAAAGGTGCTGGGTTCGATTCTGGTCAATGGCATGTACCTTGGTTGCGGGTACATCCCCAGTAGGGGATGTGCAGGAGGCAGCTGGTCGATGTTTCTCTCTCATAGATGTTCCTGGCTCTCTATCTCTCTCCCTTCCTCTGTAAAATAACAATAAAATATATATTTTTTAAAAAAGAACCAAGAGAGGTGAACAATAGCCAAGCTTGTGTTCAATTAGTAGTAAAGTCAACAAAAGGCCCTTATGATAACTGTATGAAAATGGAAAACCTGCCAGATCTCCAAATAAAAGAGCAGGACAATGTATGTGATAATAGTTCTTTCGCGTGCTGGTAGTAATGTAAAAAAAAAATGTCATTTCACCTTGGAATTCATATGAAAGCAGCTACAGACCCTTGGAGGTGCTTACAGAACTCTGGAAACTCACAAACTGAAGTAAGCTTAATGTCTAAGAAGGTGTATAAGATACGAGGATTACATCAACAAAGAGCCTTGCTAACAGCAACACATTGTTTAATGACAGGAGAATGGTGTTGAAACATCAGAGAAAATAGGTTGCTATAGGTTACCGGCCTACCTCAGTGCCAGTGACTTGTCTTTTTTCAAAGAAGGCTGAGAAGCTTTGAAACAGGAAGTGCTGACGTCATCAAGTGGTCAGGGCCAGGTGAGTAGGCCCACGTGCACCGGTGATAATTATGTGGGCCTGAGTCAATCTGGGAGGAAGTTCATGCCTTAATTGAGGCTGCATACTGCCGATTGACAGCAGGTGTCGGAGGGGAGACCAGGGCCACTGTGTGCGGTGAGCAAGACAGCTGTTGTGGGAAGCTCTTCCAAAGACACCCCACCCCCTGAGACCACCTGCAGACCAGCTCTCTCCTCAGGCCTGTGGCCAGCCAAGTGAGGGGAGAGGGGCCTGTCTCCCGGATGCAAGTTGTCTGGTGACCAGAATTCTACATTCCGTACTGCCCTGTGACTCAGCCAGTGACCTCAAGGGTGCAGGGCTCTATGGCCTGTATGCTTTCCTTTAAGCAGGCTGACCTGCAGACCCCTCAGGGCTTTGGACTTTTGCCAAGGCAAGAGCCTACAAGATCCCTAATGACACCCGAGGGATGATGCGGGAAAGCATTTTCTGGAGACCAGGGCACGTGTCTTCAAACCCGCCAGCCCTGCCGGTTAGGGTTAGAGTTAGGGTTAGGGTTAGGGTTAGGGTTAGGGTTAGGGTTAGGGGTAAGGGTAGGGTTAGGGGTAGGGCTAGGGCTGGGGCTAGGGCTAGGGCTAGGGCTAGGGTTAGGGTTAGGGTTAGGGGTAAGGGTAGGGTTAGGGCTAGGGCTAGGGCTAGGTCTAGTGCTAGGGATAGGGCGAGGGTTAGGGTTAGGGTTAGGGTTAGGGCTAGGGCTGGGGCTAGGGCTAGGGCTAGGGCTAGGTCTAGGTCTAGGGCTAAGAATAGGGTTAGGGATAGGGCTAGGGTTAGGGTTAGGGTTAGGGTTAGGGCTAGGGCTGGGGCTAGGGCTAGGGCTAGGGCTAGGTCTAGGTCTAGGGCTTCGGCTAGGGTTAGGGTTAGGGTTAGGGTTAGCATATGGGTTCTGGGAGAGTTTATCATGTACCAGCCTTTGAATTCACGGTGAAAGAGATGCCCTCACTGGAGTATGAGTGTAACACGGCGAATTGAAAACTACAGGCCACAAACATTTTAGAATGGTACTTCCTACACTAGAAATGCATGTTCAACTAGATGTAGGACCCGAATAACGTAATGTTGGCATTGGTGAAACCAGTTACAAGGCTGATAATTTAATGTGGTACAGTTTCCCTTTGATTTTAATTGTCAAATTGGCTTGTTGTTTGCGGGGTGGGGAAAGCTGGTGAAAAATTTCACAACTCCTCTTCACAGGACTGTACGACAGTATCTGAGTACTTGAAGAAGTCACCGAAACTGGTTTGGCTCAGTGGTAGAGCGTCGGTCTGCGGACTGAAAGGTGCTGGGTTCGATTCTGGTCAATGGCATGTACCTTGGTTGCGGGTACATCCCCAGTAGGGGATGTGCAGGAGGCAGCTGGTCGATGTTTCTCTCTCATAGATGTTCCTGGCTCTCTATCTCTCTCCCTTCCTCTGTAAAATAACAATAAAATATATATTTTTTAAAAAAGAACCAAGAGAGGTGAACAATAGCCAAGCTTGTGTTCAATTAGTAGTAAAGTCAACAAAAGGCCCTTATGATAACTGTATGAAAATGGAAAACCTGCCAGATCTCCAAATAAAAGAGCAGGACAATGTATGTGATAATAGTTCTTTCGCGTGCTGGTAGTAATGTAAAAAAAAAATGTCATTTCACCTTGGAATTCATATGAAAGCAGCTACAGACCCTTGGAGGTGCTTACAGAACTCTGGAAACTCACAAACTGAAGTAAGCTTAATGTCTAAGAAGGTGTATAAGATACGAGGATTATATCAACAAAGAGCCTTGCTAACAGCAACACATTGTTTAATGACAGGAGAATGGTGTTGAAACATCAGAGAAAATAGGTTGCTATAGGTTACCGGCCTACCTCAGTGCCAGTGACTTGTCTTTTTTCAAAGAAGGCTGAGAAGCTTTGAAACAGGAAGTGCTGACGTCATCAAGTGGTCAGGGCCAGGTGAGTAGGCCCACGTGCACCGGTGATAATTATGTGGGCCTGAGTCAATCTGGGAGGAAGTTCATGCCTTAATTGAGGCTGCATACTGCCGATTGACAGCAGGTGTCGGAGGTGAGACCAGGGCCACTGTGTGCGGTGAGCAAGACAGCTGTTGTGGGAAGCTCTTCCAAAGACACCCCACCCCCTGAGACCACCTGCAGACCAGCTCTCTCCTCAGGCCTGTGGCCAGCCAAGTGAGGGGAGAGGGGCCTGTCTCCCGGATGCAAGTTGTCTGGTGACCAGAATTCTACATTCCGTACTGCCCTGTGACTCAGCCAGTGACCTCAAGGGTGCAGGGCTCTATGGCCTGTATGCTTTCCTTTAAGCAGGCTGACCTGCAGACCCCTCAGGGCTTTGGACTTTTGCCAAGGCAAGAGCCTACAAGATCCCTAATGACACCCGAGGGATGATGCGGGAAAGCATTTTCTGGAGACCAGGGCACGTGTCTTCAAACCCGCCAGCCCTGCCGGTTAGGGTTAGAGTTAGGGTTAGGGTTAGGGTTAGGGTTAGGGTTAGGGTTAGGGGTAAGGGTAGGGTTAGGGGTAGGGCTAGGGCTGGGGCTAGGGCTAGGGCTAGGGCTAGGGTTAGGGTTAGGGTTAGGGGTAAGGGTAGGGTTAGGGCTAGGGCTAGGGCTAGGTCTAGTGCTAGGGATAGGGCTAGGGTTAGGGTTAGGGTTAGGGTTAGGGCTAGGGCTGGGGCTAGGGCTAGGGCTAGGGCTAGGTCTAGGTCTAGGGCTAAGAATAGGGTTAGGGATAGGGCTAGGGTTAGGGTTAGGGTTAGGGTTAGGGCTAGGGCTGGGGCTAGGGCTAGGGCTAGGGCTAGGTCTAGGTCTAGGGCTTCGGCTAGGGTTAGGGTTAGGGTTAGGGTTAGCATATGGGTTCTGGGAGAGTTTATCATGTACCAGCCTTTGAATTCACGGTGAAAGAGATGCCCTCACTGGAGTATGAGTGTAACACGGCGAATTGAAAACTACAGGCCACAAACATTTTAGAATGGTACTTCCTACACTAGAAATGCATGTTCAACTAGATGTAGGACCCGAATAACGTAATGTTGGCATTGGTGAAACCAGTTACAAGGCTGATAATTTAATGTGGTACAGTTTCCCTTTGATTTTAATTGTCAAATTGGCTTGTTGTTTGCGGGGTGGGGAAAGCTGGTGAAAAATTTCACAACTCCTCTTCACAGGACTGTACGACAGTATCTGAGTACTTGAAGAAGTCACCGAAACTGGTTTGGCTCAGTGGTAGAGCGTCGGTCTGCGGACTGAAAGGTGCTGGGTTCGATTCTGGTCAATGGCATGTACCTTGGTTGCGGGTACATCCCCAGTAGGGGATGTGCAGGAGGCAGCTGGTCGATGTTTCTCTCTCATAGATGTTCCTGGCTCTCTATCTCTCTCCCTTCCTCTGTAAAATAACAATAAAATATATATTTTTTAAAAAAGAACCAAGAGAGGTGAACAATAGCCAAGCTTGTGTTCAATTAGTAGTAAAGTCAACAAAAGGCCCTTATGATAACTGTATGAAAATGGAAAACCTGCCAGATCTCCAAATAAAAGAGCAGGACAATGTATGTGATAATAGTTCTTTCGCGTGCTGGTAGTAATGTAAAAAAAAAATGTCATTTCACCTTGGAATTCATATGAAAGCAGCTACAGACCCTTGGAGGTGCTTACAGAACTCTGGAAACTCACAAACTGAAGTAAGCTTAATGTCTAAGAAGGTGTATAAGATACGAGGATTACATCAACAAAGAGCCTTGCTAACAGCAACACATTGTTTAATGACAGGAGAATGGTGTTGAAACATCAGAGAAAATAGGTTGCTATAGGTTACCGGCCTACCTCAGTGCCAGTGACTTGTCTTTTTTCAAAGAAGGCTGAGAAGCTTTGAAACAGGAAGTGCTGACGTCATCAAGTGGTCAGGGCCAGGTGAGTAGGCCCATGTGCACCGGTGATAATTATGTGGGCCTGAGTCAATCTGGGAGGAAGTTCATGCCTTAATTGAGGCTGCATACTGCCGATTGACAGCAGGTGTCGGAGGGGAGACCAGGGCCACTGTGTGCGGTGAGCAAGACAGCTGTTGTGGGAAGCTCTTCCAAAGACACCCCACCCCCTGAGACCACCTGCAGACCAGCTCTCTCTTCAGGCCTGTGGCCAGCCAAGTGAGGGGAGAGGGGCCTGTCTCCCGGATGCAAGGTTGTCTGGTGACCAGAATTCTACATTCCGTACTGCCCTGTGACTGAGCCAGTGACCTCAAGGGTGCAGGGCTCTATGGCCTGTATGCTTTCCTTTAAGCAGGCTGACCTGCAGACCCCTCAGGGCTTTGGACTTTTGCCAAGGCAAGAGCCTACAAGATCCCTAAGGACACCCGAGGGATGATGCGGGAAAGCATTTTCTGGAGACCAGGGCACGTGTCTTCAAACCCGCCAGCCCTGCCGGTTAGGGTTAGAGTTAGGGTTAGGGTTAGGGTTAGGGTTAGGGGTAAGGGTAGGGTTAGGGGTAGGGCTAGGGCTGGGGCTACGGCTAGGGCTAGGGCTAGGGTTAGGGTTAGGGTTAGGGGTAAGGGTAGGGTTAGGGGTAGGGCTAGGGCTAGGTCTAGTGCTAGGGATAGGGCTAGGGTTAGGGTTAGGGTTAGGGTTAGGGCTAGGGCTGGGGCTAGGGCTAGGGCTAGGGCTAGGTCTAGGGCTAAGAATAGGGTTAGGGTTAGGGTTAGGGTTTGGGTTAGGGTTAGGGTTAGGGCTAGGGATAGGGCTTCGGCTAGGGTAAGGGTTAGGGTTAGGGTTAGCATATGGGTTCTGGGAGAGTTTATCATGTACCAGCCTTTGAATTCACGGTGAAAGAGATGCCCTCAATGGAGTATGAGTGTAACACGGCGAATTGAAAACTACAGGCCACAAACATTTTAGAATGGTACTTCCTACACTAGAAATGCATGTTCAACTAGATGTAGGACCCGAATAACATAATGTTGGCATTGGTAAAACCAGTTAAAAGGCTGATAATTTAATGTGGTACAGTTTCCCTTTGATTTTAATTGTCAAATTGGCTTGGTGTTTGCGGGGTGGGGAAAGCTGGTGAAAAATTTCACAACTCCTCTTCACAGGACTGTACGACAGTATCTGAGTACTTGAAGAAGTCACCGAAACTGGTTTGGCTCAGTGGTAGAGCATCGGTCTGCGGACTGAAAGGTGCTGGGTTCGATTCTGGTCAATGGCATGTACCTTGGTTGCGGGTACATCCCCAGTAGGGGATGTGCAGGAGGCAGCTGGTCGATGTTTCTCTCTCATAGATGTTCCTGGCTCTCTATCTCTCTCCCTTCCTCTGTAAAATAACAATAAAATATATATTTTTTAAAGAAGAACCAAGAGAGGTGAACAATAGCCAAGCTTGTGTTCAATTAGTAGTAAAGTCAACAAAAGGCCCTTATGATAACTGTATGAAAATGGAAAACCTGCCAGATCTCCAAATAAAAGAGCAGGACAATGTATGTGATAATAGTTCTTTCGCGTGCTGGTAGTAATGTAAAAAAAAATGTCATTTCACCTTGGAATTCATATGAAAGCAGCTACAGACCCTTGGAGGTGCTTACAGAACTCTGGACACTCACAAACTGAAGTAAGCTTAATGTCTAAGAAGGTGTATAAGATACGAGGATTACATCAACAAAGAGCCTTGCTAACAGCAACACATTGTTTAATGACAGGAGAATGGTGTTGAAACATCAGAGAAAATAGGTTGCTATAGGTTACCGGCCTACCTCAGTGCCAGTGACTTGTCTTTTTTCAAAGAAGGCTGAGAAGCTTTGAAACAGGAAGTGCTGACGTCATCAAGTGGTCAGGGCCAGGTGAGTAGGCCCACGTGCACCGGTGATAATTATGTGGGCCTGAGTCAATCTGGGAGGAAGTTCATGCCTTAATTGAGGCTGCATACTGCTGATTGACAGCAGGTGTCGGAGGGGAGACCAAGGCCACTGTGTGCGGTGAGCAAGACAGCTGTTGTGGGAAGCTCTTCCAAAGACACCCCACCCCCTGAGACCACCTGCAAACCAGCTCTCTCCTCAGGCTTGTGGCCAACCAAGTGAGGGGAGAGGGGCCTGTCTCCCGGATGCTAGGTTGTCTAGTGACCAGAGTTCTACATTCCGTACTGCCCTGTGACTGAGCCAGTGACCTCAAGGGTGCAGGGCTCTATGGCCTGTATGCTTTCCTTTAAGCAGGCTGACCTGCAGACCCCTCAGGGCTTTGGACTTTTGCCAAGGCAAGAGCCTACAAGATCCCTAAGGACACCCGAGGGATGATGCGGGAAAGCATTATCTGGAGACCAGGGCACGTGTCTTCAAACCCGCCAGCCCTGCCGGTTAGGGTTAGAGTTAGGGTTAGGGTTAGGGTTAGGGTTAGGGTTAGGGGTAAGGGTAGGGTTAGGGGTAGGGCTAGGGCTGGGGCTAGGGCTGGGGCTAGGGCTAGGGTTAGGGTTAGGGTTAGGGGTAAGGGTAGGGTTAGGGGTAGGGCTAGGGCTAGGTCTAGTGCTAGGCATAGGGCTAGGGTTAGGGTTAGGGTTAGGGTTAGGGCTAAGGCTGGGGCAAGGGCTAGGGCTAGGGCTAGGTCTAGGGCTAAGAATAGGTTTAGGGTTAGGGTTAGGGTTTGGGTTAGGGTTAGGGTTAGGGCTAGGGATAGGGCTACGGCTAGGGTTAGGGTTAGGGTTAGGGTTAGCCTATGGGTTCTGGGAGAGTTTATCATGTACCAGCCTTTGAATTCACGGTGAAAGAGATGCCCTCACTGGAGTATGAGTGTAACACGGCGAATTGAAAACTACAGGCCACAAACATTTTAGAATGGTACTTCCTACACTAGAAATGCATGTTCAACTAGATGTAGGACCCGAATAACATAATGTTGGCATTGGTAAAACCAGTTATAAGGCTGATAATTTAATGTGGTACAGTTTCCCTTTGATTTTAATTGTCAAATTGGCTTGGTGTTTGCGGGGTGGGGAAAGCTGGTGAAAAATTTCACAACTCCTCTTCACAGGACTGTACGACAGTATCTGAGTACTTGAAGAAGTCACCGAAACCGGTTTGGCTCAGTGGTAGAGCGTCGGTCTGCGGACTGAAAGGTGCTGGGTTCGATTCTGGTCAATGGCATGTACCTTGGTTGCGGGTACATCCCCAGTAGGGGATGTGCAGGAGGCAGCTGGTCGATGTTTCTCTCTCATAGATGTTCCTGGCTCTCTATCTCTCTCCCTTCCTCTGTAAAATATCAATAAAATATATATTTTTTAAAGAAGAACCAAGAGAGGTGAACAATAGCCAAGCTTGTGTTCAATTAGTAGTAAAGTCAACAAAAGGCCCTTATGATAACTGTATGAAAATGGAAAACCTGCCAGATCTCCAAATAAAAGAGCAGGACAATGTATGTGATAATAGTTCTTTCGCGTGCTGGTAGTAATGTAAAAAAAAAATGTCATTTCACCTTGGAATTCATATGAAAGCAGCTACAGACCCTTGGAGGTGCTTACAGAACTCTGGAAACTCACAAACTGAAGTAAGCTTAATGTCTAAGAAGGTGTATAAGATACGAGGATTACATCAACAAAGAGCCTTGCTAACAGCAACTCATTGTTTAATGACAGGAGAATGGTGTTGAAACATCAGAGAAAATAGGTTGCTATAGGTTACCGGCCTACCTCAGTGCCAGTGACTTGTCTTTTTTCAAAGAAGGCTGAGAAGCTTTGAAACAGGAAGTGCTGACGTCATCAAGTGGTCAGGGCCAGGTGAGTAGGCCCACGTGCACCGGTGATAATTATGTGGGCCTGAGTCAATCTGGGAGGAAGTTCATGCCTTAATTGAGGCTGCATACTGCTGATTGACAGCAGGTGTCGGAGGGGAGACCAAGGCCACTGTGTGCGGTGAGCAAGACAGCTGTTGTGGGAAGCTCTTCCAAAGACACCCCACCCCCTGAGACCACCTGCAGACCAGCTCTCTCCTCAGGCCTGTGGCCAGCCAAGTGAGGGGAGAGGGGCCTGTCTCCCGGATGCTAGGTTGTCTGGTGACCAGAGTTCTACATTCCGTACTGCCCTGTGACTGAGCCAGTGACCTCAAGGGTGCAGGGCTCTATGGCCTGTATGCTTTCCTTTAAGCAGGCTGACCAGCCGACCCCTCAGGGCTTTGGACTATTGCCAAGGCAAGAGCCTACAAGATCCCTAAGGACACCCGAGGGATGATGCGGGAAAGCATTTTCTGGAGACCAGGGCACGTGTCTTCAAACCCGCCAGCCCTGCCGGTTAGGGTTAGAGTTAGGGTTAGGGTTAGGGTTAGGGTTAGGGTTAGGGGTAAGGGTAGGGTTAGGGGTAGGGCTAGGGCTGGGGCTAGGGCTAGGGCTAGGGCTAGGGTTAGGGTTAGGGTTAGGGGTAAGGGTATGGTTAGGGGTAGGGCTAGGTCTAGTGCTAGGGATAGGGCTAGGGTTAGGGTTAGGGTTAGGGCTAGGGTTGGGGCTAGGGCTAGGGCTAGGGCTAGGTCTAGGGCTAAGAATAGGGTTAGGGTTAGGGTTAGGGTTTGGGTTAGGGTTAGGGCTAGGGATAGGGCTATGGCTAGGGTTAGGGTTAGGGTTAGGGTTAGCATATGGGTTCTGGGAGAGTTTATCATGTACCAGCCTTTGAATTCACGGTGAAAGAGATGCCCTCACTGGAGTATGAGTGTAACACGGCGAATTGAAAACTACAGGCCACAAACATTTTAGAATGGTACTTCCTACACTAGAAATGCATGTTCAACTAGATGTAGGACCCGAATAACATAATGTTGGCATTGGTAAAACCAGTTACAAGGCTGATAATTTAATGTGGTACAGTTTCCCTTTGATTTTAATTGTCAAATTGGCTTGGTATTTGCGGGGTGGGGAAAGCTGGAGAAAAATTTCACAACTCCTCTTCACAGGACTGTAGGACAGTATCTGAGTACTTGAAGAAGTCACCGAAACTGGTTTGGCTCAGTGGTAGAGCGTCGGTCTGCGGACTGAAAGGTGCTGGGTTCGATTCTGGTCAATGGCATGTACCTTGGTTGCGGGTACATCCCCAGGAGGGGATGTGCAGGAGGCAGCTGTTCGATGTTTCTCTCTCATAGATGTTCCTGGCTCTCTATCTCTCTCCCTTCCTCTGTAAAATATCAATAAAATATATATTTTTTAAAAAAGAACCAAGAGAGGTGAACAATAGCCAAGCTTGTGTTCAATTAGTAGTAAAGTCAACAAAAGGCCCTTATGATAACTGTATGAAAATGGAAAACCTGCCAGATCTCCAAATAAAAGAGCAGGACAATGTATGTGATAATAATTCTTTCGCGTGCTGGTAGTAATGTAAAAAAAAAATGTCATTTCACCTTGGAATTCATATGAAAGCAGCTACAGACCCTTGGAGATGCTTACAGAACTCTGGACACTCACAAACTGAAGTAAGCTTAATGTCTAAGAAGGTGTATAAGATACGAGGATTACATCAACAAAGAGCCTTGCTAACAGCAACACATTGTTTAATGACAGGAGAATGGTGTTGAAACATCAGAGAAAATAGGTTGCTATAGGTTACCGGCCTACCTCAGTGCCAGTGACTTGTCTTTTTTCAAAGAAGGCTGAGAAGCTTTGAAACAGGAAGTGCTGACGTCATCAAGTGGTCAGGGCCAGGTGAGTAGGCCCACGTGCACCGGTGATAATTATGTGGGCCTGAGTCAATCTGGGAGGAAGTTCATGCCTTAATTGAGGCTGCATACTGCAGATTGACAGCAGGTGTCGGAGGGGAGACCAGGGCCACTGTGTGCGGTGAGCAAGACAGCTGTTGTGGGAAGCTCTTCCAAAGACACCCCACCCCCTGAGACCAACTGCAGACCAGCTCTCTCCTCAGGCCTGTGGCCAGCCAAGTGAGGGGAGAGGGGCCTGTCTCCCGGATGCAAGGTTGTCTGGTGACCAGAGTTCTACATTCCGTACTGCCCTGTGACTGAGCCAGTGACCTCAAGGGTGCAGGGCTCTATGGCCTGTATGCTTTCCTTTAAGCAGGCTGACCTGCCGACCCCTCAGGGCTTTGGACTTTTGCCAAGGCAAGAGCCTACAAGATCCCTAAGGACACCCGAGGGATGATGCGGGAAAGCATTTTCTGGAGACCAGGGCACGTGTCTTCAAACCCGCCAGCCCTGCCGGTTAGGGTTAGAGTTAGGGTTAGGGTTAGGGTTAGGGTTAGGGTTAGGGGTAAGGGTAGGGTTAGGGGTAGGGCTAGGGCTGGGGCTAGGGCTAGGGCTAGGGCTAGGGTTAGGGTTAGGGGTAAGGGTATGGTTAGGGGTAGGGCTAGGTCTAGTGCTAGGGATAGGGCTAGGGTTAGGGTTAGGGTTAGGGCTAGGGCTGGGGCTAGGGCTAGGGCTAGGGCTAGGTCTAGGGCTAAGAATAGGGTTAGGGTTAGGGTTAGGGTTTGGGTTAGGGTTAGGGCTAGGGATAGGGCTATGGCTAGGGTTAGGGTTTGGGTTAGGGTTAGGGCTAGGAATAGGGCTATGGCTAGGGTTAGGGTTAGGGTTAGGGTTAGCATATGGGTTCTGGGAGAGTTTATCATGTACCAGCCTTTGAATTCACGGTGAAAGAGATGCCCTCACTGGAGTATGAGTGTAACACGGCGAATTGAAAACTACAGGCCACAAACATTTTAGAATGGTACTTCCTACACTAGAAATGCATGTTCAACTAGATGTAGGACCCGAATAACATAATGTTGGCATTGGAAAAACCAGTTACAAGGCTGATAATTTAATGTGGTACAGTTTCCCTTTGATTTTAATTGTCAAATTGGCTTGGTATTTGCGGGGTGGGGAAAGCTGGAGAAAAATTTCACAACTCCTCTTCACAGGACTGTAGGACAGTATCTGAGTACTTGAAGAAGTCACCGAAACTGGTTTGGCTCAGTGGTAGAGCGTCGGTCTGCGGACTGAAAGGTGCTGGGTTCGATTCTGGTCAATGGCATGTACCTTGGTTGCGGGTACATCCCCAGGAGGGGATGTGCAGGAGGCAGCTGTTCGATGTTTCTCTCTCATAGATGTTCCTGGCTCTCTATCTCTCTCCCTTCCTCTGTAAAATATCAATAAAATATATATATTTTTAAAAAGAACCAAGAGAGGTGAACAATAGCCAAGCTTGTGTTCAATTAGTAGTAAAGTCAACAAAAGGCCCTTATGATAACTGTATGAAAATGGAAAACCTGCCAGATCTCCAAATAAAAGAGCAGGACAATGTATGTGATAATAATTCTTTCGCGTGCTGGTAGTAATGTAAAAAAAAAAATGTCATTTCACCTTGGAATTCATATGAAAGCAGCTACAGACCCTTGGAGATGCTTACAGAACTCTGGACACTCACAAACTGAAGTAAGCTTAATGTCTAAGAAGGTGTATAAGATACGAGGATTACATCAACAAAGAGCCTTGCTAACAGCAACACATTGTTTAATGACAGGAGAATGGTGTTGAAACATCAGAGAAAATAGGTTGCTATAGGTTACCGGCCTACCTCAGTGCCAGTGACTTGTCTTTTTTCAAAGAAGGCTGAGAAGCTTTGAAACAGGAAGTGCTGACGTCATCAAGTGGTCAGGGCCAGGTGAGTAGGCCCACGTGCACCGGTGATAATTATGTGGGCCTGAGTCAATCTGGGAGGAAGTTCATGCCTTAATTGAGGCTGCATACTGCAGATTGACAGCAGGTGTCGGAGGGGAGACCAGGGCCACTGTGTGCGGTGAGCAAGACAGCTGTTGTGGGAAGCTCTTCCAAAGACACCCCACCCCCTGAGACCAACTGCAGACCAGCTCTCTCCTCAGGCCTGTGGCCAGCCAAGTGAGGGGAGAGGGGCCTGTCTCCCGGATGCAAGGTTGTCTGGTGACCAGAGTTCTACATTCCGTACTGCCCTGTGACTGAGCCAGTGACCTCAAGGGTGCAGGGCTCTATGGCCTGTATGCTTTCCTTTAAGCAGGCTGACCTGCCGACCCCTCAGGGCTTTGGACTTTTGCCAAGGCAAGAGCCTACAAGATCCCTAAGGACACCCGAGGGATGATGCGGGAAAGCATTTTCTGGAGACCAGGGCACGTGTCTTCAAACCCGCCAGCCCTGCCGGTTAGGGTTAGAGTTAGGGTTAGGGTTAGGGTTAGGGTTAGGGTTAGGGGTAAGGGTAGGGTTAGGGGTAGGGCTAGGGCTGGGGCTAGGGCTAGGGCTAGGGCTAGGGTTAGGGTTAGGGGTAAGGGTATGGTTAGGGGTAGGGCTAGGTCTAGTGCTAGGGATAGGGCTAGGGTTAGGGTTAGGGTTAGGGCTAGGGCTGGGGCTAGGGCTAGGGCTAGGGCTAGGTCTAGGGCTAAGAATAGGGTTAGGGTTAGGGTTAGGGTTTGGGTTAGGGTTAGGGCTAGGGATAGGGCTATGGCTAGGGTTAGGGTTTGGGTTAGGGTTAGGGCTAGGAATAGGGCTATGGCTAGGGTTAGGGTTAGGGTTAGGGTTAGCATATGGGTTCTGGGAGAGTTTATCATGTACCAGCCTTTGAATTCACGGTGAAAGAGATGCCCTCACTGGAGTATGAGTGTAACACGGCGAATTGAAAACTACAGGCCACAAACATTTTAGAATGGTACTTCCTACACTAGAAATGCATGTTCAACTAGATGTAGGACCCGAATAACATAATGTTGGCATTGGAAAAACCAGTTACAAGGCTGATAATTTAATGTGGTACAGTTTCCCTTTGATTTTAATTGTCAAATTGGCTTGGTATTTGCGGGGTGGGGAAAGCTGGAGAAAAATTTCACAACTCCTCTTCACAGGACTGTAGGACAGTATCTGAGTACTTGAAGAAGTCACCGAAACTGGTTTGGCTCAGTGGTAGAGCGTCGGTCTGCGGACTGAAAGGTGCTGGGTTCGATTCTGGTCAATGGCATGTACCTTGGTTGCGGGTACATCCCCAGGAGGGGATGTGCAGGAGGCAGCTGTTCGATGTTTCTCTCTCATAGATGTTCCTGGCTCTCTATCTCTCTCCCTTCCTCTGTAAAATATCAATAAAATATATATATTTTTAAAAAGAACCAAGAGAGGTGAACAATAGCCAAGCTTGTGTTCAATTAGTAGTAAAGTCAACAAAAGGCCCTTATGATAACTGTATGAAAATGGAAAACCTGCCAGATCTCCAAATAAAAGAGCAGGACAATGTATGTGATAATAATTCTTTCGCGTGCTGGTAGTAATGTAAAAAAAAAAATGTCATTTCACCTTGGAATTCATATGAAAGCAGCTACAGACCCTTGGAGATGCTTACAGAACTCTGGACACTCACAAACTGAAGTAAGCTTAATGTCTAAGAAGGTGTATAAGATACGAGGATTACATCAACAAAGAGCCTTGCTAACAGCAACACATTGTTTAATGACAGGAGAATGGTGTTGAAACATCAGAGAAAATAGGTTGCTATAGGTTACCGGCCTACCTCAGTGCCAGTGACTTGTCTTTTTTCAAAGAAGGCTGAGAAGCTTTGAAACAGGAAGTGCTGACGTCATCAAGTGGTCAGGGCCAGGTGAGTAGGCCCACGTGCACCGGTGATAATTATGTGGGCCTGAGTCAATCTGGGAGGAAGTTTATGCCTTAATTGAGGCTGCATACTGCCGATTGACAGCAGGTGTCGGAGGGGAGACCAGGGCCACTGTGTGCGGTGAGCAAGACAGCTGTTGTGGGAAGCTCTTCCAAAGACACCCCACCCCCTGAGACCACCTGCAGACCAGCTCTCTCCTCAGGCCTGTGGCCAGCCAAGTGAGGGGAGAGGGGCCTGTCTCCCGGATGCAAGGTTGTCTGGTGACCAGAGTTCTACATTCCGTACTGCCCTGTGACTGAGCCAGTGACCTCAAGGGTGCAGGGCTCTATGGCCTGTATGCTTTCCTTTAAGCAGGCTGACCTGCCGACCCCTCAGGGCTTTGGACTTTTGCCAAGGCAAGAGCCTACAAGATCCCTAAGGACACCCGAGGGATGATGCGGGAAAGCATTTTCTGGAGACCAGGGCACGTGTCTTCAAACCCGCCAGCCCTGCCGGTTAGGGTTAGAGTTAGGGTTAGGGTTAGGGTTAGGGTTAGGGGTAAGGGTAGGGTTAGGGGTAGGGCTAGGGCTGGGGCTAGGGCTAGGGCTAGGGCTAGGGTTAGGGTTAGGGTTAGGGGTAAGGGTATGGTTAGGGGTAGGGCTAGGTCTAGTGCTAGGGATAGGGCTAGGGTTAGGGTTAGGGTTAGGGCTAGGGCTGGGGCTAGGGCTAGGGCTAGGGCTAGGTCTAGGGCTAAGAATAGGGTTAGGGTTAGGGTTAGGGTTTGGGTTAGGGTTAGGGCTAGGGATAGGGCTATGGCTAGGGCTAGGGTTAGGGTTAGCGTTAGGGGTAAGGGTAGGGTTAGGGGTAGGGCTAGGGCTAGGTCTAGTGCTAGGGATACGGCTAGGGTTAGGGTTAGGGTTAGGGTTAGGGCTAGGGCTGGGGCTAGGACTAGGGCTAGGGCTAGGTCTATGGCTAAGAATAGGGTTATGGTTAGGGTTAGGGTTTGGGTTAGGGTTAGGGCTAGGGCTAGGGCTACGGCTAGGGTTAGGGTTAGGGTTAGCATGTGGGTTCTGGGAGAGTTTATCATGTACCAGCCTTTGAATTCACGGTGAAAGAGATGCCCTCACTGGAGTATGAGTGTAACACAGCGAATTGAAAACTACAGGCCACAAACATTTTAGAATGGTACTTCCTACACTAGAAATGCATGTTCAACTAGATGTAGGACCCGAATAACATAATGTTGGCATTGGTAAAACCAGTTACAAGGCTGATAATTTAATGTGGTACAGTTTCCCTTTGATTTTAATTGTCAAATTGGCTTGGTGTTTGCGGGGTGGGGAAAGCTGGTGAAAAATTTCACAACTCCTCTTCACAGGACTGTACGACAGTATCTGAGTACTTGAAGAAGTCACCGAAACCGGTTTGGCTCAGTGGTAGAGCGTCGGTCTGCGGACTGTAAGGTGCTGGGTTCGATTCTGGTCAATGGCATGTACCTTGGTTGCGGGTACATCCCCAGTAGGGGATGTGCAGCAGGCAGCTGGTCGATGTTTCTCTCTCATAGATGTTCCTGGCTCTCTATCTCTCTCCCTTCCTCTGTAAAATATCAATAAATTATATATTTTTTAAAAAGAACCAAGAGAGGTGAACAATAGCCAAGCTTGTGTTCAATTAGTAGTAAAGTCAACAAAAGGCCCTTATGATAACTGTATGAAAATGGAAAACCTGCCAGATCTCCAAATAAAAGAGCAGGACAATGTATGTGATAATAATTCTTTCGCGTGCTGGTAGTAATGTAAAAAAAAAAAATGTCATTTCACCTTGGAATTCATATGAAAGCAGCTACAGACCCTTGGAGGTGCTTACAGAACTCTGGAAACTCACAAACTGAAGTAAGCTTAATGTCTAAGAAGGTGTATAAGATACGAGGATTACATCAACAAAGAGCCTTGCTATCAGCAACACATTGTTTAATGACAGGAGAATGGTGTTGAAACACCAGAGAAAATAGGTTGCTATAGGTTACCGGCCTACCTCAGTGCCAGTGACTTGTCTTTTTTCAAAGAAGGCTGAGAAGCTTTGAAACAGGAAGTGCTGACGTCATCAAGTGGTCAGGGCCAGGTGAGTAGGCCCACGTGCACCGGTGATAATTATGTGGGCCTGAGTCAATCTGGGAGGAAGTTCATGCCTTAATTGAGGCTGCATACTGCCGATTGACAGCAGGTGTCAGAGGGGAGACCAGGGCCACTGTGTGCGGTGAGCAAGACAGCTGTTGTGGGAAGCTCTTCCAAAGACACCCCACCCCCTGAGACCACCTGCAGACCAGCTCTCTCCTCAGGCCTGTGGCCAGCCAAGTGAGGGGAGAGGGGCCTGTCTCCCGGATGCTAGGTTGTCTGGTGACCAGAGTTCTACATTCCGTACTGCCCTGTGACTGAGCCAGAGACCTCAAGGGTGCAGGGCTCTATGGCCTGTATGCTTTCCTTTAAGCAGGCTGACCTGCAGACCCCTCAGGGCTTTGGACTTTTGCCAAGGCAAGAGCCTACAAGTTCCCTAAGGACACCCGAGAGATGATGCGGGAAAGCATTTTCTGGAGACCAGGGCACGTGTCTTCAAACCCGCCAGCCCTGCCGGTTAGGGTTAGAGTTAGGGTTAGGTTTAGGGTTAGGGTTAGGGGTAAGGGTAGGTTTAGGGGTAGGGCTAGGGCTGGGGCTAGGGCTAGGGCTAGGGTTAGGGTTAGGGTTAGGGTT
The DNA here is from genome assembly GCA_963924515.1 of Vespertilio murinus. Lineage (NCBI taxonomy): Eukaryota > Metazoa > Chordata > Mammalia > Chiroptera > Vespertilionidae > Vespertilio > Vespertilio murinus. Next base: position 51,915,486 of record OZ004710.1, read on the forward strand.
AGGGGTAAGGTAGGGTTAGCGGTAGGGCTAGGGCTAGGTCTAGTGCTAGGGATAGGGCTTGGGTTAGGGTTAGGGTTAGGGTTAGGGCTAGGGCTGGGGCTAGGGCTAGGGCTAGGGCTAGGTCTATGGCCTAGAATAGGGTTAGGGTTAGGGTTAGGGTTAGGGTTTGGGTTAGGGTTAGGGCTAGGGCTAGGGCTACGGCTAGGGTTAGGGTTAGGGTTAGCATGTGGGTTCTGGGAGAGTTTGTCATGTACCAGCCTTTGAATTCACGGTGAAAGAGATGCCATCACTGGAGAATGAGTGTATCACTGAGAAGTGAAAACTAGAGGCCACAAACATTTTAGAAGGGTTCTTGATTCCTACACTAGAAATACACGTTCAACTGGATGTAAGACCCGATGAACACAATGTTGTCATTGGGAAAACCAGGTAAAAGACTGAGAATTTCATGTGGTACTGTTTCCCTTTGATTTTAACTGTAAAATTGTCTTGGTGTTTGTGAGGCGGGGAAAGCTGGTGAAAACTTTCACAACTCCTCTTCGAAGACATGTAAAACAGTATCTGAGTACTTCAAGAAGTAAGAGAGGTAAATAATAGCCAAGTGTGTGTTCAAATAGTAGTAAAGTCCTCAAAAGGGTCCTCTGGTACCTGTATGAAAATGGAAAGCCTCCCAGAGCTCCCAAAAACAGAGAAGGCAAATGGATGTGAGAGAGTGTTCCCCTGAAGGTGACATTCGTTTGGGAAGGTCCGCATCTCACCAGCATATGAAAATACTGAGAATGTGCCTTCAAAGAGCCTAGAAAGGCACTATAGTCGTTACAGTGTAATAATGTTCTTTCAGTTGCTTGTAGTAATGGAAAACAGGTCGTTTCACATTGGAATTCACAATAAAACAGCTACAGACACTTGGAGGTGCTTAATACAACTCTGGAAAGTCACAAACTGAAGTTAGCTTAATGTCTAAGAACCAGAATAAAACACGAGGATTACATCAACAATGAGCCTTGGTATCTACAACACACTGTTTAATGACAGGAGAATCGTGTGGAAACATCAGAGAACCCAGGTTGATGTAGGTTACCTGTGTACCTCAGTGCCAATGACTTGTCTTTTGTCAAAGAATGCTGAGAAGCTTTGAAACAGGAGGTGCTGACGTCATCAAGTGGTCAGGGGCCAGGTGAGTTGGCCCACGTTCCCAGGTGATCATTATTTGTTCCCGAGCCAACCGGGGAGATTTGATGCTACCAATGTGAGGAATAGAAGGCATACTCAGTTTAAGGTGTTAGAGCCAGCTTCTGGGGCTAGAGTTAGGGTTAGCATACGGTTTCCTGGAGAGATTATCATGTATCAGCCTTTGAATTCACAGCGAAAGAGATGCCATCACTGGAGCATGAGTGTATCACTGAGAAGTGAAAACTACAGGTCACAAACATTTTAGAAGGGTTCTTGCTTCCTACACTAGATATACACGTTCAACTGGATGTAAGACCCGAAGAACACAATGTTGGCATTGGGAAAACCACGTAAAAGACTGAGAATTTCATGTGGTACTGTTTCCCTTTGATTTTAAATGTCAAATGGACTTGGTGTTTGTGAGGCGGGGAAAGCTGGTGAAAACTTTCACAACTCCTCTTCGTAGACCTGTAAAACAGTATCTGAGTACTTCAAGAAGTAAGAGAGGTAAATAATAGCCAAGAGTGTGTTCAAATAGTAGTAAAGTCCTCAAAAGGCGCTTATGATACCTGTATGAAAATGGAAAGCCTGCCAGAGCTCCAAATAACAGAGAAGGCAAATGGATGTGAGACAGTGTTCCCCTGAAAGTGACATTCGTTTGGGAACGTCCCCATCTCACCAGCATGTTAAAATACAGAGAATGTGCCTTCAAAGAGCCTAGAAAGGCACTATAGTCATTACAGTGTAATAATGTTCTTTCAGTTGCTTGTAGTAATGTAAAACAGTTGTTTCACATTGGAATTCACATTAAAACAGCTACAGACACTTGGAGGTGCTCAATACAACTCTGGAAAGTCACAAACTGAAGTTAGCTTAATATCTAAGAACGAGCATAAAACAGGAGATTACATCAACAAAGAGCCTTGGTATCTGCATCACACTGTTTAATGACAGGAGAATCGTGTGGAAACATCAGAGAACCCAGGTTGATGTAGGTTACCTGTGTACCTCAGTGCCAATGACTTGTCTTTTGTCAAAGAATGCTGAGAAGCTTTGAAACAGGAAGTGCTGACGTCATCAAGTGGTCAGGGGCCAGGTGAACTGGCTCACATGCCCAGGTGATCATTATTTGTTCCTGAGTCAACCGGGGAGGTTTGATGCCACCAATGTGAGGAATAGAGGGCATACTCAGTTTAAGGTATTAGGGCCAGCTTCTGGGGTTGGGGTTAGGGTTAGCATATGGTTTCCTGGAGAGATTATCATGTATCAGCCTTTGAATTCACAGTGAAAGACATGCCATCTCTGGAGCATGAGTGTATCACTGAGAAGTGAAAACTTCATGCCACAAACATTTTAGAAGGGTTCTTGCTTCCTACACTAGAAATACACGTTCAACTGGATGAAAGACCCGAAGAACACAATGTTAGCATTGGGAAAACCAGGTAAAAGGCTGAGAATTTCATGTGGTACTGTTTCCCTTTGATTTTAACTATAAAATTGATTTGGTGTTTGTGAGGCGGGGAAAGCTGGTGAAAACTTTCACAACTCCTCTTCGTGGACCTGTAAAACAGTATCTGAGTACTTCAAGAAGTAAGAGAGGTCAATAATAGCCAAGAGTGTGTTCAAATAGTAGTAAAGTCCTCAAAAGGGCCCTCTGGTACCTGTATGAAAATGGAAAGCCTCCCAGAGCTCCCAAAAACAGAGAAGGCAAATGGATGTGAGAGAGTGTTCCCCTGAAGGTGACATTCGTTTGGGAAGGTCCGCATCTCACCAGCATATGAAAATACTGAGAATGTGCCTTCAAAGAGCCTAGAAAGGCACTATAGTCATTACAGTGTAATAATGTTCTTTCAGTTGCTTGTGGTAATGTAAAACACGTCGTTTCACATTGGAATTCACAATAAAACAGCTAAAGACACTTGGAGGTGCTTAATACAACTCTGGAAAGTCACAAACTGAAGTTAGCTTAATGTCTAAGAACCAGAATAAAACACGAGGATTACATCAACAAAGAGCCTTGGTATCTACAACACACTGTTTAATGACAGGAGAATCATGTGGAAACATCAGAGAACCCAGGTTGATGTAGGTTACCTGTGTACCTCAGTGCCAATGACTTGTCTTTTGTCAAAGAATGCTGAGAAGCTTTGAAACAGGAGGTGCTGACGTCATCAAGTGGTCAGGGGCCAGGTGAGTTGGCCCACGTGCCCAGGTGATCATTATTTGTTCCCGAGCCAACCGGGGAGATTTGATGCCACCAATGTGAGGAATAGAGGGCATACTCAGTTTAAGGTGTTAGGGCCAGCTTCTGGGGCTAGAGTTAGGGTTAGCATATGGTTTCCTGGAGAGATTATCATGTATCAGCCTTTGAATTCACAGTGAAAGAGATGCCATCACTGGAGCATGAGTGTATCACTGAGAAGTGAAAACTACAGGCCACAAACATTTTAGAAGGGTTCTTGCTTCCTACACTAGAAATACACGTTCAACTGGATGAAAGACCCGAAGAACACAATGTTGGCATTGGGAAAACCAGGTAAAAGACTGAGAATTTCATGTGGTACTGTTTCCTTTGATTTTAACTGTCATATTGACTTGGTGTTTGTGAGGCGGGGAAAGCTGGTGAAAACTTTCACAACTCCTCTTCGAAGACATGTAAAACAGTATCTGAGTACTTCAAGAAGTAAGAGAGGTAAATAATAGCCAAGAGTGTGTTCAAATAGTAGTAAAGTCCTCCAAAGGGCCCTATGATACCTGTATGAAAATGGAAAGCCTGCCAGAGCTCCAAATAACAGAGAAGGCAAATGGATGTGAGACAGTGTTCCCCTGAAGGTGACATTCGTTTGGGAACGTCCCCATCTCACCAGCATGTTAAAATACTGAGAATGTGCCTTCAAAGAGCCTAGAAAGGCACTATAGTCATTAGAGTGAAATAATGTTCTCTCAGTTGCTTGTAGTAATGTAAAACACGTCGTTTCACATTGGAATTCACATTAAAACAGCTACAGACACTTGGAGGTGCTCAATACAACTCTGGAAAGTCACAAACTGAAGTTAGCTTAATGTCTAAGATCGAGCATAAAACACGAGGATTACATCAACAAAGAGCCTTGCTATCTGCAACACACTGTTTAATGACAGGAGAATCGTGTGGAAACGTCAGAGAACCCAGGTTGATGTAGGTTACCTGTGTACCTCAGTGCCAATGACTTGTCTTTTGTCAAAGAATGCTGAGAAGCTTTGAAACAGGAAGTGCTGACGTCATCAAGTTGTCAGGGGCCAGGTGAACTGGCCCACGTGCCCAGGTGATCATTATTTGTTCCTGAGCCAACCGGGAAGGTTTGATGCCACCAATGTGAGGAATAGAGGGCATACTCAGTTTAAGGTGTTAGGGCCAGCTTCTGGGGCTAGAGTTAGGGTTAGCATATGGTTTCCTGGAGAGATTATCATGTATCAGCCTTTGAATTCACAGTGAAAGAGATGCCATCTCTGGAGCATGAGTGTATCACTGAGAAGTGAAAACTACAGGCCACAAAATTTTAGAAGGGTTCTTGCTTCCTACACTAGAAATACACGTTCAACTGGATGCAAGACCCGAACAACACAATGTTGGCATTGGGAAAACCAGGTAAAAGACTGGAATTTCATGTGGTACTGTTTCCCTTTGATTTTAACTGTCAAATAGACTTGGTGTTTGTGAGGCCGGGAAAGCTGGTGAAAACTTTCGCAACTCCTCTTCGTAGACCTGTAAAACAGTATCTGAGTACTTCAAGAAGTAAGAGAGGTAAATAATAGCCAAGAGTGTGTTCAAATAGTAGTAAAGTCCTCAAAAGGCGCTTATGATACCTGTATGAAAATGGAAAGCCTGCCAGAGCTCCAAATAACAGAGAAGGCAAATGGATGTGAGACAGTGTTCCCCTGAAGGTGACATTCGTTTGGGAACGTCCCCATCTCACCAGCATGTTAAAATACTGAGAATGTGCCTTCAAAGAGCCCAGAAGGCACTATAGTCATTAGAGTGTAATAATGTTCTTTCAGTTGCTTGTAGTAATGTAAAACACGTCGTTTCACATTGGAATTCACATTAAAACAGCTACAGACACTTGGAGGTGCTCAATACAACTCTGGAAAGTCACAAACTGAAGTTAGCTTAATGTCTAAGAACCAGAATAAAACACGAGGATTACATCAACAAAGAGCCTTGGTATCTACAACACACTGTTTAATGACAGGAGAATCATGTGGAAACATCAGAGAACCCAGGTTGATGTAGGTTACCTGTGTACCTCAGTGCCAATGACTTGTCTTTTGTCAAAGAATGCTGAGAAGCTTTGAAACAGGAGGTGCTGACGTCATCAAGTGGTCAGGGGCCAGGTGAGTTGGCCCACGTTCCCAGGTGATCATTATTTGTTCCCGAGCCAACCAGGGAGATTTGATGCCACCAATGTGAGGAATAGAGGGCATACTCAGTTTAAGGTGTTAGGGCCAGCTTCTGGGGCTAGAGTTAGGGTTAGCATATGGTTTCCTGGAGAGATTATCATGTATCAGCCTTTGAATTCACAGTGAAAGAGATGCCATCACTGGAGCATGAGTGTATCACTGAGAAGTGAAAACTACAGGCCACAAACATTTTAGAAGGGTTCTTGCTTCCTACACTAGAAATACACGTTCAACTGGATGAAAGACCCGAAGAACACAATGTTGGCATTGGGAAAACCAGGTAAAAGACTGAGAATTTCATGTGGTACTGTTTCCTTTGATTTTAACTGTCATATTGACTTGGTGTTTGTGAGGCGGGGAAAGCTGGTGAAAACTTTCACAACTCCTCTTCGAAGACATGTAAAACAGTATCTGAGTACTTCAAGAAGTAAGAGAGGTAAATAATAGCCAAGAGTGTGTTCAAATAGTAGTAAAGTCCTCCAAAGGGCCCTATGATACCTGTATGAAAATGGAAAGCCTGCCAGAGTTCCAAATAACAGAGAAGGCAAATGGATGTGAGACAGTGTTCCCCTGAAGGTGACATTCGTTTGGGAACGTCCCCATCTCACCAGCATGTTAAAATACTGAGAATGTGCCTTCAAAGAGCCTAGAAAGGCACTATAGTCATTAGAGTGAAATAATGTTCTCTCAGTTGCTTGTAGTAATGTAAAACACGTCGTTTCACATTGGAATTCACATTAAAACAGCTACAGACACTTGGAGGTGCTCAATACAACTCTGGAAAGTCACAAACTGAAGTTAGCTTAATGTCTAAGATCGAGCATAAAACACGAGGATTACATCAACAAAGAGCCTTGCTATCTGCAACACACTGTTTAATGACAGGAGAATCGTGTGGAAACGTCAGAGAACCCAGGTTGATGTAGGTTACCTGTGTACCTCAGTGCCAATGACTTGTCTTTTGTCAAAGAATGCTGAGAAGCTTTGAAACAGGAAGTGCTGAAGTCATCAAGTGGTCAGGGGCCAGGTGAACTGGCCCACGTGCCCAGGTGATCATTATTTGTTCCTGAGCCAACCGGGAAGGTTTGATGCCACCAATGTGAGGAATAGAGGGCATACTCAGTTTAAGGTGTTAGGGCCAGCTTCTGGGGCTAGAGTTAGGGTTAGCATATGGTTTCCTGGAGAGATTATCATGTATCAGCCTTTGAATTCACAGTGAAAGAGATGCCATCTCTGGAGCATGAGTGTATCACTGAGAAGTGAAAACTACAGGCCACAAACATTTTAGAAGGGTTCTTGCTTCCTACACTAGAAATACACGTTCAACTGGATGCAAGACCCGAAGAACACAATGTTGGCATTGGGAAAACCAGGTAAAAGACTGAGAATTTCATGTGGTACTATTTCCTTTGATTTTAACTGTCATATTGACTTGGTGTTTGTGAGGCGGGGAAAGCTGGTGAAAACTTTCACAACTCCTCTTCGAAGACATGTAAAACAGTATCTGAGTACTTCAAGAAGTAAGAGAGGTAAATAATAGCCAAGAGTGTGTTCAAATAGTAGTAAAGTCCTCCAAAGGGCCCTATGATACCTGTATGAAAATGGAAAGCCTGCCAGAGCTCCAAATAACAGAGAAGGCAAATGGATGTGAGACAGTGTTCCCCTGAAGGTGACATTCGTTTGGGAACGTCCCCATCTCACCAGCATGTTAAAATACTGAGAATGTGCCTTCAAAGAGCCTAGAAAGGCACTATAGTCATTAGAGTGAAATAATGTTCTCTCAGTTGCTTGTAGTAATGTAAAACACGTCGTTTCACATTGGAATTCACATTAAAACAGCTACAGACACTTGGAGGTGCTCAATACAACTCTGGAAAGTCACAAACTGAAGTTAGCTTAATGTCTAAGATCGAGCATAAAACACGAGGATTACATCAACAAAGAGCCTTGCTATCTGCAACACACTGTTTAATGACAGGAGAATCGTGTTGAAACGTCAGAGAACTCAGGTTGATATAGGTTACCTGTGTACCTCAGTGCCAATGACTTGTCTTTTGTCAAAGAATGATGAGAAGCTTTGAAACAGGAAGTGCTGACGTCATCAAGTGGTCAGGGGCCAGGTGAGCTGGCCCACTTGCCCAGGTGATCATTATTTGGTCCTGAGCCAACCGGGGAGTTTTGATGCCACCAATGTGAGGAATACAGGGCATACTCAGTTTAAAGAGTTAGGGCCAGCTTCTGGGGCTAGGGTTAGGGATAGCATATGGTTTCCTGGAGAGATTATCATGTATCAGCCTTTGAATTCACAGTGAAAAAGATGCCATCACTGGAGCATGAGTGTATCACTGAGAAGTGAAAACTACAGGCCACAAACATTTTAGAAGGGTTCTTGCTTCCTACACTAGAAATACACTTTCAACTGGATGTAAGACCCAAAGAACACAATGTTGGCATAGGGAAAACCAGGTAAAAGACTGAGAATTTCATGTGGTACTGTTTCCCTTTGATTTTAACTGTCAAATTGAGTTGGTGTTTGTGAGGCGGGGAAAGCTGGTGAAAACTTTCACAACTCCTCTTCGTAGACCTGTAAAACAGTATCTGAGTACTTCAAGAAGTAAGAGAGGTAAATAATAGCCAAGAGTGTGTTCAAATAGTAGTAAAGTCCTCAAAAGGGCACTATGATACCTGTATGAAAATGGAAAGCCTGCCAGAGCTCCAAATAACAGAGAAGGCAAATGGATGTGAGACAGTGTTCCCCTGAAGGTGACATTCGTTTGGGAAAGTCCCCATCTCACCAGCATGTTAAAATACTGAGAATGTGCCTTCAAAGAGCCTAGAAAGGCACTATAGTCATTACAGTGTAATAATGTTCTTTCAGTTGCTTGTAGTAATGGAAAACTCGTCTTTTCACATTGGAATTCATAATAAAACAGCTACAGACACTTGGAGGTGCTTAATACAACTCTGGAAAGTCACAAACTGAAGTTAGCTTAATGTCTAAAAACGAGCATAAAACACGAGGATTACATCAACAAAGAGCCTTGCTATCTGCAACACACTGTTTAATGACAGGAGAATCGTGTGGAAACATCAGAGAACCCAGGTTGATGTAGGTTACCTGTGTACCTCAGTGCCAATGACTTGTCTTTTGTCAAAGAATGCTGAGAAGCTTTGAAACAGGAAGTGCTGACGTCATCAAGTGGTCAGGGACCAGGTGAACTGGCCCACAGGCCCAGGTGATCATTATTTGTTCCCGAGCCAAGCGGGGAGATTTGATGCCACCAATGTGAGGAATAGAGGGCATACTCAGTTTAAGGTGTTAGGGCCAGCTTCTGGGGTTGGGGTTAGGGTTAGCATATGGTTTCCTGGAGAGATTATTATGTATCAGCCTTTGAATTCACAGTGAAAGAGATGCCATCACTGGAGCATGAGTGTATCACTGAGAAGTGAAAACTACAGGCCACAAACATTTTAGTAGGATTCTTGCTTCCTACACTAGAAATACACGTTCAATTGGATGTAAGACCCGAAGAACACAATGTTGGCATTGGGAAAACCAGGTAAAAGGCTGAGAATTTCATGTGGTACTGTTTCCCTATGATTTTAACTGTCAAATTGCCTTGGTGTTTGTGAGGCGGGGAAAGCTGGTGAAAACTTTCACAACACCTCTTCGTAGACCTATAAAACAGTATCTGAGTACTTCAAGAACTAAGAGAGGTAAATAATAGCCAAGAGTGTGTTCAAATAGCAGTAAAGTCCTCAAAAGGGCCCTAGTATACCTGTATGAAAATGGAAAGCCTGCCAGAGCTCCAAATAACAGAGAAGGCAAATGGATGTGAGAGAGGATTCCCCTGAAGGTGACATTCGTTTGGGAACGTCCCCATCTCACCAGCATGTTAAAATACTGAGAATGTGCCTTCAAAAAGCCTAGAAAGGCACTATAGTCATTACAATGTAATAATGTTCTTTCAGTGCTAGTAGTAATGTAAAACACGTCGTTTCACATTGGAATTCACATTAAAACAGCTACAGACACTTGGCGGTGCTTAATACAACTGTGGGAATTCACAAACTGAAGTTAGCTTAATGTCTAAGAACGAGCATAAAACACAAGAATTACATCAACAAAGAGCCATGCTATCTGAAACACACTGTTTAATGACAGGAGAATCGTGTTGAAACATCAGAGAACCCAGGTTGATATAGTTTACCTGTGTAACTCCGTGCCAATGACTTGTCTTTCTTCAAAGAATGCTGAGAAGCTTTGAAACAGGAAGTGCTGACGTCATCAAGTGGTTAGGGGCCAGCTGAGTTGGCCCACGTGCCCAGGTGATCCTTATTTGGTCCTGAGCCAACCGGGGAGTTTTGATGCCACCAATGTGAGGAATAGAGGGCATACTCAGTTTAAGGTGTTAGGGCAGGCTTGTGGGGCTAGGGTTAGGGTTATCATGTGGTTTACTGGAGAGATTATCATGTATCAGCCTTTAAATTCACAGTGAAAGAGATGCCATGGCTGGACTATGGGTGTATCACTGAGAATTGAAAACTACAGGCCACAAACATTTTAGAAGGGTTCTTGCGTCTTACACTAGAAATACACCTTCAACTGGAAGTAAGACCCGAAGAACACAATGTTGGCATTGGGAAAACCAGGTAAAACGCTGAGAATTCCATGTGGTACTGTTTCCCTTTGTTTGTTTTTTTTTTGTTTGTTTGTTTTTTAAATAAATCTTTATTGTTCATATTATTATAAATGTTCCTCATCCCCCCCCATTGCTCCCCTACACCAAGTTTCCATTCAATTCTCTGCCCTTTCCCCATCCCCCATTGTCCTCATCCATAGGTGCAGTTTATGTTCATTCTCTTCCCGCCCCACTCCACTCCCCATTTCCCTGAGAATCATCAGTCCACTCCCCTCCCATACCTCTGATTCTATTATATTCACCAGTTAATATTGTTCATCATGATTTTTACTTCCCTTGGTTTTTAGACTCACTTGTTGATAGTTACGTGTTTGTTCATAATTTTTATCTTTATTTTCTTCCTCTTCCTAAAGAACCCCTTTTAGCAATTCATATAATTCTGGCTTGGCAGTGATGAATTCCTTTAGCTTAAATTTATTTGTGAAGCTCTTTATCTGGCCTTAGATTCTGAGTGATAGCTTTGCTGGGTAGAGTATTTTTGGCTGTAGGTTCTTGTTATTCATCACCTTGAATATTTCTTGCCATGCCCGTCTGGTCTGCATGGTTTCTGTTGAGAAATCAGCTGACAGTCGTATGGGTGCCCCTTTATAGGTAACTACCTGCTTTTGTCTTGCTGCTTTTAATATTCTCTCTTTGTCTTTAGCTCTTGGAATTTTAATTATGATGTGTCTTGGTGTGGTTCTTTTTGGATTCCTTTTGTTTGGGGTTCTGTGTGCTTCCTGGACGTTTAAGTCTATTTCTTTCACCAGGTGGGGGAAGTTTTCTGTCACTATTTCTTTCAATATGTTTTCGGTATCTTGCTCTCTTTCATTTTCTGGGATGCCCATAATTCTGATGTTGGTTCGCTTGAAGTTGTCCCAGAGGTTTCTCACACCATCTTCAACTTTCTGGATTCTCTTGTCTTCTTGCTTCTGTGGAGGAGTGTCCTCTGGCTCTTTGTGTTGCAAATCTTGGACTTGATTCTTGCAATCTTCCAATCTGTTTTTAGGACTCGGTATAATATTATTTATTTCAGAGATTGTATTCTTTATTTCTAGTTGACCTTTTATTATTTCTTGTTGACCCTTTATTATTTCTTGTTGATCCTTTATTATTTCTTGTTGATCTTTTTTCATATCCTCATAGGTCTCATTTATTTTATCGGCCTTTTCTAGGAGATTGTTGAACAACCTTATAAGCTTGGTTTTGAACTCTATATCCAGTCACTTTTTGTCCTCCATTTCTTTCGTTTGTGATCTGTTTCCTCGTTTCGACATTTTCGCTGCTTCCCTGAGATGGTAGGTTGGGAAGATCAGCTGTGTTTATGCCAGGAGACAACCTTATTCCACTAGACTTGGAAACCTGCAAAAGCTTCTGTGCTCAGCTTGGATGGGGCAGTTTCAGGGTGGAGCCTACAGCCTTGGCTTCCGGTTTGCTCCGCCCTCGGAGGTTCCTGAGTCTCAGTGTTCCTCAGTGTCCTTTGGTACCCGCTGCGAGCACCTCTGAGAGAAAGGCGCCCTAGAGCTTCGCCCGCTACCAGACAGTCTAGTCTCTCCCCCAACAAGCCCACAACTGGGGTTCAGAGCAGTTGGAAGTGGGGGTTAAGAACAGTCCGGAGCTTATGTCTCCTTCGCGCTAGGGTGATCTCGCCTTCCAAACGACAGTCTGTCCTCTGTGAGCGCAATGTGCGCGACTCAGGGGCTCTGCTTTTCGCTCCCCTGAGCTTCTGCCTTACAGCCCAGATTCCCTCTGTATGAGGCTGGAGCCCGAGGGTCTTGCCCAGGACTGGGGTTCAGTGCAGTCTGGAGCTTTTATCTCCTTCCCACTAGGGAACACCAGCCAGGCACTCAGCCGCCCCTCCTCTCCGGCTCTGTCCTCTCCCCCCTCGCACACCGTGCTTCCGTACCTCAGGCTTTTACAGCTCCTCTGTTTTTCCTTCTGGTTTTCTCTTTCCTTCTAGTTGTAGAATTTCCAGTCAGTCAACTTTCCCATAGTTCTGGATAGTGTCCAGTTTATATTTTAGTTGTAATTTTTTTAAATCGTTGAGGGTGGCTGCAGTTAGGCTTTTACCTCTGCCGCCATCTTGTTGTCAGGCCTACTGTTTCCCTTTGATTTTAACTGTCAAATTGACTTGGTGTTTGTGAGCCGGGGAAAGCTGGTGAAAACTTTCACAACTCCTCTTCGTAGACCTGTAAAACAGTATCTGAGTACTTCAAGAAGTAAGAGAGGTAAATAATAGCCAAGAGTGTGTTCAAATAGTAGTAAAGTCCTCAAAAGGCGCTTATGATACCTGTATGAAAATGGAAAGCCGGCCAGAGCTCCAAATAACAGAGAAGGCAAATGGATGTGAGACAGTGTTCCCCTGAAGGTGACATTCGTTTGGAAACGTCCCCATCTCACCAGCATGTTAAATACTGAGAATGTGCCTTCAAAGAGCCTAAAAGGCACTATAGTCATTACAGTGTAATAATGTTCTTTCAGTTGCTAGTAGTAATGTAAAACATGTCGTTTCACATTGGAATTCACATTAAAACAGCTACAGACATTTGGAGGTGCTTAATACAACTGTGGAAAGTCACAAACTGAAGTTAGGTTAATGTCTAAGAACGAGCATAAAACACGAGGATTACATCAACAAAGAGCCTTGCTATCTGCAACACACTATTTAATGACAGGAGAATCGTGTTGAAACATCAGAGAACCCAGGTTGATATAGTTTACCTGTGTACCTCAGTGCCAATGACTTGACTTTTGTCAAAGAATGCTGAGAAGCTTTGAAACAGGAAGTGCTGACGTCATCAAGTGGTCAGGGGCCAGGGGAGCTGGCCCACCTGCCCAGGTGATCATTATTTGGTCCTGAGCCAACCGGGGAGGTTTGATACAACCAATGTGAGGAATAGAGGGCATACTCAGTTTAAGGTGTTAGGGCCAGCTTCTGGGGCTAGGGTTAGGGTTAGCATATGGTTTCCTGGAGAGATTATCATGTATCAGCCTTTGAATTCACAGTGAAAGAGATGCCATCCGTGGACCATGAGTGTATCACTGAGAATTGAAAACTACAGGCCACAAACATTTTAGAAGGGTTCTTGCTTCCTACACTAGAAATACACGTTCAACTGGAAGTAAGACCCGAAGAACACAATGTTGGCATTGGGAAAACCAGGTAAAAGGCTGAGAAATTCATGTGGTACTGTTTCCCTTTGATTTTAACTGTCCAAATGACTTGGTGTTAGTGAGGCGGGAAAAGCTGGTGAAAACTTTCAAAACTCCTCTTCATAGACTTTTAAAACAGTATCTGAGTACTTCAAGAAGTAAGAGAGGTAAATAATAGCCAAGAGTGCGTTCAAATAGTAGTAAAGTCCTCAAAAGGACCTTATGATACCTGCATCAAAATGGAAAGCCGCCCAGATCTCCAAGTAACAGAGAAGGCAAATGGATGTGAGAGAGTGTTCCCCTGAAGGTGACATTCGTTTAGGAGCGTCCCCATCTCAGCAGCATGATAAATACTGAGAATGTGCCTTCAAAGAGCCTGGAAAGGCACTAGAGTCATTACAGTGTAATAATTGTTCTTTCAGGGGATGGTAGTAATGTAAAACACGTCGTTTCACATTGGAATTCACATTAAAGCAGCTACAGACACTTGGAGGTGCGTAATACAACTCTGGAAAGTCACAAACTGAAGTTAGCTTAATGTCTAAGAACGAGCATAAAACTCGAGGATTACATCAACAAAGAGCCTAGCTATCTGCAAGACAGTGTTTCATGACAGGAGAATCGTGTTTAAACATCAGAGATCCTAGGTTGATATAGGTTACCTGTGTACCTCAGTGCCAATGACTTGTCTTTTGTCAAAGAATGCTGAGAAGCTTTGAAACAGGAAGTGCTGACGTCATCAAGTAGTCAGGGGCCAGGAGAGCTGGCCCACGTGCCCAGGTGATCATTATTTGGTACTGAGCCAACTGGGGAGTTTTGATGCCACCAATGTGAGGAATAGAGGGCATACTCAGTTTAAGGAGTTAGGGCCAGCTTCTGAGGATATGGTTAGGATTAGCATATGGTTTGCGGGAGAGATTATCATGTATCAGCCTTTGAATTCACAGTGAAAGAGATGCCATCACTGGAGCATGAGTGTATCACTGAGAATTGAAAACTTCAGGCCACAAACATTTTAGAATTGTTCTTGCTTCCTAAACTAGAAATGCACGTTCAACTGGATGTAAGACCCGAAGAACACAATGTTGGCATTGGGAAAACCAGGTAAAAGGCTGAGAAATTCATGTGGTGCTGTTTCCCTTTGATTTTAACTGTCCAATTGACTTGGTGTTAGTGAGGCGGGAAAAGCTGGTGAAAACTTTCAAAACTCCTTTTCATAGACTTTTAAAACAGTATCTGAGTACTTCAAGAAGTAAGAGAGGTAAATAATAGCCAAGAGTGTGTTCAAATAGTAGTAAAGTCCTCAAAAGGACCTTATGATACCTTTATGAAAATGGAAAGCCTGCCAGATCTCCAAATAACAGAGAAGGCAAATGGATATGAGAGAGTTTTCCCCTGAAGGTGACATTCGTTTGGGAGTGTCCCCATCTCACCAGCATGTTAAAATACTGAGAATGTGCCTTCAAAGAGCCTGGAAAGGCACTAGAGTCATTACAGTGTAATAACTGTTCTTTCAGGTGATGGTAGTAATGTAAAACACGTCATTTCACATTGGAATTCACATTAAAGCAGCTACAGACACTTGGAGGTGCGTAATACAACTCTGGAAAGTCACAAACTGAAGTTAGCTTAATGTCTAAGAACGAGCATAAAACTCGAGGATTACATCAACAAAGAGCCTAGCTATCTGCAAGACAGTGTTTCATGACAGGAGAATCGTGTTTAAACATCAGAGATCCTAGGTTGATATAGGTTACCTGTGTACCTCAGTGCCAATGACTTGTCTTTTGTCAAAGAATGCTGAGAAGCTTTGAAACAGGAAGTGCTGACGTCATCAAGTAGTCAGGGGCCAGGAGAGCTGGCCCACGTACCCAGGTGATCATTATTTGGTACTGAGCCAACTGGGGAGTTTTGATGCCACCAATGTGAGGAATAGAGGGCATACTCAGTTTAAGGAGTTAGGGCCAGCTTCTGAGGATATGGTTAGGATTAGCATATGGTTTGCGGGAGAGATTATCATGTATCAGCCTTTGAATTCACAGTGAAAGATATGCCATCACTGGAGCATGAGTGTATCACTGAGAATTGAAAACTTCAGGCCACAAACATTTTAGAATTGTTCTTGCTTCCTACACTAGAAATGCACGTTCAACTGGATGTAAGACCCGAAGAACACAATGTTGGCATTGGGAAAACCAGGTAAAAGGCTGAGAAATTCATGTGGTGCTGTTTCCCTTTGATTTTAACTGTCCAATTGACTTGGTGTTAGTGAGGCGGGAAAAGCTGGTGAAAACTTTCAAAACTCCTCTTCATAGAGTTTTAAAACAGTATCTGAGTACTTCAAGAAGTAAGAGAGGTAAATAATAGCCAAGAGTGTGTTCAAATAGTAGTAAAGTCCTCAAAAGGACCTTATGATACCTTTATGAAAATGGAAAGCCTGCCAGATCTCCAAATAACAGAGAAGGCAAATGGATATGAGAGAGTTTTCCCCTGAAGGTGACATTCGTTTGGGAGTGTCCCCATCTCACCAGCATGTTAAAATACTGAGAATGTGCCTTCAAAGAGCCTGGAAAAGCACTAGAGTCATTACAGTGTAATAACTGTTCTTTCAGGTGATGGTAGTAATGTAAAACACGTCATTTCACATTGGAATTCACATTAAAGCAGCTACAGACACTTGGAGGTGCTTAAAACAACTCTGGAAAGTCACAAACTGAAGTTAACTTAATGTCTAAGAACGAGCATAAAACTCAAGGATTACATCAACAAAGAGCCTAGCTATCTGCAAGACAGTGTTTCATGACAGGAGAATCATGTTTAAACATCAGAGATCCTAGGTTGATATAGGTTACCTGTGTACCTCGGTGCCAATGACTTGTCTTTTGTCAAAGAAGGCTGAGAAGATTTGAAACAGGAAGTGCTGACGTCATCAAGTGGTCAGGGCCAGGTGGGCAGGCCAATGTTCCCCAGGTGATCATTATTTGTTCCTGAGCCAACCTGGCAGTTCTGATGCCACCAATGTGAGGTATAGAGGGCATACTCAGTTTGAGGGTTAGGGCCAGCTTCAGGGATTAGGGTTAGGGTCAGCATATGGGTTCCGGGAGAGATTATCATGTATCAGCCTTTGAATTCACAGGGAAAGAGATGCCATCACTGGAGCATGAGTGTACCACTGCGAATTGAAAACTACAGGCCACAAACATTTTAGAAGGGTGTTTCCTACACTAGAAATACATGTTCAACCAGATGTAAGACCCGAATAACACAATGTTGGCATTCGGAAAACCATGTAAATGGCTGAGAATTGGGTGTGGTACTTTTTCCCTTTGATTTTAACTGTCAAATTGACTTGATTTGTGTGGGGCCGGGAAAACTCTGGAAAAATTTCACAACTCCTCTTCATAGACCTGTACAACAGTATCTGAGTACTTCAAGAAGTAAGAGAGGTAAATAATAGCCAAGAGTGTGTTCAAATAGTATTAAATTCCTTAAAAGGCACTTATGATACCTGTATGAAAATGGAAAACCTGCCAGATCTCCAAATAACAGAGCAGGAAAATGGATGTGAGAGTGTTCCACTGAAGGTGACATTCGTTTGGGAACTTCCCCATCTCAAGAGTATGTTAAAATACTGAGAATTTGCCTTCAAAGAGCCTCGAGAGTCACCATAGTCATTACGGGGTAATCATAGTTCTTTCATGTGCTGGTAGTAATGTAAAATAGTCGTTTAACGTTAGAATTTACATTAAAGCAGCTACAGACACTTGGAGGTGCTTAATAGAACTGTGGAAACTCACAAACTGAAGTTAGTTTAAAGTCTAAGAAAGAGCATAAAACACGAGGATTACATAATCAAAGAGCCTTGCTGTCTGCAACACATTGTTTCATGACAGGAGGATCGTGTTGAAACATCAGAATAACTAGTTTGATATAAGTTACCTGTCTACCTCAATGGCGATGACTTGTCTTTTCTCCAAGAAGGCTGATAGGCTTTGAAACGGGAAGTGCTGATGTCATCAAGTGGTCAGGTCCAGGTGAGCAGGCACATGAGCCCAGGTGATAATTATTTGGGCCTAAGCCAACCTGCGAGTTCTGATGCCATCAATGTGAGGTGTAGAGGGCATACTCAGTTTGAGGGATAGGGCCAGCTTCAGGGGCTAGGGTTATGGTTAGCATATGGGTTCTGTGAGCGATTATCATTTATTAGCCTTTGAATTCACAGTGAAAAAGAGATGCCATCACTGGAGCATAAGTGTAACACTGCAAATTTAAAACTAGAGGCCACAAGCATTTTAGAAAGGTGCTTCCTACACTAGAAATACACGTTCAACTGTATGTAAGACACGAAGAACACAATGTTGGCATTGGGAAAACCAGGTAAAAGGCTGAGAATTTCATGTGGTACTGTTTCCATTTGATTTTAACTGTCAAATTGATGTGGTGTGTGTGGGGCGGGGAAAGCTGGTGAAAATTTCACAACTCCTCTTCATAGACCTATACAACAGTTTCTGAGTACTTCAAGAAATAAGAGAGGTAAACAATAGCCAACCTTGTGTTCAAATAGTAGTAAAGTCCTAAAAAGGCCCTCATGATACCTGTATGAAAATGGAAAACCTGCCAGATCTCCAAATAACAGAGAAGGCAAATGGATGTGAGAGAGTGTTCCACTGAAGGTGACATTCGTTTGGCATCTTACCTATCTCACCAGCATGTTAAAACACAGGGAATTGGCCTTCAAAGAGCCTGGAAAGGCACCATAGTCATTATAGGGTAATGATAGTTCTTTCATGTGCTGGTAGTGAGGTAAAAAAAAGTGGTTTAACAATAGGATTCACATTAAAGCAGCTACAGACACTTGGAGGTGCTTAATACGACTCTGGAAACTCACAAACTGAAGTTAGCTTAATGTCTAAGAATGAGCATAAAACACTAGGATCACATCAACAAAGAGCCTAGCTATCTGCAAGACAGTGTTTCATGACAGGAGAATCGTGTTTAAACATCAGAGATCCTAGGTTGATATAGGTTACCTGTGTACCTCGGTGCCAATGACTTGTCTTTTGTCAATGAAGGCTCAGAAGGTTTGAAACAGGAAGTGCTGAAGTCATCAAGTGTTCAGGGCCAGGTGAGCATGCACCTGTGCCCAGGTGATAATTATTTGGGTCTGAGCCAACCTGGGAGTTCTGATGCCATCAATGTGAGGTCTAGAGGGCATACTCAGTTTAAGGTGTTAGGGCCAGCTTCAGGGGCTAGTGTTAGGGTTAGCATATGGGTTCCGGGAGTGATTATCATATATCAGCATTTGAATTCACAGTGAAAAAGAGATGTCATCACTGGAGCATTAGTGTAACACTGCCAATTGAAAACTACAGGCCACAAGCATTTTAGAAAGGTGCTTCCTACACTAGAAATACACGTTCAACTGTATGTAAGACACGAAGAACACAATGTTGGCTTTGGGAAAACCAGGTAAAAAGCTGAGAATTGGATGTGGTACTGTTTCCCTTTTTTACTGTCAAATTTCGTTGGGGTTTGTGAGGGAGAAAACGATGGTGAAACACTTCTCAACTCATTTCCATAGACTTGTACAACAGTATCTCAGTACTTCAAGTGCTCACTAAGAAAGGTATACGATAGCCAACCTTGTTTTCATAGTAGTAGTAATGTTCTCAAAAAGTGTTTATAATACCTGTATGAAAATGGAAAACCTGACAGACCTCCAAATAACAGAGCAGGAAAATGTATGTGAGACAGTGTTCCACTGAAGTTGACAGTCATTTGGGAACTTTCACATCTCCCTAACATGTTGAAATACTGCGAATTTGCCTTCAAACTGCCAGGAAAGGCACAATAGTCATTACAGTGTAATGATAGTTCTTTCAAGTACTGGAAATAATGTCAAATATGTCGTTTAAACCTTGGAATTCACATTAAAGCAGCTACAGACACCCTGAGATGCTTAGTAGTACTCTGGATACTCACAAACCAAAGTTAGCTTAAAGTCTAAGAAGGAGCATAAAACACTCGGAATAAATCAACAAAGAGCCTTGCTATCTCCAACACATTGTTTAATGACAGAAGAAAGGTGTTGAAACATCAGAGAAATGAGTTGTATACAGTCACCTATCTGCCACAGTTTCAATGTCTTGGCTTTTTTCAGATAAGGCTCCGAAGCTTAGAATCAGGAAGTGCTCAGGTCTTCAAGTGGCCAGGGCCAGGTGAGCAGGCTCAAGTGTTCAGGTGATAATTGTTTGGGCCTGTGCCAACCAGGGAGTTTTGATGCTATCAATGTGGGGTCTAGAGTGCATATTTAGTTTGAGGGATAGGTCCAGCTTCAGGGGCATCTTTAGGGTCAGCATTCGGGTTCCGGCAGAGGCTATCATGTTTCAGCCTTTGAATCCACAATGAATGAGATGCCTCCACTGGTACAGATATGAGTATATCACTAGGAAAACTACAGGCTACAAAGAAATTTACAAGGGTGCTTCCTGCACTAGAAATACATGTTCAACTAGATGTAATACCGGAATAACACAATCTTGGCACTGGGAAAACCAGTTAAAAGGATCGAAACTTGATGTGGTACTGTTTCCCTTTGATTTTACTGTCAAATTCTGTTGTGGTTTGTTTGGGAAAAAACGATGGTGAAATACTTCACAACTCATTTTCATACACATATACAACAGTATCTCAGTACTTCAAGAGCTCACTAAGAAAGGTAAACGATAGCGAAGCTTGAGTTCATAGTAGTAGTAATGTTCTCAAAAAGCGTTTATAATACCTGTATGAAAATGGAAAACTTGCCAGACCTCCAAATAACAGAGCAGGAAAATGTATGTGAGAGAGTGTTCCACTGAAGTTGACAGTCGTTTGGGAACTTTCCCATTTCCCTAACATGTTGAAATACTGAGAATTTGCCTTCAAACTGCCTGTAAAGGCACGATTGTCATTACAGGGTAAAAATAGTTCTTTCAATTACTGGAAATAATGTAAAATACGTCGTTTAAACCTTGGAATTCACATTAAAGCAGCTACAGACACCCTGAGATGCTTAGTAGAACTCTGGAAACTCACAAACCGAAGTTAGCTTAAAATCTAAGAAGGAGCATAAAACACTCGGAATACATCAACAAAGTGCCTTGCTATCTCCAACACATTGTTTAATGACAGGAGAAACGTGTTGAAACATCAGAGAAACGAGGTGGAAATAGTTCACCTATCTGCCACAGTTTCAATGACTTGGCTTTTTTCAAAGAAGGCTCAGAAGCTTGGAATCAGGAAGTGCTCTGGTCTTCAAGTGGCTGGGGCCAGGTGAGCAGGCTCAAGTGCTCAGATGATAATTGTTTGGGCCTGGGCCAACCTGGGAGTTCTGATGCCATCAATGTGGGGTCTAGAGGGCAAACTTAGTTTGAGGGACAGGGCCAACTTCAGGGGCTAGCTTTAGGGTCAGCATTCGGGTTCCGGGAGAGGCTATCATGTTTCAGCCTTTGAATCCACAATGAATGAGATGCCTTCACTGGAACAGATATGAGTGTAACACAAGGAATTGAAAACTACAGGCTACAAAGAAATTTAGAAGGGTGCTTCCTGAACTAGAAATACATGTTCAACTAGATGTAATACCTGAATAACACAATGTTGGCACTAGGAAAACCAGTTAAAAGGATCGAAACTTGATGTGGTACTGTTTCCCTTTGATTTTACTGTCAAATTGTGTTGGGGTTTTTGTGGGAGAAAACGATGGTGAAACAGTTCACAACTCATTTTCATAGACCTATACAACAGTATCTCAGTACTTCAAGCGATCACTAAGAAAGGTAAACGATAGCCAAGCTTGTGTTCATAGTAGTAGTAATGTTCTCAAAAAGCGTTTATAATACCTGTATGAAAATGGAAAACCTGCCAGACCCCCAAATAACAGAGCAGGAAAATGTATGTGAGACAGTGTTCCACTGAAGTTGACAGTCGTTTGGGAACTTTCCCATTTCCCTAACATGTTGAAACACTGAGAATTTGCCTTCACACTGCCTGGAAAGGCACGATAGTCATTACAGGGTAATAATAATTCTTTCAAGTTCTGATAACAATGTAAAACCTCCGTTTAACCCTTGGAATTCACGTTAAAACAGCTACAGACACTCTGAGATGCTTAAAAGAAGTCTGGAAACTCACAAACAGAAGTTAGCTTAATGTCTAAGAAGGAGCAAAAAACACTAGGAATACATCAACAAAGAGCCTTGCTATCTGCAACACATTGTTTAATGACAGCAAAACCGTGTTGAAAAATCATAGAAAAGAGGTGGATACAGTTCACCTGTCTACCTCAGTGTCAAAGACTTGGCTTTTTTCCAAGAAGACTGGGAAGCTTTGAATCAGGAAGTGCAGACGTGTTCAAGTGGCCAGGGCCAGGTGAGCAGGCTCCAGTGCTCAGGTGAAAATTGTTTGGTCCTGGGTCAACCTGGGAGTTCTGATGCCATCAATGAGAGGTCTAGAGGGCATACTTAGTTTGAGGGATAGGGCCAGCTTCAGGGTCTATGTTTAGGGTCAGCATTCGGGTTCCGCAAGGGCTATCTTGTTTCAGCCTTTGAATTCACAATGAATGAGATGCCATCACTGGAATAGATATCAGTCTAACACTAGGAATTGAAAACTACAGCCTAAAAGATGTTTAGAAAGGTGCTTCCTACACTAGAAATACATGTTCAACTAGATGTAATACCCAAATAATGCAATGTTGGCACTGGAAAAACCCTTTAAAAGGCTCGCATCTTGATGTGGTACTGTTTTCGTTTGATTTTACTGTCAAATTGAGTTGGTGTTTGCGGTGGGAAAATGCTGGTGAAACACTTCACAACTCATTTTCATAGACCTCTACAAGAGTATCTCAGTATGTCAAGCAGTCACTAAGATACGTAAACAATAGCCAAGCTTGTGTTCATAGTAGTATTAATGTTCTCAGAAAGTGTTTACAATACCTGTATGAAAGTGGAAAACCTGCCAGACCTCCAAATAACAGAGGAGGAAAATGTGTGTGAGAGAGTGTTCCCCTGAAATTGAGATTCGATTGGGAACTTTCCCATCTACCTAGCATGCACAAATACTTCAAACAGCCTGGAAATGCACGATAGTCATTACAGGGTAATAATAGTTCTTTCAAGTTCTGATAATAATGTAAAACTGTCCTTTAACCCTTGGAATTCACGTTAAAGCAGCTACAGACTCTCTGAGATGCTTAATAGAACTCTGGAAACTCACACACAGAAGTTAGCTTAATGTCTAAGAAGGAGCATAAAACACTAGTAATACATCAACAATGAGCCTTGCTATCTGCAACAAATTGTTTAATGACAGCGGGGGAGGTTAGGGAGATCTGGAGGAGATAAGACTCAAAGGACTGGTATGCATGCATATAAGTAGAAGCAACGAATACAAAACTCTGGGCAGGGAGGGTATGTGTAAGGGGGGCAATGGTAAGCTATGTACACATATAATACCTTAATAAATTTTAAAAAATAATGAAATAAACCATAGCTAAGCTTGTGTTCAACTTAGTAGCAATGTTCTCAAAAAGCGCTTATGATAATTGTATGAAAATAGAAAATCTGCCACACCTCCAAATAACACAGCAGGAAAATATATATGAGAGAGTGTTCCACAGCAGTTGACATTGGTTTGGGAACTTTTCCACCTCCCCAGCATGTTGAAATACTGAGAATTTGCCTTCAAAGAACAGGAAAGGCACAATAGTCATTACAGAGTTATAATAGGTCTTTCAAGTGCTGGTAATAATGTAAAAATGTCGTTTAACCCTAGGATTTCACATTGAAGTAGGTACAGATATTGGGATATGGTTAATAGAACTCTGGAAACTCACAAAGAGAAGTTATCTTATTGTCTAAGAACAAGCATAAGGTTGTGATAGCAGGACCGGCAAGATGGCCGCATAGATAAACATTTGTAAGTGCTGCCTCTCACATCCACATCAGATCTCCAACTGGGGATCGTATCTGAAATCTGAAAAAGCCACAACCTTGGAGATCACTGAGGAGCTGTGGGCCCCTGATCGATGCGGACACTCGGATTCCACAGAAAGGTTGGATTTTATCAGGGATAAGTGGGCGTCAGTGTCCCAGCAGTGGCAGCTGCGGCAACAGCAGAGACAAAGCTCTCATGCGCGCTGGGACTGCGCACAGAGATCGCGTGCTGGGACCGCGGAAATCTGTGTCCAAAAAACCCTACACTATTGGGTCTGGCGAGACCCAAGAGAGTGGACAGGGTCCTCAGGGTTGCCAATTGTAGGGTTCTCCAGAGAGCAACCCATTCTGATTGGATACAGAGGGAGAACATAGTTGCAAAGGTATACAGTCTGTATGTAAGTGCGCGCAGACTGGCCCATTGCGCACCAAGGCTGGTGCAACCCTTTGCTTCTGATTACAAAGGAGAGGCCTGCTGGATTAGATGGCCCTGAGAGGCTGCAGGGGGAAACTGTTATTATGGAAGCTGAGAAGCAGAGCCGGGAAGAGACCAGCTGCGATTCAGCTCCGAGGCAAAATCAGCATTGAACCCAATAGAAAAAGGCTAGAATAGCCAAAAAACACACACACACAAAAAAACACTGTGAACATAAATCCAGAAACACTGCCACCTAGGGGCTGGAGTACAAATTGACTGTGTTTATTACTAGTTTTATTTAATCAAAACCCAAGAAACTAAAAAATCAACATCTCAAAATTAAGGACTAGCTTACAACACTGAGGTGCAGAGGAACACAGGAAACTGCAATATTGTCTGAACTGAAACAGGTGCGCCAAACAGAATAATGGAGGAAGTGAATGACCTTCACAACTGCACATTTTTTTTGCTAATTTTTTTATTATTTTTTATTTTCTTTTAATTTGTTTACATCTTTTACTTAAGAAACGAATTGTTTCCTTTTTTCCTCTTTTGATTTTACCTTTTTAATTATTACATTTTTAGGTTCAATCAGCATTATTACTATTGCTATTTTAACTTTTTTGTTTCCTTTTTATTTCTTCCTTTTTTTTAAGTGCCAATTTATTGTCTCTTTATTTTACATTGGAATTAGTGTTCTTCATTCTGTATTCATTTTTCTTTTAACTATTTCTTATCAAAACCTTTACAACATCATTCTCTTCCTAACCTTTCCCCTATGCTATCCTGTTTATCTTAACCCATTCCTGCTTTAGATTTTCCCTACTCTTTCTGTCTCCCCCCTGCTAAAATTTCTACCCTACTTATATAGCTAATTTCCAATCCACTGGGCCAAGAGCATACACATCCCTCTCTGAGCTGTATTAACTAGCAAAAAAAATTGTTTTCCTCTGTTCTTTTGATACTGTTTGTGTGAATATTGATTATATTGTATTTTTATGCTTTTAGTGAGATTGTTTTGCTTAATCTTTAGTTGATGTTGTTGCTTGGTATTTTTGTATTTGCTTTGTTTTTGTTTGTTTTTTGTTGTTGTTTTTTTTTACTTTGCTGGATATTGTGGGTGTTGTAGTTTGTATTATTCGCCAGGTACTGTTGCCAGCATTTGCTGGGGTTAGTGGTTGCTCTACTGAAATTATCTTCATATATATATACAATTTGTTCCCCTTTTCTCTCTTAGTTTCTCTCTTTCTCTCCCTGTTTCCCAATTTCATCTAGACACTCCTTTTTCTTTCTTTCTTTCTTTCTTTCTTTTTTCTTATCTTTTCTTCCCCCCTCTTCACTTTTTACTCTTCTTCTTTCTCTCCTATCTCCTAATTTGCCTTTCCCTAGTGATAACCTTTATTGAAGGTTATTAACACTGTAAATGCATTTCTGTTCAGTGCCTTGTGTGTTGTACCTGGTTGTGTTGTATTTTGTGCCTTTAAATCAATGCAGAGGAGAGATATCTACATAACCAGACGTCCTGAAAAGAGAGACCATGGGGAGACAAAGAAACAGCCAACAAATCAAAGAAAAGCAGGGATCACCAGAAAAGAAAGGAAACGAGTTAGAGGCAAGCAACCTACCAGAGCAAGAATTCAGAGTAATGATCATAGGATGGCTAAAAAGAATGGAAGACAAATTTGACAATATGAGTAACACAAGAGGAAATGAAGAAGAACCAAGAAGAAATGAAAAATGACATCGCTACTGTAAAGAACTCAATAGAAAGCATCAAAAGTAGGCTAGATGAAGCAGAGGACCGAATCAGTGAGCTAGAAGATAAGATGGAAAAAAATACCCAATTAGAGCAGCTTCTAGAAAAAAAACTAAAAAGCAGGAAGAAAGCCTACGGGAACTTTGGGACATTACAAAACAAAACAATATTAGAATAATAGGGGTTCCAGAAGGAAAGGAAACACAGGAAGGCATAGAAAAACTGTTTCAAGATATAATGACAGAAAATTTTCCAGAGATAGAGAAGAAAAAACCCACACAAATACAAGAAGCTCGAAGAGTCCCAAGCAAAATGAATCCCAAAAGACCAACACCTAGGCACATTATAATTAAATTGCAAAATACCAACGACAAAGCGAGAATCTTAAAAGCAGACAGAAAGACACAGAAGGTTACATATAAAGGAACCCCCATCAGACTAGCAACTGATTTCTCCACAGAAACTCATCAGGCCAGAAGGGAATGGGATGAAATATACAAAGTCATGCAGAGGAAGGGTCTCAATCCAAGAATACTGTTCCCAGCAAGGTTATCAATCAAGATTGAAAATGTGATCAAGAGCTTCACAGACAAAAAAAAGTCTAAAGGAATTTATCTCCACCAAACCAGCAATGCAAGAAATGCTAAAGGGTCTACTGTAAAAATAAAGAAATAGGAAGCAAAGAAGGAACACAGGGGTATAGAATAAAAATGGCATCAAATACCTACTTATTAATAATAACTTTAAATGTAAATGGTTTAAATGCTCCATTCAAAAGACATAGGGTAACAGATTGGATAAGAAAGCAAGACTCATACATCTGCTGTCTACAAGAAACACACTTCAGAAAAAAAGATGCACACAGGCTGAGGGTGAAGGGATGGAAAAAGATTTTCCAGGAGAACGGAAATGAAAAAAAGGCTGGGGTAGCAATAGTTATATCTGACAAATTAGATCTCAAAGCGAAGGACATAAAAAGAGATAATGAAGGCCACTTCATTATACTAAAGGGAGCAATACAACAAGAAGAAATAAATCTGGTAAACATATATGCACCCAATGTGGGATCACCCAAATACATAAAAAAACTGCTGGAGGACATTAAGGGAGAGATTGATTATAATACAATCATAGTAGGAGATTTTAATACCCTACTGTCACATTTGGACAAATCACCTAAACAAAAAATCAGCAAAGAAATATCAATCCTAAATGACTCACTAGACCAGATGGGATTAATCGACATCTTCAGAACATTCCACCCCAAAGTCACAGAATACACATTCTTCTCAAGTGCACATGGGTCATTTTCAAAGATAGACCACATGTTGGGACATAGGCAAAGTCTCTTCAAATTCAAGAAGATAGAAATCATATCAAGCATCTTTTCAGATCATAGTGGCATGAAACTGAAAATTAACTACTGTTGGAGCCAGGATGTAAGCTGACAAGGTCCTTGCATCTGAGGGGGCTAGCAGGGCTGGCCCCCTACCCACACACTTTCCACAGACTTGTTTGGATGGCTACTATCAGTAGAATGAGAGCAACCTTTCATGGCTTGCCAAGAAATCTGTATTTATCTACTGAGATTTATTGTACTAAGAAGTTGTCCTTCGGCTCTATCTCTCCTTTAGAGATTAAGAGGAACAAAGAATACACTCCTCTTAACAGACCTCCTAATTAGTGTTTTGTGCATAAAAAACATTGCGCAGTTAATAAATTTGTTACAGTCGGACAATGGCTACATGTAGTCCTCCGGATCCCGCTTTCCTGTCTCTCTTTCTTTTCTCAATTCCCACCTCCCTACCTCAGCCTGGTTCAACCTGCCAGGCTGGCCCTGGAAATTGGCGCCCGAATCCAGGGACCTGAGGACTTGGGAAGCAGATGGTGAGGAACTCCTCCAGACAAAGAGTGCACTCATTAAGGTAAGGGAGGAGCAATTTATTGATAGTCCGGAGTAAAGCATGGGACAAAGTGAAAGTGCCCTTTAGAGGCAAATGTTAAAGTCTGTGTGATCACAAAATAATGTTGTTTCTTGTTCAAATTAGAATCTTAGTTTGTGTATGGAATTTAATAAGTGGAACTCCACTGCTGAAACTGCCTCTGGTTCAGAGAAATTCAAAGGCAGCAGGAGAGGGCAGTGCTATCTGCTCTCCCACAACAAGATTACTTGCAATAAGATTACTTAATGCCTTGTTTAAAAATTATAAGAGAACTTACAGGGAAATGCAAATCTTGGCCAAATTGGGTGTGAGTTATTACTTCAGAAAGCCAAAAAGAAAGAAAAAATTTGAGCTGTCTATCTTTTAAGCATGAAAAGAAATTCAGCTAGATCTGTTGCTGAAACTTCCCCTGAAGTAAGCAGGATTAAGGAGAAGGGAGAGACATGTGGAAATCCTATGTAGAAGCCCACTCTCCTAGTATATTAAATTAAAAGTTTTCTTTCTCGCCATGAAAAAGTTTTAAAAATTTAGAAATGCGTCTGGGATATCTGTACATGTGTAAAGAGAAAGCTGATGTAAGACAAAATGTGCACACGTCCAATTTCGGATATTAGATAGGTCTTGAACTGGACTTAACTCTTTACAAGGGCTACAGAAATGAAAAACCCAGAGCTGGTTCTTTTTCCTGAGAAAAACGGTGAAAAAGTCTTGAAAGAAATTCAAGCTAATTCCAGCAACAGGATTTGCATTTCCATAATAAAGAGTAGTTTTAAAAATACTAGTGAACTTTATTAAAAGGTTAACTCTTAAGGCCTTCAAGAAAATAAGTAAATTTGTCTCTGTCATAGAATTTATCCAAAGTAAATACTTTAAAATAATTATAATAGACTCTAGAATCTCAAAGAAATTATTAAAATATAGATAAATAAATAATGTTTTAATTATAAAGATCTAAGTAGTCCAGGTAACTGGCTACATCCTTTGTTGATGGAGGAAAGGGTAGACGCCCTTCCCCCAGCAGACAGGTCAGTGTCCTGCCAGTAGCCATCTTAAAGAATGTGGTAATTTACATTCAAATAAACCAAACATAGTTTTCCAGAGCCACTAGCAAATAAAAATTAAAGTTTAAATTTAGCTCATAAAAAACCTAGAGGACAGAATTGACTCTATTAATTGATTATGTCTTGTATTTTTCTTAAAAATATAAAGTGTTATTACTCTAGGAAATACTAAATATATTTAACTTGCCAGCTTTAAAAGTTCTAAGTATATATTGAATTAGATGAAATTATATAAATACTATAATTATATACCTAAACTATAAAAATATATTTTTGAGAAAATAAAATATTGTGTTTTCTCTAATAATTAGGAATTTAAAATATATTAATTATTGGTCTGATTTTAAAGAAGATTAATTCTGTGTGATTCAGTTTAAATGTAATTGATATCCTTTAAGATAATTTAATTGTACAATCTTTGAGGCATATATATATATATATATATATATATATATATATATTTAATCTTTCCAAGTTATTTCAAGACCGAGAGTGACTTTGACATTTTGTGGGCCCCAAAATGTTTTTCAAAAGTCTATTCTCTCTTAAAATAAATATTTGTTTAATTAAACTGAGTGATACTTGAAATTACATGGAAAGCTTTATCAAATAAAAATTAATATATTTTATATATTAAATGTTATAAGGGTTTTCACCTGTAAGAAGGGCAAAAACAATATATTTTTTAAAGATAGCAAAATTTTTCAACAGCAGTAGAATTTCAAAAAAGACAAAATCTATGCTTTTGGATCAGACCAATAAAGTATCAGACCTATGTTTTACTGAATAAATGTACTTTATTTTAATTAAAGATACCTACTTAAGTTACTTTATAAATTAGCCTTTTAAAATATAATCATGGTCTCATATAAATTAAGTTACGTAAAAAACTAATGTTTAAATAATTAAATCCAAGTAAAATTTAAAAACAGATTAGAAGCCATCATTTACTGCCTAACTTTATATAGCCACCTACATTAAGCTAGAGGTGTGGCAACATTTACAGCTTGTGGAATCAAATGTAAATTTGCTTTAAGTAAAGATACCTACTTTAATTACTTAAATAAATTAACTTATTAAATTATAATCAAGGTTTTCAACTAAATAAAAAGCCAATATTTTTATAAACAATTCTAATAAAGACCAAATACAGCTAATAAAAGTTTTATCTACAATATAAATTTGACTATCTTTTAAAAGAACAGATTGAGCAGCTACTACTCTGGCCACATGGTTTGTGGCCGCCATCTTAAAATAACAAAGGCCAACCTTTGAATAAGCCAATATCTTTATAAGCAATTTAAATAAATCTATGAAAGTTAGCTAAGACTTCCCATCATCCCCCTGTATATGCAAATAAGCTTAAAGAAGATACTTTGAAACATAAATATAATTTTAATAAAAAGAGAAAATTTAAAATCTTGAATTCTCTTTCACTAATATTTACAGTATAAACTAAGATTATTATTAAAATAATAAATTTAAAAATAAATTAATAATCAGCCTTACTATAAAAATACTTGTAATATAACTAGATAATCGCCTGTAGGCTTGACCTTCAAACTACAGTCGTATATATTACTTGTTATAAAAAAGAAAGACAAAGATTCTTAAATAAAACTCTCTGTAACATAAAATTTATTCTAGAAGGAATTAAAGAGGTTTCCTTCAAATATTATAGAAATTATAATTAAAAGTCTATATGTTTAGCCTTTTAAACTAAGGTAAATAATTTATGTTTTTCCTCTGATAAGTTTTATATAAAATTAAATATTAATAGCAGAAACTTAATGTCCATAATCTAGGACAAGTAAAGTTAATAAATAAATTAAGCTTTATTTAAGGTTAATTTAAATTAACTAATTGAAATAAATAAGTATTCATAAAAACTTAATTATACTAGACAAAAAATTGTTCCTAAACTCTTGACAAAACTTTATTGATAGTTCATCTCATAGTAAAATTACTTTATATACAATGAATCCAAAGCAGTCATATTTCTGTACAAAAATTAAAAATAAAAGATTATCAAGACTGCATTAAAAAATTTTACAAAAGCTTCATAATAATACAAAAAAGGAGATTAATAGAATAATATCTTAAAAGAAGTATCCTGTAAGTAAATTACATCAAGCCCATAAAATCTTATAGTGTCAAAATAAGCCAAAGAAATTAATTTAGACAAAATCAAAAGGATCCTAAATCTAATTTATAGAAAAGATTTCTTTATTAACCTCTGGTCAAGAATATGTTTCTATATTTCCAGAAAAGCCCATATGGATTCCTGCAACAACGGATCCCAGAGAGGACATGATAGAACTGTTCCAGCCACAGAATAGGCAGTGACCTATAAGAACAATGGAGAAATAGTCCAGAAATAAAGA
Source organism: Vespertilio murinus (assembly GCA_963924515.1). Taxonomy (NCBI): domain Eukaryota; kingdom Metazoa; phylum Chordata; class Mammalia; order Chiroptera; family Vespertilionidae; genus Vespertilio; species Vespertilio murinus. Next base: position 51,946,470 of record OZ004710.1, read on the forward strand.
TAGTGAAGATACCTTGCCACGCTAGCAGTCAGCGGTTATACCTTACTACAGGTTGCCCAAGACCTAGGGCAAGGAAGGTCAGTGTGCATACTTCCAGATCATATGTACACACCCTTCTACATAAAGTAAAAATACTTCATATTTTTTGTTCTACTGGGAACCCTGGCTTAGGGGCTTGCTTTATTTCTAACACAGGGAATAGTATTAACTGCCACATTAAAAGAAATGTTATATCTCAGGCATTAACCATTTTTACAGATAGATCCAGTTCTGGAAAGGCTGGATCTACTACAGAAGAGCAAAGGTCCTTCAAACCCCTTATATTTCAGTAGAAATACAAACTCTTATTTATTACTTAACAGATTTTACTACGGAGCCCAGCAACCTATAGTAATAGTACTTATATAGTAAGTATAGCAAAAATTATTGAAACAGCTACTATAGGCACACTAATTCAGAAGAACTTTTCATTTAATTTTCAGTCTTTAAAATATTATTTGAGAACGACAATTTCCATGTTTTATTAGAAGCAATGTCCTCACTATATTATCCACCTTCCTGTACCAACTTTAGGGATAAATCCCCTAGGACTTAAACTTAATCAAATCTGGTCAAATGGATATCACTCAATTGTAGAAAAAGCCAATTGTACTCTTTAAATAATTTACTAAAAAACAAAAAAGGGGGAGACAGATGTTATGTGTCATCTCAAGAGAAGCTCAGTCAAACTTTTTATACTTAAAAATTTTTTTAATTATGATGCAGAGCATTGTATAGCAGGTGAAAGGCATCAGGCCTCCTGTACAATTACCTCCACCGAGTCAGCTAGGTGGAAGGAAGCATAAATCAGAAAAGAGTTTTATCAGATTCAGTAATAACGTGGGGGAAGAGGTTATGTTTTATATCTTTCCAGAAGGAACAATGCAGCCAATTTGGGTGCCGGAGCGGTATGTGTGTCACCACAATGGACTCAGACAAGCTCCTGTGCCCCTTCACTCAAAAGGACTAAGTACTACCTTGATAACAGCAAAGCAGAAGAAGAAGAAAACTGAAAGCTACATAAGAGACTGAGGTATCAACATAGAGTCATCTGAAGAAATCAATGACTGAAGTGCAGCAGATTGTAAAAAAGCAAAAAGTTGAAGCTACTTTTTCAACCGTGTTCCTACTCATACTAGCATCTGTTAGCTGTCAGTGTTCTGCAAAGTTTTTCGCAACCAAGTCCAAGAACTCTGAGTAAATATACATCAGCAGCACAAGAGACTTTCTTTCATTTAATAGCTAAAAATGTTAACATAGTTTTGATTTGTCTCTTATTGTTTTGTTATTATTTAATAGCCAAAATTTTGCTCTTGATATTCAAAGATTGAAAATGAAAACATGTATGGAGTTTGATTTTGCATTAGCATTGTTTACAATTATTTTAATATCAGAGCTTTATTATTGTTTAAATTTTACTTTTATTATTAGTAGCCTAAAAACCAAAAAAGGGGGAATCTGTTGGAGCCAGGATGTAAGCTGACAAGGTCCTTGCATCTGAGGGGGCTAGCAGGACTGGCCCCCTACCCACACACTTTCCACAGACTTGTTTGGATGGCTACTATCAGTAGAATGAGAGCAACATTTCATGGCTTGCCAAGAAATCTGTATTTATCTACTGAGATTTATTGTACTAAGAAGTTGTCCTTCGGCTCTATCTCTCCTTTAGAGATTAAGAGGAACAAATAATACACTCCTCTTAACAGACCTCCTAATTAGTGTTTTGTGCATAAAAAGCATTGTGTAGTTAATAAATTTGTTACAGTCGGACAATGGCTACATGTAGTCCTCCGGATCCCACTTTCCTGTCTCTCTTTCTTTTCTCAATTCCCACCTCCCTACCTCAGGCCGGTTCAACCTGCCAGGCTGGCCATGGCAAACTACAATAAAAATAATCCAAAGAAATCAAACACATGGGGACTAAACAGCATGCTATTAAACGAGGACTGGATTACCAGAGAAATCAAGGAAGAAATTAAAAACATACTGGCAACAAATGACAATGAAAACACAACAATCCAAAATCTATAGGACACAGCAAAAGCAGTCTTGAGAGGGAAGTTCAGATCTCTACAAGCCTATTGCAAAAAACAAGGAAAAAAGGTAACAAATTATCTAAATCTAAAACTCAAAGAGTTAGAAAAAGAGCAACAAGAAAAGCCCAGTGTAAGCAGAAGGAAAGAAATAATAAAAATTAGAGCAGATATAAACGACATAGAGACCAAAGAAACAATACACAAGATCAACAAAACCAAGCACTGGTACTTTGAAAGAATAAACAAGATTGATGAACCTCTACCAGGCTAACTAAGAAACAAAGAGAGAGGACCTAAATAAACAAAATCAGAAACGAAAGAGGTGGAATAACAACAGACCCCACCTAAATACAAAGGATTGTTACAAAATACTATGAGCAATTCTATTCCAACAAATTGCATAACTTGGAAGAAATGGACATATTCCTAGAAAAATACAACCTTCCAAAACTCAAGCAGGAAGAATCTAAAAATCTCAATAGACCAGTTACTTGGGAAGAAATTGAAACAGTCATCAAAAAGCTTCCAGCAAACAAAAGGCCAGGGCCAGATGGCTTCACAGGAGAGTTTTACAAAACATTCAAGGAAGAACTAATACCCATCCTCCTCAGACTATTCCAAAAAATTCAAGAGGAAAGAACACTTCCAAACTCCTTTTATGAAGCCAGCATCACCCTAATACCAAAACCAGATAAAGACAACCCAATGAAAGAGAATTACAGGCCAATATCCCTCATGAACATAGATGCCAAAATCCTCAACAAAATTCTAGCAAATCGGCTCCAGCAGTACATCAGAAAGATCATACACCATGACCAAGTAGGATTTATTCCAGGAATGCAAGGATGGTACAATATTCGCAAATCAATAGACGTGATACATCACATAAATTGAAGAATAAAAATCATATGGTCATATCAATTGATGCAGAAAAAGCATTTGATAAAATCCAACACCCTTTCCTGATAAAAACTCTCAACAAGGTGGGAGTACAAGGATCATACCTCAACATAATAAAAGCTATATATGATAAACCCACAGCCAACATCATACTCAATGGGCAAAAACTAAAGCCATTCCCTCTTAGAACAGGAACAAGACAGGGATGCCCACTCTCACCACTCCTGTTTGACATTGTACTGGAAGTACTTGCCATTGCAATTAGACAAGAAGAGGAAATAAAAGGCATCCAAATAGGAAAAGAAGAAGTAAAGTTATCCTTATTTGCAGATGACATGATATTGTACATAAAAAACCCAAAAGACTCCATCAAAAAACTAATAGACTTAATAAATGAATTTGGCAATGTAGCTAGCTGGATACAAAATTAACGCCAGGAAATTGATGGCATTTCTGTACACCAACAATGAATTTACAGAAACAGAGACCAAAAAAGCAATCCCATTTACCATTGCACCAGGAAAATCAAGATTCCTGGGAATAAATTTAACTAAGGAGGTAAAAGACCTATATACAGAAAACTACACAACACTGAAAAAAGAGATAGAGGAAGATGTAAACAGATGGAAGAACATACCATGTTCATGGACTGGTAGAATCAACATCATCAAAATGTCCATACTTCCCAAAGCAATTTATAGGTTCAATGCACTCCCCATCAAAATACCAACGGCATATTTCACTGACCTAGAAAGAACTCTCCAAAAATTCATTTGGAACAATAAAAGACCTCGAATAGCATCAGCAATCCTGAGAAAGAAGAGTAAAGTAGGAGGAATCTCAATACCAGATTTCAAGCTGTATTACAAAGCCACTGTTCTCAAAACAGCCTGGTACTGGCATAAGAACAGACATATAGATCAATGGAATAGAATAGAGAATCCATATATCAACCCAAATCAATATGCTCAATTAATATTTGACAAAGGAGGCACGAGGATACAATGGAGTCAAGACAGTCTCTTCAATAAATGGTGTTGGGAAAATTGGACAGATACATGCAAAAGAATGAAACTAGAACACCAACTTACTCCATACACAAAAATAAATTCGAAATGGTTACAGGACTTAAACATAAGACGGGAAACCATAAAAACACTAGAGGTATCAACAGGCAGCAAAATCTCAGACATATGCCAAAAGAACTTCTTCACTGATACTGCCCCTAGGGCAATGGAAGCCAAAGAGAAAATAAACAAATGGGACTACATCAAAATAAAAAGTTTTTTCACAGCAAAAGAAACCATCAACAAAACAACAAGAAAGCCCACTGTATAGAACATATTTGCAAATGATATTACTGATAAAGGTTTAATCTCCAACATCTACAAACAGCTTATTCAACTCAATAAAAGGAAAATAAATGAGCCAATTAAAAAATGGGCAATGGAACTAAATAGAATCTCCTCAAAAGAAGACAGAAGGAAAGCCAAGAGGCACATGAAAAACTGCTCAAAGTCACTACTTATCCGAGAGATGCAAATCAAAACAACAATGCGGTACTATCTCACACCTGTCAGAATGGCCAACATTAACAAATCAACAAACGATAAGTGTTGGCGAGGTTGTGGAGAAAAAGGAACCCTCGTGCACTGCTGGTGGGAATCCATACTGGTACAACCACTGTGGAGAACAGTATGGAGTTTCCTCAAAATACTGAAAATAGAACTCCCATTTGACCCAGTAATCCCACTCCTAGGAATATATCCCAAGAAAATAGGAGCACCAATCAGAAAGGATATATGCACCCCTATGTTCATAGCAGCACAATTTACAATAGCTAGGATTTGGAAATAGCCTAGGTGTCCATCAGCAGATGATTGGATCAAAAAACTATGGTACAGCTACACAATGGAATACCATGCTGCCATAAAAAAGAAGGAATTCTCATCATTTGCAGCAACCTGGATGGAATTGGAGAATATCATGCTGAGTGAAATAAGCCAGTCAATGAAAGAGAAACACCACATGACCTCACTCATTTATGAATAATAAAAAACATTATAAACTGATGAACCATAAGTTAAATATAGCGACAGTAAAGCAACAAGCAGACTGTCTAATTACAGCAGGGAGGGGAGGGAAATATGGGGGAAATAAGAGATCAACCGAAGGACTTGTACACATGCATATAAGTATAATCAATGGACACAAAAATCTGGGGAGAGAGGGAATGTTTGGGGGGGGCAATGGTAATATATGAACACAGATAATAATTTAATAAAAATTTTTTACAAAAAAGAATCATCGATCAGCTGCCTCTTGCAACCAAGGTACATGCCCTTGACTGGAATCGAACCTAGGACCTTTCAGTCCCCAGTTCGACGCTCTATCCACTGAGCCAAAAACAGTTTTGGCACTTCATTTTTTATAGCAGCATAGTATTCCATTGTGCAGATGTACCATAGTTATTTTAATCCATTCATCTGCTGATTGGCATTTAGGTTGTTTGCAAATCTTAGCTATGGTAAATTTGCTGCTATGAACATAGGGGTACATACATCATTTCTGATTGGTGTTTCTAGCTTCTTGGGATATATTCCTAGAAGTGGGATTACTGAGTCAAATGGGAGTTCCATTTTCAGTTTTTTGAGGAAACTCCATACTGTCTCCACAGAGGTTGCACCAGTCTGCATTCCCACCAGCAGTGCACAAGGGTTCCTTTTTCTCCAAATCCTTGCTAGCACTTGTTGTTTGTTGATTTGTTGATGATTGCCATTCTCACAGGTGTGAGATGGTACCTCATTGTCATTTTGATTTGCATCTCTCAGATGATTAGTGAATTTGACCATGTTTTCATATGTCTCTTGGCCTTCCTCATGTCCTCTTTTGAAAGGTATCTATTTAGGTCTGTTGCCCATTTTTTATTGGATCCTTTCTCTTCCTTTTATTAAGTTGTATATGTTCCCTGTAAGTGTTGGAGATTAAACCTTTAAGAGTGATAATATTGGAAAATAAGTCCTCCCATACAATGGGCTTTTTTGTTTTGTTGATGGTTTCTTTTGCTGTGCAAAAACTTTTTTATTTTGATATAGTCCCATTTGTTTTCTCTTTAGTTTCCATTGCCCTAGGAGTGGTATCAATGAAGAAATTGCCTCAGAATATGTCTGAGATTTCACAGTCTGTGAATTCCTCTAGTATTTTTATGGTTTCCCATCTTATGTTTAAGTCCTTTATCCATTTTGAATTTATTTTTGTGTATGGTGTAAGTTAGTGGTCTAGTTTCATTTTTTTACATGTGTCTGTCCAATTTCCCCAACACCATTTATCGAAGAGACTGTCTTGACTCCATTGTATGTTCTTGCCTCCTTTGTCAAATATTACTTGAGCATAGTGGTTTGGGTCGATTTCTGGCTTCTCTATCCTATTTTATTGGTCTATACATCTGTCTGTTCTTGTGCCAGTACCAGGCTGTTTTGAGAACAGTGGCTTTGTAATACAGCTTGAAATCTGGTATTGAGATCCCACCTACTTAGTTCTTCTTTCTCAGGATTGTTGTGGCTATTTGGGGTATTTTTTTTTTATTCCAGATGAATTTTTGGAGAGTTCTTTCTAGGTCTGTGAAATATGCCATTGGTATTTTAATGAGGAGTGCTTTAAGTAGTATGTAAATTTTAATGATGTTGATTCTACCAATCCATGAACATGGTATGTTCTTCCGTTGCTTTATGTTCTTCCATCATTTTAAAGATGTTTTTTGATGATTTTTTGTATAGAGGATTTGTCTAATAGTGTAGTTTTCTGCATATAGATCTTTTACCTCCTAAGTTAAATTTACTCCTAGGTATCTTAATTTTTTGATGCAATGGTAAATGGTATTGCTTTTATAGTCTCTCTGTAAGTTCACTATTGCTATATAGAAATGCCATAAATTTCTTGGTCTTAATTTTGTATCCTGCTACATTGCCAAATTCATTTAATAAGTCTAATAGTTTTTTTTTTATGGAGTCTTTTGGGTTTTTAATGTATAATATCATGTCATCTGCAAATAAGGACAGCTTTACTTCTTTTCCAATTTGGATGCCTTTTATTTCTTCTTCTTGTCTAATTGCAATGGCTAATACTTTCAGTACTATGCCAAACAGGAGTGGTGAGAATGGACATCCCTGTCTTGTTTCTGTTCTTAGGGGAAATTGTTTTATTTTTGCCCATTGAGTATGATGTTCTCTGTGGGTTTGTCATATATGGCTTTTATTATGTTAAGGTATGATCGTTCTATTCCTACCTTGCTTAGAGTTTTTATCAAGAAAGGGTGTTGGATTTTGTCAAATGCTTTTTCTGCATCAATTGATAGGACTATGTGGTTTTTATCTCTCAGTTTGTTTATGTGACATATCACATTTATTTATTTACAGATAGTGTATCATCCTTGCATTCCCGGGATAAATCCTACTTGGTCATGGTGTATGATCTTTCTGATGTACTTGTGGATCCAATTTGCTAGAATTCTGTTAAGGATTTTGGCATCTATGTTCATGAGGGATATTGTCCCACAATTCTCTTTGTGTTGTCTTTATCTGGTTTTGGTATTAGGGTGATGCTGACCTCATAGAATAAGCTTGGAAGTTGTTCCTTCCTCGTGAATTTTTTGAATAGTCTGAGGAGAATAGGTTTTAATTCTTCCTTGAATGTTTGGTAAAACTCCCATGTGAAGTCCTCTAGCCCTGGGTTTTTGTTTTGTGGAAGCTTTTTAAAACTATTTCAACTTCTTCTATAGTTGTCAGCCTATTGAGATGATTAGATTCTTCCTGATTAAGTTTTTGAAGGTTGTATTTTTTTGAGGAATATGTACATTTCCTCCAGGTTGTCCAGTTTGTTGGAATAGAGTTGTTCGTAGCATTTTGTAACAATCCTTTGTATTTCTGTGGGGTCTGTCGTTATTTCTCCTTTTTTATTTATGATTTTGTTTATTTGGGTCCTCTCTCTTTGCTTCTTGGTGAACCTGGCTAGAGGTTCATCAATTTTGTTTATCCTTTCAAATAACAAGTTCTTGATTTTGTTGATCTTTTGTATTTTTTCTTGTCTTTATGTCATTTATCTCCACATTGACCTTTATTATTTCCTTCCTTATGCTTACACTGGGCTTTTCTTGTTGCTCTGTTTCTAACCTTTGAATTGTAGGGTGGGATAATTTAATACCATTGTTTCTTGTTTTTTGCAGTAGTGTTGTAGAGCTATGAACTTCCCTCTCAAGTCTGCTTTTGCTGTGTCCTATAGGTTTTGGATTGTTTTGTTTTTATTGTCCTTTGTTGCCAATGTTTTTTATTTCTTCTTTGATCTCTTTGGTAACCAGTTATTGTTTAATAGCATGCTATTTAGTCTCCATGTGTTTGGTTTTTTTGGATTGTTTTTATTGTAGTTGATTTTCCGTTTTATGCCATTGTGATCTGAGAAGATGCTTGATATGATTTCTATCTTCTTGACTATGAAGAGACTTTGCCTGTGATCCAATATATGCTCTATCTTTGAAAATGAACTATGTGCACTTGAGAAGAATACATATTCTGTGGCTTTGGGATGAAATATTCTGAAGATGTAAATTAATTCCACCTGATCTGGTGAGTCATTTAGGATTGATGTTTCTTTGCTGATTTTTTTGTTTAGAGGATTTGTCCAATGGTGATAGTGGGGTATTAAAGTCCCATACTATGATTGTATTGCTGTTAATCTCTCCCTTGATATCCCCCAGAAGTTTTTTTTTTTAATGTACTTGGATGCTCCTATATTGGGTGCATATATGTTTACCAGAGTTATTTCTTCTTGTTGGATTCTATATACTAAATTCCCTTTAGTATTATGAAGTGGCCTTCCTTATCTCTTTTTATGTACTTCACTTTGAGATCTAATTTGTTGGATATAAGTATTGCTACCCCAGCTTATTTTTTTTTCATTTCCATTGCCTGAAAACAATTTTTCCATACCTTCACCATCAGTCTGTCTGTGTCTTTTTTTCTGAGGTGGGTTTCCTGCAGATAGCAGATATATGGGTCATGTTTTCTTATCCAATCCATTACTCTATGTCTTTTGATTGGAGCATTTAATCCATTTACATTTCAAGTTATTATTGAACCGAGACCAGTTTGGCTCAGTGGATAGAGCGTCGGCCTGCAGACTGAAAGGTCCCAGGTTCGATTCCGTTCAAGGGCATGTACCTTGGAGGCAGCTGATCGATGATTCTCTCTCATCAATGTTTCTAACTCTCTGTCCCTCTCTCTTCCTCTCTGTAAAAAATCAATAAGATAAAAAAAGAATAAAAAAAATAAAGTTATTATTGATAGGTACTTGTTTGTTGCCATATTTATTCTTTACCCCTGTGTTTCTTCTTTGCTTCCTATTTCTTCTTTTTACTGCAGACTCTTTTAACATTTCTTGCATTGCTGGTTTTGTGCTAATAAAGTCCCTTTTTTGTCTGGGAAGCTCCTGATTTCACCCTCAATTTTGATTGATAGCCTTGCTGGGTATAGTATTCTTGGATTCAGACACTTCCTTTGCATGACTTTGTATATTTCATTCCATTCCCTTCTGGCTTGATGTGTTTCTGTTGATAAATCAGTCACTTGTCTGAATAGGAATCCTTTGTAGGTAACATTCTGTCTCTCTCTTGCTGCTTTTAAGATTCCTATTTTGTTATTGGTGTTTGCCAATTTAATTATAAAGTGCCTTTGCATCGGTCTTTTGAAGTTCATTTTGTTTGGGACTCTGTGAGCTTCTTGGATTTGTGTGAGTTTTTTCTTTCTTATATCAGGGAAGTTTTCTGTCATTGTTTCTTCAAAACTTTTTTTTTCTTGCTATGGATGGTATCTTACCATTTCCTTTCTTTTTTTTCTTTTTATTTATTAAGTTATTATATGTGTACATATCTTTCCATTGCCCTCCCCACTCCCATACATGCCCTCCCTCCCAGAGTTTTTCATCCATTGGTTTTGCTTATATGCATGCTACAAGTCCCTCGGTTGATCTCTTATCTCCCCCATATCTCCCTTTCCTTCCTGCTGTAATTGGACAGTTTGTTTGTTACTTTACTGTCTCTGTATCTATTTTTTTGTTCATTTTATAATGTTCTTTATTATCCATAAACGAGTGAGGTCATGTGGTGTTTCTCTTTCATTGACTGGCTTATTTCACTCTGCATAATGTTCTCCAATTCCATCCAGGTTGCTGCAAATGATAAGAATTCCTTCTTTTTTATGGCAGCATAGTATTCCATTGTGTAGCTGTACCATAGTTTTTTGATCCAATCATCTGCTGATGGGCATCTATGTTGTTTCCAAATCCTAGCTATTGTAAATTGTGCTGCTATGAACATAGAGGTGCATATATCCTTTCTGATTGGGGTTTCTGGTTTCTTAGGATATATACCTAGGAGTGGGATTACTGAGTCGAATGGGAGTTCCATTTTCAGTTTTTTTGAGGAAACTCCATACTGTTCTCCACAGTGGTTGCACCAGTCTGTATTCCCACCAACAGTGCACAAAGGTTCCTTTTTCTCTGCAACCTTGCCAACACTTGTCGTTTGTTGATTTGTTGATGTTGGCCATTCTGACAGGTGTGAGATTGTACCGCATTATTGTTTTGATTTGCATCTCTTGGATAATTAGTGAGTTTGAGCGTGTTTTCAGGTGTCTCTTGTCCTTCCTTCTGTCTTCTTTTGAAAATATTCTACTTATGTTCACTGCCCATTTTTTAATTGGATCATTTATCTTCCTTTTATTTAGTTGTATAAGCTGTCTGTAGATGTTGGAGATTAAACCTTTATCAGTGATAACATTTGCAAATATGTTCTCCCATACAGTGGGCTTTCTTGTTGTTTTGTTGATAGTTTCATTTGCTGTAAAAAAAAAATCTTTTTATTTTGATGTAGTCCCATTTTGTTTATTTTCTCTTTGGCTTCCATTGCTCTAGGGGCAGTATCAGTGAAGAAGTTCTTTTGGCATATGTCAGAGATTTTGCTACCTGTAGATGCCTCTAGTATTTTTATGGTTTCCTGTCTTATGTTTAAATCCTGTATCCATTTTGAGTTTACTTTTGTATATGGTGTCAATTGGTGATCTAGTTTCATTTTTTTGCAAGTGTCTATCCAATTTTCCCAACACCATTTATTGAAGATACTGTCTTTACTCCATTGTATGGTCATACCTTCTTTGTCAAATATTAATTGAGCATAGTGGTTTGGGTCGATATCTGGATTCTCTATTCTATTCCATTGGTCTGTCTGTCTGTTCTTGTGCCAATACCTGGCTGTTTTGAGAACAGTGGCTTTGTAATACAGCTTGAAGTCTGGTATTGAGATCCCTCCAAACACAGTTTCTATTCCTTGTTCAGTTTCCTCTCTTTCTGGCTCTCCTATTATGCAGATGTTTTTTCATTTTGTCTGGTCCCAAAGTTCCCTCAGGCTCTCCTGCTTTTAATTTTTTCTAGAAATTGCTCTGCTTGGGTATTTTTTCCTTTCTTGTCTTCTGGCTCACTGATGTGGTCCTCTGCTTCTTCTAGTCTACTCTTGATGCTTTCTATTGAGTTCTTTACTGCAGATATGTCATTTTTCATTTCTTCTTGGTTCTTCTTGATTTGCTCTTGGTTCTTATACATATTGTTGAATTTGACTTGCATTTTTTTATCCACTTTATGACCATTTTTCTGAATTCTTTCTCTGATAGGTTGCTTGCCTCCATTTTGCTTAATTCCTTTACTGGCAATGCCTCCTTTTCTTGCACATATGGGGTATTTCTTTGTCTCCCCATGATCTCTCTTCTCCAGGTATCTGGTTATGTAGTTTTCTCTCTCCTTATCCTAGACAATATCTGACCTGTTTGTGGGGAGTTTCAGAGCTCCTCTGAATCTGTATGTTTGCGCTGCTTGGGGACCAGTGTTCCTGGGTTTGAAGCTGTTTGTTGGATGATGTTGTTATAGATTCCCAGGATTTTTATGCTTCTGATAACATCCACTCTCCCCTTCAAGATGGCATGGTCTCCGTGTCAGAGCAGGTTGTTCCAGGAGAGATTTCAGTAGCAGTGGAGGCTGTCCAGTCAGGGGAACCCTGTTTGACAATCCTCAACAGTCCCTTAGATTATAGCTGCCCCTCAACTCACAAATAAACACTCCCCATGCAACCACACACTCACCTTTTGTTCTCTCACTCACGCACTATCTTCCAGTCTGCCTTCCCATTGGCAGCCATTTTCAACTCTCACAATAATCTTTTTTATCTATCAGGATTCTGTGGATTTTCTGGGCTTGACTAGGTCTTTTTGTTGTTGTTGTTGCTCACGTGAAGTCTGACGCCTGGGCTGCAGTCTTATGAATGTTCCACTAGGCTGGGCCATCAGAAAGAATGCTCACTCACATGGATGACAATTGATGCTGGGATCTGCTGGGGACTCAGCCGAGCTGTTGATCTCTGCTCTCCTCCAGATCACTCCATGTGTAGGGGTGCCAGATTAAATTTAACCCATTATTTTGAATTTCGGATAAACAAATAATTTTAGTGTATGTCGCATGCAATATTATTTTATTCATTTCAAATTCAAGGGGAGGGGCCTGTGCATTTGTAAGTTTAGCAACAGAACTTCTGAGATGACTTTTCCACTGGGGCTGGTGTGGGAAAAAAGGAACAGATCGGATTTGGCAATAATGACAAAAGCTGTTAACAACTGATGCTTGTGCAATGGAGAAGAAATGGACATTCACATACATTGTTGGTTCCAAATGAGTGTATCCATTTTATGAGGCTCTTACTATTACAGCTGAACAACTTGAATGGCCTTTAATATTGAAGTCCTATTTCTACCAACAAGGGAAATTCATATGAGGCTTTATAAAAAGATCCTGAAATAACTTCGATCAGCAATCTGGCTAAGAGACCCTGGCTGAGGGGCAGGGCAGGAACACAGGAATTTCCTAATCCAGGGAGGAAAGACAGCTACTATTTAATGGAGCATATTGTTTACAGGGACCTAGCTCCAGGTTCTTTATGTTATTGGCTGGATTTACTCTTCATGACAGCCCTGATGGTAAGGTATCACTATCCTCTCCTGAGAACACTCTTGGATGGCAACCGCCTGCTCCCTGTGCCACTGACAGAGCCAGGAATGGAACTTAGCAACCTGTGCACATTTAGTTACTGGTGGCAGAACTTTAGAAAAGGGATCAGAACATGTATTGCTGAGGTGGTTAATCTCTGCTCTCCCTGTATTTACTTTCCCTGAAGCAGGGAGCCCGGCCCAGTGCTCCTTCCCCTTGCCTCAGGGGAGGTTGGTGAGGGAGCTGGAAACAGGAGCTGTCTGAATCCTGTGTTTTTTCCATCTTCTGTGAAGATGTAAACTTATGGAAATGTGCCTGGTAGGAAGGAAAGGGCCTCTGAGGATATAGATATGGAAGGAAGATTTCTTCCAGACAGGGATGAGGTTGGAGGTCCACAGGTCTGTTCAAGAGTAGCAACTTGAGTACTGTTTCATATCAACACTTAGGTGGCTCCATGGATGGTTCATCAAGGTTGGGAATTCAGTCGTGACAGATTTTCTAGTGTGGATCAACGGAAAGATAGAGCAGAAATACAATTCCAGCTTTTTCCTTAATCACAATTGAACATGCATTCTCAACAAAGGTGACATCATCCCAAAGGGGTTCTTAAGGGCAGGGTTTCCACAGATATTACACTAGTCTGTGAACCTCCAAAGGACCACGGTATATAAATAAACTATGTCTGTGGCATTAAAAATTTCACATTCATCTGGGGAATGGGGTTTAAGGGGTGATTCAGCAAAAAATTCCAAAATGTCTGAAAAGGCTCGCTCCTGGGATTTGATAATAAAAGAAGTCTAACCTACACTTATATACATAGTGACCTCTCATGTAGATGATGGGTCACCAGTAGTTAGGGATAGTCATTTAAACTTCCTTATGGTTACTCATTTAACAACCACTCTTGGTGTTGGCAATGGTGATGATGATCCAAATGAAATCCTGCCCCCCAACCCCCACTGGAATCAAGAGAATTTGGTCTAGGGATTATGTGAATTAACTGGGTTTTAAGATGGTAGATAGAAAAGGATCAGAACAGATTTTTTTCCTCTGAGAAATGATATGGAGGGTAGGAAATTAATGTTTACAAAATTAATCTATAAAACTGGTACTCTAAATTGTATCTTCCTTAATCTTAACCATTATTAAAGTTACCTGTTTAATCCTATAATTCAGACCAGGGTATGATGTGAGAAGAGGTTAAGAAAATCAGGGAAACTTCTTTCAATACCTGTTCAGTAGTGGGACCTGATATTGATCTAATGATTTTCCCATTGTGTCTTGAAGTCACCAGGAATCTCAATGCTCTAATCTCTCTGGAAACTGCCATTTGAGGCCTCTAGGGTACTGGTAAATTATTAATAGTGACCTGTATTACTTTTAAAGTCGAGTATTATTCCAAATTTTAAGACACTACGAATGGCAAAATTTCATTCCACTGTCTTCTACCCCAATTTGGGACTCATGGAGGAAGTAAATATGAAGACACATCTGAATGGTTTCTAAAAGCATGGCAAATACTGGAAAATCACAGCAAAATATAACATGGACTGATGGAGCTTTCAATAATGTATGTGTAGTAGATATCTATGTAGATTAGATGTCAATGAAGACATCAATACATTAGGCAAATATAGCATAAGGGAGGACGGTTAGAAGACCTATTAAGGTGAGGTTTCTACATATCCATTAAAGTAGCCAAGTACTGATTCTAAATAGATTGTAAAAAGTAAGCAGATAGTTTGTAATCCATAGAGCAACCACAAAAATGTTATACAAAGAGATATATTCAAAATCACAATAGAAAAATAAAAATAGAGAAGAACCAAGATGGTGGTGTAGATGAATGGCTGGTCCGCCACCTCATACAACTTAGAGGAATTAAAACTAATATAAAGGACATCTATCACCCAAAACTACGGGAATGCTGGCTGAAAGAGAAAGGAGCGCAACCGCTGCAAAGCTGAGGAGACAAGGTACTGAGATCGCGAATTGGGCTGGTAGCAACAACTGGGCGCGTGGCTTTTTTTTTTTTTTTTTCCAACCAGAAGGGGGAAAATATTCGAATCACTTTCACTTTGAAATCCAGTTTCTTGGGTCACATGGGGGACCCAGACGCCTACGGGGAGAAGCTGGTCTGTTGGCAATCAGGTCCGAAAGTGAGGGACTCTCTTGCAGAGGTGCATGCAGCAATCACTGTTTGCTGCACTGAATCCCAGGGACGCTCAGGGGAATTGGAAACGAGGAAGGGCAGGGACGGCTGACAGCAGCCATCGCTGTTAGCCATGCCCCAGCCTAGTGACATCCTAAGACCCCGCCCCACCCTGAGGCCCCTCCCTGAGGCCCCGCCAGCACATTCTACAGACCCGCCTAGACACCACACAGCTGCTTTTGTGGTAGCTTAAAGAAATAAACTGCAGCTCCAGCAACAAAACCGCCAAATCCCAAGCAAATGAACTGTACCCCATTGGTATCCAGAAGCCAGTGTTCCTAGTGGTCAGTTTCAACCACTCAAACCCATAAGTGACACATTTGGGAGACGGTCTCAGAGAGCACCAAAGCTCCACTGAAACAAAGAGTGTCTCTAGGGCAGCAGTTCTTCCTCTAAAAATGAGGAATCACAGAAACATATCACAAATGGGAGAGAGGGAGGAAAGTAAACTAATGGAAGACAGAGTTCAGAATCACATTTATAAGATCACTCAAGAATCTTCTAAAAACCTTTAAGAAACTTGATGAGACTTCCAAGAAGCTTGGTGAGACCTTCAAGGACCTTAAAGAGAACATCAAAGAAATGGAAAAGGACCAGTCAGAAATTAAGCATACAATATCTGAAATTAATAATATACAGAAACTCAACTATAGATCAATGTACCCCAAGAATCAAACCAAAGATCTGAAATATAAGGAGGATAAAATCACCCAACCAGAGATTTTAAAAAAGAATCCAGAAGTGTGAGGATAGTCTAAGGAACCTCCGGGACAGCTTAAAGTGCACCAACATCCAGATTTTGGGGGAGCCAGAAGAGAGAGACCAGAATATTGAAGGCCTACTGAAAGAAATAATGAAAGAAAACTTTCATTACCTGGTAAAATAAATAGACTTACAAGTACAGGAAGCGCACATAACCCCAAACAAGAGGAATCCAAAGAGGAACACACCAAGAAACATCATATTAAAGATACCAAGGGCAAAGGACAAAGAGAGAATCTTACAAGCAGCAAGAGAAAAACAGCTAGTTACCTACAAGGGAGTACTCATACAACTATCAGCTGATTTCTCAACATGCAGGCCAGAAGGGAAAGGCAAGAAATATTCAAAATAATGAACAACAAGAACCTACAACCAAGACTACTCTATCTAGCAAAGCTATCATTCAGAATTGAAGGTCAGATAAAGAGCTTCATAGACAAGAAAAAGCTGAAGGAATTCATCACCACCAAACCAGGATTACATGAAATGCTGAAAGGTATCCTTTAAGAAGAGGAAGAAGAAAAAGGTAAAGATAAAAATTATGAACAACAAAAAGTCATCAAATACATACCTACCAAAAAGTGAATCTAAAAATCAAGTGAATAAAAAATCGGATGAACAAAATGAACTGGTAAATATAAGAGAATTAGGGACATAGAAAGGGATTGAACTAACAATTCTCAGGGGGAAGGGGGTCTGAGGGGTGCAGGAAGAGATTGGACATAAATCTTACACCTATGGATGAAGACAGGGGCGGGGTAAGGGCATGGGGTGGAGTTGGGAATCAGGTAAAGGGGAGCTATGGGGGAGGAGGGGGGAAAGAGGAACACCTGTAATAATATGAACAATAAAGATTTTTTATAAGCATAAAGAAAGAAGAAAGAAAGAAAGAAAGAAAGAAAGAAAGAAAGAAAGAAAGAAAGAAAGAAAGAAATAGAGTACTAGAAAGCATTCAGAAAAGCCAAAGGAAGGGAAGAAAGGGAAAACAGGATAATTAAAAACAGAGGCGACAAACAAAAAATAAATAATAAAATGGTAGGTCTACATAAAAAAAATCAATAATTACATTAATTATCAATGGTCTTAATACATAACCAAATGATTGAGATGGTCAGAATAAATGTAAAATAAATCCAACAAAAATAAAAAAATAGTCCGACAAGAAACTCATTTCAAATATAGTTATATGGTTGACTAGAAAGTAAAAGGATGGATGAAAATACACTATGCAAACACTGATCAAATGAATGTGGGAGTGATAGAACTGGAGCCAGGGCAGGGCACAGGGTGAACCATAGATGTGTTTGCAGAGTAGAGCCTAAGAGCCACAGGATAATGTTATCACAAGAGAAATTTCCCATCGTTTCTCAGAGGTGATAGCTGCAGCTATTTTCCCCGGTGTGAGTTAATTTCATGGAAAATCTTCTCAAGGATGAATGATCATGTCTAAAGGAGGAAAAGGCAAATAGGCAGTCTTACTCTCACACACCCTCCTTGGGAGCTTTTTAATCAAGAATTGAGTATGGAGACCCATGGGAAAGCTGGCGAAATGGGAAGGCTACAACTAGACACAAAGCAAGACGCCGCTGCTGCCATGTGGAGTTTAAAACTATGGCGAAACCGGACCTGTCAGAGCCGCTGCCGCCGGGAATGAGGGAAGACAGACCTCGCTCCGCCCCAGGGCCCAGGGTGTGGGCCAGCCCTGGCAGCCTCCATGGGAGCTGATGCTGCGGGCCTCCGCAGCACCTTCGGCTCCTGCCTGGACGAGAAGCCCATGAGCACAACCCCCCTGCCCGCAACCATCCCAGCCCACAGCCATCCCAGCCCTCCCGCTGTGCTGGTGAGGAGCGGGCACAGCGTCTCCCCGCCCGCAGCCAGCTCAGCCCAGAAATGGGAAGGCTACAACTAGACACCAAGCAGGGCGCCGCTTCTGCCAAGTGGAGTTTAAAACTACGGCGAAACCGGACCTGCCGGAGACACTGCCACCAAGAATGAGGGAAGCCAGACCTTGCTCTGCCCCGGGGCCCAGGGACAGGGCCAGCCCGCCTGCCGCCATGGGAACCAGGAAGCTGATATGGGACCTCCACTGCGCCTTCAGCACCTGCCTTCAACCATCCCGAGGAGCTGGCGCGGCATCTCCCAGCCCGTGGCCGGCTCAGCCACGTCTTGGTGCACACCTTACTGGTGGGGAGCTGGTGCAGCGCCTTCCGTTTGTGACACCCGGTGAGTCCTTGCTTCACCGCCGCCGCCCGCAGCCGGCTTGAACCAGTATCCATGCGCCGTGCTGGCAAAGAGATGGCACCGGTGTCTCCCGGCCCGCGGCCAACTTGGCCCAGCCTCCGCACACTGTGCTGGTGGGGAGATGGCGCAGCGCCTTCCATTTGCGCCCAGGCAAGTCTTTCTGCTGCCGCCGCCAGCAGCCGGCTCCAAAGCTTCCGCCACTACCGCCATGTGGATTTTAATACTACAGGGGAAATTGAGACACAGGAGCTACTGTCGCTGCCGCACCCACCACCACCCCCGGCGAATGGGAATCCACCGAAATCAGAGCTCACTGTGCCCTGGGCTCAGAGATAGTGTGGCTTCAGAACTTAGCCTCTGCGTCCACAGCAGCTCCACTTCCGCCCCAAAGGAGACACCATTGAGGGGGAACTCTCCACCCGCAGCCATCTCAGCCCGCCCACAACCTTGCCAGCACACCCGCCATGCTGGTAAGGAGCCGGCATGGCGCCTTCTGTTAGAGGCCCCGGTGAGTCCTCCCTCAGCCTCTGCATGGCCGAGCCGAAGCTCCCGCCACTGCCGCCATGTGAACTTTAAAACTACAGTGGAAATTGAACCACAGGAGCGACCGTTGCTGCTGCACCGGCCACCGCCACCCGCCACTGCCGCTGCAAATAAAGGAAATCCACCGAGAACAGAGCTCACTACTCCCTGGGCTCAGGGAGTGGGCGGCCTCAGAACTTAGCCTCTGAGTCCGCAGCTGCTCTGCTTCCGCACCGAACGAGACACCTTTGAGGGCGGTCTACCCGCCTGCAGCCATCTCAGCCCGCCTGCAACCGTCCCAGCCTGCCTGCTGTGCTAGCAAGGAGCTAGTGCGGCCCCTCCAATACGTGAGGGAGGGCATGAATGGGAGGTGGGGGGGCAATGGTAAGATATGTACACATATAATACCTTAATAAAAAATTTGGAGAATAAAATGAATGTGGGAGTACCTATATTATCAGAAAATATAAACTCAAGCACAATTACCAGATATAGAATCAGTCAACTCACCAACCTTAACAAAACTTAACAAATTTAAAGAATTGAAATCAAACAGGATGTGTTATCTGAAAATAACGGAATAAAATTAGAAATAAATAATAGAAAGATAACAGGAAAACCTCCAAGAATTTGAAAACTTATTAATTCACAGGTCAAAGAGGAAGTCTCAAGATAAATTAAAATAGAACAAAATGAAAATACCAAATGAAAACCTATAGCTATCAAAATTTGGGGATCATAAAATAAATAGGCCAGATATGGGAGAAGATGGCAGCATAAGTAAATACCTAAACTGCTGCCTTGCACAACAATTTCAACACTACAACTAAAAGACAAAACATTTATCACCCAGAACCACGGGAAAGCTGGCTGAGTGGAAGTTCTACAACTAGAAGGAAAGATAAAAGAGCACTGAGAAGTGCACAAGTGCTGAAAAGCTGAGGTATGGAGGTGCGCAAATCGGGCTGGCAGTGGGCAACTGGGTGTGCTACTATTTTCAACCCGAAGGGAGACTAGCTCCTGTTTACTCTTAATTCTAGTTTCTGGGGAGACGCTGGGGACTCAAACGCCTACAGGGAGAAGCTGGAATGTCTGCCATCGGATTGGAAAGTGAGAGTGGCTTTATTGCAGAGGTGTGCACAATAATCATTGTCGATTGAGCTGGGGCACCAGATGCAGGAACTTGGAAATGAAGAAATGCAGAGATGGCTGACAAATAGCAGCCATTGCTATTTGCCACACCCTAGCCTAGTGACCCTCTGAGACCCAGCCCTGCACAATCTATAAACCCACCCAAGCTCCAAGCAGTGGCTTTTGCATATAAATGGCCTGCCCTATTGCAGCTTAACCTAACAAACTGCAGCTCTGGTCAGATAGCTCCAAAACCTCCAAACCCCAAGAAAAGAGGTGAAAACTGTAGTTCTCTCTATAGCTCCTGCTGTGTGGCCTCAGACAGTAGCTGACCTGCACCCCATTGGAGAGCCAGAAGCCAGTGTACCTAGTAGTCAGTGTGAGATGACACCAGATTTCAACTCCTCAATCCATAAGTGACACATACAAGAGGCAGACTCAGTGAGCACCAAAGCCCCACTGAAGCAAGTCTTGCACCATAAGTGTGTCTCCAGCACAGCAGTTCTTCCATTATAGACACAGTGGGTCCTCACAGCCAATTGGCCTGGAGGTCACTTCCTCCCAGTGTACCAACAGGAACCAAGGCTTAACTACACTAAGACTTTGCACTCAGCCCACAAAGGGATGCACCAAGAGTGTCCAGCTCAGGTGATAGGGGAGGCTGAACCACTGGGCCCTGTAGGTCATCTACCACAGAAACCCACTCCATCAACACAGGGAAGGACCAAAATTCGGAGATAAAGAAACATGTTACGAATGAAAGAAATGGAGGAAAGCAAACTACTGGACATAGGGTTACTCAAGACTCTTCTAAACACTGCTGAGAAACTTAATGAGACCTATGAGAAGCTTAGTGAGACCTTCAAGAACCTTAATGAGAATGCCAAAAAAATTGAAAAGGACCAGTCAGAAATTAAGCATACACTGTCTGAAATAAAGAATATACAGAAATTTAACTCTAGATCAAAGGACCCCCAAGAATCAGACCAAAGATCTGAAATATGAGAAAACAAAAAATACCCAACCAGAAAAACAGAAAGAAAAAATAATCCAAAAATATGAATATAGTGTAAAAAGCCTCTGGGACAACTTCAACCATACCAACATCTGAATTATTGGGGTTCCAGAAGAAGAAAGAGAGCAAAATATTAAAAACCTATTATAAGAAATAATGACAGTCGAAACCGGTTTGGCTCAGTGGTAGAGCGTCAGTCTGCGGACTGAAAGGTCCCGGGTTTGATTCCGGTCAGGGGCATGTACATTGGTTGCGGGCACATCCCCGGTAGGGGGTGTGCAAGAGGCAGCTGGTCGGTGTTTCTCTCTCATCGACGTTTCTAGCTCTCTATCTCTCTCCCTTCCTCTCTGTAAAATATCAATAAAATATATTTTTTAAAAAAGAAATAATGACAGAAAACTTTCCCTACCTCATCTTAGTATAGATTCTTACTGAATGATTGGTATATTCATGGTATGTTATGTACATTATGTTCCTGGATTATTCTATGTTATATTTTGGGATTTTTTTGCTTTATAAAAATTATGTTCATATAATTTTGTAATCAAATATAACACTTATTACCTTTGTAGAAAATATGTATAATAATAATCCTAATACATATTTTTGTCTAAAACTTTGTGAATTGGCTTTATTATAATTGTTTTACATGCCACAGAAAACAAAATTTTCTTGCCAGTTATTCTTGTTATAAGCTGATCAGCTCTTTCACTTCAGAAAATTACCTTCAATAAATTAAACACAGCCATTTTAAGCCTATGTCATCTACTCCAATCTGACACCAATTCCAAAGTATTTTTTTTCCATACTACCCAACAATTTTCCAACACCATCTATTTATCCTACAGTTTAACTCAATTATGACACTATTTACCTGGACATATTGTCAGATACCCAGGTTAAGCACTCAGTCCTACAATACTCACCTCACCAACAGAAGGTCCTGTGCTTCTGACCCATCAGTTATAGATATAAGGATTCTGTAACTGGACAGTAAAGGGGTCTGAGCTGCCTATCACTTCTTGAAGCAATTAAGCGGAGACAGGGTTGAATTATATATGAGTGTTTATTCCAATAATGCAGGCAGTATGGGAGAGCAGCAGGTCATCCACAAAGAAACTGGTCTGCTTCTCTTGATAAGCCAACTGCTTATATTGGGTAGAAGGACAAAGATTACATGGGAAAGCAGGAATTACAGGTATAGGAAAGTAGGCATAGGATAATCATTACAGGTTACAAATCATGTGGGCTGGAGGGTTTGCAGAAGGTAGGTGCCTCCAGGACTAGATTGTTTCAGGCACAAGTTTGTAAATCTTTCCATAATGATAGGCAGTTTTGAGGACAGGAGGATAAATTACATTCTGATGTTAGCACCCATGTCCCAGTGTTGCAGAAGACCCAAGAAACCAAGTGACGCTTAGAGAAATAGAGTTACACAACTTTATTACACTGGCAGTCTCAGAGGAGTTGTCTCCAGAATTTGATCAAACCAATATGGTGGAAGCTCTTCTTTTATCCCCCCTTGGTTTCTTTGTCTCCCAAATATGGATGGGGGCTTCTGGACCTTCCATGGACTTTGCACAAAGCCCCGTGGGTTGGGATGGGAATCTTGAGATCATATCTAAGGGCCTGGCCTGGTGCCAGTGCTGATAACCCCTTCCTGGGGGTTGTGTGTTGTTCATGGTTTATGGCCTCTGTAAAATGTGAGCATTTAGGTAGCAGGTCTTGCAAGACCAGATTATGGAGGAAATGGGCAGTGACTTAATTATAGGTTATCAAGAATGTACATTAGGTTACTGTACAGATTCAGATTGCTAGTCCCCCAAACATCAGGGTTACATTGGAATTAGCCTCTTAGCCTTCTCACCAGGGTGTACAACTCTCAGCCAGGTTAGGATATGCTTTCTGTAATCAGAACAGAACCATCATGGTTAACAGAGCATGAGTAACTTTTCTTATTGCAGCTGGTCTCCAATACTTCTACCTCAAACAGTTTTAATGACCCCAATTTAGGTTAGATTAATTTGTTATGGTGGCTCACAGAATTCAGAGAAACATTCTTACTACCTTCTGGTTTATTTAACTCACCTGGTGGAGTTGTTAAACTACAGAGTGCTAAAATTCTAGTTTAGCACTTCTTAGTTGGGATTCAGGACTCTGTAGTTTAACAACTCCACCAGGTGATTCTCATCATGAGAGAAGTTTGGGAAACACTGCTCTAGGAAGACCAAAAAGCATTCTTCTGTTGTAGGTGGCAGGAACTGCACCAGATGTCTGAACGGTGGGATCAGATCAGATATGGGTTCAGCAACGGTACTTGGACTCTGGCTGGGAAAGAATTCAGAGTCAAGACCCAAACTGTAAGAGAACATTTATTTAGTAAGTCACAGAGGTAGAAGAAATAATTTCTAGAAGAAATGGACTTAGGAAACAAGTTATAGAGGTAAAGGAAAGGCTCTTGGAGCTTGAGAATGAAGAAGCTAAAGGTAATGTGCCTGGGATAGGGAGGATGAAGGAAAAGGGAAACTCATGGGAGTGTTCCCTGGAGAGAGAGCCCAAAGGGACCTCAGCACTAAAGGTTTTAAGGGTGGAGATTTTAGGGGAGGTCCCAAGGGAAGATCTCAATAGTATATTCAGCAGTTTTCTAGGTGTTTCCATTCAGGGTTGTGGTCTCCACTGATTGATTGGTGGGCACGGGGCAGGCGTCATTATTCAATGCAACTAATGCCGAGGTCAGCTGTGGCTAGTTCTGTTGCTTATGTGGGCCTGGAGCTGAAATACAACTGAAGTCTAAATGTTTTATCTCTAGGGAAGAAAGATTAGGGGTTACAAACTACATAACCAGAGATATGCTAAAAGAGGAAAAGTCACCCTGGTGGGGAGGTTCCACCCATCATCCTTGTGAAGCATCCATCTTATATAAAAACTGCTGTTTGAAATTTTGACCCTGCTATTTGGCTTCTGTAAATGCTTGCTTGCTTAAATAATAAGGAAAATGAGACTATTCCCACTTCAGAGAGGCCATTAAACCTTCCCCAGACAAAATTATCAGTGCTAGCACCAGACCAAGGCCTTTGTTTGAGGTCTCAAGGCCCCAGACATAGGGGCTCTTTAAGAACTTTCAAAAGGGGCTGGAAACGCCCCATGTTTGGGAGATAAAGAAGGTGAAAACATAAAAATAGGGAAAATTCCTCCATGTTAGGGCCCAGAATTTGAGAGACATTTTCCACTGGACCCGAGTGTAATAAACGTAACTCTATCTCTCTAAGTATTGTTCTCCAGTTTTCCATAACACTTGCTCTGCTCATGTCTAACTGCCTACCACACTTCCATTACTTAGATGAACAATGGTTCAACCTTTGGCTATATGGCCAACATGGATACATGCAAAACTGTTAGGATGCTGGAAATACCCTGTTATTATTGATTCAGGTTGTGTTAGTGATTAGGATGCAAGGGTGATTTCTTTCCTGGGTTCTTGTCCAGATGGATTTGAAGAATTAAGCCATGGACAAAAGGTGGTAGGTGAAAAGTACAGAAACTTTTTTGTAATACTACCTCGAAAACCTTATTTCTAAATTCTAAGCTTAAGACTCTGTCCCCCTTGGCACATGGGGACACAGGGGTCACCTAAGAAAGGTATTCTCTAAGTTCCTAATCCTAAGACTATCCCTCTTGGATAGACAGAGGGGCCCCTAAGAAGGGTGACTGCTGTTTTCTTTGTCTCGTGGCATTAAACAGGCTGGAAACCCTCCTTTTCTACTGTGGGACCTGATAGATCCTCCCTTCCCCCAACTGGATGAATAATGACCTAACCTGTACCTGCAGCATAGACATTCCTAAGCACCTAACAAGGTACCTTATATGGACTGTACATTGAACCACCAATCAGAACCTGCCAAATATACCCTAAGGCCCCCCCCATTCCTAAGTCCCTAGGTCCCTAATCATGTGCCTTACATGAAACCACCAATCAGCGTGTGCTGAGTGCCCTAATCCCCCCTTTTCCTTCCTTTTCCTCCCCTCAAAAGGTGTGTTTACCCCAGCACCTGTGATCTTTCTCCTCTGGAAGGCAGCCCAGCAGGGGTCTTCTCCTACAATAAAGCCTTTGTTCTGGTCTCCTGGTCTCCAGCCCTCTGTTTCATCTTTCAGGACCTTAGCCCTGTAATCAGCTCCCATGACCCCCACATCCATACTTTTACTCTTTTGGTCATCTTATTGTATGGCTTTCTCCCAGTTTTGCTGGCCTGGGGATGCTTTATCTTATAGCTCTCCCAGCTGATCAGGTCAGGGCTACTTTTGATCTAACTTATGGTCACTTTAATTGCTCAGGCCAGAAATATCCATGTCCTTGGTTTAAGGCTGTTTGAATTGCTCAGACCACAAATATTTCCATCTACCTGAACCCCTCCCTTCTAAGGCATTTCTTTATCCTCTGTACAATCAAGATAAGCACCCTGGCATCTTCTAGTCCTCATCTATGCATTCCTCTTCCATGGACCCTCTTTATTTCCTAAACCTTCCCAATTAAGCTAGATAGCTAGCCCTTTGATTACTGAGCAAGGGCCTGATGTCTGATGGGCAAAAGAGACTAAAGTAAGACACATGCCTTTGAGAAAAGAGATTTTATTATTTATTTATTTATTTATTATTGCTGAGTCGACCCACAGGAAACAGGGGATACTGCTCAAATCTGTCTTCCGGATTTGGTGTCTGGACCAATTTTAAGGGTTAGGGAGAACAGGGTGGCATGAGAAAATGCTGGTGGGTGAAGTTTTGATTAAAGCATTTTGGAACTTGGCCAATTATGGTGTAGGGTCCAGGAGCAAGAGAAAGCACAAAGGAATTCCAATCTGTCCAGGTTTAACTGGTCAGTTCTGCATTTGTCCATATTTGGTTTAGGCACAGATCTTTCCTTTATTTTTCACTTAAAACAAGGAATACTTTATTTAAACCTATCAAATAAATAGGTTAGGTCTATAAACAAATATAATGTTTTAAAGTATAGGCAAATAATTGTATATGATAGTATACACTGCTACATACAAATTAACTGATCAGACCATAACTTTTCAATGTTTAAAACAGAATAAGCTTCTCTGTAAAAAGCAACATCATTGTGACATTTTAACTTTAGCATTCCTCTCCTTTCTCATGCTCTTTGTCAACAGAATCTACACCAACATCCTCATACTCCTTCTCAAGGGCAGCCACATCCTCACAGGCCTCAGAACACTCTCCTTCCTCCATGCTCTCACCCACATACCAGTGGATAAAGGCATGTTTGGCATATAGCAGCTCAAACCTGTGGCCTGGTAGAACTCAGCAATAGCTGAACTTTTTTTCAGCATGCACACAGCTCATTGTGCTTTGATCAGGTCTCCACTAGGTACCACAGTGGGAGGTTTGTAATTAATGCCAACTCTGAAGCCAAAGGGGCATCAGTTCACAAACTAGATGATGTGCTTGGTCTTGATGGTGGCAATGGCAGCATTGAAATCTTTGGGAACCACATGCCACAGTACAACAGGCAGCAAGCCATGTATTTATAGTGGTGAGGGTCACATTTCACCGTCTTGTTGGCTGGTTCAAAGCACACATTGGTGGAGTTCCACTACAGAAAGCTGTTCATGGTAAGCTTTCTAAGCAGAGATGAAAGGAGCATATATGACCAAATGGAAGTGGATATGGGTATAGGGCACCAGGTTGGTCTGAAATTGGATCTGATCAACTTTCAGGGCTCCATCCAATCTGATGGAAGTAGTGATGGAGGACACGATTTGACTTAACAACCTATTCAGATTAGTATAGGTTGGCCTCTCAATATCCAGATTTATATGACAGATGTCATATATGGTCTCATTGTCAACCATGAAGACACAATCAGAGTACTACAGGGTGGTGAGAATGGAGTTGTAGGATTCAATTACAGCTGTGGAAACCTGGGAAGCTGGGTAAATGGAGAACTCCAGCTTGGACTTCTTGCCATATCGATAGAGAAGACGTTCCATCACCAGGGAAATGAACCCAGAACCACTTCCCCCCAAAGCTGTGGAAAAACAAGAAGCCCTAAAGACCTATGCACTGGTTAGCCAGTTTCTGAATTCAGTCCAAGACAAGGTCAATGATCTCTTTGCCAACGGTGTAGTGCCCTTGGGCATAGTAATTGATAGCATCTTCCTTGCCTGTGATGAGCTGCTCAGTGTGGAAGAGCTTGCAGTAGTTAGCAATGGGAACTTCATCAATTACTATGGGTTCTAGGTCTACAAACACTGCCCTGGACACATGATTTTCAGTGCCTGTCTCACTGAAGATGTTAAAGGAGTCATTTCTATCCACCCCCTTTGGTCTTGTCACTTGTAATCTGGCCACCAGGGTAGATGTCATATTCTAGGCAGCAGAGCTCCCAGCAGGCATTGCCAATCTGGACATCAGTCTGGCCAGCGTGGATGAAGATTCACTCATGCATGGTTGCTGCTTAGCAGCTGCCGAGCAAATGGTGAAGAGGAAGAGGAAAGGTTGTTGTTTCTTACCCAGGTATATCTTTTTCTAAAATATATTGTTATTGATTTCAGAGGGGAAGGGAGAGGGGGAGAGAGATAGAAACATCAACGATGAGAGAGAATCATTGATCGGCTGCCTCCTGTACACCCCGCATAATGAGGATCGAACCTGCAACCTGGGTACATGTCCTTGATCAGAATTGAACTGGGGACCCTTCAGTTCACAGGCCGATGCTCTATCCAATGAGCCAAGCCAGATAGTCTCAGATGTTTCTTACTGAAGAGCTCTGTTGGCCACACTGCCAACTTGAGTTCTATAGACTAAAGATTCTTAGTTCCAGGGTCATGCGACAGGGTTGGCATATAGATTCTTATATCTATTCCTACACTAAATGTGTTGTTATTGTGGTACATACTATAATATATCTCTGGAAAATTATGCCATAATGTCATGAGAGAATGAGAGTATAAAAAGTAAATAAGATCTTACAGACCCTTTGAAAGGTGGACTTAGAAGAATAACTACTAGTAAAAGAATTAACTGTTTAGTAAAGCGATACAATGTAACATTGAACAAAACATTTTTATTTTGAACAAACATGTCAAACTCAAAGGACAACATGGGCCAACTAAACAAGGTTTAAGTTTATGTGGGCCTCAAAAAAAAGCTTCAATTTTCATAGAAATGTAGGTTTATTTTGATAGATATATACTGAATACAAAGGGCTGGAATAAATGAGGAATCATTAACATAAAATAATAGAGCATTTTAATAAAATTTATCGTTTTTCTTGAACATTACCTTACCAGACACTGGATAACTGCAAAAATTAATAAGTATAACACAAATAAACCTATTTTTCTTGTTCTCCGAAAGCGAAATATTTCCTGTTGTGCACACCAAACAAGTCAGTCCAAGACTAATGACGTGACAATTGGCTAAAATATTCACTACTAGTATTAGTAGAAATGGTGTGCCTGCGCCTAAGGCAAGTAAGGGAAATGAATGCAACCCTTTTATAGTAATCAGTCATTAGCAAACGTTGTAATTTGTTATTAATAATTATGTATAACAGAATATTGTAGAAATTAAGTTATGAAATTTTTATTAAAATGTTTCTTACATGCTGTTATATTGGCTGGGCCACAAAGATACTTATGCGGCCCGTGGGCTGTGAGCTTGACATACTTGAATTAGACCATAGATATAGTAAAATATAGTTGGTAATAATTATTTAATTATAAAAAAAAATGTTTTAGCGGAGGACTGAGAAGGTGGGGCAGTTCTATACCGTGCTGCCTTCCACTGGTTAAGACCTCCAAGAGCAAAGGCCTACCGAGGTGAGGATGCCCCTACTGTCACCTGTAGAGGGGCAGCACTGAGCTGGCCAATATTTGTGGTGGTGCTGCTTGTCCTGGCTCAGGGGAAGCATTCCACTAAGTCTGAAAGACTAAGACATAGCAGGGACTCTCTGCCACCGCCCACGACTGGCTTGGCATTGCCTTAGCGCGCGCCAGCGGGACTCTCCACCACCACCCGCGACCAGCTCGGCCCTGCCTTTGCGCCACACCCGCAGATCCCTAGGCCTCCACCGCTGCCACCGCCCGCGGCCTGCTCTGCCAGGCCTTCGCCTGCACTGTGCTGGCGCTGCGCCTTCCGTTGGCAGACCCGGAGAATCCTCTCTCCGCTGCCGCATGGCCAGGCCAAAGCATCAAACACTACCGCCATGCGGATTTTAAAACTACAGGGGAAATTGAGCCACAGGAGCTACCATCGCTGCCGCACCCGCCGCCGCCCCCAAGAATGGGAATCCACCGAAATCAGAGCTCACTACGCCCCGGGCTCATAGAGAGTGTGGCTTCAGAAATTAGCCTCTGCATCCACAGCAGCTCCACATCCGCAACAAACTGGACACCATTGAGGGCGGACTCTCCCCATGCAGCCATCACAGCCCGCCCACAATCTTCCCAGCACACCCACCATGCTGGGAGGGAGATGGAGCGCGCTGGTGAGGAAATGGCACAGCGCCTTCCATTAGCCTCCCAGGTGAGCCCTTCCTCCAATGCCGCATGGCCGAGCCGAAGCTCTCGCCACCACCGCCATGTGAACTTTAAAACTACAGTGGTAATTGAACCACAGGAGTGACCGTCACTGCTGCACCTGGCACCGCCACCTGCCACTGCCGCGGAGAATAAAGGAAATCCACCAAGAACAGAGCTCACCACACCTTGGGCTCAGGGAGTGGGCGATCTCAGAACTTAGCCTCCATGTCTGCAGCTACTCCGCTCCCACACCGAACGAGACACCTTTGAAGGTGGTCCCCCCGCCTACAACCATCTCAGCCCAACTGCAGCTGTCCCAGCCTGCCTGCCATGCTAGCAAGGAGCTAGCAAGGCGCCTCCAATATGCGACCCCAACACCCTAGAGGGGCCGTGTGCCTCGGGTGAGCCGAGTGTCCCAGGGGGCCGACTGCCCCGGGTGAGCCGAGTGTCCCAGGGGGCCGTGTGCCCCGGGTGAGCCGTACCCCCCAAAGGGGAAGGGTGTCCCGGGTGAGCTGTGTGTCCCAGGGGGCCGAGTGCCCCGGGTGAGCCGTGTGTCCCATGGGGCCGAGTGCCCCGGGCGAGCCGTGTGTCCCAGGGGAAGCAGTGGGACCCAGGGGAAGGGGCGGTGAAAACCAGAGGAGCAGCAGACTCTATTCATATGGTCCTGAGATAGTCACCATAAAACAAGCAGACTGCCAAATGAGGAGCGGACTCTATTCATGCGGTCCTGAGATGGTCACCATAAAACAAGCAGATTGTCAAATGACAGCAGGGAGGGGAAGGAGACCTGGGGGGAGATAGGAGAACAACCGAGGGACTGGTATGCATGAACATAAATACAACCAACGAACACAGAACTCTGGGGAGGGAGGGCATAAATGGGAGGTGGGGGGGGGGGGGCAATGGTAAGCTATGTACACAGATAATACCTTAATAAAATAAAATAAAATAAATAAAAATAAATAAAGGCATTTCCCCCTATGAAAAGGATGCATAAAATGATTGCTTACTGCCAGACAGCTGAGAGCATCTCAATCTACATGTTATTCCCTCCTGTTGGCCAAACACTTGAACAGCTGAAGGCAATTCCAATCAATGAATTCTATACCTAACCCTACCCTTTGATGTGTATACCTCCACCTTGCCTTGGGACAAATTGTGTTAATAAAAAGCAAGGGGTCCTGAGAAAAGGAGAACTTGGTTCCTTTAGCTAAGTTTTCTCTAACTCCCCATGATGCCTTTCAAAATTATGTTTCCTCTCTGGACTCTTGATTAATTTACACACAGTGCCTTCTCCAGGTTCCTAAACCCTTCTAGATACTAGATCAAGACCCCCGGTGTTACAACTATACTTTCTGCAATAACCTAATTTTTACAACTGATCAGAAATGCTTCTTTATCACATACTAAACACCTTATATTTGGGGATGACTCTCTCTGTTTTATTCCTCTTACTTTGCTTGTTCCAATACTAAACTCAGTTAAGATTATAGCTTTATAAGGCATTCTGCTTCGTTGAAATATGAGTTTCTGAGGAACCAACATGGCAGTGTAAGTAAATGCATATACTCGCCACCTCCCACAACCACATCAAAATTACAACTAAAATACAGAACAACCATCATCCAGACCAGCTGAAATCTGGCTGAATGGAAATCCTACACCTAGAGAAGTAAAGAAAAAAGCATACTGAGACTGGAAAGAGGGGCAGAGGCACAGGCTGGGATGGGCTGGCACCCATATAAGCTGTTTTTTTGTTTTTTTAATCAGGAGGAAGTCATCTCTACAGAGACTGTCTGTGAGGAGCAAAGGATCCCAGCCCTACACCATACCCCCAGCCCAGAGTTCCAGAACTGGGAAGAGAAATCCCTGTAACTATAGGCTGTAAAAATCAGCAGGCATTGTGGCTAAGAGACATAGAGGCTGCTGGAGACCCAGTGTTCCTTTTAAAGGACTGGTGAACAAGAGCACATGAACTCAATACTTCACACCCGGCAGCTCTGGGGGACACAGACACATATGGGGAGGAACTGGACTGTCTGGGGAAGGCAGCAGGATCCCAGGGGCAGCTTTCTCCCAAATAGGGCATACTTGCAGGGATCATTGTTTCTGTGCTGGGACCTTTCCTGTTGCAAGGATGACTAGTAGCTATATATGAGTCTTCATCAGCATAGAACACACTGTTAACTCCACACTGGGGAGTCCCTGAGACCCCACTCCATCCAATTTGCAACCCCACCAAACTAGTTTGCAGCAGCTTTTCCATATGAATGGCCTGTCCTGGTGCAGGCTTCAGACTTTGCTAAAATCTCTCAAACAAGCTGTAGCTGGTGACAGAATGCCCAAAATATATCAATAAAAGGCCCAAGACCTGCCACTAGCACAAGACTGCCTTGTTTCACAGTTGGGTCTTGCCTCCTGCATAGAAGCTCTTCCATTGCAATCACAGCCAATTTGCCTGGAGGTCAACTCCTCCCAGGGATGCCACAGAGCCCACACAGGGTGCATCTAAAATGCACATCTCAGTTAACTAGGGAGGTAGAGCCACTGGGCTCTACAGGACACCTACTACCCAAAGCCACTCTACCAATTCCAGGAGACATAATATCTCTACCTAATACATAGAAACAAACACAGGGAAGCAGCAAAAATGCAGAGACAAAGAAACATGTCACCAATGAAAAAAATGGAAGCAAGCAAACTACAGGATACAGAGTTCAAAACTATGATTACAAGGTTACTCAAGGATCTTCATGAGAGCTTCAAGGAACTTAGTGAGACTTTCAAGGACCTTAGTGAGACTTTCAATGATATGAAAAAGAACAGCAGAAATTAAGCATACACTAACTGAAATAAAGAACAATTTACAAAAATAAATAAATAAATAAATAAATAAATAAACAATTTACAGCCGAAACTGGTTTGGCTCAGTGGATAGAGTGTTGGTCTGAGGACTGAAGGGGCCCAGGTTCGATTCCGGTCAAAGGCATGTACCTTGGTTGCGGGCATAACCCTGGTGGGGGATGTGCAGGAGGCAGCTGATTGATGGTTCTCTCTCATCGATGTTTCTAACTCTCTATCCCTCTCCCTTCCTCTCTGTAAAAAAAAAATCAATAAAATATATATATTTTTAAAAATAATAGATCGTCCCAGAAGCGGCCTCCTGTTTGCAAATAGGTACTGAGGACAGCAAAGCAGATTCTCCAATCTGTTGCCAGTGGGCCTTTGGGCTCAATGACACCATGTAAGCCAGCTGCCACACCATGGTCCTCTTTCAGCCTAGGCTGTGCTTTGCGTGGTTTCAGTCACCCACGGTCAACCACAATCCAAAAGTATTAAATGGAGAAAGAAGGACAGAGTTGGAGTAATCACGCTACCTGGCATCAAACTATCCTACAAGGCCATCACAATCAAAACAGCATAGACCAGCATGAAAACAGACATCTTGTACAATGGGACAAAGTGGAGCCAGAAATAAACTCACATCTATGTGGCCAATCGACACCCATAATCAGGGCACATGCAAGAATCAACCAATGAGCCCTAACAGGTTTGGCTCAGTAGACAGAGCGTCAGTCTGTGGACTGAAAGATCCCAGGTTTGATTCCGGTCAAGGGCATGCACATTGGTTGTGGGCACATTCCCAGTAGGGGGTGTGCAAGAGGCTAATCAATGTTTCTCTTTCATTGATGTTTCTAGCTCTCTATTCCTCTCCCTTTCCCACTGTAAAAAAAAAAATCAATAATATATATATATTTTAATATATATATTTTATTGGGAGAAAAACCAAGATGGCAGCAAAGGTAAACGCCTAACTGCAGCCTCACTCAACAATTTCAAAAAGTACAACTAAAATATAAAGTGGACATTATCCAGAACTACAGGAAAGTTGACTGACTGGAAATTCTACAACTAGAAGGAAAAAGAAAACCAGAAGGAAAATCAGAGGAGCTGTAAAAGCCGAAGTAAGGTACAGAGACATGATGTGTGATTGGGGAGAGTACGGAGCTGGAGAGGAGGGGCGGCTGAGTGCCTGGTTGGCATTCCCTAGCGGGAAGGATATAAAAGCTCCAGACTGTGATGAACCCCAGTTCCAACTGCACTGAACCCCAGTTCTGGGCGAGACCCTGGGGTCCCAGGCTCATACAGAGGGAATCTGGACTGTAAGGCGGGAAGCTAAGGGGAGTGGCGAAAGGCAGAACCCTGGAGTCGCACACATTGTGCGCAGAGGACGGACTGTTCCCTGAACTGCTGGATTGCCCTAGCGAGAAGGAGACATAAGCTCTGGACTGCTCTTAACCCCACTTCCAATTGCACTGACGCCAGTTGCAGGCTCATTGGGGGAGAGACTAGACTGTCTGGTAGTGGGCGAAACTCTAGGGCACCTTTGTCCCAGAGGTGCTTGTAGCGAGTACCGAAGGACACTGAGGTACACTGAGACTCAGGAACTTCAGAGGGCGAGGCTAACTGAAAGCTAAGACTGTAGGGTCCACCCTAAAACTACGCCCCATCCAAGCTGAACACAGAGGCTTTTGCAGGTTTCCAAGTCTAGTGGAATAAGGCTGTCTCCTGGCATAGACACAGCTGATCCACCAACCTACCAACTCAGGGAAGCAGCAAAAATGCCGAGATGAGGAAACAGATCACAAACGAAAGAAATTGAGGACAAAAAGAGACTGGATATAGAGTTCAAAACTACGCTTATAAGGTTGTTCAAGAATCTCTTAGGAAAGGCCGATAAAATAAACGAGACCTATGAGGATATGAAAAGGGATCAACTAGAAATAAAAAATACATTCTCTGAAATAAAAAATATTATACAGAGTCCTAAAAACAGAATGGAAGATTGCAAGAATCAAGTCAAAGATTTGGAACACAAAGAGCCAGAGGACACTCCTCCACAGAAGCAAGAAGACAACAGAATCCAGAAAGTTGAAGATAGTGTAAGAAACCTCTGGGACAACTTCAAGCGAACCAACATCAGAATCATGGGCTTCCCAGAAGATGACAGAGAACAAGATACCGAAAACATATTGAAAGAAATAGTGACAGAAAACTTCCCCCACCTGATGAAAGAAATAGACTTACAAGTCCAGGAAGTGCACAGAACCTCAAACAAAAGGAATCCAAAGAGGACCACACCAACACACATCATAATTAAAATTCCAAGAGCGGAGAAAAATGGAAGAGCAGATGGGCGGTTTCTGAGTCTTGTCCGGTGGAAGAGAGAGAGAGCAGCTGAGGATAGTGCTAGGAGTGCTGGTCAACAAGCCAGGAGACTGGCAAACACCAGAGGAAACTTGGGGTCTGCTGATCACGGTGCCCCCGACAGTTGAGCACCCACAGCTAGGTCCCTTACCGGAGATACTTTCCAGCACGGACGGGGAAATCTCGCCATCCTGGAAAGGAAGAGGTTCGAGTTGGAGGCCTGAATATCCACAGCCCCAAGGAACACCAAGCAGCTGTGAGACCCTGAACACTCATCATAGTCAGCGCTTGGTCTCAGAGGAGCGCTAAGATTTCGCGGCGATCCAGTGGGTGAGTCCCCCTCGGCCGGGTAGCCCTGACTGAGTCCCACAGCAACCCGCAAGCACCAGCTCGCGCGGTGCACAGAGGCTGAAGGACTGACTGGTCCTGGATTTGCAGGAAGCCCCAGGGTTTTGGGCTGGAGGCACCCCTGACTGTAGACAGGGCTCCTAAGAGGGGGGATATCTAAGGAGCAGCACATCTGGATCTGAATCCAAGAAATATCCGCAGAATTACAGGGGAGTGCAGTCAACTCGGGACTGCCCCACCCCGAGCCCTCCATAGATCAGGGACACAGAGAGGGGGAAAAAGATAGAAAGGCTTTAGAATCCTGGAAGACATCCAGAAACACTGCCACCCAGAGGCTAAAGCACATATGGTCTCTAGATCTGCTTAAAAATCTGGACTTGTAATCATCACGGAGGAACAGTGAAACACAGGGAACTGCAACTACCGCCCAGATGGGGAACAGGCATGCTAGACAGAACAACACAGAAAGTGAATGACCTTCATTACTGCAAATTTTGTTTAATTTTTATTTTTTAATTGTTTAATTTTTGTTTTTTACTTACATTAATTGCAAAGATTACTCAAGAAATTATTTTTTCACCTTCCCTCACTTGATTTTACCTTTTTAATTAATTCATTTTCATAGGTAATCAACATTATTACTACTACTAAATTACCTTTTTATCTTTTTTTCTTATTTGCTTTTGTTTATTTTATTACTACTTTTTAAATGTCATATTCTTTTCTTTTCTTTTCTTTTTCTTTTTTTTCTCTTTTTCCCCCCTTCAGGATTACTATTCTAAAGACTATTTTGTACTTTCCCTTCTCCAACGCTCTATTCTATCTCAAACCTACCTTTATGACATCTCTTTCTTCCTAACCCTTTCCCTTTGGTGTCCTGCTTATCTTAACCCTTTACTGCTCTAGATTTCCCTTACTCTTTCTGTTTACCCCCTCCAAATTTTTCACCTGACCTGTGTATATATAATTCCCAACCCCCTGCTCCAATCCCATTCACACATACCTTGTCGCTGCCCCCCCCCAAAAAAAACAATCCTTCTCTCTACCCCTTTGTTGTTGTATGTTGAATGCTAACTATATCAAAGTTTTATTCTTTTTTTGTATGATTGGTTTGCTTATTCTTTTTATTGGATTGTACGTTTTTGTTATCTGGGTTCTAGTCACCTTTATTGGAGGATATTAATATTGCAAACACATTTCTGTTCAGTGCCTTGTGTGTCGTACCTGGTTGTGTTGTATTTTGTGCCTTTAAATCAAAGCAGGAGGGAGAGAACTACTTAACCAGGCATCCTAAAAAGAGAGATCATGGGGAGGCAAAGAAACAACCCGCCTATGAAAGAAAATCAACCATCGCCAGAAAAGGAAGTAAATGAGCTAGAGGCAAGCAACCTACCAGAGCAAGATTTAAAAATAATGATCATAAGTTGGCTAAAAAGAATGGAAGACAAATTTGACAATATGAATAAGACCCAAGGGGAAATGAAGAATACCCAAGAGGAAATGAAGGTGACCTAAGAAGAAATGAAAAATGGCATCGCTACTATGAAGAACTCAAAAGAAAGCATCAAGAGTAGACTATAAGAAGCAGAAGACCGCATCAGTGAGCTAGAAGACAAAATGGAAAAAAATACCCAATTACAGCAGCGGCTAGAAAAAAAAAATAAAAAACAGGAGGAGAGCCTCCGGGAGCTTTGGGACAATACAAAACAAAACAATATTAGAATAATAGGGGTTCCAGAAGGAAAGGAAACTGAGCAAGATATGGAAAAAGTATTTCAAGAAATAATGACAGAAAACTTTCCTGAGATAGAGAAAAAACCCACACACAAATCCAAGATGCTCTCAGAGTCCCAAACAAAATGAATCCCCAAAGATGGACACATAGGCACATTATTATTAAATTGGCAAACACCATAGACAAAACCAGAATCTTAAAAGAAGCCAGAGAGAGACAGAAAGTTACATATGAAGGAACCCCTATCAGACTAGCAACTGATTTCTCAACAGAAACTCATCAGGCCAGAAGGGAATGGGACGACATATACAAAGTCATGCAAAGGAAGAGTCTGAATCCAAGAATACTATACCCAGCAAGGCTATCAATCAACTTTGAAGGTGAAATCAGGAGCTTCACAGACAAAAAAAGACTAAAGGAATTTATCTCCAACAAACCAGCAATGCAAGAAATGTTCAAGGCTCTACTGTAAAAATAAAGAAATAGGAAGCGAAGAAGGAACATAGGGGGATACAATAAAAATGGCATCAAATACCTACCTATCAATAATAACTTTAAATGTAAATGGTTTAAATGCTCCAATCAAAAGACATAGGGTAACAGATTGGATAAGAAAGCAAGACCCATACATCTGCTGTCTACAAGAAACCCACTTCAGAAAAAAAGATGCTCACAGACTGAAGGTGAAGGGATGGAAAAAGATTTTCCAGGCGAATGGAAATGAAAAAAAAAAAAAAAAAGCTGGGGTAGCAATACTTATATCTGACAAACTAGATCTCAAAGTGAAGGACATAACAAGAGATAAGGAAGGCCACTTCATAATACTAAAGGGAGTAATCCAACAAGAAGAAATAACCCTGGTAAACATATATGCACCCAATACGGGAGCACCCAAATACATAAAGAAACTGCTGGAGGACATTAAGGGAGAGATTAATAGCAATGCAATCATAGTAGGAGATTTTAATACCCCACTGTCACCTCTGGACAAATCATCTAAACAAAAAATCAGCAAAGAAACATCAATCCTAAATGATGTACTACACCAGATGGAATTAATCGACATCTTCAGAACATTTCACCCCAAAGCCACAGAATATACATTCTTCTCGAGTGCACATGGGTCATTCTCAAAGATAGACCACATGTTGGGACATAGGCAAAGTCTCTACAAATTCAAGAAGATGGAAATCTTATCAAGCATTTTCTCAGATCATAGTGCCATAAAATTGGAAATCAACTACAATAATAATAAGCCAAAGAAATTAAACACATGGAGACTAAATAGCATGCTACTGAACAAAGACTGGGTTACCAGAGAAATCAAGGAAGAAATCAAAAACATCATGGCAACTAATGACAATGAAAACACAACAATCCAAAATCTATGGGACACAGCAAAAGCTGTTTTGAGAGGGAAGTTCATATCTCTACAAGCCTATTGCAAAAAGCAAAAAAGGATGGTAACAAATTATCTAACCCTACAACTCAAACAGAAAAAGAACTGCAAGAAAGTCCCAGTGTAAGCAGAAGGAGGGAAATAATAAAAATCAGAGCGGAGATTAACGACATAGAGACCAAAGACACAATACATAAGATCAACAAAACCAAGAGCTGGTTCTTTGAACGGATAAACAAGATTGATGAACCTCTAGCCAGGCTAACCAAGAAACAAAGAGAGAGGACCCAAATAAAAAAAAAATCAGAAATGAAAGAGGTTAAAAAACAACAGACCCTGCTGAAATACAAAGGATTGTTACAAAATACTATGAACTCTATTCCAACAAACTGGACAACCTGGAGGAAATGGACATATTCCTAGAAAAATACAACCTTCCAAAACTCAAGCAGGAAGAATCTAAAAATCTCAATAGACCAGTAACTCGGGAAGAAATTGAAGCAGTCATCAAAAAGCTTCCAGCAAACAAAAGCCCAGGGCCAGACGGCTTCACAGGAGAGTTTTACCAAACATTCAAGGAAGAACTAAAACCTATCCTCCTCAGACTTTTCCAAAAAATTCAAGAGGAAGGAACACTGCCAAACTCCTTTTATGAAGCCAGCATCACCCTAATACCAAAACCAGATAAAGACAACCCAATGAAAGAGAATTACAGGCCAATATCCCTCATGAACATAGATGCCAAAATCCTCAACAAAATTCTAGCAAATCGGCTCCAGCAGTACATCAGGAAGGTCATACACCATGACCAAGTAGGTTTTATTCCAGGAATGCAAGGATGGTACAATATTCGCAAATCAATAAACATGATACATCACATAAACAAATTGAGAGATAAAAATCATATAGTCATATCTATCAATGCAGAAAAGGCATTTGATAAAATCCAACACCCTTTCCTGATAAAAACTCTCAACAAGGTGGGAGTACAAGG
Organism: Vespertilio murinus; assembly: GCA_963924515.1. Lineage (NCBI taxonomy): Eukaryota > Metazoa > Chordata > Mammalia > Chiroptera > Vespertilionidae > Vespertilio > Vespertilio murinus. Next base: position 51,985,635 of record OZ004710.1, read on the forward strand.
ATCATACCTCAACATAATAAAAGCTATATATGATAAACCCACAGCCAACATCATGCTCAATGGGCAAAAACTAAAACCATTCCCTCTAAGAACAGGAACAGACAGGGATGCCCAATCTCACCACTCCTCTTTGACATAGTACTGGAAGTACTTGCCATTGCAATTAGACAAGAAGAGGAAATAAAAGGCATCAAAATTGGAAAAGAAGAAGTAAAGCTGTCACTATTTGCAGATGACATGATATGGTACATAAAAAACCCAAAAGACTATCAAAAAGCTAATAGACTTAATAAACGAATTTGGCAACGTAGCAGGATACAAAATCAATGCCAAGAAATCAATGGCATTTCTTTTTTTCTTTTTTTAATTTTATTTTATTAAGGTATTTTCTGTGTACATAGTTTACCATTGCCCCCCCTCACCTCCCATTTATGCCCTCCCTCCCCAGAGTTCTGTGTTCATTGGTTGTACCCACGTTCATGCATACCAGTCCCTCGGTTGCTCTCCTATCTCCCCCCAGGTCTCCTTCCCCTCCCCCCTGTCATTTGACAATCTGCTTGTTTTATGGTGACCATCTCAGGACCCCATGAATAAAATCTGCTCCTCATTTGGCAGTCTGCTTGTTTTATGGTGACTATCTCAGGACCATATGAATAGAGTCCGCTCCTCCTCTGGTTTTCACCGCCCCTTCCCCTGGGTCCCACTGCTTCCCCTGGGACACACGGCTCGCCTGGGGCACACTGCACCCTGGGACACTCGGCTCACCCAGAACTCTCGGCCCCCTGGGACACTCGGCTCACCCGGGGCACTCGGCCCCCTGGGACACTCGGCTCACCCGGGGCACTCGGCCCCCTGGGACACTAGGCTCACCCGGGGCACTCGGCCCCCTGGGACACTCGGCTCACCCGGGGCACTCGGCCCCATGGGACACTCGGCTCACACGGGACACCTTTCCCCTTTCGGGGGTACAGCTTACCCGGGGCACATAGCCCCCTGGGACACTCTGCTCACCCGGGGCACTCGGCCCCCTGGGACACTCGGCTCACCCGGGGCACTCGGCCCCCTGGGACACTCGGCTCACCCGGGGCACTCGGCCCCCTGGGACACTTGGCTCACCTGGGTCACATGGCCCCTCTAGGGTGTTGGGGTCGCATATTGGAGGTGCCGCGCTAGCTCCTTGCTAGCATGGGGGGGCAGGCTGGGACAGCTGCAGTTGGGCTGAGATGGTTGCAGGCGGGGGGACCACCTTCAAAGGTGTCTCGTTCTGTGTGGAAGCGGAGCAGCTGCAGACATGGAGGCTAAGTTCTGAGGTCGCCCACTCCCTGAGCCCAAGGCGTGGTGAGTTCTGTTCTTGGTGGATTTCCTTTATTCTCGGCGGCAGTGGCAGGTGGCGGTGCCAGGTGCAATATTGACGGTCGCTCCTGTGGTTCAATTACCACTGTAGTTTTAAAGTTCATATGGCGGTGGCTTGGCCATGTGGCATCGGAGGATGGGCTCGCCTGAGTGGGTAATGGAAGGCACCATGCCATTTCCTCACCAGCGCGCTCCATTTCCCTCCCAGCATGGTGGGTGTGCTGGGAAGATTGTGGGCGGGCTGTGATGGCTGCATGGGGAGAGTCCACCCTCAATGGTGTCCTCTTTGTTGCGAATGTGGAGCTTCTGTGGATGCAGAGGCTAATTTCTGAAGCCACACTCTCTATGAGCCCGGTGTGTAGCTCTGATTTCGGTGGATTCCCATTCTTGGGGCGGCAGTGGGTGCGGCAGCGATGGTAGCTCCTGTGGCTCAATTTCCCCTGTAGTTTTAAAATCCGCATGGTGGTAGTGTCTGATGCTTTGGCCTGGCCATGTGGCCATGTGGCAGTGGAGAGAGGATTCTCCGGGTCTGCCAATGGAAGGCGCATCGCCAGCACAGCGCACGCAAAGGCCTGGCAGAGCAGGCCGCGGGCGGTGGCGGAGAGTCCCCGCGATGTCTTAGTCTTTCAGACTTAGTGGAACGCTTCCCCTGAGCCAGGACAAGCAGCACCACCACCACAAATATTGCCCAGTTCAGTGCTGCCCCTCTACAGGTGACAGTAGGGGCATCCTCATCTTGGTAGGGCTTTGCTCTTGGAGGTCTTAACCAGTGGAAGGCAGAACGGTACAGAACTGCCCCACCTTCTCAATCCTCTGCTCGCCGTAGTTTTAAACTCCACATGGCAGCTGCGGTGCCCTGCTTGTTGTCTAATTGTAGCCTTCCCATTTCTGGGCCGAGCTGGTTGTGTGGGAGGGGAGACGCTGCGCCCACTCCCCTCTAGCACTGCGGGCAGGCTGGGAGGTCGCGCTCACAGGCTTCTTGTCCAGGCAGGAGCCAAAGGCGCTGTGAAGGCGCGGCGAAGGCGCGGCGGCAGTGGTGGTGGTGGTGGCATAGGCCCCCATCAGCTCCCGTAGTGGTGGCAGGGCTGGCCCACTCCCTGGGCCCCGGGGCAGGGCGAGGTCTGGCTTCCCACATTTCCGGTGTCAGTGGCAGGATCAGTTTCGCTGTAGTTTTAAACTCCACATGGCGGCAGCGGCGCCCTGCTTGGTGTCTAGTTGTAATCTTCCCACTTCTGGGCTGGTTGCTGGGGGGGAGATGCTGCGAGATTTCTTCGCCTGCACAGTAAGCGCGGGGGCTGGGCCGGCGGGGAGATACTACACCATCTCTTCACCCACCTGGCGGTGAGTGCGGGGGGGGGGGGGGGGGGGCCGAGCCCAGGCGCCCGCTCCTCTCCAGCACTGCGGGTGGGCTGGGAGGTCGCGCTCACGGGCTTCTCGTCCAGGCAGGAGCCAAAGGCGCGGAGGTGGCGGAGGTGGCGGTGGCAGCGGCGGCGTAGGCCCCCATCAGCTCCTGTGGCAGCCGGGGCCCCGGGGCGGAGCAAGGTCTGGCTTCCCTCATTCCCGGCGGCAGCGGCTCCGGCAGGTTCAGTTTCGCTGTAGTTTTAAACTCCACATGGCAGCAGCGACGTCCTGCTTTGTGTCTAGCTGTAGCCTTCCCATTTTGCCAGCTTTCCTGTGGGTCTGGTGCGATCCCTTTTGGTTTTATCTGTTGTTTATTTCCAAATTGTTGAGGAGATGGCGGCCCAGGAGACTTCTTGGGCCGCCATCTTGCTTCGGTCTCCTCAATGGCATTTCTTTATACCAATAGTGAATTTACAGAAACAGAGACTAAAAAAGCTATCCCATTTACCATCGCACCAAAAAAATTAAGATACCTAGGAATATACTTAACCAAGGAGGTAAAAGACCTATATGCAGAAAACTACACGACATTGAAAAAAGAAATAGAGGAAGGTGTAAACAGATGGAAGAACATACCATGTTCATGGATTGGTATAATCAACATCATCAAAATGTCCATACTTCCCAAAGCAATTTATAAGTTCAATGCACTCCCCATTAAAATACTATGGACGTACTTCACAGACCTAGAAAGAACTCTACAAAAATTCATTTGGAACAATAAAAGACCCCGAATAGCCTCAGCAATCTTCAGAAATAAGAGTAAAGTAGGAGGAATCTCAATACCAGATTTCAAGCTATATTACAAAGCCACTATTCTCAAAACAGCCTGGTACTGGCACAAGAACAGACATATTCATCAATGGAATAGATTAGAGAATCCAGATATCAGTCCAAATCAATATGCTCAATTAATATTTGACAAAGGAGGCATGAACATACAATGGAGTCAAGACAGTCTCTTCAATAAATGGTGTTGGGAAAATTGGACAGATACATGCAAAAGAATGAAATTAGATCACCAACTTACACCATACACAAAAATAAACTCAAAATGGATACAGGACTTAAACATAAGACGGGAAACCATAAAAATACTAAAGGCATCCACAGGCAGCAAAATCTCAGGCATATGCCTAAAGAACTTCTTCACTGATACTGCCCCTAGGGCAATGGAAGCTAAAGAGAAAATAAACAAATGGGACTACATCAAAATAAAAAGCTTTTTTACATCAAAAGAAACCAACAACAAAACAACAAGAAAACCCACTGTATGGGAGAACATATTTGCAAATGATATCACTGACAAAGGTTTAATCTCCAACATCTACAGACAGCTTATACAACTCAATAAAAGGAAAATGAGTGAGCCAATTAAAAAATGGGCAATGGACCTAAATAGAATCCTCTCAAAAGAAGACAGAAGGAAGGCCAAGAGACACATGAAAACATGCTCCAAGTCACTAATTATCTGAGAGATGCAAATCAAAACAACAATGCGGTACCATCTCACACCTGTCAGAATGGCCAACATCAACAAAACAACAAACAACAAATGTTGGCGAGGTTGTGGAGAAAAAGGAACCCTCTTGCACTGCTGGTGGGATTGCAGGTTGGTGCAACCACTGTGGAAAACAGTATGGAGCTTCCTCAAAAAACTGAAAATGGATCTTCCATTTGACCCAGTAATACCACTACTAGGAATATACCCCAAGAAACTAGAAACACCAATCAGAAAGGACATATGCACTCTATGTTCATGGCAGCACAATTTACAATAGCTAGGATTTGGAAACAGCCTAGGTGCCCGTCAGCAGATGAATGGATCAGAAAACTATGGTAAATCTACACCATGGAATACTATGCTGCCATAAAAAGGAAGGAATTCTCATCATTTGCAATAACCTGGATGGAATTGGAGAGCATCATGCTGAGTGAAATAAGCCAGTCAATGAAAGAGAAACACTACATGATGTCACTCATTTATGGATATTAAAGAACATTATAAACGAATGAACAGAAAGATAGATATAGTGACAGTAAAACAACAAGCAGACTGTCAAATGGGAGCAGGGGCAGGGGGGGAGGGTAGGGAGATCTGGGGGAGATAAGAGATCAACCGAAGGACTGGTATGCTTGCATATAAGAACAACCAATGGACACAAAACTCTGGGGAGGGAGGGCATCTATGAGGGGGGAGGCAATGGTAAACTATGTACACAGATAATACCTTAATAAATTTTTAAAAAACTTAAAAAATAAAAAAATAATAAAAATTCCCAGAGCAAAAGACAAAGAGAGAATATTAAAAGCAGCAAGACAAAAGCAGGTAGTTACCTATAAAGGAGCATCCATATGACTGTCAGCTGATTCCTCAACAGAAACCATGCAGGCCAGATGGGAATGGCAAGAAATATTCAAGGTGATGAATAACAAGAACCTGTAGCCAAAAATACTCTACCCAGCAAAGCTGTCACTCAGAATCAAAGGCTAGATAAAGAGCTTCACAAATTTTTATAAAAGCTAAAGGAGTTCATCATCGCCAAGCCAGAATTATATGAATTGCTAAAAGGGGTTCTTAGGAAGAGGAAGAAAATAAAGATAAAAATTATGAACAACAAATATGTAACTATCAACAAGTGAATCTAAAAACCAAGGGAAGTAAAAATCATGATGAACAATATTAACTGGTGAATATAATAGAATCAGAGGTATGGAAGGGGAGTGGACTGATGATTTTCGGGGAAATGGGGAGTGGGGAGGGGCGGGAAGAGACTGAACATAAACTGCACCTATGGATGAGGACAATGGGGGATGGGGAAAGGACAGAGAGTGGGATGGAAACTTGGTGGAGGGGAGCAATGGAGGGGAAAAATGAGGAACATTTGTAATAATATGAGCAATAAAGATTTATTAATATATATGTGTATATATATATATATATATATATATATATATATATATAATTGATTTTTTTTTACATAGAGGAAGAGAGAGGGATAGAGTTAGAAACATCGATGAGAGAGAATTATTGATCAGCTGCCTCTTGCACACTCCCTACTGGGGATGTGCCCGCAACCAAGGTACATGCCCTTGATGGGAATCAAACCCGGGACCTTTCAGTCCGAAGGTCGACGCTCTATCCATTGAGCCAAACCGGTCTTGGCATATATATAATTTTTTTTTTTTTAAAAGAGAACAATTTACAGGGATTCAACAGTAAAGTAGAGGATTCTGGGAACCAAGTCAATAATTTGGAATATGAAGAAGCAAAAACAAAACAAAACAAAGCACTCAATCAGAAGAGTAAAAAGTTAAAAGAATCCAAAAATATGTAGATAATGTAAGGAGCCTCTGGGACAACTTCCAGCATACCAATGTTGGCATTATGGGGGTGCCAGAAGGAGAGAGAGCAAGAAACTGAAAACCTATTTGAAGAAATAATGACAGAAAACTTCTCCTATTTGGTGAAAGAAATAGACTTACAAATCCAGGAAATGCAAAGAGTCCTAAACAAGAGGAACCCAAAGAGGCCCACATAAGACACATCATAATTAAAATGCCAAGGGTTAAAGACAATAAGAGAATCTTAAAATCTGCAAGAGAAAAGCAGTTAGTTACCTACAAGGGATTGCCCATAAGACTGTCAGCTGATTTCTCAACAGAAACTTTTCAGGCCAAAAGGGAGTGGCAAGAAATATTCAAAGTGATGAATAGTAAGGACTTACAACCAAGATTACTCTACCCAGCAAAGCTCTCATTTAAAATTGAGGGCCAGATAAAGAGCTTCTTAGCAAAAGGAATTCATCACCACCAAACAAGTATTATATTAAATTTTGAAGGGTATAGAAGGAGGAGGGGGGAGGGGGGAGGAGAAGAAGGAGAAGGAGATGGAAGAGGGAGGAGGAGGAGGGGGAGGAAGAGGAGGAGAAGAATAAGAAGGGATAAAAAATACAAATAAAATGGCAAAAAATACACATCTATCAACAATCAAATAAATCTAAAATTCAAAATAAATTAATAAAAAATAAAATGAAAAAATAATAAACTGGCAAATAAAACAAAATCAGAGGCATGGGAGCATGGAATAGAGCAATGAATCTCAGAGGAAAGGGGGAAGAAATTAACCTATGGACACAGACAGTAGGATCTTACCTATGGACACAGACAGTAGGGTAATGAAGGCCTGTGTCTGGGCAGGAACCAGGTGGAGGGGACAATGGGGTGGGTGGACATCTGCAATAGTCTCAATAATAAAGATTTTTTTTTTAAGAAAGAAATATGAGTTCCCACCTGCCAGGAGCCATAAAAACAAGAGTTCAGTTTCACTTCCTGGTCAGCCCCTTTTCCTAAGAAAGCCCGCCAAGAATTCCCGCGGGCGGCAAGATTGCCCGCCAAGATAACCAGCATACCAAACAAAGCCCCCGGGCCCGCCAAAGGCTAGAAGAACCTCCCACATCAGAATAACCAATCAGCTGAAGACATACCCAGTCCCCAACCAATCACCCCATGACAATCCCTTACCCTGTCCCTCCCCTTTACGAGCCTTTAAAAACAGTTACTCTTCAATAAAATGTGAGGGTTTGATCGGACTTCTAAGACTTACCCTCCTTCCTTGCGCCCCTCTCTTGTCTCATTCTCTTAGGATTCCTGAGGGCCCCCGTTGTTGCCCCGCAGGCCGGGGCACCCACCTAGCCAGCATGGCTCAGTGCTTGAGAATCGACTTATGAACCAAGAGGTCACCATTTAATTCTCAATCAAGGCATATGCCCTAGTTGCTGGCTCAATCGCCAGTGGAGGCATGCAGGAGGCAACCAATCAATGATTCTCTCTCATCATTGATGTTTCTATATGTCTCTTGCTCTCCCTTGGGATTATGACAATTAATAATTATATTTACTGTGTATTGAGCACTATGTTAAGAAAATGATTATTTTTATAAACCAAGTATCCAAAGATAACCAAGGTAAACAAATGTACTAAGAAGATTATGTAACTAATTCTATACTGATGGACAATTTTGATGTTTCATTTCCCCCCATTATAAACAAAGCGTACAGAATCACTCCTGAAGCCTTAGTTTCAGCAAAAAAATAAATAAATGTATAATAAACAATTGTTATGGGAATTTTAAAACATAAAATATTTTAAAACTTAAGATTATATTTTAAAGCATTATTATCTCCCTGGAAAAATATTGGAAGTGGAATTATTGAACCAAAATATCAAATATTTTTATTTTGTTAATCCTCACCTGAGGGTATTTTTCCACTGATTTTTAGGGAGAATGGAAGAGAAAGGTTTGTGAGTCCGAGGACATAATATGCTATGACAGATAGGACAGACTGCTACAAGCCTTTTGCCTTTTGCCATAAACAGGTGTTTTTCTTAGCTATTCATCATACAATATTCATCTAGATTAGATCCACATACAGTTCTACCAATGGAATTACCAGGGAGATATTCTTGGGGGTGTTTGCCTAAGGTGGGTCCTTTATAATAGAGCCAGAAAACAACAACAACCAAAGCTTATATTGATGGTAGAAGACTAATGTGTGGCTAACAAAGCATTAACTTCACTATCATACCTGGTAATCAGAACATCATTGTGTATTAGGTGGGAAAGATTAGCAAGTATCTAAGTTAAATTTTTCATATCTAATATAGGAAGAGGTCTGGGGAGGTAGATATTGTTTCCACTTGGAAACCATAAGGATAATAAGAATATGAAAATCATTTTACGTACATTCAATCAATAACAATCAGATGATATAAAAGCAAGCAATATCAGTTTGTGAGCATACAGGCCTTGTTGACATCATCTTGGGATAGCTGTCTGCCTCTGTGGTCGGCGACTTCTCATCCTCGAAAGTTGTCAGTTGTTTCTTGTCCTTGAAAAGGTTTTTGATCTCCGCCACAGACGGAGATGGTGTCAGAGATGGGAGTAGATGTCTATTCACAGACAGGTGCCTTTTTAAAACGAGAAATGTGAATCCATGAGCTAACTCCTCTAAGTTTAGCTGCACATGGGTTAGTTAGTAGTACCTGGTAAGGTCCCTTCCAATGAGGTTGCAGAGAGTCCTTTATTTGATGTTTTTTCCAATACAACAAATCTCCTGGTTGTAAGCCGTGATCTTTGAAAACTTCATCTCCCAGGAGCACACTGTGAAATGAATCTGTTACCAATTTGTTAGTTCCTACAATGCAGAATGTCTGCACTTTACTTTTCCCTATATTCGGGAAACAAAAGATTTTAAAGTCAACAATATTTTAAACAGAATCATAGGAACAATTAACCTCAATTCATTTAGTCCTATAATTGTTGGGGGTTTTTTATCCTTATTTATTGGCCAGTAGTTTCTGAATTCAGTTATTCCTTGAAATTCTATAAATCTTCATCCAGTTCAAAATATGACCTGCTTAGAAGCCTGTAAGTTAGAATAAGTCCGAGTCCTTTTCATGGATTTTTTTCTAGACATATACCTATAAATGCATCAGAATAAGGCTGTCCACAAATGACAAAAATTTTAAAGTGGCATGGTTATATATTTGATAAAAAACTTTGCTTTTCTATAAACTATAACATTCCTAGGTAACAATTTATTTGTTAATTAATAGTCCCTGTAATATTACATAGAGAATAATATAAAATTTGTATACCTTTAGATTCAATTATAAAATCAGGCACAGGACTTATTGCAGTGTTTTGAGCATTGAAAATAATTAATAAACTCCCAATATGTGACTCTAATACCCAGAGTATCACTGACAGACACTCCCACAGGGAATCATGAAGCTTGGCTTGCCAGTTTCCCTGGCTGGACACATGCTACTCTCCTAAAGTTTCCTATTTAAACTTGACTCTGAGAATCTTTGCAAGTTCCTTCTGAAGCAGAGTGCTTTAACAATGCACGTGACGTGTGTGTGTGTGTGTGTGTGTGTGTGTGTGTGTGTGTGTGTGTGTGTTTTCCTTGATTGGAGTACAGCCACACAGTCTTTCCCTATTGGCTAAATCAAAGGGAGGGGTTGGCCCTTGCTCTTTCAATGGGAGCAGCCAAACCATGCGGTCAAGGCGGCTACCCGAGTTACAATCCAAAAATGGAGGCTGTCTAAACTGTTCTTGGACAGAAAAAGTGATTTTGTTTATTCTCACAATAAATAAGGAAAGAGCAAAAACCAAAATTTCTAAAAGATGGACAGCCACAATTATATTGCAGACAGACAGAAATCTCACTATTTCTGGAGGCTGAACCCTGAGAGGGAGAGCAAGAAGAGCCCCCAAGATAAAGAACTCTTGGCAGCTGCTGGGACATTCTTGCAACCTCTCTCAAGCTTTCAACCCCACCACACACAAGTAAGCTTCCCCAGAGTGGGACTTTCCTCTTCTTTCAACAAATTTAACAACAAAGAGACACAAAACATCAACACTCTTATACAAGCACACAGAACACACTAAAAGTTTACACCAGAGAATGTCCAGCATTAAAGTTTCCAAAGCAATGTCTTTTGTACCCCTCTAGAATTTCAGGAATTGCCCCTCTCTAGAATTTCAATATATTCCCAACGGACTATTCAAAAATGGGTTGGGGTCTTTTCTTGTTGCCTCTAAATCAGAGGCCTGCTTCCTACAGGGAAAAACAGGGTGTAGATATTTATTAACTTCAGAATAGTTTTGAGACAATCTCTAAAAATTTTTATTAGTTTCCATCTTATTGGAAGAAAAAAATTTTCTATGCTTTTCCTTAGAAACTTCTAGTTTCCAAATCAAGATATGCTTCCCATATACTCATTCAGTTTAATTTCAGAGCCGGCATTTTCTAATTTCTGCATGCAAGATATTAACATAGGTACCACAAACAAACCGCATTTTTGGCCATTCATTTCTCAGTTAATATTTTCTAGTTAAATCTTTTCATTTCTGTAAAGTACTTGCAAGTAAAAGCTTCAGGAGTATTAAATGAGGGCTGGGGTCTTGGGAGCTTCTAGCCTTGGAGGCACAATTTCCCATGTTAAATTTATTTATTTATTTATTTATTTAATATCTGTAGTCTGAGCAAACTTTAGATATGTTATATAGTGGGTCAAATGTGGCCTCAGTTTCTCTCCTGACTGTCTAAAGGAAAGGTTCGGGGCCCGGGCAGACCAAGCCTTATGGTGGCCTCCAAATAAGCCATTTAGTTAACAGTTGCATTGGGACTTCCAGATGGGGCTCCTGCATTTCTGACATCTCCACAAAATTCTTAGTCACCTAAGAACACCTCGGAATCAGACCTCTCTTTTAAAAAATGCCCCTTTATTTTAGAAGCTGAATGACTTCAGCTCATTTATACGGCGAAGGTTACTTTTGCTCAGACTCTCAGCAACTCTAATTGAAAAGCCAAAATCAAAACCAGCCACCCATTTTTCTCCTCCAGTTCCGCCTTAGCCTGGGTCTGCCAACCCTTAACCTGGGGTTCTGTCAACCCTGGTTCCACCTCGAGGATTTTAACACAGCTCAAATAAAGTCAAACCTTCTACCAAAACCAGGGAAGGTCCCAGATCCAAGAGACAACTCACCCACGCTCACCCAATGGGCGGAGAACCGGCGGGCTCAAGGGGCCCTTGGCTGGATCCTAGCTCTGAGTCCAAGTCCAAAGGATGATCGCAGGTGAGTTTTCTTTGGAATCCTGCCATGACTACGCCAATTAATGTTAACGAAAAAAAAAAAAAAAAAAAACCAAACCATTGAAACCTGTAAAGAAATTTTGTGAGTTTATTTGAGCCAAACTGTCGACAATTGCCGGGAAGCAGAACTTCAACAGATTGAGATAATGCTCCAGAGAATGGCCAGTTACGTTTCTGTATTTGTGCATTGCAATCAAAGGAGGGACATAGGTGGGTTACATGAAATTCATTGGTGATGGAGTAAGGAGGCAGGAGAAAGCAAGCCTGTGGGAAACCCCTGGGATTGGATAAAAAGTAAAATGATGGACGCTCACTTAGGTGAGTGCAGGAACAATTAACATGATAAGGAAGGGATTTGAGGCATTTGTCCTGGCGCCCACCACATTTGATTGTACCCCAAGGGGCTCCAGAAAAAAGGGAGTTACAAGTAACTCAGACACCTCATAGATATGTTATCTTAGAGGTAAAAAGGCAAATGGGCTCAGTAAAGATCAAAGTTGATCTTTGTCTGGGAAAATATTGGCCTAGAAAATGACTGCCCACTATAACCTGTTGGTAGTAATATATTTGATTTTTAAACCATCTTTTGTGGTTACTTTAGGTCTCTGAGTTTGCAAGACTGCCACGCAGGCCTTCCTTGAGCTTATCAGGTCAGCATGTGGCTCTTTTCGTTCACAAGTGTTCACCTCTGTTATTATATTTTTAAAAGCCTTCCACACAAAAAGCTTATGTGGAAATGGTGGCCACTTATTCAGATCTTGTTATAACAAGAGAGTCAGCCAATTTCACTTGTGTTTGGCAAACTTAAAGGCAGGCAGGGGAATAGGGAAGTTTTAGAGAGAAAAGAGGGAAAGCTTCAGGTATTCTGATTGGAGGTCCTTGGCATGGGGAACCTGAAGGAACGTGAACTAGAAGCAGGGCCTTTTTTATGACTGGGTTGGCTGCAGTCATTGTTCAAGTCCTGAAGTTTGAAGCAGAGGCTGTTTGGCTTCTTGGGATGTTGGTTGTAGAGGTTGCGGGTCACAGTTCTATTGTCATATATGGTCTCGTCATTGTATTATATGCAATCATTTTTTTTATTTTGTCTAAAATATAATTTCATTTAGATTTAAATACTAATTCATTAGAAAATTATGTGTGTGCATGTAAGAAAAAAAGAAACATTTCATTTTGAGGGAAATATTGTTCCTATTTTTTTCTCAATGCAACATTCTACTCTTTGTACAATATTCAATTTCACATTCTTACCATTTTATGGGAGGTGGTCTACGTTCTTTCAGTGGAATTGAAGACCAATATTCTTAAGACTCTTCCCCTGGGCAGCCCACCTCATTGAAGAAAAAAATGTCTTTGCGGTTTTCATTAAAATTCTTTCTTTGACAAACTTCTCAGGAAGAGGAAAAGGACAAAAGGGCCCAGGGAGGTAGAGGGGAACCTGGGGGAAGGAGGCGGCGTGTGGATGACAACCCCCGCTAATGGGCGGGGCTGGGGGGGGGGGAGGGGAGGAAGACACGCATGCTCACGTGACCTGCCGGGCGCAGCTGTGGGCACCGGTCCTGGTGCCCTCCTTCCTTCCTGCGGTCGCACCCGGCGCTGTCTGCGAACTCCTAGTTGTTGCTCCAGCTTCTTTCAGGTCAGTGCGAGGGCCTTCCTCATTGTCTGTGGAATACCGGGATGGGCGAGAAGGAATGGCCGCGGAAAGGAAAAGGTTGAGGATGGGGAAGGGGTGGAGGGGAGCCGCCTGACTGTAGCTAGAGATGGCGGTGGGGAAAGGACTAAGAAGGAGCGAGCGGCCGATGGGTGGAGAGTGAGAAAGGCGACACCGCCAAACACCCATGCCCCCTTTCTCTGCACCCCCTTCTCGCTGCCCTCCGACCATCTTGGAGCCGGAGATGGTGAACTGGGGGACACCCCAGCAGTGAGACCGTGGAGATTAACTCCCTCGCCTACTCTGTGCTTAGAGAAAAAAAGTTGACCTTCATGGTGGGGAGGCGAGTTGCCTCAGGGAGAAAAGGACACAGGGACCCAAAATTAGAGTGGAAAACATCCTAATCTGGCGCCCGAGGCTTGAAAAGAAATGGCGCCTGTAGTGTGGGGAGCAAAGGAGGTCGGGGAGGAAAACGTTGGGTGACTAGGGCCAGGATTCAGGAAAGGTATCAGAGTCCCTGTGCATCCACCGAACGCCCAGCTCCTGTCTCGCCTGTCTGTCTGCAGGTCTGCGTATCTGTTGTTCTCAGCACTCGGCTAGGCTATAAAACGAAGGAACCTGTCCAGAATTCCTGCAGGTCAGTTAAAGGAGGGGTGTCCCAAAGGGGTGGGGAGTGTGGGCGGCACGTCCCAAGCAGAATTTGGGGCCCCACTGTCCACCTCCAACACATTCACACACATACTGCCATGCCAAGCAAATGTAGAGAAAATGGCAGGGCCTGCCAGAGAAATGGTTGGCTCACGTGTGTGGAAGGAATTGTGAGGAAAGGGTGGCAGAGGAGGGCGGAGCCCGGTAAGGGGAACCCTGACAAGGGGCAAGATGTCAGTACTATCCAGACCTGCATTCCACCCCGAAGTCCTCAGTCTCCCTTGTCTCCTCTGTATCTCCTCCCTCCCCCCAACCCCACCCCCAGGACAGGAAAAGGAGGGGACATCTCAACATGGAAAAACTCTGCAGTATAAATGAAGGAATGCCTGAGAATCAAGGAAAGATGGAAAATGAACAGCCTCAGAATGCTGCAAAGCCAGAAGTAGCTGATACTCTGGAAGACAAGGAAAAGTTAGAAAATGAAGGAAAGATAGAAAACAGGGGAGAGACAGAAGATGAGGAAATAGATAAGGAGAAGCCAGAGAAGGAGGGAAAACCAGTGATAGAGGGAAAGTCAGAGAGCCAGGGAAAGCCAAAAGAAGAAGGAAAACCAGCCATCGAACCAAAGGCTGGAGGAAAGCGCCCAGCTGGGGATGATGTGCCGAGGAAAGCTAAAAGAAAAACCAACAAGGGGCTGGCTCAGTGCCTCAAGGAATACAAAGAGGCCATACACGATATGCATTTGAGCAATGAGGAGATGATAAGAGAATTTGACGAGATGGCTAGGGTAGAGGATGAGGTGAAGAAAACCAGACAGAAATTGGGGGGTTTTATGTGGATGCAAAAAAGTTTACAGGACCCCTTCCACCCCAGAGGCCCTAGGGAACTCAGGGGTGGCTGTAGGGCCCCACAAAGGGGCTTTGAAGACATTCCTTTTGTATAGTGCCCATGGCAGGCATTTGCCATGCCCAGGGCTTTAACCTTATGCTAATATTTTGCTTTAGTAGTCACTCTTGTTATCCAACTGCAGCCCTCTATGTTTCAGTAGCAGATTTGTGTCCATTGCATGGAATAATGTTTATGATGCATTGTAAAATTAAAAAGAAAAGTTTGCAGAACCATATATATGGCATCAGTCCATTTTTGTAAAACTGCAAAGATATTGACCTAATGATCTATGTACAAGAAAAAAAACTCTGAAAGCTGTGTCTACTAAAAGATTAATAGTGGTTATCTGTGGGTAATTTTTTTGTTCATATTACTTTCATCATAAAAATAATGGAAGATAAAAAATAGGAAAAAATACCAAGCAATCAAAAGAACAGTTCAGTGCTTATGAAAAACCTGGGGACAGTTAAAATTCTTGTTATCAGCATATGAAATGGTAAGTAAAACATTACTTCTGGGACTCAAAGTTGTGGCAGAATCAACCTCATAGTTACGTTTGCATTGTTGCAAGGGATAGTCTTGTCATCTGTCAATTGGGAATAAAACCTGCCTTCCAGGACTGTGGAGAAGATCAGATGAGATACTGAGTATGGCTGTATTGGGCTAACTACTACCCTCCCCTGCACTAGCAGGACCAGAGTCCCTGAATTTTCCCTGTTTTTGATGTTTGGGAGAGGATTAAGGGAGGTTCCACTTGTGTTCAGGAATAAGTCCAGGTAGCTAAGGGTAGTTGCCACTCTTTCCTGGTTAATGCCATATCTCTTTGGCACTGTGCCTCATCTCATGGGTCCTGTACCCTCCTAAGGCCCCTATTGTTGGTGGGCTGGAGATCATACTGGACTAAATTAGTACAGTATCTCAGCAGAAGGGTGGAGAATTCTGTTTAGTTAACCCTAATTCACTTGGACCTTAATATTTTATAAAGTTCCTAGAAAACACTCCAAGTTTTTCATTGGTTTGTGTGTGTTTTTGCATACAGCAATCTCCACAGGATTTTGATAATGGAGTTTGAGCCAAGAGAAAAATCTGAGTGACCAGATGCTGTGCTATTCTCATCTGTTAATCTCTTGTCTGCTGACTTTTTTTCTTTCTTTCTTAGAAGGAATAGTCTCCCAGAAAATTTCTTTTTTTTTTACCATTTTTTTTTTTACCATTTTTACCATTTTAACAGGTTTACCTGTTCTCCCCCCAGTTCTTCATTAGCCTTTTGTTAATTTATATTGTTTTTAAAATAAAGTTATTTTAGGGCAGTTGTAGATTTTTACAGAATTATTGTGAAGATGGTAGAGTTCTGTGTACTCCATACTCAATAGCTCCTATTTTTAGAGTGATTTTTAGAGAGAGAGAAAATATTTATGTGGGAGGAAACATGATCAGCTCTCTCCTACACGACCCCTACTGGGGATCAAGCCAGGAAAGTCAGGCATGTGCCCTGACTGGAATCGAACCAGCAACCTTTCAGTGCACAGGACAATGACTAACCAACTGAGCCACACCACCAGATTCAATAGCCCCTATTTGTTAACATTTAAATAGTATGGTATATTTACAACAGTGAACCAATATTAATACATTATTACTTACCAAAGTATACATTGTATTCATATTTCCTCAGTTTTTCTCTAATGTCCTTTTTCTGTTCTAGGATCCCATCCAGGACAGATATCACTTTATATTTAGTCATCCTTGTTTCAGGCTCTTCTTGGCTGTTACATTTCTCAGACTTTTTCTATTTTTGATGCCCTTGACACTCTTGAAAGGTACTGGTTGGATATTTTGTATAATGTCCCACAATTTGCCAGGCTGGCATGGCTCAGTGGTTGAGAGTTGACCTATGAGCCAGGAAGTCATGGTTTGATTCCTGGTCAGGGCACATGCCCTGGTTGCAGGCTCAATCTCCTGTGTGGGGCATGCAGGAGGTACTGATAAGTGGCTTGCTTTCTCTCATCACTGATCTTTCTATCTCTCCCTCTCCCTTCCTCTCTGAAATCAATAAAAATGTATTTAAAAAAAAGAATAATGTCCCACAATTTCGGTTTGCTTGATTTTTTTTCTTGTGATTAATAGGGTTTAAGTGCTTTTAGGAAGAGGACCACAGAGATAAAGTGCCATTCTCATTACATCATATAAAGTATATATACTATCAGTATTATCACTGTTGATGTTAACTTTGGTAACCTGACTGAGGTAGTGTTTGCCAGGATTCTCCATGGTAAAGTTACTCTTTTATATCTCCTTTCCATATTGTATATACTCTTTTTTGTTGTTAATCCTCATGGGAAGATATTTTTTCCATTGATTTTTAGAGAGGGTGGGAGGGAAAAGGAAGGAGAGAGAGGGGGAGGAGAGAAACATCGATCTGAGAGAGACAAATAAGTTAGTTGTCTCCCGCCTCTGAGCAATGCTGGCCAGGGCTATATGTACTCTTTGGAAGAAAGTCACTATGCACAGTCCACACTTAAGGAGTGGAGTGTTCTACTTACTTGAGGGTAGACTATCTTTAAAATTATTTGGAATTCTGCATGGGATATTTGACTTCTTCCTTTTTTATTAATTTATTTATATCAGCATGGTCTCATTAATATTTATTTGATACTTCAGATTATAATCTAATGCTGCTTTTAATGTTTTGATTGCACCTGTTTTAATTTTGGCCATAGGGAGCTCTTTCAGTTGGCTCTTGTATCTATTTGATGTGTGTGTATGTGTGTGTGTGTGTGTGTGTGTGTGTGTGTGTGTGTGTCTAAGTAACTCTTTATGGCACTACAAGATATACTAGTTTTGCATATTTCCTGCCCAAGTTGTAGAACTAACCATTTCTCCAAGGAGTCCTGATACCTTAAGTTGGAGAATAGTATTAAAAACCAGGATCTGGGTGCTAGGTGTACTCATTACTGTAATGAGTAATGAGTACACCTAGCACCTTTACTCATTACTGTTGGTAACTCATCATTGCTTCTAGGCCCTCTGAGTTGACAGAATAAGGACATATATGGATATATAATAATCTCTCTGTGTGTGTGTGTGTGTGTGTATACACACACATATACTAGTGACCCAGTGCATGAAATCCATGCACATTAAAAGGGGATTAATTAGAGGAAATATTTTAATATTGCTATCTGCCGTTTTTCTATAATAGAAGTATCAAAGATGAAAGAAAATTAGTAAAATGTATATGAAAATCATCCTCCTGTCAGAGTCTGGGGCACACCATGGGACCCAGAGTCAAGTCCCACCCACCCATATGCGCCTCAAAATCCCATGAGACCCAGACCTGGCTGCACGCCCCCCACCCCCCCTCATACACACACATTGGGCTAGATCCAGACCTGGCTGGTCCCATCCTTGTCAAGCCTCACCAGGCAGGGATACGCAGCCTCAGGTCCCCCGTCAAGCCCAATTGGGTGGGGGATGTGGCCTGAGATCCCCTGTCAAGCCCTACTGGGCAGGGGCCTCAGCCTGAGGTCCACCGGCTTAGTACTGGGAGAGGAGTGCAGCCTCAGGTCCCCTGGCCTGGTGCCAGGGTGGGGGGCGTGGCCCGAGTTCCCCCGGCCCAGCACCAGAGCAGGGGAGGGGGGTACACCTTGAGGTCCCCTGTCAAGCCCTGCCAGGCAGGGGCATGGCCAGAGGTTCCCCCATCAAGCCCTGCTGGGTAGGTGGGGGCGTGGCCTGAGGTCCCTGGTGATTGCTCATTAAGGGAACTCAGCCTCCACTGTGGGCACAGCTATCTTGTGCTACAAAAACCCCCTGCCTCAGCTGTGGACGCTGCCTTCTTTGTGGCGGAGGTATGGTCAATTTGCATATTCCTTCTTAATTATATAGGGTATATACATTTTTATATATGTTTACTTCTTTATATATTTTAATATTAATTACAGAGAAAATTTTGCCTGTAGTTTTATAGACTACATTCATTTCCAAACTTACTTATGTCAGCCCCTTATTACTCCCATCCCTCTCAGTAAGGTTGTTTCTTATTTGTAATACACTTACATTATTTTGTCATATTCTGCATTTTAGGAGTGCTCTTATAAACAATTTTTAAAATTTTTAAATTTCAGCCGAAACTGATTTGACTCAGTGGATAGAGCGTCTGCCTGTGGACTGAAAGGTCCCGGGTTCGATTCCAGTCAAGGGCATGTACCTTGGTTGTGGGCACATCCCCAGTAGGGGGTGTGCCAAGAGGCAGCTGATCGATGATTCTCTCTCATCCATGTTCCTAACTCTCTATTCCTCTCTTCCTTTCTGTAAAAAATCAATAAAATATATTTTTAAATATTTTTCAAATTTCAATTGTTCATAGCTGATATATAGGAAAATAATTAACTTCTGTATATTAATCTTACATCCTGAAACTTTGTGGCCAGAAGATTGTCAATGTTTTGGCATTTTCTATATAGATAATCATGTCATCTGCAAATAGAAACAATTATATTTCCTCCATTCCAGTCTGTATACATTTTATTTTATTTTTGGTCTTATTGCACAGGCTAGGACTTCCTGTATGTTTAATAGGAGCAGTGAGCAAGAACATACTTAACCTTGTTCTTGCTCATGGGGTAAAGTGTCCTTTTTTTGTTTTTTAAATTCTTTATTGTTTAAAGTATTACATATAATATTACAAATATCTCCTTCCCCCCCCCCATTGACCTCTCCCCGGCCACCAGCACATGCCCTCACCCCCTAGTGTCTGTGTCCCTTGGTTATGCTTATATGCATGCATGCAAGTCCTTTGGTTGATCTCTTACCCATCCCCACACACAACCCTCCCCGCCTTTCCTCTGAAGTTTGATGATCTGTTGGATGCTTCTCTATCTATTTTTATTCATCAGATTATGTTGTCACTCATTATATTCAACAAATGAGTGAGATAGCATATGATATTTATCTTTCTCCGACTGGCTTATTTCGCTTAACATAATGCTCTCCATGTCTATGCATGCCGTTGTGAATGGTAAGCGTTCTTTCTTTTTTACAGAAGTGTGGTATTCTATTGTGTAGATGTACCCAGGTTTTTAATCCACTCATCTGCCAATGAGCACTTAGGCTGTTTCCAAATTTTAGCTATTGTAAATTGTGTTGCTGTGAATATCCTTTCTGATTGGTGTTTCTGATTTCTTGGGATCTAGTTCTAGAAGTGGGATTACTGGGTCAAATGGGAGTTCCCTTTTTTGAGAAAACTCCATACTGTTTTCCGCAGTGGATGCATCAGTTTAAAATTCCCACCAGCAGTGCATGAGGGTTCCTTTTCTCCAAATCCTGGTTAGCACTTGTTTGTTGATTTGTTGATGTTAGCCATCTGACAGGTGTGAGGTGTATTTCATTGTCATTTGGATTTGCATCTCTCTGATGATTAGTATGTTTTTATATGTCTGTTGGCCTTCCTTCTGTCTTCTTTCGAAAAGTATCTGTTTAGGTCCTTTGCTCATTTTTGATTGGGTTGTTTATCTTCCTTTTGTTAAGTTGTATGAGTTCCCTGTAAATGTTGGAGATTAAACCCTTATTGGAGATAACATTGGCAAATATGTTCTCCCCTGTCTTCAGGCTCTCTTATTGTTTTGTTGATGGTTTCTTTTGTTGTACAGAAGCTTTTTATTTTGATGCAGTCCCATTTGTTTATTTTCTCCTTAGTTTTCATTGCCCTAGGAGCTGTATCAGTAAAGATATTGCTACGTGAAGTGTCCTCTTTTTAATTGTTAAGTATGATACCAGTTGTAGGCTTTTTGTAGATTTTTTAAAAAATCAAATTGAGGAAGTTCCCCTCTAATTCTAGTTGGAGAACTTTGATCATGAATGGATATTGGATTCTATCTATTGCTTTTTATACATCAAATGATAAGATCATATGATTTTTCTTTAGTCTGTTAATGGTGAATTATTTTTCGAATGTTGAATCAGCCTTGCAAACCTAGAATAAGTTCCACTGTTAGGTGTATGATTCTTTTAATGCATTATTGGATTGGATTTGCTAATATTTTGTTGAGGATTTTGTGTCTATTTATGAGAAATTGGTCTGTAGTTTTCCTTTTTTTGTGTTGTCTTTTATCTGGTTTTGTACTTAGAGTAATACTGGCATCATAGAATGAGTCAAGTGTTCTCTCTACTTCTATATTATGGAAGGAATTGTAGAGAATTGGTATTACTTCTTCCTTAATGTTTAGTAGAATTCATTGATTTCTAAATGTTCATTGGTGATCCTTAAATGTTTGGTAGAATTTGGTCCTGATGATGTCTGTCTTTGGAAGATTATTAATTATTGATTCAATTCTTTAATACATAAATGGCTATTCAAGTTATTTATATATGTGTGAGTTTTAGTAGTTTGTCTTTCAAGAAATTGGTTCACTTTCCCTAAGTTGTCAAATATGTAGGCATAGAGTTAGTAACAGCATTCCTTCATTATCTTAATGTCCATGGAATCAGCAGTTATAATCCCAACTTAATTTCTGATATTGTTAACTTGGGTCTTTGTTTTTTCTTAGTTATTCTGACAAGAGATTTACAAATTTTATTTATCTTTTCAAAGAGCCAGAAAAGTTTTGTTAATTTTCTGTTTTCTTTCTTTCACTTTCATTTATTTCTTCTCTATTTCATTCTTCTTCTTGCTCTAGGCTTAAATTATTCTTCTTTCTTTAGTTTCCTATGAGAAAGCTTAGGCTATTGATATTAGGTCTTTATTCTTTTCTCATTTAAGCTAGAAATTTACCATGAAGCACTACTTTTTGCTACATTCCCCCAATGTTTTCATTTAATTAAAAATATTTTTACATTTCTTTTTTATTGTTGGTTTTTAGTTAGTATGTTGTTGTTGTTGTTTTTTATCCTTACCTGAGGATTTTTCCATTGATTTTTAGAGAGAGTGGAAGAGAGGGAAAGACAGAGAGAAACATCGATGTGAGAGAAACACATTGATTGGTTGACTCTCACGCGCACCCTACCAGGGCCTGGGCTAGGGGAGAAGCCTGCAACTGAGGTATGTGCTCTGGACTGGAATCGAACCAGGGACCCTTCAGTCTGCAGGCTGATGCTCTATCCATTAAGCCAAACCTGCTAGGGTTACATTTCTTTTTAAAAATATGTCTTTATTGATTTTAGAGAGAGGAAGAGAGATGGAGATAGATACATAAATGATGAGAGAAAAACATTGCCCCCTACTGGGGATCAAGTCCACAACCTGTCAATGTGCCCTGACCTAGAATCCAACAGGTACCTCTCAGTGCATGGGACTACGCTCAAGCAATTGAGCCACACAGGCCTGGCAGTACAGTAACTTAGTTTTGCTCTAGCCCTTTTGATTCATTCTTGATCAACATGCATTAATAAGATAATATTATTGTTTTATATAACATTAATTTAAACTTGCATAGATATTTATCCTTTTAATTGCCCTTTATCCCTTCCTTCATCTTCAGGCTTCCATCTGTAGTCATTTTCCAGGTTCCCTGTAGCATTTAGTTTTTTTGTTTGTTTGTTTTTTGGTTCATGCCTGTGGCTGGCAAACTCTGTCGTTTCTATTTATTTTTATTTTTTTAAATAAATCTTTATTGTTCATATTATTACAAATATTCCTAATTTTTCCCCCTCCATTGCTCCCCTCCACCAAGTTCCCATCCCACCCTCTGCCCTTTCCCCATCCCCCATTGTCCTCATCCATAGGTGCAGTTTATGTTCAGTCTCTTCCCGCCCCTCCCCACTCCCCATTTCCCCGAAAATCATCAGTCCACTCCCCTTCCATACCTCTGATTCTATTATATTCACCAGTTAATATTGTTCATCATGATTTTTACTTCCCTTGGTTTTTAGACTCACTTGTTGATAGCTATTTATTTGTTGTTCATAAATTTTATCTTTATTTTCTTCCTCTTCCTAAAGAACCCCTTTTAGCAATCATATAATTCTGGCTTGGCGGTGATGAACTCCTTTAGCTTTTTTTAAATTTGTGGTGCTCTTTATCTGGCCTTTGATTCTGAGTGACAGCTTTGTTGGGTAGAGTATTTTTGGCTGTATGTTCTTGTTATTCATCACCTTGAATATTTCTTGCCATTCTGGTTTGGGCTGCATAGTTTCTGTTGAGAAATCAGCTGACAGTTGTATGGGTGCTCCTTTATAGGTAACTACCTGCTTGACAAAAGACAAGACAATTGCTGCTTTTAATATTCTCTCTTTGTCTTTTGCTCTTGGAATTTTAATTATGATGTGTCTTGGTGTGGTCCTCTTTGGATTCCTTTTGTTTGGGGTTCTGTGCACTTCCTGGACTTGTAAGTCTATTTCTTTCATCAGGTGGGGGAAGTTTTCTGTCACTATTTCTTACAATATGCTTTTGGTATCTTGCTCTGTCATCTTCTGGGAAGCCCATAATTCTGATGTTGGTTCGCTTTAAGTTGTCCCAGAGGTTTCTTACACTATCTTCAACTTTCTGGATTCTGTTGTCTTCTTGCTTCTGTGGAGGAGTGTCCTCTGGCTCTTTGTGTTCCAAATCTTTGACTTGATTCTTGCAATCTTCCATTCTGTTTTTAGGACTCTGTATAATATTTTTTTATTTCAGAGAATGTATTCTTTATTCCTAGTTGATCCTTTATTATTTATTGTTGATCCTTTATTATTTCTAGTTGATCCCTTTTCATATCCTCATAGGTCTCGTTTATTTTATCAGCCTTTTCTAGGAGATTCTTGAACAACCTTATAAGCGTGGTTTTGAACTCTATATCCAGTTGCTTTTTGTCCTCCATTTCTTTCGTTTGTGATCTGCTTCCTCATCTCAGCATTTTCTCTGCTTCCCTGAATTGGTAGGGTGGGAGGATCAGCTGTGTCTATACCAGGTGACAGCCTTATTCCACCAGACTTGGAAACCTGCAAAAGCCTCTGTGTTCAGCTTGGATGGGGCGGAGTTTCAGGGTGGACCCTACAGTCTTGGCTTCCAGTTAGCCTCACCCTCTGAGGTTCTTGAGTCTCAGTGTACCTCAGTGTCCTTTGGTATTCGCTGCAAGCACCTCTGAGAGAAAGGTGCCCTAGAGTTTCGCCCACTACCAGACAGTCTAGTCTCTCCCCCAACGAGCCTGCAACTGGGGTCAGTGCAATTGGAAGTGGGGTTAAGAGCAGTCCGGAGCTTATGTCTCCTTCCTGCTAGGGCAATCCATCAGCTCAGGGAACAGTCCGTCCTCTGTGCACAATGTGTGCGACTCCAGGGTTCTGCCTTTCGCCACTCCCCTTAGCTTCCGCCTTACAGCCCAGATTCCCTCTGTATGAACCTGGGACCCCAGGGTCTCGCCCAGAACTGGGGTCAGCACCAGTCCGGAGCTTTTATATCCTTCCTGCTAGGGAACGCCAGCCAGGCACTCAGCCACCCCTCCTCTCCAGCTCGGTACTCTTCCCCACACGCACCATGTCTCCGTACCTTACTTCGGCTTTTACAGCTCCTCTGATTTTCCTTCTGGTTTTCTTTTTCCTCCTAGTTGTAGAATTTCCAGTTAGTCAACTTTTCTGTAGTTCTGGATAATGTCCACTTTATATTTTAGTTGTACTTTTTGAAATTGTTGAGTGAGGCTGCAGTTAGGTGTTTACCTATGCCACCATCTTCCGTTTCTATTTATTTTTAAAGGTCTTTTTTTCACCTTTATTTTTGAAGGGTATTTTTGCTAGTTATCAATTTCTAGGCATTCATTTTCTTTCAGGACATTGAAGATATTTCACTAACCTCATGCTTCCATTGTTGCTAAGAAGCCAAAAATCAGCCTAACTTTTGTTCTTTTCAAGACATACTATACTTTTTTCTGGCTACTTTTGCTATTTGTCTTTGTCTTTGATTCTGTGCAAGTTCAATTATACATCTATGCATGGGTTTCTTTTTATTTATTCTGTTTGGGGTATGTTGGACTTCTTGAATCTATGGATCAATATCTTTCATCAGTTCTGAAAAATCCTCAGCCATTATATCTTCAAATATTGCCTCTGAACACTTCAATTTCTCTTTTCCTTTCAGAACTCTACTTAAACATATATTAGACCTTTGGTGGTGAACACACGTTACACTATACAGATTATGTATTATAGAATTTTACACCTGGAACCTGTATAATTTTTTTAACCAATGTCACTCCAATAAATTCAATAAAACAAATCACGTTAGGCCTTATTATACTCTCCCATATATATTTTATATATTTTTTTACTACCTGTTCAACCTTATAGTTTCTTCTGAATATAATTTAATTAATTACTTAATTTTTGCTACTCCTCACCTGAGTATATTTTTCTCATATTTTAGAGAGAGTGGGAGGGTGATAGCTGGGAGAGAGAGAAAAAAACATTGATGTGAGAGAGACACACCAACTGAATGCCTCCTGCACATGCCGTAATGGGCTGGGGATGGAAGAACCTGCAACCCACGTACATGCCCTTGACCAGGAATCCAAAGGTAGTGCTTTGGTGCAGCAGGCTGGTGCTGTAACTACTGAGAAATACCAACAAGAGGTAATTCTTTCTTGAGCTATATTTATTTGACTGTCAAGGCCATCCATTGAGCTTCTAATTTCAATTATTTTTTAGTTTTAGAATTTCCTCTTTTTTCTTTCTTTTTTTGCTTCTAGTTCTCTGTTGAAATGTCAAGATTGGATTTTATTTATCTTAATACACTAAGTATTTTTATTTCTTTTCATTACATTTATTGGCAAGAGGCATGACCTCAGGTCCCCCAGCCTCGTGCTGGGGTGGGGGATGTGGCCTGAGGTTGCCTGTCAAGCCCTGTGGGTGGGGGAGGGCGTATCCTCAGGTCCCTGCTGATTGCTCGTTAAGGCTCCTTATGGGAACTTGGCTTCAGTTGTGGGTACAGCCATCTTTGTGACAGAGTGATGGTCAATTAGCATATTCCCTCTTTATTAGATAGGATAGTCTGTATCCAATAATTCAAAGCTAATGGATCTGTTTGATACCTGTTATCTCTGCTGCTTTTCACATAATTATCTCTTTTATCTTTGTGTTTCTGGTTATTTTTAGGTGTCAGCATTGTACATGAACATTTGTTTATTGAAATAACTTGAGAAATTAAATTAACAGTATTTTACTCCAAAGAAGATTTTGTTTGCTAGTCCAGTAATTGTGATTCCTGTATGGAACCACCATAATCTATGTTCAGAGGCCACCTACATGTTGCAAAACCAAACTTAAAGACTTTCTGAGGGCTAGTGTATTTTCAGTTTGTAATTAACCTTAATCTGAAACATTTTGGTTCCCAGCATTATATGAGTGATGGTTTGTTAGGAAACTCCTCCTCTTTCAATGAGCCTTTGGTGTTGATATTTGTTACTCTAGTATAAGGTGACCAGATTGTCCAGGTGTTGGTGGGACAGTCCTGATTTCTAGCCATTTTTCCCGTGTCCTGCAGCATTTTTAAAAAGTCCTGATTTTTGGAAAGAATCTTTCCAATGTTTCCAATCTTTCCAAAAATCAGGACTTTTTAAAAACGCCATGGGATGCAGGAAAAATTGTTAGAAATCAGGATTGTCCCGCCAACACCTGGATGATCTGGTCACTTTACTCTAATACCTTGAGTCAGCTTTAGGTTCAACTCAATTTGGTGCTGGTTTACTCCTTAACTTTTATTCATTAACAGGTACCTTCAAGACAAATAAAAGAAAACATGGGTAAATTCCTCTTTGACCTCCTATAGAAAAAGTTCTTAACTATGAATCAAAATCTAGAGCAAAGAAGTATGATAAATTTGACTACATATTAAAATGTATGACAGACAATAGACACATGAAAAATGTTTACTCACTAATCATCAGAGACATGCAAATTAAAACTACAATGAGGTATCATCTTATACCTGCCAGAATGGCTACCATCAATAAATCAAAAAACAAAAGTGCTGTCAAGGATGTGGAGAAAAATTTCAGTGAGTATCCCCATTGCCATCACCCCATTCCTCCCCGCCCCACCCCACCATGGTCTGCAGCAGCCCGGTCTCCCAGGATTTGGGTGAGAGGGGTGGGGTCCAGTTGGGGGTGATGCGATGCTCACGTGATCTGCTGAGTGCCCACGTGGGCAGCAGCCCGTGCCCCCAGACAAATCCTAACACCGTCAGCTCCCCTTGCTGTGGGGTGCCACCTCCCTGAGATGCCTTGGCAGTAGGTGAGGGGCAAGTGGGTTTCCATGAGCTTGAGGAGGCACAGGCCTGGCACAGACCCACAGGTGAGTGTGCTGGTGGGCCTTGCCAGAGGACATGGTTGGGGTAAAGGTGGATGTGAGGATGGGGAACAGCGGTAAGGTGAGGAAGCTAAAGAGTCACGGAGATGGGGGAGGAGGTGGACCTTACTGGTGCAGACAGGTAAGGAAGACCCCATCACATCCCAGGTTCAATTCCGGTCAAGGGCATGTACATTGGTTGCGGGCACATCACCAGTAGGGGGTGTGCAAGAGGCAGCTGGTCAATGTTTCTCTCTCATTGACGTTTCTAGCTCTCTCTCTCTCCCTTCCTCTCTGTAAAATATCAATAAAATATATATTTGTATGCCGAAACCGGTTTGGCTCAGTGGTAGAGTGTTGGTCTGCGGACTGAAAGGTCCCAGGTTCGATTCCGGTCAAGGGCATGTGCATTGGCTGCGGGCACATCCCCGTTATGGGGTGTGCAAGAGGCAGCTGGTCGATGTTTCTCTCTCATCGACGTTTCTAGCTCTCTATCTCTCTCCCTTCCTCTCTGTAAAAAATCAATAAAATATATATATTTTTTAAAAAGACCCCATCACAGGCCCTGCCACCTCCTCCACGCCCCACCTCTAGGCCCTCCATCTATTGTGGAGCCTGAAATCGGAGGGGGCACGTACTGCAGTGCAACAGTGAAACGTAAGCATATTCTGGAAATACCCCACCCCTCACACTGGGCCTATGAGGAAATATCAACCTCCACGAAAAAGGGGTGAGGGTGGGGTGGGTTAACTACAGGGGAGGGGAACTTAGAAGCACAGTTTGGAAAGCTTCCTGGTCTGGTGCCCCAGACCTGAAAAGAAATATAGCCACTTGGGTGCGGGGCAGGTAGGGGAGGGCAACATTGGATGTGGAATCCCCTGATTCAGGAAAGGGACACCAGTCCACTGAGTGCACAGCCACTGGTCCGGTTTCTTGTCCTGTCTGCAGGTCTGTGTGTCTGACCCCAGCACTCTGCTAAGCACAGAAAGGAAGAACCTGTCCAGAATTCCTGCAGGTGAGTGAAGGGGTGTGAGGGCACTAAGGTGGGGTGTGTGAGTGTAGAGGACACAGCTTGGGCAAAATCTGAGGGCTCACCTCTACATATGAACACACCCCATCAGACTGAAGGATGGATGGTAAAAAAGATACCAGGGCTTACCAGAGAAATGGTTGGCGCTTATGTGTACAGTGGAGGAAAATGTGGCAGAAGGCCAGCTCAGGGCAACCCTGACCATGGGCCAGATGTCAGTACTATATGAGCCAGTCCTCAGTCTTCCTTGTCTTCTCTTCCTCTCCTCCTCCCCCACCCCACCCCACCCCACTCCCCAGTACAGGAAAGGGAGGGAACATCTCAACATGAAAAAACTATAATGAAAATGAAGGAAAGCTGGAAAGCAAGGGAAAGCCAGAAGATAAAATAGATACAGAGGATGAAGGAAAGTCAGACGAGAAGGAAAAGCCAGAAGTAGAGGGGAAGCCAGAGCATGAGAGAAAGCTCCAAGATCAAGGACAGCCAGATGCTTGGGGGAAACAAGAGAAGCAGAGCAAGTCCCAAGGTGAGGAAAAAGCTCACAGTGAGGGCAAGCCAGAACTCCAGGCCAAGCCAGAGAGCCAGCTGCGAGCTGCTGAAAAATGCCTGGCTGAAGATTATGTGCCCTGGAAAGCAAAGCAAAAAATGGACAGGTGGACGGATGATTTCCTCAAGGACTATCAGGAGGACTTACTGTTATAGTAATAGTAATAAGGATAAATACAATATTGAATAAGTATTAAAGTGTGGAATTGAAGTGTGATATCTGAAAGTATGGAATGGAATGTAAACAAACTGATAAGCACCCTTGAGTAACCTGTATGTAGGAAATAGATAAAGTGATCTGTACCCCATATGTAAGATCAGATAGCAAGGCTCCTGGGACCCACTGATAAGACAAACTGAAGACACATCTGAGCACTGAAGACACATAAAAAGAGCAAACTCCACAGAAGATCAGAGACGTTCCTTGTGCTCCTCCACAGAGGGTCGCTCTCCACTTCCCTGCCTGCACCAGTTAAAGCTTTGCCTGAGCCGCAAACCCCGAACCCTGAGCCTTGGACTGTGAGCTGTCGTGAGAGGCCTCAACTCAAGCCGAGCTGCAGCT
This sequence comes from Vespertilio murinus, assembly GCA_963924515.1. Lineage (NCBI taxonomy): Eukaryota > Metazoa > Chordata > Mammalia > Chiroptera > Vespertilionidae > Vespertilio > Vespertilio murinus. The sequence continues at coordinate 52,014,621 of OZ004710.1, forward strand.
GCAAAGTCCTCTGTGAGGGGAAAATCAAGATGGCAGCAAAGGTAAACAACTAATCTGCTGCCTCGCACAATTTCAAAACTAGAACTAAAAGACAAAATGTCTATCACCCAGAACCACAGGAAAGCTGGCTGAAAGAAAAAGGAGCACAAGCACAGAAAAGCCTAGGTACGGAGGCATGTGAATCGGGCTGGTGGTGGGCGACTGGGCGCGTGGAATGGAAATAAGCTCCCGATCACTCTGAAATCTAGTTTCTGGGATCTCGGGGGAGAAGCTGGTCTGTCATGGTCTGTCGGCCATCAGGTTCCAAAGTGAGGGTGACTTTTTTGCAGAGGTGCGAGCAGCAATCATTGTTTACTGCGCTGGAGCGTGGGGACGCAGGGACTTGGAAACGTGGGGACTTGGAAACACAGAAAGTCAGAGACAGCTGATGGCAGCCCTCACTGTTTGCCACGCCCCAGCCTAGTGATGTCTTGCGGCCCTGCCCCGCACATTCCACAAACCCTCCCAGGCTACACACAGCTGCTTTGCATATAAATGGCCTGCACTGTGGCAGCTTAACAAAATAAACTGCAGTTCCTGTTCCAAAACCGCCAAATCCCAAGCAAAGAGGAGAAAACTGTAGTTCTTGCTGTAGCTCCTGCTGGGTGGCCTCAGACAGTAGCTGACCTGCACCCCATTGGAGATCCAGAAACTAGTGTATCTAGTGGTCGGTGTGAGACAACACCAGATTTCAACTACTCTCATAAAGGACACATTCAAAAGACCGACTCAGTGAGCACCAAAGCCCTACTGAAACAAGTCCTTCCCAATAAACATGTCTCCAGCACAGCAATTCTTCTGTTATATACACAGTGGGTCCTCACAGCCAATTGGCCTGGAGGTCAATTCCTCCCAGTGATACCAACAACAATCAAGACTTAACTACAACAAGGGTGTACATACAGTTCACAAAGGGGTGCACCAAGAATGTCCAAAACAGGCAACTGAGAGGCTGACCCATTGAACCATATAGGACACCAATGCCCACAAAGCTACCCTACCAACTCAGGGAAGCAGCAAAAATGCTGAGAAAAGGAAATAGATCTCAAACAAAAGAAATGGAGGAGAACAAAAGACTGGATATGAAGTTCAAAACCACGGTTATAAGGTTTTTCAAGAATTTCCTAGAAAAGGCCAATAAATTTAACAAGACCATAGATGATATGAAAAAGGATCAACTGGAAATTGAAGTGTATGTTTATACACTGACTGAAATAAAAAATATTATACAGAGAAAAAACATTATACAGAGACCCAACAGCAGACTAGAAGAACGCAAGAATCAAGTCAAAGATTTGGAATACAAAGAGGCAAAGGACACTCTTCCAGAGAAGCAAGAAGAGAAGAGAATCCAGAAAGTTGAAGATAGTGTAAGGAGCCTCTGGGACAACTTCAAGCGAACCAACATCAGAATTATGGGGGTGCCAGAAGAGAGAGAGCAAGACACTGAAAACCTATTTAAAGAAATAATAACTGAAAACTTTCCCCACCTGATGAAAGAAATAGAATTACAAGTCCAGGAAGCACACAGAACCCCAAACAAAAGAGTCCAAAGAGGACCACAACAAGACACATCGTAATTAAAATGCCAAGAGCAAAAGACAAAGGGAGAATCTTACAAGCAGCAAGAGAAAAAGTTACCTATAAAGGAGCACACATACAACTGTCAGCTGATTTCTCAACAGAAACTAGGCAGGCCAGATGGGAATGGCAAGAAATATTCAAAGTGATGAATAGCAATAACCTACAACCAAGATTACTCTACCCAGCAAAGTTATCATTTAGAATTGAAGGGTAGATAAAGAGCACATATAAGAAAAAGCTAAAGAAGTTAATCACCACCAAAACAGTATTATATGAAATGCTAAAAGGTGTTCTTTAAAAAGAGGAAAAAGAAGAAAAAACTAAAGATAAAAAGTGTGAACAACAAATACATATCTATCAACAAGTGAACCTAAAAGTCAAGTGAATTAAAAATCTGAGGAACAGAATAAATATGAATATAATAGAATCAGGGGCATATAATGGGAGGGGATTGATAATTCTCAGGGGGGAAGGGGTGTCTGTGTGGGGAGTACGGGAAGAGACTGGACAAAAATCATACCTATGGATGAGGACAGCGGCAGGGGGGGTGCAAGTAAGGACAGAGGGTGGGATGGGGATGGGGTGAAAGGGAGCGATGGAGGGAAGGAGAAACAATTATAATCTAAATAATAAAGATTTATTAAATAAATAAATAAATAAAATGTAAAAAAAGAAAAAACACACAAAGTCCTTTGTGAACCGTGTGTGTGTGTGTGTGTGTGTGTGTGTGTCAGTGTGGATCCCCAGGTGGCCTGCCTAGGATTCTGGATCCCACCAGTACTCTGGTAAATAAACCATGAGTGATTCGTGCATTGCATGTTTGTCTCCTGTGTAATTTATGCTAGGTGGGATTATTTAATTAAGTACCTAGGGTCGTACGTGTCAGATTTCTGGCTGAGGCACCCTAGATCACCTGTGCATATGTCCCTTATGGGAATTATTGGAACACTTACAGAAAAGGCATTTGGGCATTGAGGAGAGGATGAGAGAATGTGGATATGTAGCAAGGGCTCTGGAAGAGCTCAGGAAAAGACAGAAAACAGGTAGTTTTCACTGGATGCAAAGAGATGTACAGGATCCATTCTTCCCAAGGGGTCAGGGGGGTGTCAGGGCAATGAGGGGTGGAGGTAGGGGACAAAGGGGCTTACATAATGTCCCATATATTTAAAGCCCTTGGACTTCAAATCTGATTTATCTGATGAGAACACTCTAACCCTGATTTCTCTTGGGCGGGGAGGGGGGAGAGTATTTGCCCGGCAATTGTGCTTTAACCTTAAGCTGATACTTTGCTGTAGGTGTCTGCTATTCTTGTTACCAGCTGCATTTTGGTCAAACTATACAGTGCTCTCCATTTCAGTACTGGATTTTCATCCATGTGCATGGAAGAGATGGTCACGGTACTTTGTAAAACAATAAAGAAAACCGTTTTCAGAACTACATATACAGTGCCAGCCCAATTTTGTAAAAATGTGAATATGTTTGCATAATGAGTTTATGCATAAGAAGACTCTGAAAATGTGTACACTAAAAAGCAGGTGATGGTGTTTCCTACATGGTAGACAAAAATCGGTATTGCCTGTACTCAAAAATAAGGCCAGTCACCTGATGTTTAGGTACCTCCATGCCATTCTTCTGTGGACATGACTATCCCTGTGTCATTCCCTACTTATAACCATGTCAGTGGGCACTGATGTCCCATATCCTGGGTCTTCTGCTGCTCTATGGCTCCATCTGTTATTCTTTTTCTTTGCTTTGCTCACTAATATCCACTTTCTCCTAAAGTATATGGATTACGTTTTGTCATAATTTTTAAAAATCTGAAAAAGAAAAAAAATCCAAGAATCAATACATGCTAATGTTCGGTGAATTTATGAGGGCAATGGAAATGCTTAAAAATTCTTGTCGGAATGTAAAATGATAAGTAAAACATTATCTCTAGGGTTCGTAGCTAGAGGAATCAATCTGGTGGTTTTAACAACTGCTGAATGGATCAAATGAGGTACTAAGTATATGAGCTGTGCTGGGCTGGCTCCTTTGCACTAGAAGAACCTGTATCCTGTCAGACACTCAGGGGAGAGCTCACCTGTGCCCTGGAACAAATCCAAGTAGATGAGAAGAGGTACCATCTTTCTCTGGATATTACCATATACCCTCTGCTGACAGCTATTAATATGATGGAGTCCTCATGGTGACAAAGATCCTCTGATTCCCTATAGTCTTCAAAGGGCCAAAGCCCCTAATTGACTCCTACATTAGTGTGGATAAAGCCCATCCCCCAACTTCAGAGTTATACCTACACAGATGGTACTGCCCAAGGACTGCTTGGGCCCCACTATATTACATAGTGCATAGCAAAGTAGTCACTATTTTTAGTTCATTTTATATTTGCTTATAATTTCTCTTCATAAGACTTAGATATTTTGGGTCCACTGAGGACAGTATCCTGAGACTAATATATGCACTGGGCAATGAATGGTGAGTTGAACTAAACACCACACTGCAGTACCCCAGGGAAATCATAAATTCACATGCCTTTTCTTAGTGTGTTTGGTCTCTAAAATGTCTTCTGGCTTGCTTGCTATACAAAATCAAGAGACTTGTCCACACAAAAATGAGGGTCACACACTGAGTTTCAAGCTGAAAATATCCCTTCCCATTCTAAACCAATTCCAAATGAAAAGGGAAATAGTGCTCTTGAAAATATTAAAAACTCTCAATGTGAGACATTTTTTATTTAACCAACCAGTATATTCCTTTCTCAAAATAGACTTTTTCTTATTCATTTTTATATTCCTTACAGTGTAGTTGATACATTTACTTAATAAATTATTATTGAATCAGGAATCCTGAGTTTAAAGAGACCTTTTATGGATTACAGACTGAATAGTGTTAATATGATAATCCTCTCCAAAATTGATCTATAAATTCAATACCATCCCAATAGAAATCCCAGAAAAACAGGCTTCTAAAACTTATATGGAAAATCAAAGGACATAGGATAACCAAAATATTTTGAATATGAAGAACAAAAAGGACTCATTGACTGATTTAAAGACTATAAAGCTACAGTAATCAAAACTGTAGTATTGTCATAGGCTGGACATACAGATCAGTGGACTAAAACAGTCCAGAAAAAGGCAAACATATATATATATATATATATATATATATATATATATAGTCAATTCATTTTTAAAAAAGGTCCTAAAGTAATTCAGAGAACAATAGATTTTTCAACAAGCGATGCTAGAACAATTGGATGTTGTCTTAATTCAGGCTGCTATAACAAAAATAGCACCAACTGCGTGGCTAAAACAACAAATACCTATTTCTCACAGTTCTGGAGTCTGGGGAGTCCAAGATTAAGTTGCCAGCATTTTGGTGTCTGGTGAGGGCCTTATTCCTGGTTCATTAACCGATGTTTTCACATGGCAGAAGGGGCAAGGGAGCTCTCTGATGTCTTTTATAATATGACTAATCCCATTCATTCAGTAGGGGGATCTTGGGAGCAAGTCTACCAGTTGGTACTTCCTTCTACATAGCCCATACCTATTCAGATATTGAATGTACCCACTGAGGGCATCCATTATAGAGGAAACTGAATAACTGGGAGGAAAAAAAAAATAACCATCTCTAGATATCATTTTGCCTTTCCTCCCAGCAATCCGAGTGTTTGCACAATGAGCCCATGTACAAAGTGGACATGGAAGGAGGAATAGAGCTATGCCAAAGCTCAACAATATTGACTTTTCTTACCAACTTTAGCCCCTAACATGGCACCATTTCTAGGGGATACCAGCATCAATTTGGAAAAGATTGATTGTAGGAGATCTTTTCCACCTCAGAGAGACTACTACATCTTTAAATGGAAATATGTGAAGCGTAGCTACAGTGCTTTGGACTGGTTCAAGCCTTGGACTGATGAGAGGGCACAGTCCTCTCGTGGCCATGTGCAAGTGCTTGGAGGGCTCTGCAAGCCAACAGCTAGAGTTGTAGGCTTGAACCTATGGTCTGAACACGTGCCTGAGTGATGTAGGCTTGCTTGATAGAGTTCAGGTGCATGTAGTTGAGTAGGATCGAAACCCATGAGAATATTGTAAAAATCTTGACCACACCCTTACTTTGCCTCGTGGAATCTGGCTATAAAATAAAGACAAGGCTTGTGGGCGGCAGCACTGTCTCTCAGGAAACAGCGTCCCACTGAGATCCAGCTTTCATTTGCTTGTCTGTCTTTTCTAAGCCTTTCAGCCACCCCCACTCAGGTTCACCCTTGGCTGTGCCAGTGCAGCCCAGAAATAATCATGCTTTTTAAGATAGTAGTTTTATTGAGATATTAGAAGCCCAATGCATGAATTTCGTGCACTGGGCCTCTAGTTTTAGAATATCCTCATCATGCCCCAAAGAAACACTATACATCAGCAAACACTAAATATTCCCCTCCCCCACCATCCTCCTCTCCCAGTTACTGGCAACCACTAATCTACCTTATTATGTCTCTATGGATTTGGCTATTGAGGACATTTTATACAAATGGAATAAAAATATGTGGTCTTTTGTGACTAACTTCTTTCACTCAACATAATGTTTTGAAGGTTCACCCATTCTGCAGCATTTATCAGTGCTCCATCCCTTTTTACTGACTAATAATACTCAAATGGTATACCACATTTATTATCTGTTCATCAGTTGATGAACATTTGGGCTGTTTTAATTTTTGGCTATTATGAATAATGCTCTAAACAGCTGTGAAAAAGTTATTGTTTGAACACATGTTTCAATTATTTGGAGCATGCATTTATGAATGGGTTATGTGGTAACTAGGTTTAAAATTTTGAAGAATTGCTAAATGTTTTTTTATTTTATTTTATTTCTATTAATCCTCACCCAAGGATATTTTTTAATATATATTTTTATTGATTTCAGAGAGGAAGGGAAAGGGAAAGAGAGATAGAAACATCAATGATGAGAGAGAATCATCGATCTTCTGCTTCCTACATGCCCCCTACTGGGGATAAAGCCTGAAACCCAGGCATGTGCCCTCGACTGGAATCAAACCCAGGACCCCTCAGTCCTCAGGCTGATGCTCTATCCACTGAACCAAATCAGCTAGGGAAAATTTAATTCTATTTTTTAAAGAATATTTTTATTATTGATTTCACAGAGGAAGTGGTAGGGAGAGATAGAAACATCAATGATGATAGAAAAATAATTGATTGGTTGCCTCCTGCACTCCCCCTACTGGGAATTGAGCCCTCAACCTGGGAATGTGCATTGACTAGGAATCGACCTCCTGGTTCATAGGTCGATGCTCAACCACTGAGCAACACCAGCTGGGCTCCATTGAGTTTTTAGAGTGGAAGGTAGGGAGGCAGAGGGAAGAGAGAGGAACATTTATGTGAGAGAGACTTATTGATTGATTGCCTCTTGCACATGCCCTGGCCTGGGCCAGTGATCAAACCTGCAACCCTTTGGTTTGAGGGCCGATCTAACCACTAAACCACACCAGTCAGAATGCTAAATATTTTTTAAAAGGGCTGTACCATTTCACATTCTCACCAACAATGTATGAGGTTCCAATTACTTAATATTCTCAGCAGGACTTGTTCTTATCTGTCTTTTGAAAAATCTATCTTAGGGGATGTGAAGTGATATCTCATTGAGGTGTGATTTGTATTTTCATAATGGGTAATGATATAAAATATATTTTCATGGGTATAGTGCCCATTTGTATATCTTCTTTAGACAAATATCTATTCGAAACATTTGTCCATTTTAGAATTAGGTTATTTGCCTTTTTATTATTCACTCATGAGAGATCATTATATATTCTGGATATAGACCCTTATCAGATATATGATTTGAAAATATTTTCTCTCATTCTGTGAGATTTCTTTTAACTTCCTGGATAGTGTTCTTTGAAGCACAGTTTTTCATTTTTTAATATATTTTATTGATTTTTTACAGAGAGGAAAGGAGAGGGATAGAGAGGTAAAAAGATCAATGAGAAAGAAACATCAACTAGCTACCTCCTGCACAGCCCCTACCGGGGATGTGCCTGCAACCAATGTACATGCCCTTGACCAGAATCAAACCTGGGACCTTTCAGTCCACAGACTGACACTCTATCCAATGAGCCAAACCAGTTTTTCATTTTGATTAAGTTCAGCTGTTTTATCTTCATTGACTATAATTTGGTACAATCTCTAAGAAACCTTTGCCTAACCTATGGCAACCAATATTTACTCCTATGTTTACTTCTAAGTTATTTATTTGTTTGTTTATTTATAAACTAGAGGCCCAGTGCATGAAATTTGTGCACTCACAGGGGTTCCTCAACCTAGCCTGTGCCCTCTCACAGTCTGGGAGCCCTTGGGGGATGTCCAACTGCTGGCTTAGGCCTGCTCCCTGTGGGAGAGGGGCCTAAGCCTGCAGTCAGACATCCTTAGTGCTGCTATGGAGGTGGGAGTGCTACTGATGCTGTGCTTGCCAGCCGTGAACCCAGCTCAGGGCTTCTGGCTGAACAGCACTCCTTCTTTGGGAGCACACTGACCACTAGGGGGCAGCTCCTGCATTGAGCATCTGCCCCCCAGGTGATCAGTGTGCATCATAGTGACTGGTTGTTCTACCATTTGGTCGATTTGCATATTAGCCTTTTATTATATAGGATTAGAGGCCCAGTGCACAAAATTCATGTATGGAGGGGGGGTTCCCCCAGCTCTGCCTGCACCCTCTGTAATTTGAGACCCCTACACCTTTTTCTTATCCAGCTAACCTCTTCACATTTAAAAAAAATTAACTGAAATATCACCTACTCTAGGAAATCCTCTTTGAACAAATGTGCTTACAATCTGTATGAAGTATTTTTATAGTATACCATTCTTTTTCTTTAACAGCTATTTATAGTGGATGCAATGTAGTTTTCGTTCTTGAATCTGAATTTTTTCTTCTTGCTTTTGTAATAGCAAAGCTTATCCAATTTACATTTTCCCTTCAAGGGCTTATATTTGGTTCAGTTTCTAGTTGTCTTCCTGCTTTTTTTCAAGAAATAAACTTGGGTTGTGATAGTAAGCCTCACTTGTAATCAAGCCTGTAGGTCTCTCTATTTGAATATTTATGTAATAACTATCATTTTAGCATACTAGAGATTGTGTTCATTTATAGAAAATAACAATAAATGTCACCTGATCATTTGATCTTCTAGTAATATTTTATAGCAAGATGTATTATTCTAGTAATTAAACTATTAAAAAACTGAGGTAGCCCAAACCGGTTTGGCTCAGTGGTAGAGCATTGGTCTGCGGACTGAAAGGTCTCGGGTTCGATTCTGGTCAAGGGCATGTACATTGGTTGCGGGCACATCCCCAGTGGGGGTGTGCAGGAGGCAGCTGGTCGATGTTTCTCTCTCATTGATGTTTCTAGCTCTCTATCTCTCTCCCTTCCTCTTTGTAAAATATCAATAAAATATATATTTTTTAAAAAATAAAATAAAAAACTGAGGTGTACATAAATAAATTACATTGAACAATAAAGAATGACTCAAATATTAAAGCATAGTATATTTAGGGCTTTCCCTGTCCTGTGCCTCAGATATCATAGCATAGTATGCATGGAACTCAGCTTCCTTTAAAATAGAAAGAGATGCCATATTCATGAAGCAGCTGATTTTTATTTAAGGGCCTCACTTGTTCTGCACCTTTACAGAGGGGTGAGTAGGGGCTGAGGGAATTTGAGGAAACCCAGACAGAATTATCCTAAAAGATTTTGCTAAACTGGCCACTGAGACCGCTGGGCATTTGTCCAATTAAAATCTAGATACACAGCAATAACAAAGCCACTGGTCTACTACTGCTAATGCATAAGGATCAAACCCCAGCCTACAGGAACTCACCCCTGCAGTCAGTACCAGGCTGCTGGGTAGATTTGGGCTGGCGCTCCTAACTCTGAAAAGAGGGAGACTTCCCATGGCTGAGAGCTAGAGGGGAACAGGTCCATAGCACAGGTTGGTCAGCAGAGTGGCTTCTTTGGCTTCTTTGCCTGGGATTGCAGGACAACTTGGCCAGGCTCTGTCTGGCCTGTTCACCCCATGATCGCAGGTCAGCTCTGCCTGGCTTGTTCTCCCCATGATTGTGGGTCAGCTCGGCTGGGCCTGTTCACCCCATGATCGCAGGTCAGCTCTGCCTGGCTTGTTCTCCCCATGATTGTGGGTCAGCTCGGCTTGGCCTGTTCGCCCCATGATTGCAGGCAGCTTGAAACCAGGCTCTTCTCTCTGCAATCACAGGGCAGCTTGGATCACTGCTCTTTGCCCCAAGATCCCAGGGCGGCTTGGGCCCAGGTCCAAGCTGCCTGATGCTGCCTGCCTGGGACCTCATCTCAGCTTGGATCCAACCGTGGCTTCAGGCGCTGTCTCCTCTCCCCCCCACCCCCGCCACCCCTTGCCTGACCATGTCCCCAACTCCATCAGCAGCTGCATAGGGCCTCTGCTGCCTGCATATGCAAATTTACCCACCATATTTGCTGGGTTAATTTTCATATCACTCCTGATTGGCTGTGGCCGTAGTGAAGGTACAGTCAATTAGCATTTTCTCTTTTATTAGTGTAGATAGGAGGGACTGACATAGGTCAGAGGGGAGGGGGATGGACATAGATAAAAGTGTGATGATGGCCAGAGGTTGGGGGGAGCTGGGTGGAGAAGGGTAAAGGGGAAGGAATGGGAGACATCTATAATAGTGTCAACAATAGAATAAAAACAATGATTATACCATTACACTACACACTTATTGGGGGGGGGGGGAGACACATTATGAACTATATATTTACAACTTTGATAAAATTTAAAAATTTAAAAAGAAAGAATTTTGTCCAGAAAGGAGTGTTGTTGAAATGTTTGTTTGTTTGTTTGTTTGTTTAATGGTAAGGCTAGATTTGTTCTGGGGGAGAGAGCAAGCAAGTTGCTACCAGCAGCATTTTGGATAACCTGCCTGAAATGATTTAAATCCCTAATGGGTTTGGCTCAGTGTACAGAGCATCAGCCTGCGGACTGAAGAGTCCAGGCTTTGGTTCCAGCCAAGGGCATGGACCTAGGTTGGGGGCACATCCCCAGTGGGAGGTGTGCAGGAGGTGGCTGATTGATGTTTCTCTTATATTGATGTTTCTAACTCCATTCTTCCCCTTCCCCTCTCTGTTAAAAATCAATAAAATATATGTGAAAATTTTTTAAAAATAAAAGAGAAAGGGACAGATTCCCAAGCCTACAATTATTTGTAATTTATTTTCTTATTCTAAAGTCATTTTTAAACCTTATTAAAAAATCACCCCCTCCAAAAAATATTAATCCTTCAGGTTTAGTAATCTTTAAGCCTCACAAAACCTGTGTTAGTCTCTAAGAGTTGGGGTCCCCAAAGGAGTTCGGATTCATTCATTATATTTATTTGCTCCTTTTAAATCTTATTCTAAAGGGAGAATGAGGACAGCTTTTTACTCAGTAATTTTTATAATAAGAATTGTATTGGAACCTTCTCCTTCTTCGGCTGTTCATGGGTTTACCTCACTGGGAACCACAGAGACTTTAAGCCCTTTGAAGATGGGGACAGAGGTGTTTTCTGTTTCTATAATATAGGCACAAAGTTAATACAACTTGTATAAATATTTGTTAAAGAAACAGATAAATTTCAGTGCCATGAGGCATTACTTTTCCTTTTGCTCCATCTCTTTATTGAGACTTTTGTGCAAAGCATAAGGCTGAGGGGATGAACAGGTAGAGTGGAGTAAAGTTGTTTTTACCAAATCCTAAATCCCATACTTTGATTTTACATAATAGATGCATTTCTGAATGACATTTTGAATTAGGCATATTAGATTTTGTTAATATCAACTCCCTGAACTCATAGAGATTATTTTTAATGATATTTAAACATCTCGGCCTTTGGCTCCTGCCTGGACGAGAAGCCCGTGAGCTCGACCTCCCTGCTCACAACCATCCCGGCCCCCAGCCATCCCAGCCCGCCCGCCGTGCTGGTGAGGAGCGGGCGCAGCGTCTCCCCGCCCGCAGCCAGCTCAGCCCAGAAATGGGAAGGCTACAACTAGACACCAAGCAGGGTGCTGCTGCTGCCATGTGGAGTTTAAAACTACAGCAAAACTGGACCTGCCGGAGACGCTGCCACCCGGGATGATGGAAGCCAGACCTCATATCAGAACCAGGGAGCTGATGTGGGACCTTAGCCGCGCCTGCCCACAACCATCCCGAAGAGCTGGTGCAGCATCTCCCGGTCTGCGGCTGGCTCGGCCCAATATCCACACGCACCTTACTGGTGGGGAGCTGGCGTGGCACCTTCCATTTGCTACACCCGGCGAGTCCTTACTTCACCACCACCGCCCTCAGCCAGCTCGGCCCAGTCTCCGTGCACCGTGCTGGCAAAGAGATATCGCGGTGTCTCCCGGCCCGTGGCCAACTCGGCCTGGCCTCCGCGCACCGTGCTGGTGGGGAGATGGCGCAGCGCCTTCCATTTGCACCCAGGCGAGTCTTTCTGCTGCCGCCGCCAGCAGCCAGCTCCAAAGCTTCCGCCACTACCGCCATGTGGATTTTAATACTACAGGGGAAATTGAGACACAGGAGCTACCGTCGCTGCCGCACCAGCCGCCACCCCCACGAATGGGAATCCACCGAAATCAGAGCTCACTGTGCCCCGGGATCAGAGAGAGTGTGGCTTCAGAACTTAGCCTCTGCGTCCACAGCAGCTCGGCTTCCGCACTAAAGGAGACACCATTGAGGGTGGACTCTCCGCCCCCAGCCATCTCAGCCCGCACACAACCTTCCCAGCACACCCGCCATGCTGGTGAGGAGCCGGCATGGCGCCTTCTGTTAGCGGCCCCGGTGAGTCCTCCCTCAGCCTCTGCATGGCCAAGCCGAAGCTCCCGCCACTGCCGCCATGTGAACTTTAAAACTACAGTGGAAATTGAACCACAGGAGTGACCGTCGCTGCCACACCGGCCACCGCCACCGCTGCTGCGAATAAAGGAAATCCACCGAGAACAGGGCTCACTACGCCCTGGGCTCAGGGAGTGGGCGGCCTCAGAACTTAGCCTCCACGTCCGCAGCTGCTCCGCTTCCGCACCAAACGAGACACCTTTGAGGATGGTCTACCCACCTGCAGCCATCTCAGCCTGCCTGCAACCATCCCAGCCTGCCCGCTGTGCTAGCAAGGAGTTAGCGCGGCCCCTCCAATACGCGACCCCAGTGCTACAGAGGGGCCATGTGCCCTGGGTGAGCCATATGTCCCAGGGGGCCCTGTGCCCCGGGTTAGCCGTGTGTCCCAGGGGGCTGTGTGCCCCGGGTGAGCCGTGTCCCCCAAAGGGGCAGGGTGTCCCGGGTGAGCCGGGTGTCCCAGGGGGCTGTGTGCCCCGGGTGAGCCGTGTGTCCCAGGGGGCCGTGTGCACAGGGAGAGCCGTATGTCCCAGGGGAAGCAGTGGGACCCAGGGGGAGGGGTGGTGAGAACCAGAGGAGGAGTGGACTCTATTCGTGTGGTCCTAAGATAGTCACCATAAAACAAGCAGACTGCCAAATGAGGAACGAATTCTATTCATGTGATCCTGAGATAGTCACCATAAAACAAGCAGATTGTCAAATGACAGCAGGGAGGGGAAGGAGACCTGGGGGGAGATAAGAGAACAACCGAAGGACTGGTATGCATGAATATAAGTACAACCAACGAACACAAAACTCTGGGGAGGGAGGGCATGAATGGGAGGTGGAGGGGGGGGCAATGGTAAGATATGTACACATATAATACCTCAATTTAAAAAAAATTGAAAATAAATAAATAAATAAACATCTGATATTATGAGGTGCAAAATATTTTGCTTATTTCAAGAATCTTTGTGCATTTTTTCTATAGTAAAGCAAATTATCAACAAGGCAAGTCTATTTGGCAGGCTGGCTTAAAATGGGGCATACCAATACTAAAATCGGCTCTAACAATGACTAATTTGCACACCACGTGTGGAGTTAGATGGATGTTGGACATAACTATTTCTTTTTTTTTTTAATTTTATTTTATTAAGGTATTTTCTGTGTACATAGTTTACCATTGCCCCCTCCCCACTTCCCATTTATGCCCTCCCTCCCCAGAGTTCTGTGTTCATTGGTTGTACTTATGTTCATGCATACCAGTCCCTCGGTTGTTCTCCTATCTCCCCCCACGTCTCCTTCCCCTCCCCCCTGTCATTTGACAATCTGCTTGTTTTATGGTGACCATCTCAGGACCCCATGAATAAAATCTGCTCCTCATTTGGCAGTCTGCTTGTTTTATGGTGACTATCTCAGGACCATATGAATAGAGTCCGCTCCTCCTCTGGTTTTCACCGCCCCTTCCCCTGGGTCCCACTGCTTCCCCTGGGACACACGGCTCACCCGGGGCACACTGCACCCTGGGACACTCGGCTCACCCGGAACTCTCGGCCCCCTGGGACACTCGGCTCACCCGGGGCACTCGGCCCCCTGGGACACTCGGCTCACCTGGGGCACTCGGCCCCCTGGGACACTAGGCTCACCCGGGGCACTCGGCCCCCTGGGACACTCGGCTCACCCGGGGCACTCGGCCCCCTGGGACACTCGGCTCACCCGGGGCACTCGGCCCCCTGGGACACACGGCTCACCCGGGACACCTTTCCCCTTTCGGGGGTACGGCTTACCCGGGGCACATGGCCCCCTGGGACACTCGGCTCACCCGGGGCACTCGGCCCCCTGAGACACTCGGCTCACCCGGGTCACGCGGCCCCTCTAGGGTGTTGGGGTCGCATATTGGAGGTGCCGCGCTAGCTCCTTGCTAGCATGGGGGGCAGGCTGGGACAGCTGTAGTTGGTCTGAGATGGTTGCAGGCGGGGGGACCACCTTCAAAGGTGTCTCGTTCGGTGTGGAAGTGGAGCAGCTGCAGACATGGAGGCTAAGTTCTGAGGTCGCCCACTCCCTGAGCCCAAGGCGTGGTGAGCTCTGTTCTTGGTGGATTTCCTTTATTCTCGGCGGCAGTGGCGGGTGGCGGTGCCAGGTGCAATGTTGACAGTCGCTCCTGTGGTTCAATTACCACTGTAGTTTTTCTTTGTTTTTTTTTTTTTTAGAATATATTTTATTGATTTTTTTTTTTTTTTTTTACAGAGAGGAAGAGAGGGATAGAGAGTTAGAAACGTCGATGTGAGAGAAACATCGACCAGCTGCCTCCTGCACACCTCCTACTGTGATGTGCCCGCAACCAAGGTACATGCCCTTGACCAGAATCGAACCCGGGACCCTTCAGTCCGCAGGCCGACACTCTATCCACTGAGCCAAACCGGTTTCGGCTACCACTGTAGTTTTAAAGTTCATATGGTGGTGGTGGTGAGAGCTTCGGCTTGGCCATGTGGCATCGGAGGATGGGCTCGCCTGAGTGGGTAATGGAAGGCACCGTGCCATTTCCTCACCAGCGCGCTCCATTTCCCTCCCAGCATGGTGGGTGTGCTGGGAAGATTGTGGGTGGGCTGTGATGGCTGCATGGGGAGAGTCCGCCCTCAATGGTGTCCTCTTTGTTGCGAATTTGGAGCTTCTGTGGATGCAGAGGCTAATTTCTGAAGCCACACTCTCTATGAGCCCGGTGTGTAGCTCTGATTTCGGTGGATTCCCATTCTTGGGGGCGGCGGTGGGTGCGGCAGCGATGGTAGCTCCTGTGGCTCAATTTCCCCTGTAGTTTTAAAATCTGCATGGTGGTAGTGTCTGATGCTTTGGCCTGGCCATGTGGCCATGTGGCAGCGGAGAGAGGATTCTCCGGGTCTGCCAATGGAAGGCGCATCGCCAGCACAGCGCACGCAAAGGCCTGGCAGAGCAGGCCGCGGGCGGTGGCGGAGAGTCCCCGCGATGTCTTAGTCTTTCAGACTTAGTGGAACGCTTCCCCTGAGCCAGGACAAGCAGCACCACCACCACAAATATTGGCCAGCTCAGTGCTGCCCCTCTACAGGTGACAGTAGGGGCATCCTCATCTTGGTAGGCCTTTGCTCTTGGAGGTCTTAACCAGTGGAAGGCAGAACGGTACAGAACTGCCCCACCTTCTCATTCCTCCGCTCGCTGTAGTTTTAAACTCCACATGGCAGCTGCGGCGCCCTGCTTGGTGTCTAATTGTAGCCTTCCCATTTCTGGGCCAAGCTGGTTGTGTGGGAGGGGAGACGCTGCGCCCGCTCCTCTCTAGCACTGCGGGCGGGCTGGGAGGTCGCGCTCATGGGCTTCTCGTCCAGGCAGGAGCCAAAGGTGTGGCGAAGGCGCGGCGGCAGCAGCTGTGGCGGTGGCGTAGGCCACCATCAGCTCCCGTAGTGGCGGCAGGACTGGCCCACTCTCTGGGCCCCGGGGCAGGGCGAGGTCTGGCTTCCCACATTTCCGGTGTCAGTGGCAGGATCAGTTTCGCTGTAGTTTTAAACTCCACATGGCGGCGGTGGCGCCCTGCTTGGTGTCTAGTTGTAATCTTCCCACTTCTGGGCTGGTTGCTGGCGGGGAGACGCTGCGCGATTTCTTCGCCTGCACAGTAAGCGCGGGGGCTGGGCCGGCGGGGAGATACTACACCATCTCTTCGCCCGCCCGGCATCGAGTGCGGGGGGGCCGAGCCCAGGCGCCCACTCCTCTCCAGCACTGCGGGTGGGCTGGGAGGTCGCGCTCACGGGCTTCTCGTCCAGGCAGGAGCCGAAGGCGCTGCGGTGGCCGCGGAGGTGGCGGTGGCGGCGGCGGCGTAGGCTCCCATCAGCTCCTGTGGCAGCCGGCGGGGCTGGCCCACTCCCTGGGCCTCGGGGCGGAGCGAGGTCTGGCTTCCCTCATTCCCGGCAGCGGCTCTGGCAGGTTCAGTTTCGCTGTAGTTTTAAACTCCACATGGCAGCAGCGACTTCCTGCTTTGTGTCTAGCTGTAGCCTTCCCATTTTGCCAGCTTTCCTGTGGGTCTGGTGCGATCCCTTTTGGTTTTATCTGTTGTTTATTTCCAAATTGTTGAGGAGATGGCGGCCCAGGAAGCCATCTTGCTTCGGTCTCTCATAACTATTTCTTTTGGTCACTTTGCTCCCACAGCATCTGCTTCAACCAGAAGCAGTGACTTGACACTCCATGACCTCTTTGTCATGGCATCTGCTGCCTGAGGCCTGGGCAGTCAGCTGGGCATTAGACTTCCCAAAATGGCGGCAACCCAGAGAAAGGCATGTCAGGGGCAGGGTCCCATTAGCAGAGGCAGGGCAAGGAGGCACATGGGGAGAGCTTAAATATCTATAGGACTGTTTTTTGGTGGGAGTGTGTGGCTTTTAGCAGGACAATCTGTGATTCTGATCACACTCGCACTGGCAGCTTCCCTCCTCCTCTCCTCCCGTGCTGGTGGACTGATGGCTGAGGGGAGCAACAGCCGCTGGTGAGGCTAGATGCAGGCTCTTGAGGGTGGGGAGCCTGAGGCACAGTTCCTCTCTGGGGTTGTTGGGCTGGCCTGTGTGAGGGGCTGCTCACAGTTTGAAGGCTGGCCATGCCCCCGATTATGACACAGGTCCCCTTTGGGGCCCTGGGTCAGCCTGCACAAGGTGCCACCTGCAGTTTGAAGGCTGGCCACGCCCATGATCATGGCAGGGGTCCCCTCATGGTGACCATTTGTTTGGTCATGACGCCTCTTGGCCTTTTATTATTATGACTAGAGGCCTGGTACATGAAAATTCATCCACCAGAAGGGGGGTCCCTCAGCCCGTCCTCCCCCCTCTCACAGTCCAAGAGCCCTCAGGGGCAGAAGGCGACCTGGCAATCAGGGAAAGGCAATGCCCCATCACACCTCTGCTGCTGCTACTGTTGTCAGCACAAGCCTCAGCCAGCCCTGGTTATCTGGCTGTCCCTGGGCAGCTGCAGGGCTGAGGGGACTGGGGGACACCAGAGGCAGACATGCAGAGTGGCCGGGTCCACCTGGGGGCAGGCCCAGCCTTGCACACGCCTGCCATCCCAGCAGGGCTGAGAGGACTGGGTGCTGCCATCTTGTGGCTGTGGGTGCCTCCATCTTTAAAGGCATGGCAGTCAATTAGCATATTCCCTCATTATTGGCTATGGACACTGCCATCTTTGAGGGCAGGACAGTCAATTAGCACATTCCATCCTTATTGGCTGTGGAAACTGCCATCTTTGCAATGGTGTGAGGGTAAATTAGCATATTCCCTCTTTATTAGATAGGATGATAGATTTTTATTGATTTCAGAGAAGGGAAAGGGATAAAGAAATGGAAACATCAATGATGATAGAGAATCATTGATTGGCTACCTCATGCATGACCCCACTGGGGATCAACCTCGCAACTCAGAAATGTGCCCTTGACCAGCAGTGAACCTGGGACCTTTCAGTTCACAGGCCAACACTCCATCCACTGAGTCAAACTAGCTAGGGCTAATTCTAAAAGTTGTATAGGCTTGGTGCTTACATTCAGAACTATGATTCACTTTGAGGCTGTTGTTTTTTTAATGTTTTTATTAGTTTTAGAAGGAAGGGAGAGAGAAACATAAATTGGCTGCCTCTCATACCCCTTTCAGGGATCAAGCCCACAAACCAGGCATGTGCTCTAACTAGAAATCAAACTGGCGACCTCTTGATGCATGGAATGACACTTAACTGAGTCACACTGGCCAGGGATCACTTTGAGTTTTTATATCATGAAAAGTAAGGGTCCAAATTCATTCTTTAGCATGTAGATATCCAGTTGACATGGCATAGTTTCTTTAAAAATGATTCTTTCCCCATTGAATTGTCTTGGTATATTTGTAAAAAATGCATTGAATTGCCATGGCCAGGTTGGGGTAGCTAAGTTGGTTGGAGGGTCAGCAATACACAAAAAAGATTGCAGGTTTGATTCCTGGTCAGGCAGGGCACATACTTAGGTTGCAGGTTCCATCCCTGTTCAGGGCACGTGCAGGAGGCAAGTAATCAATGTTTCTCTCCCTTTTCTCTCTAAAATCAATAAACATATTAGGTAAAGATAAAAAAAATAATAAATGCATTGACCATAAATATGAAGGCTTAGTTCTAGACTCTCCATTATGTTTTTATATATATATATATATATATATATATATATATATATATATATATATATATATTTCATTGATTTTTTACAGAGAGGAAGGGAGAGGGATAGTTAGAAACATCGATCAGCTGCCTCATGCACACCTCCTACTGGGGATGTGCCCGCAACCAAGGTATATGCCCTTGACAGGAATTGAACCTGGGACCCTTTAGTCCGCAGGTCAAAGCTCTATCCACTGAGCCAAACTGATTAGGGTTCTCAATTATGTTTTATTGATCTATATGTCTATCCTTATACAAGTGCAATCACCACACTGTCTTGATTACTGTAGCTTTGTAATGAATTTGGAAATTGAGAACTGTGAGGCCTGCTTTCTACTTCTTTTTCAAGATCATTTTAGAGATTTGGGGTTACTTTGGATGTCTATGAATTTTGGTGTCAGCTTGTCAAGTTCTGAAAAATATCAGCCTGAGTTTTGATACAGATAGAATGAGGTCAGTTTAGGAAGTATTGACAATTTAACAATATTAGGTCTTACAATCTATGAAGCAGCATATATTTATTTATTTACAACTCTTAATTTCTTTAAACAATGTTTCTTTTTTCAGCATACAAATTTTGCACTTCTTTGGTTAAATTTATTCTTGTTTTATTCTTTTTGATGCTTTGAAAATAATCATTTTAATTTTTATTTTCAGATAGTTCATTGCTTGTGTACAGAAATATAACTCATTTTGTATGTTGATATTGTATTCTGCTACGTTTCTAAATACACTTATTAGTTCTAAAAGCTTTTTTTTCGGTGTGAATACCTTAAGAATATTATCTACAAGATCATGACTATAAACAGATAGAATTACTTCTTCCTTCCAATCTGGATACCTTTATTTCTTTTTCTTGCTTAATTGCCCTAGACCTATATTTCAATACTAAATAAAAGTATGGGGATTACACATTTTCATCTTGTTTCTGATTTTAAGAGAAAAACATTAAATGTTTAACCATGAAGTATGATGTAAGCTATAGTTACATTTGGGTATATCCTTACCAGGTTGAGGAAGTTGCCATTTTGTCAAATGACTTTTCTGTGTCTAGTGATATGATCATGTGTTTTTCCTTTATTGTGTTAACTAGAGGCCTGGTGCAAGAAATTTGTGCATGGGGAGGGGTCCCTTAGCCCAGCCTGCACTCTCTCCAATCTGGGACCCCTCGAGGGATGTCTGACTGCCTGTTTAGGGCATTTGGACATCCCTCTCACAATCCAGGACTACTGGATCACAACTACTTGCCTGTTTGCCTTCCTGATTTCTCCTAACTGCTTCTGCCTGCCAGTGTGATCACCCCCATACCACTCCCCTGCCAGCCTGTTTGCCCCCAACTGCCCTTCCCTGCAGGCCCAGTCACCCCCAACTTCCCTCCTTTGCCGGCCTGGTCACCCATAACTGCTCTCCCCTGCTGGTCTGATCACCCACAACTGCCCTCCTTTGAAGGCCTGGTCCCTCCCAAATACCCACCCTTGCTGGCCATCTTGTGTCCACATGGGGGCAGCCATCTTAGATGTTGGAGTGAGGGTCAATTTGCATATTATTCTTTTACTAGGTAGGATAGAGGTTTGGTGCATGGGTGAGGACCAGCAGGTTTGCCCTGAAGGGTGTCCCTGATTAGGATGGGGGTTCCCTTGGGGAGTGGGGCCACCTGGGTGAGGGGCCTGTGGTGGTTTGCAGGCTGGCCACACCCCTCAGCAACCCAAGTGGAGACCCTGGTATCTGAGATTTATTTATCTTCTATAAGTGAAACTTTGTAGCCTTGAGAGGCCAGGGCGGGTGGAAAGCTTGGCTTCCTCCATCACCAGGGACAACCCAAGCCTCCTGCTCTCTCCAGCTCTGTGGCTGCTGCCATATTTGTTGGGTTGATTTGCATACTCGTTATTGATTGGCTTGAGGGTGTAGTGGAGGTATGGTCAATTTGCATGTTTTCTTTTATCATATAGGATATGGCATTTTATATTAATTGACTGATTTTTGGATGTCAAACCAGACTTACATTCCTGGAGTGAATTCCATTTGATAATGGTATCCTTTATATATGCCATTGGTTTATTTTTGTAGTATTCTGTGGAGGAATTTTATGTTTATATCCATAAGGAATATTGTTCTATAGTTTTTTGATATATATATATATATATATATATATATATATATATATATATATATCAGGGTAATGCTCACATCAAAGAATCTATTGAGATGTGTTCTCTCTTCTACTTTTGGAAGAATATTAAAGGTTTTAAAACATTTAATTTTTAAATTATTTCAGAGAGAAAGGGAAGAGAGATAGAAACATCAATGATGAGAAAGAATCATTGATGGGCTACCTCCTGCATGCCCCTGATTGGGGATCAAGCCCACAACCTGGGCATGTGACCTGACCAGGAATCGAACCATGACCTCCTGGTTCATAGGTCAACACTCAACCATTGAGCCATGCCAGCTGGGCCAGTATATCTTTTTAGAAAATGTCCATTTCTTTTAGGCTACCTAATTTGTTAACATGTAGTTATCCATATTATTCCTATATAATACTCTTAATTTCTTTAATGTCAGTAGTGATGTCCCCATTTTGTTCCTGATTTTAGTAATGAGTATTCTTGCTTTGTCTTAGTGAATGTAGCTAACATTTGTCCATTTTGTTTTCCTATACTCTATTATGTTTATTTTCGCTCTAATCTTCACTATTTCCTTCCTTCTACTTGCTTTAGTTTAGTTTGTTCTACTTTTCCCAATAATTATGTCAAGCCATAAATTAAATCTCAAAATATTTAAAAGGATTTAAATAATACAAAATGTTTTACAATCAAAAGAGCATGTAATTAGAAATCAGTATCATGAGGATATCTGGAGATTTCACAAATATGTGGGAAATAAAAAATACACTCCTTAAAAAATATTGGATCTAAAAAAAGAACAAAGGTAAATTACACATTAATTTGAGATGAAAGAAAATGAAAACACTACATACCAAAACTTATGAGATGCAACAAAAGCAGAGCTTAGAGGGAAAAAATTATAGCTGTAAATAACTATATTTTTAAAAAGGGAAAATATGTCAATAACCTAATCTTCCACATCATGAAACTATGAAAAGAATACAAATTTAACACAAAGCAAGTAGAAGAATGCAGAAATTAGGAAATTAATGAGATAGAGAATATGAAAACAATAGAGAAAAGTCAATAAAACCAAATTTTGATTTTTGAAAATAAAAGTAACAAATAATTAACTACACTGACCAGGAAAAAAAGAAAAAAGTGAGAGGATTCACATTACTAAAATCAATGACATAAGGATTGTAAGACAATACTATAAATAAGCGATTATCAACTGGTGTGCAGCAAGAATTTTTAAAACATGCAATTCCTGACTATTTAGTTAGGGGCATTGGCCTTTATTACCTTAGATTGTCAAATTTAAAAAAATGACACAGACAACACAATATCTGTCTATTATGAATTAATCAAAATGATACCTATTTTTGTCATATTGGCAAAGATACATATATTGTTGTGATGCAGAATTTTAATTAGTTTATGTGTGCCATGAGATGAAAAAGGTTGCAATTTGCTGTTATAAGCAATTGTATGACAATTATATAACCTAGAATAAATATTCATAGAAAGACACAAACTACCAAAAATGAGTCAAGAAGAAATATAAAGTCTGAAAAGACCTATAACAAATAAATAGATGCAAGTAGTTATAAAAAATAAAACAAAAACAAAAAACCTGATGTGTCCAGCTGATGTGGCTCAGTGGTTGATTGTTGACCTATGAACCAGGAGGTCAATGTTCGATTCCTGGTCAGGGCACATACCTGGGTTATGGCCTTGATCCCCAGTGTGGGGTGTGTAGGAGGCAGCTGATCAGTGATTCTCTCTCATCATTCATGTTTCTATTGCCCTCTCTCTCTCCCTCTCTCCCTTAAATAAATGAAAATCTTTTTTAAAACTTTCTATAGAGAAAAGCCTAGAACCAGACAGCTGCACTGGTGAATTCTATTGTGATATCCTATATAATAAAAGGGTAATATGCAATGACCCTAATGGCAGAACAACTGGTTGCTATGATGCTCACTGACCACCAGGGGGCAGACGCTCAATGCAGGAGCTGCCCCCTAGTGCTCAGTGAACTTTCACAGGGGGAGCATCGCTCAGCCAGAAGTTGGTTCATGGCTGGCCAGTGGAGTGGCGGTGGTTGGAACCTCTCCGGTCTCTGCAGCAGTGCTAAAGATTTCTGATTAACAGGGAGCAGGCCTAAGCCAGCAGATAGACATCCCCCAAACATTCACAGGTTGTCAGAGGCTGTCTGACTGCTAGCTTAGGCCCAATCCCCTGGGGAGCAGGCCTAAGCTATCAGTCAGACATCCCCCGAGAGGGCACAGGCTGGGCTGAGGGTACCCCCCCCCCCACCCAGTGCATGAATTTTCATGCACTGGGCCTCTAGTTTTTTGTGTTTTTTTTTTATAATAAATGTATATTTGGAATTCATCCTGTTCCTAGTACAGAACTCCTAAAACCCTTGGAATTTCCTAAGGGACAAGAACAATAAAGTATTGTCTTATTATACATAACAAGCCCTTTTCAACATCAGAGTTTATATTAATGAGGTGACCTTTGCAAAGCTCCAAGTAACCTAAGGATGGAGATTGGTTGCCAGGGGAAAAACCATAATTAGAGAGGTGGATCTTTCAGTTCCTCCCTACTTCCCTCCCACCACCCCACCTGAGGGGAGGGGAGAGGGCTGGAGGTTGACCTAATCATCAATGGCCAACAATTAATTAATCATGCATATGTAATGAAGCCTGCATAAAAGAAAATCTCTGAACTGAGGTTGGTACACACATGGAAGTGCTAGATTTACTCTTTCAGAGAATGCATGGAAGCTCCATGCCCCTTCCCACATACCTTGCCCTATGCAACTATTCCATCTGGCATTTCCTGATTTATGTCCTTTTATAATAAACTGATAATCTGGTAAATTAAATGGTTTCTTGAGTTCTGTGACCTGCTTTAGCAAATTAACCCTTAGGATGGGGTCATGAGAACCTCCAATCAAAAGCACAGGTAACCTTGGACTTTCAATTGGCATCTGAAATGGGGGTGGAAGCAGGGTTGTATGACTGAACACTCTATTTGTGGGATCTGATACTATGTCCTGGGAGATAGTCAGAACTGAGTTCAAACAGGACACCTAGCTGGTATCACAGAATTGCTTGTTATGAGGAAAACCCACACACATAGTGTCAGCAGTGAAGTACTGTGGTAGTAGAGTATTGAGAGCAGAGGAGACACAAAGGAGTGTGTTTTCTTTCCATCTGTCAATATTTAAAGAATAAACACCAACACTTTATAAATTTTCCAAGTATTATTAAAAAACTAGAGCCTGGTGCATGAAATTCAATAGGTGGTGTCCCGAGGTCTGGCTAGTGATCATGGTTGATCAGGGCCAGGCCCATCAGGGATGGGCTGGAGAGGAGGTGACAGTTGCTGGGCTGGGTGTGGAAGGAACGTACAGCAGTGCACTTTGGGTTCAATTCTGGTCTCTTTCATTATTGATGTTTCTATCTCTCCCTCTCCTTTCCTGTCTGAAATCAATATATATAAAGAAATGTACCAGATACATAGTTCAGAATGATGATTACAAGGATGCTCAACAGCATGAGAAAGATGTAAAAACTATGAAAAATTACCAATTGGAAATGAAGGATGACATAATACTAATAAAGAACACATTGGAAGGAATATACAGCAAATTATGGGAAGCTGAAGATCAGGTCAGTGAGTTTAGAAGACAGGATAGAAAGAAATCAGAGAACCAAAAAGAAAAAACAATTAAAAACAAACAGGAGTATAACTTAAGGGAGCTATGGGACAATATGAAACATAACAATATTTAAATAGTAGGTGAATCATTGATCTGCTGCCCCTGCACGTCCCCTACTGGGAGTCAAACCCACAACCCAGGCATGTGCCCTTGACCGGATTCGAATCCAAACCCCTTTAGTCCACAGGCCAGTGCTCTATCCACTGAGCCAAGTTAGGGTTATCTGATACTTTTCGTATCTCCATTTCATTTATCTTTTCTGGAGAATTCTCTCATTCTTTCATTTGGGGCGTGCTTTTTTTGTCTCTCCATTTTGGCTGCCTGTTTGGGTTTGTGTCCATGTATTAGGTAGATCTGTTATGATTTCCAGTCTCTCATCCAGGACAATTTATGATGGCTAAAATGAAAAGGGTGGGAAAGAAAAAGTTTTGGCAAGGGTGATGAGAAACAAACCCTCTAAACATTGCTGATGGGAATGTAAAATGCCTTGGAAAATAGACTGGCAGTGCTTCAAGATGTTAAACACAGAATTATCTTATGACCAAGCAATTCCATTCCTTGGTATATACCCAAGAGAAAGGAAAATATATGGCCACACAAAACTTAAACACAAATATTCATAGCAGCATTGTTTATAATAGCCAAGGAAAAAAGCCCAAATATTCATCAACTGAGGTATAGATAAATAATATGTGCTATGTGTCATAAAATATATTTGGCAATTAAAAGAAGTACAAAAACATGTTATAATATGAATGAAACTTTAAAACAATATACTAAGTGAAAAGTCACAAAAGACTATGTTTTATTATTCAATTTGTAAGAAATTTCTATATTAGTAAATGTATAGAGACAGAAAGTAGATTAGGGTTGCCTGGGGCTGGCAAAAGGGTAAGGATAGGAAATTATTGAAAATGGATACCAGGTTTCTTTTGGGGATAATAAAAATGTTCTAATATTAGACTGTGTGATGGCTGCCCAACCCAGTGAATGAACTAAAAACAACTGCTTTGTACTCTTTTTTAAAAAATGGTTTTGAAGGGATTGCAACAAGATGGTGGCAGAGGTAAACGCCTAACTGCAGCCTCACTAAACAATTTCAAAAAATACAACTAAAATATAAAGTGGACACTATCCAGAACTATAGGAAAGTTGACTGACTGGAAATTCTACAACTAGAAGGAAAGAGAAAACCAGAAGGAAAACCAGAGGAGCTGTAAAAGCTTAAGGTACGGAGTCATGGTGTGCACGTGGGGAGAGGACAGAGCCGGAGAGGAGGGGCGGCTGAGTGCCTGGCTGGTGTTCCCTAGCGGGAAGGAGATAAAAGCTCCAGACTGCACTGAACCCCAGTTCTGGGCGAGACCCTGGTGTCCAGGCTCATACAGAGGGAATCTGGGCTGTAAGGCGGAAACTCAGGGAGCGGCGAAGGGTAGAGCCCCAGAATCGTGCACATTGTGTACAGAGGACAGACTGTTCCTTGAGCTGCTGAATTGCCGCAGCGGGAAGGAATCAAAAGCTCAGGAATGTGCTGAGCCCCAATTCTGACTGCACTGAACCCCAGTCCTGGTCAAGACTCTTGGGCCCCAGCCTCATACAGAGGGAATCTGGGCTGTAAGGCGGAAGCTCAGGGAGCGGCGAAGGGCAGAGCCCTGGAGTTGCGCACATTGCGCGCACAGAGGACAGACAGTTGACTAGCAGAAAGGAGACATAAGCTCCGGACTGTTCTTAACCCCACTTCCAACTGCACTGAACCCCAGTTGTGGGCTTGTTGGGGGAGAGACTACACTGTCTGGTAGCGGGCGAAGCTCTAGGGTGCCTTTCTCTCAGAGGTGCTTGCAGCAAATACCAAAGGACACTGAGGTACACTGAGACCCAGGAACCTCAGAGGGCGGGGCTAACCGGAGCCAAGGCTATAGGCTCCACCCTGAAACTCTGCCCCATCCAAGCTGAACTCAGAGGCTTTTGCAGGTTTCCAAGTCTAGTGGAATAAGGTTGTCTCCTGGAATAGACACAGCTGATACTCCCAACCTACCAAATCAGGGAAGCAGCGAAAATGCCAAAACGAGGAAACAGATCACAAACGAAAGAAATGGAGGACAAAAAGCAACTGGATATAGAGTTCAAAACCACGCTTATAAGGTTGTTCAACAATCTCTTAGAAAAGGCCGATAAAATAAATGAGACCTATGAGGATATGAAAAGGGATCAACAAGAAATAATAAACGGTCAACTAGAAATAAAGAATACATTCTCTGAAATAAAAAATATTATACAGAATCCTAAAAACAGAATGGAAGATTGCAAGAATCAAGTCCAAGATTTGGAACACAAAGAGCCAGAGGACACTCCTCCACAGAAGCAAGAAGACAAGAGAATCCAGAAAGTTGAAGATGGTGTGAGAAACCTCTGGGACAACTTCAAGCAAACCAACATCAGAATTATGGGCATCCCAGAAGATGACAGAGAGCAAGATACCAAAAACATATTGAAAGAAATAGTGACAGAAAACTTCCCCCACCTGGTGAAAGAAATAGGCTTACATGTCCAGGAAGCACACAGAACCCCAAACAAAAGGAATCCAAAGAGGACCACACCAAGACACATCATAATTAAAATTCCAAGAGCAAAAGACAGAGAGAATATTAAAAGCAGCAAGACAAAAGCAGGTAGTTACCTATAAAGGGGCACCCATACGACTGTCAGCTGATTTCTCAACAGAAACCATGCAGGCCAGACGGGAATGGCAAGAAATATTCAAGGTGATGACTAGCAAGAACCTATAGCCAAAAATACTCTACCCAGCAAAGCTATCACTCATAATCGAAGGCCAGATAAAGAGCTTCACAAACAAATTTAAGCTAAAGGAGTTCATCACTGCCAAGCCAGAATTATATGAATTGCTAAAAGGGATCCTTTAGGAAGAGGAAGAAAATAAAGATAAAAATTATGAACAAATACGTAACTATCAACAAGTGAGTCTAAAAACCAAGGGAAGTAAAAATCATGATGAACAATATTAACTGGTGAATATAATAGAATCAGAGGTATGGAAGGAGAGTGGACTGATGATTCTCAGGGAAATGGGGAGTGGGGCGGGGCAGGAAGAGACTGAACATAAACTGCACCTATGGATGAGGACAATGGGGGATGGGGAAAGGGCAGAGAGTTGAATGGAAACTTGGTGGAGGGGAGCAATTGCGGGGGGGGGGGGGATGAGGAACATTTGTAATAATATGAACAATAAAGATTTATTTTAAAAAATGGTTTTATTGATTTCAGAAAGAGGAAAGGAGAGGGAGAGGTAGAAACATCAATGATAAGAAACAATTATCAATCCAGTGTCTCCTGCAGGCATTCCAACTAGGGTTGAGCCCACAACCTGGCCATGTGCCCTGATTGAAAAATGAACCATGACCTCCTGGTTCATAGGTGAATGCTGAACCACTAAGCCACACTGGCTGGCTTATTTGTACTCTTTATGTGGGTGAAAATATGGCATATAAATTACATCTCAATAGCACTGTTAAAGAGAAAAAAATTATAATATACATAATAATTTGTTGTGGGATTATAACACATGTACAAGTAAAATATAAAACAACAATAAAGAATGAGAGGGGGAATACACAGTAGTAAAGTTCTTCCATTATCCACAAAGTCACATAATATTATATAAAGGTATACTGTGATAATATAAAATAAATATTATAAACTCCAGAGCCATGCCTTGGATATTTTATCTAGGGAGATAAGCAGACTATAAAACAGAGAGCTCTAAATCTTCCCAAAGGAAATGACTTCATTTGTACAATGTGGAGATCAAGCCTAAAGTTGCTCTTGAAAACTGTGGAGGTATGTGGTATAATAAAAATATATATTTGGTCTTTGTCTCCAGTTCCTGGCACAGAGCTCCTAAAACCATTAGGGTTTCCTAAATGATAGAAGTATCTTTTTTGTTCATAGTGGGACCCCCCTAATATTAGGATAGGGGTTGGTCTCCATAAAGATCAAATAAATGAGGGCTAGAACTTTCAGTCTTACCCCACCCTGACTGCCAACCTCTATGGAGATAAGAGGGGCTGGAGATTGACTTCAATCACCAACGACTAATGATTTAATCAATATGCCTCTGTGATGAAACCCTGTGCCACTCCCTCCTCCCAATGCCTTGCCCTGAGCCTCTCTTCCATTTAGCTGTCCCTGAATAGTATCCTTTGAAATAAACTGGTATTAGTAACTAAAGCACTTTGAGTTCTCTGAGCTGTTCCAGTAAACTATCAAAATTAAACAGGGGAGCCCAGCTGACAAGGCTCAGTGGTTGAGCGTTGACCTATGAACCAGAATGTCATGGTTCCATTCCTGGTCAGGGCACATGCCCAGCTTCTGTATTCGATCCCCAGTGGAAGTAGTGCAGGAGGCAGCCAAACAATGATTCTCTCTCATCAATGATGTTTCTATCTCTCTCCCTTCCTCTCTGAAATCAATAAAAAAAATATATATTTTTTAAAAATTGAAGAGGGGATCATGAGAACTCCCCAAATTTATAGCTGTCTGGGCAAAGGTGTGAGTACCCTGGGTACTGCATTTGTGGCTAGTGGGGGCATTTTTGTAGGATTCAGCCCCTTAACCTGTTGGCTCTACATTAATTTGATGAATTAGTATCAGAACTAAGTTGAGCCCTGGCCAGGTAGCTCAGTTTGTTTGAGCATCCTCCTGAGAAACCATGGTTGTGGATTTGATCCATAGTCAGAGCACATGTAAGAATCAACCAATGAGCCCTAACTGGTTTGGCTTAGTGGATAGAGCAGGGGTGGGCAAAGTTTTTGACTCGAGGGCCACAATGGGTTCTTAAACTGGACCAGAGGGCCGAAACAAAAGCAACCTGACCATGCTGGCACTCTCATCTTGGGCTGCTGGTGAAGGAGCGGAAGGGAGAGCAAGAGAACCCTCCGCTCTTTTGGCCCGAGGGCCGTAGTTTGCCCATGGCTGGGATAGAGTGTTGGCCTGCGGACTGAAAGGTCCCAGGTTCGATTCCAATCAAGGGCATGTACCTTTGGTTGCGGGCACATCCCCAGTGGGAGGTATTCAGGAGGCAACTGATCAATGTTTCTCTCTCATCAGTATTTCTAACTCTCTATCCCTCTCCCTTCCTCTCTGTAAAAAATTAATGAAATATATTTTAAAAAAGAATCAACCAATGAACCCATGAATAAGTGGAACAACAAAAATCGCTCTCTCTCTCTCTCTCTCTCTCTCTCTCTCTCTCTCTCTCTCTCTCGGCAATAAATAGAAATGTAGAACAGTAATAATTGAATCAAGTTACATTTTTGGTGTTATAAGTAGTGTCAGATAATGCCACACATGGTGCGGTGTTATCTTTTTTAGAGGATAATGGTAGATTTATTAGAGACATAGAGTAAATTCTAGGTCAGCTATTTACCTGAGAAAACCTGAGAAAGAGAGAAAACTAGGAGGAGACCCAGGAGAAGAACTAATCTCAGTCACTAGAACAATTTATGCCTCAGGGCATTGTTAAAAAATAATAGTGCTTACTCAGCAGGTGTGGCTCAGTTGAACATCGAGAGGTCCCGGCTGAATTCCTGTTCAGGGCATATACCAGGGTTGGGGGCTTAATCCCCAGTAGGGGGCCTGCAGGAGGCAGCTAATCAGTAATTGTCTCTTATCAATCTTTCTGTCTTTCTCCCTCTCCTTTCCTCTATATAAAAAAAAATCAATTGAAACATATTTAATAAATAAATGAACAAATAAATTATATTAAAAAACAATAGAGTAATCAATATACAATTAGTGGCATTTAAAAGCTCTTTGTGGTGCTGGCCAGTTTTGGTGAGTGGTTAAAGCATCAGCCCCAGGACCAAAGGGTCGCGGGTTTGATTCCTGGTCAAGGGCACATACCTTATGGTTTGAACCCTGGCCCTGGTTGGGGTGCATAAGGGAGGAAACTAATTGCTGTGTCTCTCACATTGTGTTTCTCTATCTTTCTCTCTCTCTTTCTCTCTCTCTACTCATTCTCCCTTCTTTCCACTCTCTCTCTAAAAATCAATGGAAATATATCCTCAGGTGAGGATTAACAATAAATAAATAAATAAATAAATAAATAATAAACAAACAAACAAACAAACAAACAAATAAATACTGTGTGTGTTCAGGGGAATAGTCAAAGAGAGGCCTAACAAAACCACCTGATTGTGAGCATACCTAAAGCTGTGCCCACTGAGGAGCAAAATAAGAGGTATCATACTGTATGGGCACAGATATTTGTTTAGAGACTAGTTGGATTATATAAAATAATCTAAATTATCTAAAGCAAGCATGTCAGCCCTAGCCAGTTTGGCTCAGTGGATAGAGCACTGGCCTGCAGACTGAAGGGACCTGGGTTTGATCCCAGTCAAGGGCACATGCTCAGGTTTTAGGCTCGGTCCCCAGTAGGGGGTGTGCTGGAGGCAGCAATCAGTGATTCTCTCTCCTTAATGATGTTTCTATCTCTTCCTCTCCCTTCCTCTCTGAAATCAATCAATCAATCAATAAATAAATAAAACATGTCAAACTCAAAGGCTAACACAGGCCAAATAAACAAGGTTTAAGTTTATGTGGCCCACAAAAAACCCCTAAAAGTTTCAATTTCTATAGAAATGTAGGTTTATTTTAATAGATATATGCTGAATACAAAGGGCTGAAATAAATGAGTAATCATTCACATAAAATAAAACATTTTAATAAAAATTTATTTTTTCTTGAACATTAACTTACCAGACACTGAATAACTGCACAAATAAGTGTAATGCAAATAAACCTATTTTTCTTGTTCTCCAAAAGTGAAATATTTCCTGTTGCACACACCAAACCAGTCCAAGACTAATGATGTGGCAATCAGCTGCTAAAATATTTGCTGCTGGTATTAGTGGAGAAATGGTGCACCTGCACATAAGGCACACATAGGAAATGAATGCAACAGGATTATAGTAATCAGTCATTAATGAACATTGTAGTTCATTATTAATAATTATGTTCAACAGGATATTGTAAAAATTAAGTTACTAGAATTTTTTTATTAAAACATTTCTTACATACCGTTAGATTGGCTGGGCCAGAAAAATATTCGTTGTGGACCGCATGCAGCCTAAGGGATACAAGTTTCACACGCTTGCTCTAATCCAGCTAGTCACTAGAAAATAACAATAACAAGCCCCAGATGGGCAGGAAGAGCCAATATCCAGAGTTGCTATAATACGTTATCGAAAATGTGCAGTTTCCAACAAAAAAATTGAGATGTATAAATAAATAGGGAAGTATAACACATATCAGGGAAAAGAAGCAGGCAAGGGGAAGGGCAGAGGACACCTGGAGAATGACAAAATCAGGGATCTGGGATGGGGAGAACTGCAAAACCTCCTAGCCCAGAAGGTCAGAGAGAAACCGCATGGCACCGAGGCCATCTTCCTTGGGACAGGCGTAGCCTCTGACTGTGGAAAGAGGTCTGCAGGACTGCTGATGGCAGGCAATTCTAGATCTGGGTCCACATTCATGAGACTGAGCCCAGAGGGGGCAGCCTGGACAGCTGCCCAAGCCGGACCATGCCGATAGCAGAGGGGCTCACAGTAGTGCAGCTCTTTCCCCTCTTTTTGGCCTTTGCCTTTCTTCACTGAACCTAGTTCATAGGACCTTTCGGATACAGACACTCACCCATGGCTGAGGTGCAGGAAAAGGTGCAGACTTTTAGAGTCTGGGGAGAGGAGAGAGTTGGGGAAAAGTGACTGAGTCTGGTGCTGAGTCATACCTGACTTGCTGGACCTAGGCAGCCATTTTCTCCTGAAGAGATAGCCCTTCTCCGCAGTCTCCAAGCAACCAATACCACCTCCAGACTACACCTGGAGTGGTACAAAGGATTTTTTAAAAATCTGAATAGTTGGTAAGCTATGTATACATATAATACCTTAATAAATTTTTTAAAAAATGAAAAGAAAAAAAAAATCTGAATAGTACCTAAGAGTCCAAAGGGACTGGCCCAAACAGAGGCCTTCATTCCCAGCAACAGGAAACAGGAACCACAGACAGTATATTCTTTATTTCAGACAGTGTATGCTTAATTTCTGATTGATCCTTCCCCACCCCACCCCCCTTTTTTTGGCATTCTCATTAAGGTCCTTGAAGGTCTCATCAAGTTTCTCAGCAGTTTTTAGAATATTCTTGAGTAACCTTTTAAATGTGGTTTTGAACTCTATGTCATCCAAAGTTTGCTTTCCTCCGTTTCTTTCATTCATGACATTTTTCTTTGTCTCTGCATTTTAGCTGCTTCCCTGTGTTGATGGAATGGTTTTGTATGGTAGGTGACTTATAGGGGCCAGTAGTTCAGCCTCCCCAATCACCTGAGGTGGACACTTTTGGTACACGCCTTTGTGGGCTCAGTGCAAGGTCTTGGTGTAGGTAAGCCTTGATTGCTATTGGTACACTGGGAGGAACTGACCTCCAGGCCAATTTGCTGTGAGGACCCACTGCGTCTGTAATGGAAGAACTACTGCGCTGCAGACATGCTTATGGTGCAGGACTTATTTCAGTGGAGCTTTGGTGCTCACTGAGTCTGCCTCTTGAATGTGTCACTTATGGATGTGAGGAGTGTCTTACACTGACCACTAGGTACACTGGCTTCTGGATCTCCAATGGGGTGCAGTTCAGCTACTGTCTGAGGGCACCCAGCAGGAGCTACAGCAAGAACTACAGTTTTCTCCTCTTTGCTTGGGGTTTGGAGGTTTTGTAACTGTCTGACCCAGGTTGCAAGTTTGCTAGTTTAAGCAGCAATAAGGCAGGCCATTCATATGCAAAAGCTGCTGCTTGGAGCTTGGGTGGGTTTGTAGGTTGTGTGGGGCGGAGTCTCAGGGTGTCACTAGGGTAGGGCATGGCAAACAGTGATGATTGCCCATCAGCCATCTCTGCATCTCAGACCACATCCCCACATCCCAGTGCAGTAAATGATTATTCCTGCGTGCAGCTCTACAAGCAAGCCACCCTCATTTTCTGACTTGATGGCAGACAGTCCAGCTTCTCCTGGTAGGAGTTTGGGTCCCCAGCATTCCCCCAGAAACTGGATTTCAGAGTAATCGAGAGCCTGTCTCCCTTCGGGTTGAAAAAAGCAACACTCGCCGCCAGCCTGGATCGCACCTCCGTACCTCAGCTTTTCAGCGCTGTGCACATCTCAATGTTCTTTCCTCTTTCCTTCTAGTTGTAGAACTTCCACTCAGTCAGCCCTCCCATGGTTCTGGGTGATGGACGTTTTGTCTTTTAGTTGTAGTTTTGAAATTATTGTGCAAGGCAGTAGTTCAGGTGTTTACCTATGCTGCCATCTTGGATTCTCTCCATTGTACTATTGATATTTGGCTCTGTTGACTAATGAGTTTGCTGACCACTGACCTAGGGCAAGAAGTAAAACTTTTTATTTGCAGGAATATTATGAGTGTGTAGAATTCCCTAAGAATCTATAAAAGTTATTAGAACTGCCTGGCCAATGTATCTCAGTAGTTGAGCATTGATCCATGAACCAGGGGATCATGGTTCCATTCCTAGCCAGGGCATGTGCCTGGGTTGCAGGCTCAATGCCCAGTAGAGGGCATGCAGGAGGGAGCCTATTGACGATTCTCTCTCATTGTTGATGTTTCTATCTTTCTCTGGAATAAAAAAAATATTTTTATAAAATGTTATTAGAACCAATAAGTGCATGGTCTCATGATTAATGGTCAATACACAAAAATCAAATATATACACATGTATTATATACACTGAGTGGCCAGATTATTATGATCTCTGAACACATAATAAACCTAGCCACTCAGCCAAAACCAGTTTGGCTCAGTGGATAGAGCATTAGCCTGCGGACTGAAAGGTCCCAGGTTCGATTCCAGTCAAGGGCAAGTACCTTGGTTGCAGGCACATACCCTGTGGGGGGTGTGCATGAGGCAGCTAGTCAGTGTTTCTTTCATCGATGTCTCTGATTCTCTATCCCACTCTGTTCCTCTCTGTAAAAATTCAATAAAATATATTTTAAAAATATAATAATCTGGCCAGTGTGTGTATTTATTAGAGGCCCAGTGTATGAATTCACGGGTGCATGAATTCATGTATAGGTGGGGATCTGGCCAGCCTGCCAGGGGAAGGGGACATGTGCAGTTGGCTGACCTGCCTGCTGGGCAAACTCCTGGTCCAGGGGATAATTTTCATATTAGCCTTTTATTATATAGGATATACACTGAGTGGCCAGATTATTATGCATTCGGAGATCATAATAATCTGGCTACTCAGTGTATGTATATATAATTAGAAAATGAAAAAAAAAAAAACATTTGCAATGGCATTAAAAAGCATGAAGTAATTTGGAATAAATTTTATGTATGACATGAAGACTATGATATATTGTTGAAAATAAATATGGAAGACCTAAAAAAAATGGCAAAGTATACCACGTTCACATATCAGAAGACTCAATAGTGTCAAAGTAGCAATTCTTCCCAGATTAATCTGTATATTGAATATAATTTCAAGTAAGATCCCAGCTGGCTTTTTGTGTGAGAATCAACAAGCTGATTCCAAAATCTGTGGGGAAATCCATGGGAATTGTGGCAGTTAAAATAATCCTTAAAAATAACAATATCAGAGGACTGATACCTGATTTTGAGCTTCCTATAAAGTTGCAGTAATCAAGACAGCATGGTATTTGCAAAAGGACAGGAGAAAAGAAACACAGTATGTATGTCTGCCATTCTCATTGCCTCACTTGCATATTGCATTCCCTATGCCCCATAAGTACAAAATTCCAATAGACTCTTGATGTATGGGGAATTTGGCAACACTCAAACATGTAAATGGTAAGCCTATGACTTTTATGACTAGAGACCCAGTGTATGAAATTCATGCATGGGGGGGGGGGTCCCTCAGCTGAGCCTACACCCTCTCCAATCTGGGACCTCTTGAGGGATCTCGGACATTCCTCTCACAATCCTAGACTGCTGGCTCCCAACTGCTCGTCTGCCTGCCTGTCTAATTGCACCTAACTACTTATGCCTGCCAGCCTGATAACCCCCTAACTGCTCCCCCGCTGGCCCGATTGCCCCCAACTGCCCTCCCCTGCTGGCCTGGTCTCCCCTACTGCCTTCCCCTGCTGACCATCTTGTGGCAACCATCTTGTGTCCACATGGGTGTGGCCATCTTGTGTGTTATAGTAATGGCAATTTGCACATTACATCTTTATTAGATAGGAATGTTTACAGATAGGAAAGGCCACCCTTTTGATTCCATTCAGAACTTACTTCTAACACAGAATCTTATTTTAAGAAAATGACCAAGAAACCAAATTATATCATGTGTTACTTCCCTGTATTTGCCAACCACTTACACATTGAAAATGATTACAACGGGAAAGATAGAGCAACCACAGTTCCTTTTCCTTTCAGTCCTGTAGAATATGCACATGGGCACATATCAACAAGTGAAATAAAAACAGTTAATTTTGTGCAGCATTTCCACCGTTCTGGTAAGAAGTAAATATGCATGTACGAGCTACAGAAATATGAGTTTCAATTCTGGTGATTCTTCATGAGTCAGATACTCTTATGTTTGCATTTAAAATTTGCATTGTAGCTCTAGCTGGTTTGGCTCAGTGAACAGAGCATCAGCCTGTGGACTAAAGGGTTCTGGGTTCAGTTACAATCAAGGGCACATGCCCAGGTTGTGGTCTCAATCCCCAGTAGGGGGCGTGCAAGAGGCACCCAATCAATGATTCTCTCTCATCATTGATGTTTCTCTCTTCCTCTCCCTTGCTCTCTGTAATTAATAAAATATTTTTTAAAAAATAGCCGAAACCGGTTTGGCTCAGTGGTAGAGCATCGGTCTGCGGACTGAAAGGTCCTGGGTTCGATTCCAGTCAAGGGCATGTACATTGGCTGCGGCACATCCCCAGTAGGGGGTGTGCAGGAGGCAGCTGGTCGATGTTTCTCTCTCATTGACGTTTCTAGCTCTCTCTCTCTTCCTCTCTGTAAAACATCAATAAAATATATTTTTAAAAATATTTAAAAAATAAAATTGGGGAGGAAGACCCTGCCATTCCACAGTCCCTTCCTCTGCCTGGTACTAAGGCCTCTGGGAGCAAACAGGAACACTAGAGACTAAAAGAGGGGTGTAGGGAGAGGGCTGAGCCTACCCTCTTGCCCTTACCCTTGCCCTTGGTGCCTAATGCTACATAAATGCACCCACTGGGTGCATGCTACCCTCTATGCCCCATCCTCGTGACAGGCCCTGCATTTCTGTGGGGGTCCAGAGGGTAAAAGCTACAGATGCAGGCCCATTCTGCACTTCTTTGCTTGGGCCCAGAGTTTACCTTTGTGCCCTATTATAAGCCCCTCCCCAGTCTTGTCATGTGCCTTGGGCTCTCCTTGCCCCCCATCTCAGCCTTGGGGCCAGGGGACCCCTCTGCCCCTAGTGCCTTCCTCCCTGACCCCCAGAGCAGCGTGGCCCAGGGAAGGGGGGGTGGGTGCTGCTTAGTAGATCCTGCCCTGACCCAGAGGAAGCCTCTATTTATTTATTAGCTTTTGTTTACACCCTGGAATTAACCCCTTCCTCTAGGGGTCTTAGGAGGGGGAGCCCAGGGGCCCTGTGACTCTTTCCTTCTTCCTCCAATCTCCAGTTTGTATTTAGCTGCCAAATAAGATTTCCACTGGCTCCCCTTTTTCCTGGGGGGTCAGGGTGCTGTCCCTTCCCCTCTGTTTACATCTCACCTCCACCCGGCTGTAATGCATATTGCTGAGTTTTCTATTTTTGCAAAATAAAGAGATAGAAACTCAAAAAACTAAAATAAAATTGGCATTATACAATATGAACTGTTTAATTCATGTAAATAAGTTAATATTTTAATTTTTCTTTACTTAGAACAATATTAAATGATAAATCAAAAGCACTATGACAAGGTCAACATC
This sequence comes from Vespertilio murinus, assembly GCA_963924515.1. Taxonomy (NCBI): domain Eukaryota; kingdom Metazoa; phylum Chordata; class Mammalia; order Chiroptera; family Vespertilionidae; genus Vespertilio; species Vespertilio murinus. The sequence continues at coordinate 52,052,136 of OZ004710.1, forward strand.
AATGATCATAAATCATATTGATAGCATGTAGCCTTGATATGATGCAATGAAATAGCACTTTATCTCTGTGATCTTCCTCCCCAAAACCCATAGCCCTAGTCTAACCAAGAGAAAAACACCAGCCAAATCCCAATAGATGAGTGATCTACAAATACCTGCCTAGTATACTCAAAATTGTAAAGGTCATCAAAATGAGAGAAAAGTCTGAGCCCTACCTGAGTTGCTCAGTTGGCTGGAACATCGTTCCATACACCAAAAGTTTGTGGGTTTGATTCCTGGTCAGGGAACATACCCAGGTTGTGGTTTGATGCCAGAGTATGCAGGAGGAAACTGATCAATGTTTCTCTCACATCGATGTTTCTCTTTTTCCCTTTATCTCTCTCAAAATCAATTTAAAAACATATCCTCAGGTGAGGATTAAAAAAAAAAAAAAAAAAAAAATCAGAGAAAGTCTGAGACACTGTCACAAGCCAAGAGGAGCCTAAGGAAATGTGACAACTAAAAGCAATGGGGTATCCTGGAGAGGATCAAGGAGGAAAAAAAAGTGGCATTAAGTAAAAATAAATGAAATATGAATAAAGTATAGACTTTAATAACAATATATTCATATTGGTTCATTAATTATAACAAATGTACCATACTATTTTAAGATGCTACTAGGTGTGGAGTATATGTGAATTCTTTATTGTATCTTCTCAATTTCTCTGTAAATCTAAAACTAACAAAATGAAGTCTATTTTTTAAAAAAACGTGAAAAGTTGAAAGACGATAGAAGAAAAACCTTATACTTGTATTTTAGTACTTTTGATGATATTCTTGTGTTTTTTTAAGTATTTCAATCTGGCCAGTGTTGCTCAGTGGTTGAGCAGCGACCTATGAACCAAGAGTTCACGGTTCAATTCCCAGTCAGAGTACATACTCAGGTTGTGGGATCAATCCCCAGTTGGGATGCGTGCAGAAGGCAGCAAATCAATGATTCTCTCTCATCTTGATGTTTCTATCTCTCCCTCTCCCTTCCTCTCTGAAGTCAATTAAAAATATATTTTAAAAAGTATTCCACAATAACGAGTTTATTTTTTATTCTTTTGTCTTGAACAAGAGGCCTTGCATTGTCATTTTACACTAGGCCATGTAAATTATGTCACCTACCTTGCCTCTGTCCCAACCTGTCATCCAGACATCAGACTGGTGTCTAGGCCCTTTTGAGAGTCTCTGAAAGGCTAAGAATAAGGCTGTGAGCCCAGTGGAGAAGGCCAGCATATGATGAGTTCTGTGCTCTGAGCTCTTCTAGATCCTGGGAAAGGCAGCAGTAGCCACAGAATGCAGAGGTCACCACTCAGCCCTAATGGTGTTTCTATGAGAAGCCCCTCTTCACCATAATGGACAGCATGGAGTTGTAGCAACCTAGAGCTGGAGGGGATCTCATTCATTGTTCTACCACAACTCCTTCCTCTACCTTTTAGAAAGGAGAACATAAATGCACAATGAGGGGTAGAGGACTCCCAGCCTCCAGAGCCCTCCAGCGAGTGAGTGACAGCCCAAGTCCTGCCCAGCCCAGAGCCTGGTGTTGCCTCCCTTTGACCCAGATTGGCCCTGCCTTCCCTGAGCCTGAGCGTTTGCTAGCAGCCTGAGTTGCTATCCCACTTTTCCTCAAAGACCCTTGTTTCTCTGAGCACGTACATGGTGTGTGTCTAGGCCAGGGGTGGGCAAAATTTTGACTCGAGGGACACAATGGGTTCTTAAACTGGACCGGAGGGCCGGAACAAAAGCAGCCTGACCATGCTGGCACTCTCATCTTGGGCTGCTGGTGAAGGAGCGGAGGGGGAGCAAGAGAACCCTCTGCTCTTTCGGCTTCGCGGGCCGTAGTTTGCCCACAGCTGGTGTAGGCACTGGTAGGATAAGGCCAAAAGTAGAAAAGAGAAAGCTCTAGTCATTGCATTTCCCACTTGACTATTTCCCCTGGGGTGGAGGTGAGGGAGGAGAGTCTGGACAAGGCCTGCAGCAAGTCTTGAGACCAAAGAACTACCATGAGTGTCATTAGGAAAGAATGCAGAGGCAGCAGCAGTGGCAGCAGGGGGAACTTCAGGGCTGGAGGGCAGAACTCAACTCCAGGCTGACTGGCCTTGAACAGTGAAACCAGACCTCCAAGGAGTCTGTGCTTTAGAGGGGCTCAGAGGGAGGAGGGCTCTGATCATGCTGCAGAAGTGCAGCCTCACCAGGGTACAGGAATCCCCAAAACTTGTGGGCTTCCTCAGATCCCTTATAAAACGGCCATGCCTGCCCCGGGTGAGCCGAGTGTCCCAGGGGGCCGAGTGCCCCGGGTGAGCCGAGTGTCCCAGGGGGCCGAGTGCCCCGGGTGAGCCGAGTGTCCCAGGGGGCCGAGTGCCCCGGGTGAGCCGAGTGTCCCAGGGGGCCGAGTGCCCCGGGTGAGCCGAGTGTCCCAGGGGGCCGAGTGCCCCGGGTGAGCCGAGTGTCCCAGGGGGCTGAGAGCCCCGGGTGAGCCGAGTGTCCCAGGGTACAGTGTGCCCCGGGCGAGCCGTGTGTCCCAGGGGAAGCAGTGGGACCCAGGGGAAGGGGCGGTGAAAACCAGAGGAGGAGCGGACTCTATTCATTTGGTCCTGAGATAGTCACCATAAAACAAGCAGATTGCCAAATGACAGCGGGGAGGGGAAGGAGACCTGGGGGGAGATAGGAGAACAACCGAGGGACTGGTATGCATGAACATAAGTACAACCAATGAACACAGAACTCTGGGAAGGGAGGGCATAAATGGGAGGGGGGGGGGGCAATGGTAAACTATGTACACAGAAAATACCTTAATAAAATAAAATTTAAATTAAAAAAATAATAATAAAAAAAATAAAAAAATAAAACGGCCATGCCCCTAGAGACCTGTCATGGCAGCAGCTGCCAGGGCTGACTGTCTTTCCCCTGTACCCTGGCTGCCTTGTCAGCCTTCAGCTCCAGTTACATGAAAAGGCCTGTGCTGCCCACTCCAGCTGCACATAAAGGTGTCTGGAGCCCACTGTCCAGGAACAGTTTTACAAAGTGGTTAGAGGTTCAATTTCTCATATCATACTGCTGTGGTTTAAATCCTACCTTAGCTACTTACTATCATCTGTGTTTCTGTGGGAACAACCTGTAACATCCCAGAGCCTCAGTTTTCTCACCTGTAAAATGGAGCTTCTTAGACTTCAATTCTCACTAGCAATAGTGAGCCCAGCAACATATCGTCACAGGACCTTACATCAGCAGCATCAAATCAAATCTATCAGGATTATTTCACAGCTCCCATCCTGATCACACACAGACAAGGGCTGATCACACTCCTTTGTAATCACCATTGTAGGATTGTGATTGTCACCATTGTAGGAACACCTTCACCTTTTCCTTGTTGAGAGCCCTTCCTCTCAAAGGAACCCCAAATCAGCCACAGTCAGGCAGAGACTTAGAGCCAATACCAAGATACTGTCTTCCTTCCTCCTTTCCTGGTTCTAATTCCTCCTATCTCCCTTGTCTGTCCACCCCCTATGTTTACCAAGTTCTCATCAAGGATTAATTTATACTGGTTTGGGAGCTTCCAGGGGCAACTGTGTCTTCTATATGCAGCACTAGGAAGTAATCCTATCCTGAGAAGTCACACTGAGAGAGGAAATGAAAGGAACTGGCCCAGCAGGGCACACACTCTTGGCTGCCACACTCAACAGGGAAAGGGAATTTTCTATTTGGAGTGAGAGCTCTTTGTTGAGATCTCCCTAGATCTTTCCTGAGATTGGTACACTTTAAATTAATATTTTGGCTGAAACGGGATTGGCTCAGTGGATAGAGTGTCGGCCTGCGGACTGAAAGGTCCCAGGTTCGATTCCGGTCAAGGGCATGTACCTTGGTTGCTGGCACATCCCCAATAGGGGGTGTGCAAGAGGCAGCTGATCGATGATTCTCTCTCATCGATGTTTCTAACTCTCTGTCCCTCTCTCTTTCTCTCTGTAAAAAATCAATAAAATATATTTTAAAAATTAATTAATTAATATTTTGTAGTTAATGTACTGAATAACAGAACCTGGATTCTAAGAATGAGAGAGAGAATCTAACAAGACAACATTTAACCCAGAAAAATAGAAGCTTCAGTACATGGGTTAAAATGGACTTATAGTAGTACATTAATAGAGATGTAAGAAACAGATCTGGGGGGAGGGTCTCAGTTGACTGCAACTTAAACTGGATTCAACTGTAACCCTGTCAAAGTAGTTCAGTTGGTTAGAGCATTGTTCAACTACATCAAGGTTGCTGGTTCGATCCTCATTCAGGGCACAAACAAGAATAAGCCAATGAATGCATCAATGGGTGGCAAATCGATGTTTCTCTCTCTCTTTTTTTTTCAAATCAGTAAAATAAAAAAGTCTCTAAATCAATTATGCAATGCAATTTTTAGAACATATTTTTATTGATTTCAGAGAGTGGAAGAGATAGAAACATCGATGATAAGAGAGATCAACTGCTTCATGCACACTCCCTACTGGGGATCAAAGCCTGAAACCTGGGCATGTACCGTGACAGGGAATTGAACAATGACCTCCTGGTTCATGGGTCATCAACTCAACCACTGAGCCACACCAGCCGGGCAATGCAATTGGTTCTTTAAAAAAATACACATAAGCCCTAACCGGTTTGGCTCAGTGGATAGAGCACTGGCCTGAGGACTGAAAGGTCCCAGGTTCGATTCCGGTCAAGGGCATGTACCTTGGTTGCGGGCACATCCCCAGTAGGGAGTATGTAAGAGGCAGCTGATTGATGATTCTCTCTCATCGATGTTTCTAACTCTCTATCCCTCTCTCTTCCTCTCTGTAAAAGATCAATAAAATATATATTTAAAAGCATGTACCTTGGTTGTGGGCACATCTCCAGTAGGGGGGTGCAGGAGGCAGCTGATTGATGTTTCTCTCTTATCAAAGTTTCTCTCTATCCTTCTCCCTTCCTCTCTGTAAAAAAATCATTAAAATATTTTTTTTTAAATACACGCAACTGGATTCAACTGTGATATGGCATCCACAATATCTGCTATGATCTTAGAATGCATGAATAGACGTATAGTGGCTATTCTAGAATGAATGATGTGATAAGATCACTCCATTCTACATAGTCAGAATATCTAGTATTTTCAGAGAAATTTACAAATTCAGGAATATATAGGATGGTCAGTGACTTTGAAAAGATGTATCACATCAGAAAGAGATGAAATAAGAGAGGAGGTTTTTTTTTTTTTATAAGAACATAACTGTTTAAGGACTAAATGAGATAACATATTGAAAGTGCTTAGTTAGAATGCCCAATATATGTGACCAATTAATGTTAATAATATAAGGATGATAATTAGTGTTATTAACACTATGTCATACTATTATTATTACTATTATCATAGTTAATGCTTATAAAGTGCTTTCTATATGCTAGGTACTCTTCCAGGCCTTTTACATATACTGACTTGTTCCTCTTACCAATCCTGTAAGGTAGGAACTATTATGTCTCCAAGTTTGAAAATGAAGAAGTTGAGTCACAGAAAGGTCAAGTAGATTGCTTCACAGATGGGAAGGGGAAAGAACCAGTACATTGACTCTGGTGTGTCAGGCTATCAAGGGTAAAAGGCACTTTTGTATTTTATACTTGTACCCTCCAGAGAGTAGAACCAAGATCAATGTGTCTAAACTATTGGGAAGAAGATTCAGCACAACAACATCAAAAACCCATTCTGAATGATTAGAATTGCCTGAACTTTCAATAGGGGGTCTTTTAAGGTAATGAGTTCTCCATCACAGGTTGTAAGGAAAAAAGAATAGAAATGAAAAAAATGAATGAAATGGGGCTCCTCTTAGAAAGAAACCATACAAATAACGAAACCAAGCATTGGTGGAAAAAAAAGAAAGAAGTATAGTGCAGTGCAACTTGGTTTTAAAAAGTAACAGTTATGGAAAACATATAAAGGTGAACTAATATCTGTCTTTTTGTTATCTCAGCCAAGAATAAACCAAGAATAAATTAAATGTTGGACAAAAAGTTACAAAATGGAAAATTTCACGTATGAATTTGTTTGGAAACGCACTAGATGGTCACACTGGATTTGAGAGAAGCAATCCCAAGATCTTTACAGATCTAATTACCACCTACCCTGAAAGTATAAAATTCAGAGAAGAGAGGTATAGTCTGCTCTCAGAAAGAAAGGACATTCGCATGAGAAAGTAGCATCCAGGCTGATGGGAGTAGGTGAGATACAGGTATGAGGGTGAAGATCATAAACCCAATTTGATCCCAAAATACAGAGTTGTAATGACAATTACATTAGCATGCTTTTAATCCCAATTGTCAGTGTGTGGTCCACAGAATTACTGCAGTTTAATATGAATGTCATCCTCTGTGCTGAAACTATCTTTTTGGGTCTAGCAGTCCCATGCCCCAAATACTTGCTGATTTAGTGAATTAATATAAACTTCCTCAACCAGCAACACCAAGAGATAGCTAGTTAAGGATCTGAGTCCCAGAAAAATCTCTTGCTTCTATTATGAAAAATAATATATTATGAATAGTATATACTGTATAAAATACTTATATTATTTACATTTCTCTCTCTCTCTCTCTCTCTCTCTCTCTCTCTCTCTCTATATATATATATATATATATATATATATATATATATATATATAATGTGCTAATTAGACTGGATGTCCTTCCGGAAAACCTTTTGGACGAAGCTGGGCTGCCAGGGAAGTCCAGGTCCCGGTGCCTGCCAGAGGGAAGCCTGGGTACCGAGTTCTGTAAGGAAGCCAGTGCCGGCAGCTGGAGGAAGGCCTACTCTTCCATGCATCAGGGCCTCTAATATATATATATATATATATATATATATATATATATATATATGTGTGTGTGTGTGTGTGTGTGTGTGTAATGTCACACTCTGCACCAAAAATGCTCCAATTTCAGATAAGTTTCCAGATTATTTGTACTCAGACAAATATATATTTTGATTTATGAAATTCAAAGTATTTAGTCTTCCCCTAACTGTTTTGGCTCAGTGGATAGAGTGTCGGCCTGCGGACTGAAAGGTCCCAGGTTCGATTCCAGTCAAGGGCATGTACCTCAGTTGTGGGCACATCCCCAGTAGGGGGTGTGCAAGAGGCAGCTTATTGATGTTTCTCTCTCATCAATGTTTCTAATTCTCTATCCTTCTCCCTTCCTCTCTGTAAAAAAAAAAAAAAAAAAAATCAATAAAATATTTAAAATATATTCAGTTTTTTTAGAATTACATACTTCACAAAAAATTCTTTATACAGTTCTAGAACTGAATGATTAGCAAATTAGACTAGAGTCTAGAGCAGGGGTGGGCAAACTTTTTGACTTGAGGGCCACAATGGGTTCTTAAACTGGACCGGAGGGCTGGAACAAAAGCAACCTGACCATGCTGGCACTCTCATCTTGGGCTGCTGGTGAAGGTGCGAAGGGGAGAGCGATAGATCCCTCCACTCTTTCGGCTCCGCGGGCCGGATAGAACAGCCGAACTGGCTGGATCTGGCCCGCGGGCCGTAGTTTGCCCACCCCTGGTCTAGAGTCTAGTCTAATTCTTTCTATTTATGATATAGGTGTGGTGGCTCACAAAAAAATAAAATTCTTAAGTAATGTAAAAATTAAAGGCTATCTCCCATGAAAGTGATGAGATGCAAACCATGTTGACAGCCTACATGGACATGATAGAGTTATGGATGTGGATTTAAACTGGGAGAAGTGGCATATGATATTGATTCATTAAGGAGAAATAGTCAAATTTCAGTGCAGGATCTGGAGTGAAGGGGAAATAATGGGCCTTGGTGACTGATGACTTTAGAAAGGGAGAGAGGTGTTATCAGGGGAAGCTGCTGAGAGGAAGAGACAATAACCCCCAAGGCTGGATACTGACCATCCCTGGTAACCAAGAAAAGGCAAATATAAACAAAGAGGTGAGTGAAGATGCCTGGTGCATTGAGGATCTGGAAATACTGGCAGATTGCTGTAGCACCGCAGTGGGTCAAAGTGGTAACTGGGGATCTGAGCTCGGCGGTGACGCGAGGTCCTCACGTGACCAGGAGCCTATGTCTGCCCAAGTCCCTCTCATCCTGGTCCTTTTTGCCAGTCCAGACACCGTCTGCCCTTTGGTGGAGAGGAAAAGCAGAAGGAAGTAAGTCCCCGCGGTCCTCTGAAATCGGTGTGTCAGTGCAGCCCAGTAACCCTAGAGACCAGGATGGCAGAGTCCAGGCCTTTCCCTATGCCAGCCCCGCGCCCGCACTTCGGTGCAGAAAATGGTGGTTTGGGGGGTGGGGAGGTGAGTGGGCCAACCCTGGGAGGGAGCCACAGATACTTAGATATAGATTCTAAAATTTAGAATCTAAATAATCCTTAGCTTCCACATCCTGCCTGAAAAGACATGATGAGCACCGAAGGGTGGGGGTGGGGGGCACGAAGGACAAAGCTTGAGACGAAGGGAGACATGGAGGGGGTGGGGGTGCCTGGCTGAGGGGGAAGCAGAGCCGGCTGGCGAGGGGTTGGCGGCTGGTGCCCAGAAAGGGACGCGCGTCAGTCAGTCCTTCCTCCCTATCCACTCCCTTCCCCCTACCCTGTCTGGCGTCCGTCTGCAGGTCTGCAGGTCACAGCGGAGAGAAGGCCTGGGAGCAAACGGCCTGGAGAGGTCCGGGTCCAGGAAAGGGTGGGCAGGGACCGCCATGGGGTGCGCGGAAGGCCGCGGATGGGAACCGAATCGCGGTGGCGTTACCGCCCCGCCCCTGCCGCAGCGGGAGAGGCCCGGGCAAGGCCTGCTGGGAAAATGGTGGGCTTTCGGGAAGGAGGGGGCGACCTGGGCGGGGTCCCGGAGGTCAGGGCTTCTCGGCCTGAGTGGGTGGGAGGACCCTGGTCCCCGAATCAGGAAAAGGCGGCTTTTGGAACCCAGGGCCGGGCTTTTAAGCTGACTCGACTGTCTTTCTTGTCTCTTCCGAATAACCGTGCTTATGAAGGCTGTTCCCAGCATGGACAGATCCTGCCAAGCGAATGACCAGCCACAGGACGTGCCCGAGACGGACGAGGAGCAGCCTCAGGCGGAGCCCTCGCCCGAAGAGCCTAGTCCTGAGGAGCTTCGCCCGGAAGAGTCTTGTCCGGAGGAGCTTTCTACCGAGGAGCCTTCTTCGGAAGACCAATCCTCCTCCGAGGAGGAGTTCTTTCCTGAGGAGCTCCTTCCTGAGCTCCTTCCCGACCTACTGGGGTCCGAGGGGCGCCCCCCAGAGGAGCGCCTTTCCGGGCCGGACCTGTTCGAGGCGCGCCCTCCCATGGAGCAGCCTCCCTGTGGAGTGGGAAAACACAAGCTGGAAGAAGGAAGCTTTAAGGAGAGGCTGGCACGCTCTCGCCCACAGTTTAAAGGGGACATACATGGCAGAAATTTGAGCAACGAGGAGATGATACAGGTAGCAGAGGAGATGGAAGAGATGAAAAGAGTACGAAACAAACTGATGATCATGCACTGGAAGGCGAGACGGAACCGTCCTTATCCTATTTAATGTGTCCGGCCTTTAACGCTGGTTTGCCTAATTTCAGTATTGCCACTCGAATCCCTCTCGCCATCTTCCTAGTTTTAACTTTTTTTTTTTTTTTGCATGGCTTTATTTAAGGTGTTTCGCTTGTAACTGGTGTAAAATTTGGCTTCCTTCCCCTCCCATCTGCAAGTCTCCCTATCAATCATATGTCTCATCCATTTGCATGGACAGATGTGATGTGAAAAAGGCAATTTTCAAAAGTATATGTAGTATCCCATTTTTGTAAAAAAATATATTTATATATTAATATGCAAAGTAAAACAAAGAATATACTTCAAAGGCTTACCAATGGCTGTCTTTGTGGTAAGAAAATAGGTGTTAGTTTTTCATTTTTGCTTTGTTGGAACGTCTCATTTGTTCAGGACGAACACATTTTACTTGTGTTGCAAAAAATTCCACACCCCAATATAATGGGGGAAATGTCAAGTAGTTTACACACTTATCACCTTATAAAGACAGTGTAGCACTTAATAAATACTTGTCAGAACTATTAAAAGTAAATCCCATATTTCTTCTGAATCTCAGGCAGAAATATGTATTTGTTTAAGGGTTGATCTTTTCCCACTTAAATAGGAGTAATACTTGACTTACAGGGCTGCTGTGGACAAAATGAGGTAAAAATCATGTGAGCTGTGTGTTTTTCCCCCACATGCGACATTCAAGACCCCAACCCCTAGAGCAAGCTCGAGCCAGGAAGGAGGGCTAACTCAATTCCTGTGAGATTCCAGGTGAACGCCACATTTTATTCCTGTCCTGCTTTTCACTTCCCTTGGATACTGTCATGTCTGTTAGGCACAGCTGCCCTTCTCTTGGGTCCTGCTCCTTTCACAAAGCCCATCACTGGATGAAAGTCTCACTGATCGCTCTGGAGTCCCCGCTGAGCCAAAGCTGAACTGTGTTTCCTACAAATATTCAGTGAATACCCCTCCTCCAGATTTAATATTATACTTACCCAGTTGGATATCATCCTAGGGCAGCTTAAATGTCAATGTCTTAAAGAATTCTAAGCAAAATAGTCCTTCCTGTTTTTTTTGTTTTTTTTTTCTGAAAGCTTCCTTTTCTCCATTGGACTCAACCATGAGTTCATTGGGTCCTGGCTAGGAAGCAAATTTGTGAGCCAGACACAATGATGATTTTGGTTTTAATTGCTTAATACTTGCTTTAGGATGAGTTCTCTTCTGGCAGGCTTGCCTGATCAATTCAGCTGACTTGCTCAGCTTGTTTACACTAAAGAGGAAAGTTAAGGCCCAAGTTTGGACTTTTCCTTTCTACCCCACTTAACAAAAAGTACTTGTGTGTGTGTGTGTGTGTGTGTGTGTGTATCAGATATTATGATTCCTCTGTTAAACTACCTTTATAAAACCTATGATTTTGTTTTATTAATCATGTTAATTCTAGACACACAGATGGTGGTTAATAATCTTTTAAAAGTATGACTCGGGCCCGGCTGGCATGGCTCAGTGGATGATCATCCACTGGGCCTATCAACTGGAAGGTCAGGGTTTGATTCCTGGTCAGGGCACATGCCCGGGTTGTGGCTCGATCCCTGATGTGGGGCGTGCAGGAAGTAGCCCATCAATGATTCTCTCTCATCATTGATGTTTCTATCTCTCTCCCTCCCTCTCTGAAATCAATAAAAATGTTTAAAAAAAGTATGACTCAGTCATGAAACCTAATTTCTGTTTGACTAATAAGCTTCAGGGAGTGTTAACTTCTCCAGAAGGTATACTTTGCATTTCCAAAAGGATCACGGTGGGGTTGAGGGATTATTTTTCAAGATTTAACATTAAAATTGGTTATATATTTTGTATATCAGTATTCCCTTTATTAAAAATACAGACCCACTAAATCTGCTTTTCTATAAATTAGCACACAAATCACAGAGCCACTGCTGTATACAATATACTCCTGGGTTTTTAAAAATGTCTTTATTGATTTTATAGAGAGAAGGGGAGGGAGAGGGAAAGATAGAAACATCAATAAGAGAGAAACATCAATTGGCTGCCTCCTGAATGCCCCCTCCTAGGGATGGAACCCGAAACTCATGCATATTCTCTGATCAGGATTTGAATTGATGACCTCTTGGATCATGGGTTGATGCCCAACGACTGAGCAGCACCAGCTGGGCAATATACTCCTGACTTTAGTACTAATAAACTATGACACTGAAGAAAATACAGATGATTGTATCAAAATTAAAAGAGTGAAAGTCTTGTTCAAGCACATTTTAATTTTTATTATTTATTTTTAATATATTTTTATTGATTTCAGAGAGGAAGGAAGGAGAGATAGAAACATCAATGATGAGAGAGTATCATTGATTGGTTGCCTCCTATATGCCCCACACTGGGGATCGAGGCCGAAACCGACTAGGAATCAAACCATGACTTCCTGGTTCATAGGTCAACTCTCAACCACTGAGCTCCGGCTGCATTTGACTTTGTTTTGTTTTGTTTTGTTTTGTTTTGTTTTTTTCACTGTGTGATGCCATTTGGGAGGGTCTTCATATCTCCAGAGCAGTCTTCAAGGTTATTGCAGCCTGGTGAATGCTGGTGGGGCTGGATTCCGGCTGGAGTGAGAAGAGGGTGCAAGGGGCTCACTGTGGCAGATTTACAAACAGCTGAATCCATCCCCTGGTGCTCTGAAGTTTAGAAGGACTCACCCCAACCACACTCATCTCCAGCGTGTCTGGTTTTGCCTTCTCTGCTCCAGCCTGCAGTAGGCACCAGACCCTCCTAGGCTGATGGCCAGGCAGTCCTGGACATACTATTACTAACCTGGAGGACGATGACTGGCCCCATCTGAAGGCAGAGCACTTTGCCTTTCCCTCCTTCTCTGTTTCTCTTTTGGAGAACTTTGTAGGGGAGGAGATAAAGCCCCCATTTCTAACTGCTAACTTTGCTTGGGATCATCTTAGAGCAAGAAGATGTCTGATCTGGGCTTGACCAGGTAACCTGGGGCTGAAGCAGCCCTCTCTCATTGCTCCCCTATCCACATTGCTCAGACTCCCAGAAGGGCCTTGAATGTGTCCCAGCCTGTTTGGATGGTTCTGCGGTGACTTTAGCTGTGTGTGTGCCTGGCACAGTGCTTGTGATGTCTGCATCAGCCCAGGGAGCTTGCAAAACCATGTGGTCTTTCTACTCAGGGGAAAAGAGTGTCACTACCTGTGTGAACACCCCTGTGTACTACAAGTCCAGCCCACAACTTAGGGCCAAGGAGGTCAAGCTATGAATTGGTGTGAAGATGCTTCTGAAGACACTGATGGTGGAGGATCAGCAGCATCCAGAGCCTGGTTCTTGGTTCCCTCACCATCTCCCTGCCCATGTAGAATGTGGTATCTCCATCACACGTTCAAGAGGTGACTTTCCTGGCCAAATCCAGAGCATAAAGCATTGATGGTCCAGGACCTTAGAGAGAGAGAGCCCTATGCTGACCAGGATGCCCTGGCTCTTAGAATACAGTGCATGAGAGCCCTGTGGTGAGGCAGTGGAAAGGGATCAGGTCCTTGCAAAATACCCAGAGATTCCTCTCTCTCCAATTCAGAAATACTAATAGAAACTCAATTACTTTTACAAAGGAGGAATAAGCTTATACAGATTAACAAAAGGCCAATCCTGTGTTCTAACTCAGATTTGTCTGAATAAAATTCTGTCTTCTTCCCACTCTACCATACTGCCTTCAATTTTGACTATAGTTCTTCAGGGTTTAGGGAGTACATAGTTAACTTAGACTTGCTAACTATTACATCCTTGTTGGTTTGTGCATTTGGGTGATTTTTCACATTATATTTACCCACATAGAATTGTCCAGTCAGCAGATAGTTATTGTCCAGTTAGGTAGATATAATTATCAAGTTTGGAAAAGAAATCAGCCTGGAAATATGAATTGAGTCTGTGGATACCTGGCACATAGTAAGCAACCTATGAATGAATATTTTTTGAAATAAATGAATGGATGAATTTGTGAACGAAAACAGCCACTTGCTGACCTGATGAGCTCAGGGAAGGCATGCGTGTCAGTCTTGCAGACTGAGAGACCTGAAGTAACCACAAAGGATGGTTTGAAAATTAAATATCTTACTTCCAACAGGTTATAGTGGGCAGTCATTTTCTAGGCCAATGTTTCCCAAAGATTAGCTTGATCTTTACTGAGCCCATCTGCCTTCCTGCCTCTAAGATAACCTATCTGTGAGATGTCTGAGTAACCTATAACTTCCCTTTTCTCTGGAGCCCCTGGGGTACAACCAAATGTGGTGGGCGCCAGGACAAATGCCTCAAATTCCTTCGTTATCATGTTAATTGTTCCTGCACTCACCTAAGTAAGCATCCATCATTTTACTTTTTATCCAATCCCAGGGCTTTCCCACCGGCTTGCTTTCTTCCGCCTCCTTACTCCATCACCAATGAATTTCATGTAACCCACTTATGTCCCTCCTTTGATTGCAATGTATAAATACAGAAATGTAACCTGCCATTCTCTGGAGCATTATCTCAATCCGTTGAGGCTCTGCTTCCCGGCAATTGTCGACAGTTTGGCTCAAATAAACTCACAAAAATTCTTTACAGGTTTCAATGGTTTTTTTTCGTTAACAAATTTAATTGTATTTCCTTCCAGCCTTTTATATGAATATATATTTTTCAAAGTAAAGTGAGATTGTATTGAATGGACTGATTCAAAACCTATGTATAAAAATCACCTTTTTCTTTAAACCTTCCTTTTACCAAGACAATACCCTGTAAAAATATGTATTTTTTTTAGAGAGAGAAAGGAAGGGAAAGAGAAATATCCATGAAACATTGATCATCTGCCTGCTGCACGCCCCCTACTGGGAATTGAGCCTGCAGCCTGGCTTTGAAGAATATTTAGAAAATAGAGGTCAGCGCGCCATCTGGTGATCATAGTGAAAACTGCGAGCTGAATGCAGCTAACAAAGGACAGAGAGGTAAGTAAGGGACAGAAGAAGGTGGATGTGGGGAGAATACTTGTTATTATGGAGGGAAATGCCTCCACTCTGACCCACACTGGCCTCTTCCTGGGGTGAGGGGTGATATGATATAAAAAACAACATATAGGAGAATCCAAGGTGTAAACACACCTAAACTGCTGCTGTGCATAACAATTTCAAAACTACAACTAAAAGACAAAACATCTTAAAGAATACCTTTCAGCATTACATATAATACTGGTTTGGTGGTGATGAACTCCTTTAGCTTTTTCTTATCTGTGAAGCTCTTTATCTGCCTTTCAATTCTGAATGATAACTTTTCTGGATACAGTAATCTTGGTTGTAGGTTCTTGCTATTCACCATCACTTTGAATATTTCTTGCCACTCCCTTCTGGCCTGCATAGTTTCTGTTGAGAAATCAGCTGATAGTTGTATAGATGCTCCCTTATAACTGCTTTTCTCTTGCTGCTTTAAGAAGAGGAAGATGAAAAAAGATTAAAAAGATGATCAACAAATACATATATATCAACAAATGAATCTAAAAATCAAGTGAATTAAAAATCTGAGGAACAGAATAAACTGGTGAATATAATAGAATCAGGGGCAAAGAAAGGGAGTGGATTGATAATTATCAGGGAGAAAGGGGTATGGGGTGCAGGAAGAGACTGGATTAAAATTGTACACCTATGGATGAGGACAATGGCGGGGGGAGGGGGGGAGTAAGGACAGAGGAGGGGTGGGAACCGGGGAAAAGGGAGCTATGGGGGGGGGGAACAATTGTAATAATCTGAGCAATAAAGATTAATTTAAAAAAAAAAAAACAAAATGTCTATCACCCAGAACCACGGGAAAGTTGGCTGAAAGGAAGCTCTACAACTAGACTGAAAGATAAACAAGCATTCAGGGCACAAGTGCTGAAAAACTGAAAACTGAGGTACAGAGATGCATGCGCAATATGGGCTGGTGGTGGATCCCAGCTGGCAGAGGACGTGCTTGCTTTCTTCAGCACGAAGAGAGACAAGCTCCCAATCTCTCTGAAATCCAGTTTCTGGAGAGAAGCTAGACTGTCTGCCATCGGGTCGGAAAGTGAGGGTGGCTTGCAGAGCTGCGTGCAAGAATAATTGTTTGCTCTGCGGGGGCGCGAGACGCAGTGAGATGCTGGGACCCGGTCTGAGAGGCAGAGATGGCTGACTGGCAGCCATCACTGTTAGCCATGCCCTAGACTAGAAATGCACTGAGACTCCACCCCACACAATCTACAAACACACCCAAGCTCCAAGCAGTGGCTTTTGCATATGAATGGCCTTCTCTAGTGCAGTATAACCTAGCAAACCTAGTGCAGACAGCTCCAAAGCCTCCAACCTCCAAGCAGGGAGGAGAATACTGTGGTTCTCCTCCCTGCAGCTCCTGCAGAGTGGCCTCAGACAGTAGCTGAACTGCACCCCATTGGAGATCCAGAAGCCAGTATTCCTAGTGGTCAGTTTAAACTCCTCACACTCATAAGTGATACATTCAGGAGAGAGACTCAGTGAGCACCAAAGCCCACTGAAACAAGGTGCGTGTGTCTCCAGCTCAGCAGTTCTTCCTTTACAGACACAGTGGGTCCTCACAGCCAATTGGCCTGGAGGTCAATTTCTGCCAGTGTATCAACAGCAATCAAGGCTTAATTACACCAAGACTTTGCACTCAGCCCACAAAGTGGTTGTGTACCAAGAGGAACCACGTCAGGTGATTGGGGAAGCTGAGCTACTGGCCCCTATAGGTCACTGACCACACAAAGCCACTCCATCAACACAGGAGGAAGACAAATTGAGAAGACACAGAAGCATGTCACAAATGGGAGAGATGGAGGAAAGTAAACTACTGGACGACACAGAGTTCAGAACCACATTTATAAGGTTACTCAAGAATCTTCTAAAAACCTTTGAGAAACTTGATGAGACCTCCAAGAAGCTTAGTGAGACCTTCAAGGACCTTTATGAGAATGACAAAAAAAAAAAATAGAACACGACTAGTCAGAAATTAAGCATACACTGTCTGAAATAAAGAATATACAGAAACTCAACTGTAGATCAACACACGCCAGGAGTCAAACCAAAGATCTGGAATATGAGAAAGCAAAAAACACCCAACCAGAGAGGCAGAAAGAAAAAAGAACCCAAAAGTGTGATGATAGTGTAAGGAGCCTCTGGGACAGCTCTAAGCATACCAACATCCAGATTTTTGGGGGTGTCAGAAGAAGAGAGAGAGCAGGATATTGAAGGCCTGTTGAAAGAAATAATGACAGAAAACTTTCCCTACCTGGTGAAAGAAATAGACTTACAAGTTCAGGAACTGCACAGAACCCCAAATAAGAGGAATCCAAAGAGGACCATACCAAGACACATCATAAGATGCAAAGGGCAAATACAAAAAGAGAATCTTGAAAGTAGCAAGATAAAAACAGCTAGTTACTTACAAGGGAGTACCCATACAACTGTCAGCTGATTTCTCAACAGAAACTATGCAGGCCACGAGGGAGTGGCAAGAAATATTCAAAGTGATGAACAGCAATAACCTACAACCAAGATTACCCAGAAAAGCTATCATTCAGAATTGAAGGGCAGATAAAGAGCTTCACAGATAAGAAAAAGCTAAAGGAGTTCATCACCACCAAACCAGGATTACATGAAATGCTGAAGGGTATGCTCTAAGAAGAGGAGGAAGAAGAAAAAGGTAAAGGTAAAAATTATGAACAACAAAAAGACATCAGGAAACCAAAACAAGATAGCGGCCTAGGTAGTCTCCTAAGCTGCAGCCTCATCAACAATTTGGAAAAAAACAAGAGCTAAAATTGAAAGGGATCACATCAGACCCACAGGAAAGCTGGCAGAATGGGATGGCTACAACTAGAGACAAAGAAAACCGCCGCTGCCACCATGTGGAGTTTAAAACTATGGTGGAACCAGACCCTTTGGAGCCGCTGCCACTGCCGCCATCACGAGTGAGGGAAGCCCACCGAGAGCAGAGCTCGCTCCGCCCCATGCCCAGGGAGTGGGCTGCTTCGGAGCCTGGCCTACTCATCTGCAACCGTCAAGGCCTGCCCACCGTGGGAGTGAGGGAACCGATGCCGGACCTCGGCTGCACCTTCCGCTCCCACCCGGAATGAGATGCCTTGGAGCATGGTCTCCTCGCCCGCAGCAGTCCCAGCCCGCCAGCCGTGCTAGCAGGGAGCTGGCACGGCGCCTTCCGTTCGCGGCCCTGGTGAGCCCTTCGCCCATCAGTCCTGCCGCTGCCTGGCCGGGCCGGAGCCTCTACCGAATCCCCGAGGAGGGGCGCCACTGCCGCCATGTTGATTTTAAAACTACAGTTTTAAAATGGAGCCGCCGGAGCCACTGCCGCAGTCACCGTGAGTGAGGGAAGCCCACCGAGAGCAGAGCTCGCTCCACCCCGGGCCCAGGGAGTGGGCTGCTTCAGAGCCTGGCCTCCTCGTCTGCAGCCATCCCAGCCTGCCTGCCATGGGAGCGAGGGAACCGAAGACGGGCCTCAGCCGCACCTTCTGCTCCCGTCCGGACGCCTTGGAGCACGGTCTCCATGCCCACAGCCATCTCAGCCTGGCCTCCGGGCCTGCAGCCATCCCAGCCCGCCTGTCGTGAGCAGTGGGTCCTGGGGTACCCATGTGCCCCGGGTGAGCTGTGTGCCCCAGGGGGCCATGTGCCCTGGGTGAGCTGTGTGCCCCAGGGGGGCTGTGTTCCCCGGGGGAACCATGTGCCCCGGGAGAGCCGTGTGCCCCAGGGGAGCCATGTGCCCCAGGGAGGTGGTGGGACTCAGGGGGAGGGGGCGGTGTGAACCGGAGGAGGATTGGATTCTATTCGTGTGGTCCTGACACATTTGGACAGACTGCAGCCATTAGCTACAGAACACTCTGCTATATTTCCCTACAAAAACAAATGAGAGAGAGTGTCCCACTTGAAATTCATATACGGAAAAAAGGAAAAGAGAAGGAAAAAAATCTGAGGAACAGAATAAAGTGGTGAATATAGTAGAATCAGGGGCAAAGAAGGGGAGTGGACTGATAATTATCAGGAGGATAAGGGGGTGGGGAAGCAGTGAGAGACTAGATTGAAATTGTATAAACAATGGATGAAGATAATTGGGGGGAGAGGGGATAAGGGCAGAGGGTGGGAAGGGAACTGGGTGGTAGGGAGCTTTTGGGGAAAAAAAAAGAGAAACAATTGTAATAATCTGAGTAATAAAGATTTATTTATTTATTTATTTTTAATATATTTTCTTGATATTTTACAGAGAGGAAGGGAGAGAGACAGAGAGCTAGAAACATTGATGACAGAGAAACACCGACCAGCTGCCTCTTGCACACCCCCCAGCGGGGATGTGCCCACAACAAATGTACATGCCCTTGACCGGAATCGAACCCAGGACCTTTCAGCCCGCAGACCGATGCTCTACCACTGAACCAAACCGGTTTCGGCTAAAGATTTATTTTTTTAAAAAGACATCAAATACATACCTACCAACAAGTGAATCTAAAAATCAAGTGAATAAAAAGTCTGAACATAATGGACTGGTGAATATAATAGAATCAGGGACATAGAACGGGAGTGCACTAACAATTCCCAGGGGGAAGGGAGTCTGAGGGGTGCAGGAAGAGTTTGGACAAAAATCTTACACCTATGGATGAAGACAGTGGCGGGGGTAAGGGCATGGGGAGGGTTGGAGAATCAGGTGAAAGGGAGCTATGGGGGGAAAAGAGAAACACCTGTAATAATCTGAACAATAAAGATTTATTATTTTTTAAAAAAGAAAGAAACAACATATAGTAGTTCGATACACTTTTTTTCTTGTCTCAAGTAATAAATTTGTGTGTACACGGGTGTTTAAATTGGATGGCCTTATTTTTACTTTTTCTCTGATTGTGGAAATTATGTTTCTACTAGAAAATATCAAATGTAGAATAGTATAAAAGAAAATATAAATTATTTATAGTACCTTTACCTGGAGAAAATAATTGTTAATATTAACATACATGTAGTCATATTGTATGTATAAATATCTTCTTTTTTATACTCTATTAATGTACTTTTATATAGTATATATGTATATTATTTAATTATACATTGTGGACAAAAGGAGCCACATGCTAACCTGATAAGCTCAGGGGAAGCTTACTTGGCAGTCTTGCAAACTCAGAGACCTAAAATAACCACAAAAGATGCTTTGAAAATTAAATATTTAACTATAAACAGGTTATAGTGGGTAGAATAATCTAGGCCGATATTTTCCCTAACAAAGATCAACTTAGATCTTCTGTACTGAGCCCATTTGCCCTCTTGACTCTAAGATAACATATCTGTGAGATGTCTGGGTAACTTATAACTTACTTTTTACCCAGACCCCTCAGGGCACAACAAATGGCACCAGGGACATTCATCATTGTTATTGTTATCAAGTTATTTGTCAACTGTTAATTACGTTAAAGTATCCTGTATCCATCTCTATAAAAGAAGCACATGTCCATCATTTCACTTTTGCAGTATCCCAGAGGTTTCCCCACTTTGCTTTATCCCACCTCCTTAATCTATGTTAATGGGGGCGGGGGGGGGGGGAACCTGTAAAGAATTTTTGTGAGTTTATTTGAGCCAAACTGTTGACATATGCCGGGAAGCAGAACCTCAATGGATTGAGATAATGCTCCGGAGAATGCAGGATTACATCTATATTTATACATTGCAATCAAAGGAAAGGGACATAGGTGAGTTACATGAAATTCATTTGTGAGTTACATGAAATTCATTGGTGATAGATTAGGGAGGTGGCAAAAAGGCAAATGGGCTTGAAATATACTAGCAATCATATTTGAGTAAAAACTGCTGTTTGAATTTTAACCTTACTATTCGACTTCGACCTTTGCTTACTTGCTTAAACATTAGGGTAGTTACAGGAGATTGATTCCCACTGACTCAGTAGCCTTAAGGGTAGAAACTGTAGATAACCTTTAGAGATAACCTTTAGAGATTAACCTCTGAGTTTTGCTTCTGTATTACCAGCAAGATAGGGCCACATTCCAATGTTCCCAGTCTTTAGAATTTAGAACAAAGGAAAATTCCTGTGATTTGAAACTTTAAAAAGACTTGTCTACACCAGGAACAGTGCAGTTGTATAGAGTCCAAGAGCACCTGGCCAGTAATTTCAATAAATCTTTGCCTGCTTTTTATAATAAATCATCAGCCTCTGGCGGTCTTATTTTGAACCCAGGGTTCGACCCCACAACATTTGGAGGCCCCAGGGAAATACCTGGAAGAGAGGAGAGAGGGACCCCCCCCCCCCAAAAGGGGAAGGAGGCTCTCCCTCACGTGAGAGGAGAGAGGGACCCCCCCAGAAGGGGCAGGAGGCTCTCCCTCCTTTCGGGGACCTTAGCCAGAGACAGAAGCCGAAAAGATTTATTGAAATCGGGGAGACTGGTCTCAGGAGGCAAGGCATCCAGGTTGTGGTTGAGATCTCAAAAGGGTAAGAGTCCTTGGAGGGTTGGATGCAGCTTAACCTCCAGGCTCTGGCCAGAGGACACGATGGTGTCCTCGGCCCTAGTTGTCCAGACTGGTTGTCTTGTGTTTTGTCATCTTTGTGTCAGGCCTATTTGTTTTGTGTGTGTTTTTTCCAGTTTTTTTATTAAGGTATTATATGTGTACATATCTTACCATTGCGTCCCCCCTCCCCACCTCCCATTCATGCCCTCCCTCCCCAGAGTTCTGTGTTTGTGGGTTGTACTTATATTCATGCATACCAGTCCTTCGGTTGTTCTCTTATCTCCCCCCAGGAATCCTTCCCCTCCCTGCTGTCATTTGACAATCTGCTTGTTTTATGGTGACTATTTCAGGACCACACGAATAGAGTCCACTCCTCCTCTGGTTCTCACCGCCCCTCCCCCTGGGTCCCACTGCTTCCCCGGGGACATACTGCTCTCCCAGGGCACACAGCCCCCTGGGACACATGGCTCACCTGGGGAACACGGCCCCCTGGGACACACGGCTCACCCAGGACACCCGGCCCCTTTGGGGGACACGGCTCACCCAGGGCACAAGGACCCCTGGGACACCCGGCTCACCCGGGGCACACGGCCCCTCTGGGGCACTGGGGTTGTGTATTGGAGGGGTTGCGCTAGCTCCTCGCTAGCATGGCGACCAGGCTGGGATAGTTGCAGGCAGGCTGAGATGGCTGTAGGTGGGTAGACCGCCCTCAAAGGTGTCTCGTTTGGTGCGGAAGCAGAGGAGCTGTGGACTCAGAGGCTAAGTTCTGAGGCTGCCCACTCCCTGAGCCCGCAGCATAGTGAGCTCTGTTCTCGGTGGATTTCCTTTATTCGCGGCGGGGGTGGTAGGTGGCGGTGGCCGGTGCGGCAGCGACGGTCGCTCCTGTGGTTCAATTTCCACTGTAGTTTTAAAGTTCACATGGCGGCCGAAACCGGTTTGGCTCAGTGGTAGAGCGTCGGTCTGCGGACTGAAAGGTCCCGGGTTCGATTCCGGTCAAGGGCATGTACCTTGGTTGCGGGCACGTCCCCAGTGGGGGGTGTGCAGGAGGCAGCTGGTTGATGTTTCTCTCTCATCGACGTTTCTGGCTCTCTATCTCTCTCCCTTCCTCTCTGTAAAATATTAATAAAATATATTTTAAAAAATAAATAAATAAAGTTCACATGGCGGCAGTGGTGGGAGCTTTGGCTCGGCCATGCAGAGGCTGAGGGAGGACTTGCCTGGGCCGCTAACAGAAGGTGCTGTGCCGGCTCCTCACCAGCATGGCGGGTGTGCTGGGAAGGTTGTGGGCTGGCTGAGATGCTGCGGGCAGAGAGTCCGTCCTCAATGGTGTCTCCTTTGGTGCGGAAGCCAAGCTGCTGTGGACACAGAGGCTAAGTTCTGCAGCCACACTCTCTCTGAGCCCGGGGTGTAGTGAGCTCTGATTTCGGTGGATTCCCATTCGCGAGGGTGGCGGCTGGTGTGGCAGCAAAGGTAGCTCCTGTGGCTCAATTTCCCCCGTAGTTTAAAAATCCACATGGCGGTAGTGGTGGAAGCTTTGGAGCCGGCTGCTGGCGGCGGCAGAAGAAAGACTCACCGGGGCACAAACGGAAGGCGCCGTGCCATCTCCCCACCAGCACGGTGCTTGGAGGCCAGGCCGAGTCGGCCGCGGGCCGGGAGACACTGCACCATCTCTTTGCCAGCACCGCGCATGGAGACCAGGCCGAGCCGGCTGTGGGCGGCGGTGGGGGCGCAAGGACTCGCCGGGGGTCGCAGATGGAAGGCACAGTGTCAGCCCCCCACCAGTAAGGTGCACGTGGAGCCGCGGGCCGGGAGAATCAGCTCCCTGGTTCCCATGGCGGCCAGCGGGCTGGCCCAGTCCCTGGGCCCCGGGGCAGAGCGAGGTCTGGCTTCCCTCATTCCCAGTGGCAGCGTCTCCAGCAGTCCGGTTTCG
Source organism: Vespertilio murinus (assembly GCA_963924515.1). NCBI lineage: Eukaryota > Metazoa > Chordata > Mammalia > Chiroptera > Vespertilionidae > Vespertilio > Vespertilio murinus. The sequence goes on from OZ004710.1 coordinate 52,075,135, forward strand.
CAGTAGTTTTAAACTCCACATGGCAGCAGCGGCGCCCTGCTTGGTGTCTAGTTGTAGCCTTCCCATTTTGCCAGCTTTCCTGTGGTTCTGGTGCGATCTCTTTCGATTTTAGCTGTTTTTTTTTTTCCAAATTGTTGATGAGGTGGCAGCCTAGGAGTCTGCCTAGGCCGCCATCTTCTTTCAGTCCCTGTTTTGTGTTTTGATCTCCGTGAAAATGGGTCAAGGTTTGTCTGTGTCTCTGTGTTTCCTTCTACAGTGTTTTTTGAAAAATTTCCAGGACTTCAAGAAAAGGGGGGATGAATAGGGCTCTGAAGTTAATGCTTTTGATTTAACCATTCTTTTTCCCAGGTCAATGCCAGTCTGTAAGATAACTTTCCCCTCACAGTTCCTAGAGTATTAACATTGTTTCTTTTGTCCAACGTGAGTTCCATTTCTGTTTTGCTGAAACATTGTAATAGTACTTGTTTATTGAAAGGGTATAGGTATAGATGTTTGTTTGATATTTTGTTTGTGTGCTTGGGTAATTATTTATTTGTTCATGTAAGTGTGGAAATATGTTAAAGAGAGAGAGAGAGAGAAAGAGAGAGAGAGAAACCTTTAATTTCTTTAAAACTGAGTGCTCTGATGGCTAGCAAACCACCCCAAGTGGCCACTGGGATTATTTTTTCCCATGGGGTGCTTGCTTTCTGCCAGAGAGAAAACGGCCCCCCTAACAAAATTTCTATTTATGTTTATTAAGTTGAAGGTATGAAATTGTAACAACTGTGGTCCAAAAAGTTAAAAGCAGAGTCCAAATTCTTAAGTTAACTATTTACAAGAAGGAAGCTTGAGCTGGCAAAGTCACCAAGTCTGCCCAGCAAGCTAAAAAACTAAATGAATCTTATTTCAGACACCTGCCTTCACCCAGTCTTCATCAGTGGCGGAGAAATGGTTTCAGAACTGTCTCAATTGATCATTTAAGTTTGATGTGATTAATGATTACAGTACATTGTAAAATCTTTAGAAGGAAAGGAAAATATTTTGAGGGCAACTTGGTCCGTGTGTGTGTGTGTGTGTGTGTGTGTGTGTGTGTGTGTCAACTCAAGTTATTATTTTAAAATCGATAATATTCATGGAAACACAGTCAAGCAGAGGAACTTTTAAGAATGTTCAGGGAGTCTGATCTCAATGTAGGGGTCACCAGTTCCCCCATGCCACCTTTGTGTGCAGGAGGCAAGCGGTTTTCCCAGAAGACTGCCAGATGCAAACACCACTGTGGGAGCATTTCCTTAGCCACCTGGGACCAGAGCCTAGCCGAGCCACGCTCCCTGCCTCCGCCCACCTGGTGTCTATTCCTTCCAGGGGTTCTTTAGAGTAGCTGGAGGAGGCAGCTGTGGCGAAGAGAGAAATTCCTTTGTGACCCCCTCTGCCCCAATGAGACCCCAGAGCCCCCGGAGACTCCTTGAACACTTTTCACCGTGTTCTGTTAGGGAACTTAAAGGTGCAGTTAAAAATTCTCCCACTCTCCTTTTCAGGCTTATCAGAAACTGAGATCCTTATCTATAGGAAAAAATGTGTCATTTTAAACTTCAAGCAGCTAGAGGCCTGGTACTGGGCTTGCTCCCTCCTCCCTCTGCTTATTTTAAAATAATGGAAGGTTTGAGGCATGGTGATGCATTTTTTGAAGAACATAGAAAGAAGATTTGAAGGCTAATTTGAAATTTTGAAGGTTTTTGTGAAGATTGTGCATGTGATGAGAAGGGGAACAGAGAAAGGGTTGAAAGAAAGAAAAGGCCATCAGCAAATAGAAAGGAATTAGTATGCTTATTGTAAGAAGCAGGGGCACTGAAAGACAGAATGTTCTGGAAGATTAGCTAGAGAGGCAAAAAGGGGAGACTCAGACTCCAAGGGTCTTTAACTTAGAGGAAGAGGACTGGCAGAACCGGGGCTCCTTTCCATTAAGCCCCCAAAAGGGTAACCTTACAAGTGGAGGGCAAATCTGTTAGTTTCCTGGTGGACACTGGGGCAGCCTATTCAGTCTTGACAGAGCCAATGGGACCCATAGCCTCTAAGAAAACATTAGTCCATGGAGCCACCGAACAAACTGCCTGTTTTCCTTGGACATCAAGAAGGACTGTGGGAGGACAGAAAATGGCGGAAGAATAGGTAGGCAAGTTCTGACCTGGGTCCCGAGGAGGAAGGAGAGAGCACCCGAGGGTCGCGCTGGGAGTGCCTGTCAACAAGCCAAGAGAAAGGTAAACACCTGGGGAGACTGGGGGCGCCTGATCAGGGTGCCCCTCACAGTTAAGTACCCATAGCCCGATCCTTTCCTGGAGCGATCTAAGGGTGAAGATGGGGAAATCTCGCCATCTTGACGGGAGGAGATTTGGATTAGAGGACAGAATATCCATGGCTGTAAAGACCACCAAGGAGCTGTTCACCCCTAAACGCTGACCACAATCAGCACAAACGCTTGGATTCAAAGGACTGCTCCACCCCAGGGTGAAAAATCAGATTTTGCGGAGATCGGGTGAGTTCGCACCACAGCGCGCTTCCCCCCCGCGGCGCGCGCATCCCCCGCACAGCAGCTCACACACAGCAGCCCGCACACACCAGGCGCACAGAGGAGTCTGTGTTTATAAGAAACCCAGACCTGGGCTGAAGGCACCCCTGACTGTGGTCAGGGCTCCTAAGTGGGGGGATATCTAAGGAGCAGCACGTCTAGATCTGACTCAGAGAGAGTTACACTCAAGTGTGGTCGGCTCCGCCTGCCCAACCCCCACCCCTCCATAGATCAGGGCCACAGAGAGGGGGAAAAAAGCTAGAAAGGCCTCAGAACCCTGGCTCTCTGCCACCAAGAAACACCACCACCTAGAGGCTACAGTACATATGGACTCTAGAACTCCTTTAAAATAAAGACCTGATTACAACACGGAAGAATCACAGGGAACTGCAATTAATGCCCAGACCAGGAACTGGTGAGCTAAACAGAACAACAGAGGAAGTGAATGACCTTCATTACTGCAAATTTTATTTAATTTTTTTATTTTGATTTTCTAATTGTATAATTTTTTCTGTTTTTGTTTTGTTTTATAAGTTACATTAGTTGCAAAGTTTACTAAAGAAGATTTTTTTCATCTTTCCTCACTTGATTTTACCTTTTTAATTAATTCACTTTTATATGTAACCAATATTATTACTACTACTATTTTGCCTTTTTAATCTTTTTTACCTTATTTTCTTTTGTTTATTTTTATCATTATCTTTTAAGTGCCATATTATATACTTTTTTTTCCTTTTTCTTTTTTTCCTTTTTTTTCTTTTCTCTTATTTCCCCCTTTGGGATTACTATTCAACAGACTATTTATACCTTTCCTTCTCCAACGCTCTATTCTAACTCAACCCTACTTTTATGCCATCACTCTCTTCCTAACCCTTTCCCTTTGGTGTCCTGCTTATCTTAACTCTTTACTGCTCTAGATTTTCCCTATTTTTTTCTAATTACCCCCTCCTAAAATTTCACCCTTCCTGTGTATATCTAACTCCCAACCCCCTACTCCAAGCCCATTCACACATACCTTGTTGTTGTCCTAAAAAAAAAATCCTTCTCTCGACCCCTTTGTAGTTGTATGCTAAATGCTAACTATATCAAAGTTTTATGCTTTTTTGTAAGATTGGTTTGCTTATTCTTTTTATTTGATTGTATGATTTTGTTAGCTGGTTTCTAGTCACCTTTATTGGAGGATATTAATATTGCAAATGCTTTTCTGTTCAGTGCCTTGTGTGTTGTACCTGGTTGTGTTGTATTTTGTACCTTTAAATCTAAGCAGGAGAGAGAGAACTACATAAACAGCATCCTAAAATAGAAAGATCATGGGGAGGCTAAGAAACACCCCACCTATGAAAGAAAATCAGCCATCACCAGAAAAGGAAGTAAACAATTTAGAGGCAAGCAACCTACAAGAGCAAGAATTCAGAGTAATGATCATGAGATGGCTAAAAAGAATGGAAGACAAATTTGACAATATGAGTAAGACCCAAGAGGAAATGAAGAAGAACCAAGAGGATCTGAAGAAGAACCAAGAGGAAATGAAGGTGACCCAAGAAGAAATGAAAAATGACATTGCTTCTATGAATAACTCAATAGAAAGCATCAAGAGTAGACTAGAAGAAGCAGAGGACCGCATCAGTGAGCTAGAAGACAAGATGGAAAAAAATACGCAATTAGAGCAGCTGCTAGAAAAAAAAAAATCAAAAAACAGGAGGAGAGCCTACGGGAGCTTTGGGACAATACAAAACAAAACAATATTAGAATAATAGGGGTCCAAGACGGAAAGGAAACTGAGCAAGATATGGAAAAAGTATTTCAAGAAATAATGACAGAAAACTTTCCTGAGATAGAGAAGAAAAAACCGGCACAAATCCAAGAGGCTCGAAGAGTCCCCAACAAAATGAACCCCGAAAGATCAACACCGAGACACATTGTAATCAAACTGGCAAAAAACATTGACAAAACCAGAATCTTAAAAGCAGCCAGAGAGAGACAGAAAGTTACATATAAAGGAACCCCCATCAGACTAGCAACTGATTTCTTAACAGAAACTCATCAGGCCAGAAGGGAATGGGATGACATATACAAAGTCATGCAAAGGAAGGGTCTGGACCCAAGGATACTGTACCCTGCAAGGCTGTCAATAAAAATTAAAGGTGTAATCAGGAGCTTCACTGACAAAAACAGACTAAAGGAATTTATCTCCAGCAAACCAGCAATGCAAGAAATGCTAAAGGGTCTACTGTAAAAATAAAGAAATAGGAAGTGAAGAAGGAACACAGGGGGATAGAATAAAAATGGCATCAAATACCTACCTATCAATAATTACTTTAAATGTAAATGGTTTAAATGCTCCAATCAAAAGACATAGGGTAACAGATTGGATAAGAAAGCAAAACCCATACATCTGCTGTCTACAAGAAACCCAACTCAGAAAAAAAGATGCCCACAGACTGAAGGTAAAAGGATGGAAAAAGGTTTTCCAGGCAAACGGAAATGAAAAAAAAGCTGGGGTAGCAATACTTATATCTGACAAATTATATCTCAAAGTGAAGGACATAACAAGAGACAATGAAAGCCACTTCATTATACTACAAGGAGCAATCCAACAAGAAGAAATAACCCTGGTAAACATGTATGCACCCAATACAGGAGCACCCAAATACATTAAAAAAAACTGCTGGAAGACATTAAGGGAGAGATTAATAGCAATACAATCATAGTAGGAGATTTTAATACCCCACTGTCACCTTTGGACAAATCATCTAAACAAAAAATCAGAAAAGAAACATCAATGCTAAATGACACACTAGACCAGATGGAATTATTGACATCTTCAGAACATTGCACCCCAAAGCCACAGAATACACATTCTTCTCAAGTGCACATGGGTCATTTTCAAAGATAGACCACATGTTGGGACATAGGCAAAGTCTCTTCAAATTCAAGAAGATAGAAATCATATCAAGCATCTTCTCAGATCATAGTGGCATAAAATTGGAAATCAACTACAATAAAAATAATCCAAGGAAATCAAACACATGGAAACTGAATAGCATGCTATTGAACAAGGACTGGGTTACCAGGGAAATCAAGGAAGAAATTAAAAACATCATGGCAACAAATGACAACAAAAACACAAAAATCCAAAATCTATGGGACACAGCAAAAGCAATCTTGAGAGGGAAGTTCATATCTCTGCAAGCCTATTGTAAAAGACTAGAAAAAATGGTAACAAATTATCTAACTCTACAACTCAAACAGTTAGAAAAAGAGCAACAAGAAAATCCCAGTGTAAGCAGAAGGAAGGAATTAACAAAAATCATAGCAGAGATAAATGACATAGAGACCAAAGAAACAATACATAAAAACAACAAAATCAAGAGCTGGTTCTTTGAAAGAATAAACAAGATTGATGAACCTCTAGCCAGGCTAACCAAGAAACAAAGAGAGAGGACCCAAATAAACAAAATCAGAAATGAAAGAGGTGAAATAACAACAGACCCTACTGAAATACAAAGGATTGTTACAAAATACTACGAACAACTCTATTCCAACAAACTGGACAACCTAGAGGAAATGGACATATTCCTAGAAAAATATAACCTGCCAAAACTCAATCAGGAAGAATCTAAAAATCTCAATGGACCAGTTACTTGGGAAGAAATTGAAACAGTCATCAAAAAGCTTCCAGCAAACAAAAGCCCAGGGCCAGATGGCTTTACAGGAGAATTTTACCAAACATTCAAGGAAGAACTAAAACTCCTCAGACAATTCCAAAAAATTCAAGACAGAGGAACACTTCCAAACTCCTTCTATGAAGCCAGCATCACCCTCATACCAAAACCAGATAAAGATAACACAATGAAAGAGAATTACAGGCCAATATCCCTCATGAACATAGATGCCAAAATCCTCAACAAAATTCTAGCAAATCGGCTCCAACACAACATCAGAAAGATCATACACCATGACCAAGTAGGATTTATTCCCATAATGCAAGGGTGGTACAATATCCACAAATCAATAAACGTGATGCATCACATAAACAAACTGAAAGTTAAAAATCATATAGTCATATCAATTGATGCAGAAAAAGCATTTGACAAAATCCAACATCCTTTCCTGATAAAAACTCTCAACAAGATGGGAGTACAAGGATCAAACCTCAACATAATAAAAGCTATATATGATAAACCCACAGCAAACATCATACTCAATGGGCAAAAACTAAAACCATTCCCCCTAAGAACAGGAACAGACAGGGATGCCCACTCTCACTACCTCTGTTTGACATAGTACTGGAAGTACTAGCCATTGCAATTAGAGAAGAAGAGGAAATAAAAGGCATCCAAATTAGGAAAGAAGTAAAGTTGTCCCTATTTGCAGATGACATGATATTGTACATAAAAAATCCAAAAGACTCCATCAAAAAACGAATTTGGCAATGTAGCAGGATACAAAATCAACTCCAAGAAATCTATGGCATTTCTATACACCAATAGTGAACTCATAGAAACGGAGACTAAAAAAGCAATACCATTTACCATTGCACCAAAAAAAATTGAGATACCTAGGAATAAACTTAACTAAGGAGGTAAAAGACCTATATGCTGAAAACTACACGACACTGAAAAAAGAGATAGAGGAAGATGTAAAAAGATGGAAGAACATACCATGTTCATGGATTGGTAGAATCAACATAATCAAAATGTCCATACTTCCCAAAGCAATTTATAAGTTCAACGCACTCCCTATTAAAATACCAACAACATACTTCACAGACCTAGAAAGGACTCTCCAAAAGTTCATTTGGAACAATAAAAGACCCCGAATAGCCTCAGCAATCTTGAGAAAGAAGAGTCAAGTAGGAGGGATCTCAATACCAGATTTCAAGCTGTATTACAAAGCCACTGTTCTCAAAACAGCCTGGTACTGGCACAAGAACAGACATATAGATCAATGGAATAGATTAGAGAATCCAGATATCAGTCCAAATCAATATGCTCAATTAATATTTGACAAAGGAGGCACGAGCATACAATGGAGTCAAGACAGTCTCTTCAGTAAATGGTGTTGGAAAAATTGGACAGATACATGCAAAAGAATGAAACTAGATCACCAACTTACACCATACACAAAAATAAACTCAAAATGGATACAGGACTTAAACATAAGACGGGAAACCATAAAAATACTAGAGACATCCACAGGCAACAAAATCTCAGACATGCCTAAAGAACTTCTTCACTGATACTGCCCCTAGGTCAATGGAAGCTAAAGAGAGAATGAACAAATGGGACTACATCAAAATAAAAAGCTTTATTACAGCAAATGAAACCATCAACAAAACAACAAGAAGTCCCACGGTATGGGAGAACATATTTGCAACTGATATCACTGATAAAGTTTTAATCTCCAACATCTACAGACAGCTTATACAACTCAATAAAAGGAAAATAAATGATCCAATTAAAAAATGGGAAACGGAGGAGCAACAAGATGGCGGCAGAGGTAACCACCTAACTGCAGCAGCACTCAGCAATTTCAAAAAAATACAACTAAAATATAAAGTGGACACTATCCAGAACTACAAGAAAGTTGACTGAATAGAAATTCTACAACTAGAAGGAAAGAGAAAACCAGAAGGAAACATAGAGGAGCTGTAAAAGCCTAAGGTACGGAGGCATGGTGCGCGTGGGGAGAGGACAGAGCCGGAGAGGAGGGGCGGCTGAGTGCCTGGCTGGCGTTCCCTAGCGGGAAGGAGATAAAAGCTCCGGACTGTGCTGAACCCCAACTCTGACTGCACTGAACCCCAGTTCTGGGCGAGACCCTGGGGTCCAGGCTCATACAGAGGGAATCTGGGCTGTAAGGCGGAAGCTCAGTGGAGGGGCGAAAAGCAGAGCCCCGGAGTCGCGACATTGCGCGCAGAGGAGGGAATGTTCGCTGAGCTGCTGAATTGTCCCAGCAAGAAGGACTCAAAAGCTCAGGAACGTGCTGAGCCCGTTCTGACTGCACTGAACCCCAGTCCTGGGCAAGACCCTCGGGCTCCAGCCTCATACAGAGGGAATCTGGGCTGTAATACAGAAGCTCGGGAGCAAAGAAAAGCAGAGCCCCTGAGTCGCTCACATTGCACGCACAGAGGACAAACTGTTGATTGGGCCTCGAGATTGCCCTAGCAGGAAGGAGACATAAGCCCCGGATGGTTCTTAACCCCACATCCAACTGCTCTGAACCCCAGTTGTGGGCTTGTTAGGGGAAAGACTAGACTGTCTGGTAGCGGGCGAAGTTCTAGAGTGCCTTCTTCTCAGAGGTGCTTGCAGTGAGTACCAAAGGACACTGAGGTACACTGAGACTCGGGAACCTCAGAGGGCGGGGCTAACGGGAGCCAAGGCTATAGGCTCCACCGTGAAACTCTGCCCCTTCCAAGCTGAACTCAGAGAGGCTTTTGCAGGTTTCCAAGTCTAGTGGAATAAGGTTGTCTCCTGGCATAGACACAGCTGATCCTCCCAACCTACCAACTCAGGGAAGCAGCAAAAATGCCGAAACGAGGAAACAGATCACAAACGAAAGAAATGGAGGACAAAAAAGCGACTGGATATAGAGTTCAAAGCCACGCTTATAAGGTTGTTCAACAATCTCTTAGAAAAGGCCGATAAAATAAATGAGACCTATGAGGATATGATAAGGGATCAACAAGAAATAATAAAGGGTCAACTAGAAATAAAGAATACATTCTCTGAAATAAATAATATTATACAGAGTCCTAAAAATAGAATGGAAGATTGCAAGAATCAAGTCCAAGATTTGGAGCACAAAGAGCCAGAAGACACTCCTCCACAGAAGCAAGAAGAGAATCCAGAAAGTTGAAGATGGTGTAAGAAACCTCTGGGACAACTTCAAGCGAACCAACAACAGAATTATGGGCATCCCAGAAGATGACAGAGAGCAAGACACCGAAAATATATTGAAAGAAATAGTGACAGAAAACTTCCCCCACCTGGTGAAAGAAATAGACTTACATGTACAGGAAGCACACAGAACCCCAAACAAAAGGAATCCAAAGAGGACCACTCCAAGACACATCATAATTAAAATTCCAAGAGCTAAAGACAAAGAGAGAATATTAAAAGCAGCAAGAAAAAAGCAGGTAGTTACCTATAAAGGGGCACCCATACGACTGTCAGCTGATTTCTCAACAGAAACCATGCAGGCCAGACGGGAATGGCAAGAAATATTCAAGGTGATGAATCACAAGAACCTACAGCCAAAAATACTCTACCCAGCAAAGCTATCACTCAGAATCGAAGGCCAGATAAAGAGCTTCACAAATAAATTTAAGCTAAAGGAGTTCATCACTGCCAAGCCAGAATTATATGAATTGCTAAAGGGGGTTCTTTAGGAAGAGGAAGAAAATAAAGATACAAATTATGAACAAACACGTAACTATCAACAAGTGAGTCTAAAACCAAGGGAAGTAAAAATCATGATGAACAATATTAACTAGTGAATATAATAGTATCAGAGGTGGGGAAATGGGGAGTGGGGTAGGGTGGGAAGAGACTGAACATAAACTGCACCTATGGATGAGGACAATGCGGGATGGGGAAAGGGCAGAGAATTGAATGGAAACTTGGTGTAGGGGAGCAATGGGGGGGGAATGAGGAACATTTGTAATAATATGAACAATAAAGATTTATTTTTAAAAATATATTTAGACGGGTGAGGGAGCAACGGGGGTATAAGGAAACATATGAAATACCTTAATAAAGAAATTTTTTTTAATGAAAAAAAAAATGGGAAACGGACCTGAATAGAATCCTCTCAAAAGACGACAGAAGGAAGGCCAAGAGGCACATGAAAACATGCTCAAAGTCACTAATCATCTGAGAGATGCAAATCAAAACAACAATGCGGTACCATCTCACACCTGTCAGAATGGCCAACATCAACAAAACAACAAACGACAAATGTTGGCGAGGTTGCGGAGAAAAAGGAACCCTCGTGCACTGCTGGTGGGATTGCAGGTTGGTGCAACCACTGTGGAGATCAGTATGGAGCTTCCTCAAAAAACTGAAAATGGAACTCCCATTTGACCCAGTAATCCCACTACTAGGAATATACCCCGAGAAACCAGAAACACCAATCAGAAAGGATATATGCACCCCTATGTTAATAGCAGCACAATTTACAATAGCTAGGATTTGGAAACAGCCTAGGTGCCCGTCAGCAGATGAATGGATCAGAAAACTATGGTACATCTACACCATGGAATACTATGCTGCCATAAAAAGGAAGGAATTCTCATCATTTGCAGTAACCTGGATGGAATTGGAGAGCATCATGCTGAGTGAAATAAGCCAGTCAATGAAAGAGAAACACCACATGACTTCACTCATTTATGGATATTAAAGAACATTTAAACTAATGAATAGAAAGGTAGATATAGAGACAGTAAAACAACAAGCAGACTGTCAATTGACAGCAGGGTAGGGGGGTAGGGAGATCTGGGGGAGATAAGAGATCAACGAAGGACTGGTATGCATGCATATAAGTACAACCAATGGACACCAAACTCTGGGGAGGGAGGGCATTATGAGAGGGGGGGGGCAATGGTAAGCTATGTACACATATAATACCTTAATAAATTAAAAAAAAATTTTTTTAACCACACACACACACACACACACACACACACACACACACAAAAAAAAAAAAAAAAAAAAAAAGGACTGTGGACTTTGGAAGGAACATGTACTGGAGAGACACGCTGCTGAACTGGACCAGAGTGAAACAACGGGTCTTTGAGGAGCTAAAGAAGGCTCTCATCTCAGCACCTGCCCTGGCCTTGCATGAAGCCCTTCCATCTTTATGTGAGTGAGGTAAGTAAGGGGCATTGCCAAAGGGATTCTCACTCAGACTCTAAGTCCCTGGAAAAGACCTGTTGCCTATCTGTCTAAGAGGCTACCTAGACCTTGTGGCAGCAGGGTGGCCAGCATGCCTCCGGGCAGTGGCCATCGCAGCATTGCTGGCGAAGGAGGCAGATAAGCAGACTCTGGGCCAGGAGCTAGCCCTGACAACACCCCATGCCTTTGAAGCCCTCCTTTGAGGTGCTCCAGAGAGATGGATGTCAAACACCAGAATCACCCAGTGCCAAGCTCTTCTCCTGGACCAGCCCTGCGTCCGGTTCCATAAGACACTGGCCATCAACCCTGCCAGCCTGCTTCCAGATGATGATCCAGAGGAACCCATTCATGACTGCATAGAGATAACAGACACAGTACCAACATCTCACACAGACCTGACAGATGTCCCGCCATCATCACCAGACAAGGTACTATTCACGGATGGGAGCAGTTACGTTCAGGATGGGATCTGATATACAGGGGCAGCAGAAGTCATCCTGGACCACACCATTTGGGCACAGTTACTAAACTTTTGGCCTTAGTCCAGGCCCTTTGATGGGGACACAGTGTCATCCACTGGGAAAGAGGGTTACCAACCGCAGCCAGAAAGGAGAGGCCATCTGGCTCCCAAAGGCAGGTACAATAGTGCACTGCAAAGGACATCAGAAAGGGGAAACAATTGAAGCCAGAGGAAATAGAGCCACAGACCAAACTGCTAAGGAAGTTGCCCAAAAACTAATGGGGCCATTACAATTCTTAGTAACCCTGATGAACACCGACCTATACCAAATAAAAGGAGGAATTGGCTGAACAGAAGCAAGCCATCAAAGGACCAGATCGTTGGTGGACCCTACCAGATGACAGACTGTTGGTCCCAGAGGCTCTAGGTCAGATGTTAGTTCCCCAGTTATATACCAGGTTACCCACTTAGGCATCACCAAGACTTCTGAATTTCTGTGAGACAGATACTACCAAGCTTAGGTAAGGTAAAAGCATAGTCACTAGAAGTACTGTCTGTGCACAGGTAAATGCTAAGCAAGGTAAAGAGGGTCCCCCTGGGAATTCGGGCCCCAGGGAAATTCCCTAGGAGAGCATTGGGAGGTGGGTTTCACAGAGTAAGCCACCAGCTTTGAGGTACAAGTACATGCTAGTTTTTATAGACACCTTCTCAGGTTAGGTTGAAGCATACCCTACTAGAACAGAAACTGCCTCTATAGTTGTCAAGAAATTATTCTAGGAGATTATACCTAGATTTGGGCTACCAGTAGTCATAGGATCATATAACAGCCCCACCTTTGTAGCCAAGGTATCTCAAAGTATAGCTCAAGCCTTAGGACAGGCATGAGCAGGACTCTAAAAAATTTCATTAAATTTGTCCTAAAAACCAGTGAAAATTGGACCAACCTCCTGGCCTTCACCCTCTGTACTCCCTACTGGGATGGGTTCCCCCCTTTTTGAGGTCATGTATGGTAAAACTCCCCCCATCCTTCCCAGGGTCCAATAGAAACTGAAAGCTGGAATTCATAACCATTCCCTTGCTCAAGTCCTTACAGCCTCTGCAGCATACCCAGAAAGCCACACATAAGCTTGTTCCAGATGCACTGCCAGTACCCACCGTGCACCCTGTACACCCCTTCCAGCCCAGAGACTCTGTGTGGGTAAAGAAGTTCACTGCCCAAGGACTCACTCCAACCTGAAAGGGACACTACACTGTTACCCTGAGCACACCCACGGCTGTTGAAGTAGACGGCACCCAGACCTGGTTACACCACTCCCAGCTCCTGCACAGAAAACGGCCTGTATCCTGGCAACCAGCAGCCTTACCCATGAGATCTCTAGTCTGGGCTCCATGCAGGCCAGGAGGAGACTTGATGTCTGCAGGAGGGGAACTGGACTTCAGTGAAGACAGTACTGATGGAACTGTAGTACTAGGGGTCTTGGTAACTGGAAGAACATTTTTGCTAACCAGTGAGAAAGTCCAGGGCTAAATAAGGCTACATGTGCTAGAGGTCTGGAAAGCAAGAACCAAACAGAGAATGCCCTTAAAGAACGTAGGATGAGTCAATGATTCGACTCATGCACATAAAACCAGTGGGGAATGAAATATAGTAGCAATCATATTTGAGTAAAAACTGCTGTTTGAATTTTAACCTTACTATTCGACTTCGACTTTTGCTTACTTGCTTAAACATTAGGGTAGTTACAGGAGATTGATTCCCACTGACTCAGTAGCTTTAGGGGTAGAAACTGTAGATAACCTTTAGAGATAACCTTTAGAGATTAACCTCTGAGTTTTGCTTCTGTATTATCTGCAAGATAGGGCCACATCCCAATGTTCCCAGTCTTTAGAATTTAGAACAAAGGAAAATTCCTGTGGTTTGAACCTTTAAAAAGACTTGTCTACACCAGGAACAGTGCAGTCGTATAGAGTCCACCTGCGTGTGGTGCTCTTGCAGCTGTCTTGGCCAGTAATTTCAATAAATCTTTGCCTACTTTTTAAAATTAATCATCACATCCGGTAGTCTTATTTTGAACCCGCAAAAGGGCTTAGTAAAGAAAATCTAAGTTTATCTTTGTCAGGTGAAATATCAGCCTAGGGCATGACTACCCACTAAACCTGTTTGTAGTTAAATATTTAATTTTCAAACCATCTTTTGTGGTTATTGTAGGTCTCTAAGTTTGCAAGACTGCCACGCAGGCCTCCTCTGAGCTTGTCAGTTTAGCATGTGGATCTTTTCATTCACACATTCCCCCTTTTGGTTGGATAATGGAATCCCACGGTGCTAGGAAGGCTCATTCCTAGGATGTCTGTGTCAGCATGTCTTGCTGAACTGGTGGACCACTGGGGATGGAGGTAAGACAATAAACTTAGATGGCATTTTACAATCGAATTATATATTTTTTATATAATTATATTAAAATTTATATAGTTATATATTAAATTATATATTAAAAAAGGCAGGTAAATGGGAGACAGTCAAATCCTAAATGTCCGTGTTAAAAAGTATTCTGTATCATTTCTAATTTTTGAGCCACCATGATCCGGGTCTTTTTGCTGTTTGTATTATGTTTTGCTTTTCTGCATCTAATATAACATTTACATATCATGGACAAAAGTAACAATAGTAAACCAATAATAGTGATTAGGAACAGAAAATGTCTAATACTGGACAAGGAAAAGTCTAAGGGGAACAAGCATCCCAGCCAACCGAAAAACCCTTTACATGTATTATCATAATTTTTTATTAAGCTAATTATATGTTTTCCTCCTTCATCCACTATCATTTGTACTTTATGATATGTTTGGCCAGATGAATTGAGACTCTCTAATATTTCATTATCTAGAAGTTCTAATTTTTCTTTTGGCCAATTAGTTTCCATAGAAATGACTTAATGGGGAGGATTAAGTTAAATTTCCCAATACAGTGGTTTTTCAGTATCAATATTATCATAGGTTTTATGAACCTCAGGCAAAGTTATTTTGCCTATAATTTCAGTATTACACCATATTCTAGTATTATTTAAAGTAAACTTAGTGTTATTACAGTAAAAATCGCTTACTATAATAGAAGAATATTTTTAACCTTTCCCAGCAAAAACATCCCTTTCCCATATACCATTTGTTGTTATTCATGGGGGTAGATACAATAGGCTAGGACTGGGTGAATTCAGTATTCCATATGGATTGGGGGCATAACCATTCACCTTTCCAACTTTCACAATCAGACAGTGAGATGGGTTCCCATTGTTTATTATTTTTAAATATGGCCTATCTACTTCCCATTGGAAGTATTCTAGTACCCTGTTTCCACGAAAATAAAGCATCCTCCGAAAATAAGTTCTACTTATAGGTTTCCTTCTGAGTGAAATATAAGGCATTCCCCCGAAAATAAGGCCCCCAGGCTCTGTCTCAGAATGAAAATTAATTTACCATAAACTGGTCGCTAGAGCTGCCCGGACTGGCGTCTAGCAACCAATGACTTTACGCGGAGTCCTGAGGTCACTGCAGTGTGGAGGCGGAGTGGAGGTCAGAATGAGCAGTGAGCTCAGGGCGACGGGAGAGAGGAGGAGACTCTCACAGATGCGTGTAGAACAGGATTAGAGCAGACGGGACACCGCGAAGGTGGTGAGTGCTGGTCTGTCTCTGGTGACACTACTTGATGCTCATGGCCGCCTTCATGATGACTGAAGGTTCTCAGTCAGTGGCAGACCCTGCTCAGCCCTGATCCAGGCCCCAGCAAGCCCAGTGACAGTCCCCAGGCAGGCCCCAGGGAGTAAATGTCTGATAAAGGGGTAGGGGGGATGTCTGGTGAAGGTGTTCAGTGGCACGGGGGTGGGGGGAGGGGGATCACTTAAAACAACACAAGAGGCCAAAACCCGTTTGGCTCAGTGGTAGAGCATCGGTCTGTGGACTGAAAGGTCCCAGGTTCGATTCCGGTCAAGGGCATGTACATTGGTTGCAGGCACATCCCCAGTGGGGGGTGTGCAGGAGGCAGCTGGTCGATGTTTCTCTCTCATTGATGTTTCTGGCTCTCTGTCTCTCTCCCTTCCTCTCTGTAAGATATCAATAAAATATATATTTTTTAAAAATAAAATAAAACAACACAGGAGGATCAGAGGGGGGCAATCAAAATGACACAGGAGGATCAAAAGGGGTTACTAAAATGGTAATCCCCCCTCTGATTCTCCTGTGCCATTTTGATTCCCCCCTTTGATCCCCTCTGTGTCATTGTAAGTGATCCCCCTCCCCCCACCTTGATACCCCAATTTCTTTTTTTACCGCTAGAAAGGAGCACAAAAAGAAAAAGCTACTCCTTGGAGTACAAGAAAGGAATTGTGGAAGACTCTTGGGGCCAAAATCTTACTGCTTTCTGCAAAGAGAAGATGTTGAGATTCCAATTGGTCCGAAAATGGCGAGCAGAGTATGGTAACCTCATTGAACAAGTGGACAAGGGAAATGCTAAAAAGCACAAGTGTGGATCAGGTCGGCAACCATTATTTTCCGAGCTGGAAGGCCTGATCTTTGAATGGGTTGTTGACAGGAGAGCAAAGGCTTTGGTTGTGAATAGGGCTCAGATTCAAGAATTTGCCCTTGCAATGGCACCACAGTTTGACATAGCCCCTGAAGACTTCAAAGCATCACAACACTGGCTGGATAATTTCCTTCAGTGAAGTGAACTGTCTTTAAGAAGATCTACAACATTGTTTAGGTTGGAAGATACTCAAGTTATTAAGGGAGCACTTGCATTCAAGTCCTTTATTGATGATGCCGACTTCTCTAAATACAATCTTTCCAACATGATTGCTATGGATGAAACTGCAGTGTTTATGGGCCAATCATCTCAAACAACAATTGAACAGTGGGGTGCCTTCCACTGCTTATGAAAGTGCACGTGTTTCCTGTATTTTGGAAATTTGTCTGGATGGCACTAAAATGCCACCTTTAATCATTTCAAAGGGCAGGAAGGAAAAGATTGAATGTGTTTTGGGCGTTTTTATTCTTGAAACTGAAAAAGCCTGGGCCACACAAGCAGTTATAAGGAAGTGGGTTAATTTGATGCTGCTGCTTGTTATGCGAGGGAGCCAAAGAGGTCTGCTAGTCCGGGATGCAGCCAGAACTCACCACACTAAAGACATGAAGACATTTCTTCAAGAAAGAAAGATAGATCAGATAATGATTCCCGCAGGAATGACGGCCTATTTCCAGACTCTTGATATTGCAATGAACAAGCCATTCAAAGACAATCTGTGCATGGAAATTAATGACTACATTAAAAATAGAATGGAGAGAAATCAGCGTGGAAACTTTGTGAAACCTAAACTGCAAGAAGTTGTGACTTGGGTGAAAAATTCATGGGAGAAAATCACTGACAGTTGCATTGCAAATGCACTACAAGCAGGCTACCTTGACAAGAAGTACTCATTTAAAGACAGTGTTATTGCTAAACATGAGAGATTTGGTCCACTGATTCTGAAAGAAATGGGGTCACAAGAAATTCACCAGGAAATTCAGGAATTGGATTGTTATGATGATGTTCCAGAAGATGATGACATGATTGTCATAGAATAAATGAGTAAATTCTTGATACTGTAGGATTCAGTTTGTCTGGTTTGTGTTGACAACTACCATACTACCGTACCATATACAGGTAATAAATTTCCTTTATTTTCATTTAATAATAAATGTGTACCGTATTCTTCTTCATGGAAAAATAAGACATCCCCTGAAAATAAGACCTAGTGTATATTTGGGAGCAAAAATTAATGTAAGACACGGTCTTATTTTCAGGGAAACAGGGTATTATTGAGGATGGTTCCTAGGCCAGCCAGTTGAACTACTGGGAATTTAAGCCTAGGATCTAAAAGTACCTGGGCTTTTAAGACACAATGTTGTAGATCACATTTCCCATCCAAAATTTTCCAAATTCCTGGGGAACCATATGTGTCCCATAAGTGTCTGGCCTGGGCTTCTGCAGCCATTATAGTTGGCCATTGTTTCATAGCCACTTCAGATTCCATTTGCATTAGCATAGACAATAGACCTTGTTGAGTTAGAGCATAGGCATGTTCCCATTGTTGGGTTTGTGCATGAGTTTTTATAGGCTGTCGAGTCTGTTCTATCCATGAAACTAAGGCTTTATTGTCTTTCCATGCTGCTTCCCACTCTTTTCCTTCTTCCTGAAACAGCATTTCCTCTATATGACCTATTTGAAATAAAGATTCTTTTTCTAATGAATGTCGTTCTTTATTAGCTGCAAGTTCAGCTTGTCCCAGAATACCAAGGCCAGCCCCTACTCCTCCAAGTATTCCCCTTTTTCTTCTTTTAGGGAGACTAATGTTGTTGGATCACCAGGAATGTTGCTGCCATTGGGTAGCTATGGCTTGGGAGCAGTTAAGGTATACTGAGTGGACCCAAAAATGTTGAGTTTCCCATGCCATAGTTAAATGGGTGGAGGTGACCCCCAAATGAGCTAGAGTTTGAGTATTCCATAGGGCTTCCCACAAGAGTCCAGGGCGCAAGGATGGTGGGGTAGTTATAGACATCTCTACCCACCAAGTAATGCCAATAATTTCTGAAATGGGGACCCATTGATTTCTTTCTTGATTCACAGACATCCAGCCACAAGAACATGCTGGTGAGTCCAAGGACAAAATATTCTAAGACAGATAGGAGAGGCTGCTGCAAGCCTTTTGCCATCGTATCCAGGTGTTTTTCTTAGCTTTTCATCGTCCATCTCTATAGCTATACAATATTCATCCAGGTTAGATCCATATATAATTCTACCAGTGGAATTATCAAGGAGGTATTCTTGGAGGTATTTGCTTAAGGTGGGTCCTTTATAGTATATATATATAGCCAGAAAAAATGTACTAAAACATATTGATAGTAGGAGAAGACCAAAGTGTGGCCAATAAAGCATTAATTTCATGATTATACCTGATAATCAGAACATCATTGTATACTAGGTGGGAAATATTAGCAGGTATCCAAGTTAAATTTTTCATATCTAATAAGGGGAGGCAGATATTGTTTCCACTAGGGAACTATAAGGATAATAATAATAATATGAAAATCATGTTCTATACATTCAATCAATAACAATCAGATGATATAAAAACAAGGTTCAAGCAGTATCAATTTGTGAGCATACAGGCCTTGTTGACGTCATCTTGGGATAGCTGTCTGCCTCTGTGGTCGGGGACTTCTTGTCCTCAATAGTTCTCAGCTGTTTCTTGTTCTTAAAAAGTCTTTGATCTTCACTGCAGACGGAGATGGGTGTCAGAGATGGGAGTAGACGTCCATTTACAGACAGGTGCCTTTTTTATTTTATTTATTTATTTATTTGTTTGTTTATTTATTTATTTAAAATATATTTTTATTGATTTTTTTAAAGAGAGGAAGAGAGAGTTAGAAACATTGTTGAGAGAGAATCATCGATCAGCTGCCTCTTGCACACCCCCTACTAGGGATGTGCCCGCAACCAAGGTACATGCCCTTGACCGGAATCGAACCTGGGACCTTTCAGTCCGCAGGCCGACGCTCTATCCACTGAGCCAAACCGGTTTCGGCGACAGGTGCCTTTTTAAAATGAGAAATGTGAATCCATGAGCCAACTCTAAGCTTAGCTGCACATGGGTTAGTTAGTAATAGCTGGTAAGGTCCCTTCCAACGAGGTTGGAGAGAATCTTTTATTTGGTGTCTTTTCCAACACACCAAATCTCCTGGTTGTTAGCCGTGATCTTTGAAATCTTCGTCTCCCGGGAGCGCACTGTGAAATGAATCTGTTACCAATTTATCAATTTCTTTAAGTTGGTTAATAAGCCCTTGACAATAATGTAAAATGTCTCCTTTTAGTAAAGTTGGTTGCATAGGGCAATCAGTGACTATTTCATAAGGAGAAAGCTTATGTTTACCAAAAGGAGTAGATCTCAGGTTGAGGAGTACTATAGGGAGAGCTTTTGTCCAGGGGAGATTAAAGGCTTCTGAAATTTTGGCTATTTGAGTTTTGATTATACCGTTGGTATATTCTACCAGTCCAGAAGACTGGAAGTGATAGGCACAATAGAAATGCTGTAGTATAGGCCAAATATTACAGATGGATTTTATTATTTGCCCAGTGAAATGAGTCCCTCGGTCACCATGCAACTCAGAGGGAATTCTCCAATTAGGAATTATGTTTTTTCTAGTAACAATTTACCAACTGTTAAGGCTGTTGCTCTCCTGCAAGGGAATGCCTCAACCCAGTGAGAAAACATACAAATATTACCAATATATATTTGTAACCTTGAAATGATGGCATTTGGATAAAATCCAATTTCCATATTTCAAATGGGCCCAAAGGAAGTGGGAAGTGTCCTTGGGATCCATGGAGTGGTTTTCCTGGGTTATATTTTAGACAGATAGAGCATTTGCTGTACACTTTATAAGCTACTGTAGGAAAAGGTTTCCAGTAATATTGTTTACTCCATGAAATCCTCTTTTCAGGACCCCAAGTTAGCTCATGTACATGCTGAAGTACAAGTAGTTGGGCCCCTACAGGTAAGATACGTTTCTGATTGGGTCCAAGCCATATCTGTCTGTCTAGGTCAAAAGTTCCCCATATTCTCTTTTTGTCTTCTGTGGCTGTGTGTTGAAACTGAAAGATAATCTTTTATTGATTTAATAGGAAGAAAAGAACATTCTTGAGTCTGGATAACTTGACTGTTCAATGTTGCCTGCTTAGCTAGCTGCAGCATCAGCAAAATGATTTCCCTTTGCTTCCATGGTGGTGCTTTAGAATGCCCTGAGATTTTTATAATTGCCAATTGTTTTTGGTTGCTGTATGGCATCTAAAAGTTCTGCAACCAGTTTTCAATTTTTTATGGGCTGCCCAGAGGAAATAAAGAAACCTCGCTGCTCTCCATAACATTCCAAAGTCATGAGCTACTAATGCTTAACAAATGTATAGCGACTATCAGCGTAGAGATTGGCTACCTGACCTTTGGCCAATTGACAAGCCCGAGTCAAAGCAATGAGTTCAGCTTGCTGGGCAGATCTGATTCCAGGCACATAAGAACTTTCAATTATATCCACCATGGAAGTTATGGCATACCCAGCTCGGAAATGTCCTTTTCATCCTTTAGATAGGATCCATCTGTGAACCAAATTAAGTCAGCATTATCAATAGGAGTTTCCTGTAAATTGTTCATAGGAGTAAGAAGGTGGCCAGTAAGTAAAACATAATTGGTGTCTCCATCCTGTAAAGAGGGTAACAACATGGCAAGGTTAAGGCGATTACACCGAGTTAAAATAATATTAGGTGCAGAGAGCAGGAGTACTTCATAAGAAGCCAGTCGACTGACAGAAGTGTTGAGTGTGATGAGAGTTCAGCAAGGATTCAACAGAATGAGGAACATATATAGTTAAAGGGGAGCCCGCAGCTATCTCTTCTGTCTGTTTATATAACAATGCTGTAGCTGAGATGGCCCTCATGCAAGGAGGGAGCCCTTTTGCCACTGAATCTAGTTGCTGAATATAGTGCTCTATAGGTCTATGGTGGTCTCCATGTTTCTGAGTTATAACTCCTAAAGCATTGCCTTTACTTTCATATGTGAAAAGGAAAAGGGGAAGTTTATAGTTTGGATGCCCCAGAGCAGGAGCTTTAGACAGTACTTCTTTTAGAGTCTCAACAACTTGTTTCCCTTCAGGGTTCCACTGAATTGGATCAGGTGTATCTAACTTTAACAGAGCATAGAGAAGCTGGGCTACAAATGAAAAGCTTGGAACCACTGAAGCCGGTTTGGCTCAGTGGATGGACTGAAAGGTCCCAGGTTCGATTCCGGTCAAGGGCATGTACATTGGCTGCAGGCACATCCCCAGTGGGGGGTGTGCAGGAGGCAGCTAGTCGATGTTTCTGGCTCTCTCTCTCTCTCTCTCTCTCTCTCTCTCTCTCTCTCTCTCTCCCTCTCTGTAAAAAAATCAATAAAATATATTTTTTTTAAAAAAAGAAAAGAAAAGCCGAAACCGGTTTGGCTCAGTGGTAGAGTGTCGGTCTGCGGACTTAAAGGTCCCGGGTTTGATTCCGGTCAAGGGCATGTACACTGGTTGCGGGCACATCCCCAGTGGGGGGTGTGCAAGAGGTGGCTGGTGGATGTTTCTCTCTCATTGATGTTTCTAGCTCTCTATCTCTCTCCCTTCCTCTCTGTAAAATATCAATAAAATATATTTTTTTAAAATATATTAATAAGGAGAAGGGAAAAATACCCTCTCATAGTCCTGGAGCAGCCCTATGTTTGCTTCTGTTTTCTCTTTATAAATCACACTTCAGTGTTGTTTTTGTTTTTCTACAATCTTTCTTATGGTGATCTAGCTTTAAAAAAACAAAAACATAAAAAAGATTCCTCTACAGTTTCACAGCAGACTTTATTTAATAATTCTGTTGCCTTGCTCTCAGAAACCAGTAGGTGTATAAATTGAAAGTGGTCAGATTACCCAGGATTACATATTCCAACAGTTTAAATTTTGTGAATTCATCAGGGTCCTGGGTAAAGTCGGGAACAATTGCTGGTTCCTCTCTAGCTGAGACCAGCTTTTTTCCAAAAGGATTTGTTAGAATTACTATTCTCATTTTCCTTCAAGTCAGTGGTAGTAGAGGAGATAGAGGGGAAGAAAAAGGTAGAGGAAAGAGCAAGTCCAGAGAAGGAACCTCGGAAAGTGAGGAGGGAAAATGGGGTGTAAACACTTATTAGCTTCAGAATAGTTCTGAGACAGTCTCTAAAATTTCTTATTTTCTTTTTCTTTGAAGAACTTTTTTTTCCTATGCCTCTCCTTAAAAGCTTCTAATTTCCAAATCCAGATATGTGTCCCATATAGTCATTCAGTTTAATTTTAGAGTAGGTGTTAGGTTTGATGGAGCAATTGAGTTGATACCAGTCCCCCAGGAACTGGCTTTTCAGGTCATTTCACTATGGACATTCCCTTTGCTGAAGACACATTTTACTTGCAGTGACCACATTCTATTCTCCCCCCTCTGGATTTGTAAAAAGAAGTCTCTACCCAGAAGAAAGCCCGCCAAAAGTCCTTTAAAAGCCACTGATTCCTGTCACTGGATGCTGGAGCCATCCAGGCTCAGCCATCTGGTGTTCTGATGGTCAAATAAATTCGTAATCCCTCACCACTCTGGCCTTGTGCATTCCTCCTTCAGCAATTTTATGTTAGTTTTATTTTATTTTGTTTTATATTATTTTATCTATTGATTTCTGTTAAATTGTAAGCAGTAACTAATCCATGATCATGTATCAGTGAGGTTTGGTGGATTCACTAGCAGAATACAGTTGTTTAGGTGAAATGAAAAACTCTGAATGGGTATAGAAATGCAGAGGTCAATTCACCTTGAAGCTAATGAAGCTTAAGCTTCATGGCCTTTTCATTTGTATGGGCACCATCTAAGGCCTCTAGGAAGGGTTATGGTAGACAAAGTTCTAAGGTGATCCCCAATGGCCTCTGCACTTGTGTAATTCCTTCCTCTTGATTATAGGTGGAACCTGTAAATATGATATCATTCCCATGATTATGTTACGTTATATGGCAAAAGGGACTTTTCAGATACAATCAAGTGCTCAAATCATTGAGTTAATCAAAAGGACAATAGCCTAATCAGAAGAACCCTTAAGCCGAAACCGGTTTGGCTCAGTGGTAGAGCGTTGGTCTACAGACTGAAAGGTCCTGGGTTCGATTCCGGTCAAGGGCACGTGTGGGAAACTGTACTCTCAGACTTGCAGCTGTAAGGCCATAGACAACACTGTTATCACAGCTCTTGGCATTTATTGCTTAAACATTCTGAGATTCAGATACAGCTGCACGACTGGATGCTCTTTGTTTTTACAGCTTTTGATGTTTATTGCCTAAACATTTGTTACATTTGTTGAAATAACCTACTCTTGACTTTTACGGTTTAGTTGCCTAGTTACCCGCCGAAGAATTCCCTCATTCTCCCCTACTATATCTACCCCCGTATACCTTGCAATAAACGAGATTTGATCAGAAAGCCTGTCTTTTCTCCGTCTCTTGTGTCTCTTGTCCTATCCATTCCCACTCCACCTCTAGGGTCCACGTTGACTACCCGCAGGTCAGGACAAGTGGCGCCCAACGTGTGAGGCCTCAGCACGGGGGATACAGTGAGGAACGCTGTTCGCAGAGCCGGCGAAAAGGAAATTAAGAAGAGGACGAGATTAAATGGGAACCTGCCGTTTCTTCTGAACCTCGGTAAGTTGAACAGCGATTATGGGACAAGATATAAGCCAACATGAAAAGTTCTTAGAGGGACTAAATAAGGCATTGAAGGCACGAGGGTTAAAGGTTTCTGTAAAACAATTGTTAAAATATTTTGATTATGTTAAAGAAGTTTGTCTGTGGTTTCCACAGGAAGGTACTATTGATGAAAAAAAGATGAAAATGGGTAGGAGATGCCCTTAAAGATTATTATCAGACTTTTGGACCAGAGAAGGTCCCCATTACTGCTTTTTCTTATTGGAAACTCATAGATGAAATCTTATCTCAGAAACAAAAAGACCCTGTCGTAGCGGGAGCGATTGAGGCAGGAGAAGAGGTATTGAGGCAAGAAGGAAAAAGAGATAGAGTTTTCCTAAAATTTAAAAACCCTAAACCGATAAAGAGGAGAAAATGGTGGAAGAACAGGTAGTCAGGGTCTGAGCCTGGTCCCGAAGAGGAAAGAGAGAGCAGCCAAGGGTCGCGCTTGGAGTGCTTGTCAGCAAGCCAAGAGAAAGGTGAACACCCGGGGAAACTGGGGGTCGGCTGATCAGGGTGCCCCTGACAGTTAAGCACCCACAGCTGGGTCCCTTCCCAGACCTACCTACTGGCGTGGATGGGGAAATCTCACCATCTTGACGGGAAGAGGTTAGTGTCAGAGGCCTGAATAGCCACAGCCGCAAAGACCACCAAGCAGCTGTGAGCCCCAAAATGATGACCATAATCAGCGTGAACACTTGGACTCAAAGGAGCGCTCCACCAGAAGGCAAAAAGGTCAGATTTCGCGTAGATCCGGTGAGTCCCCCACGGCGCGGCAACCCCCGCGCCAGTGGCCTGCCAGCGCCAGGCACACGGAGGCTGCAAGACTGGGCCTGGGTTTATAAGAAACCCCAGGGTTTTGGGCTGAAGGTGCCCCTGACTGTGGACAGGGCTCCTAAGTAGGGGGATATCTAAGGAACAGCACGTTTGGATCTGACCCTGAGAGAGTTACAGGGGAGTGCGGTTGGCTCGTCCTGCCCCACCCACACCCCTCCATAGATCAGGGACACAGAGAGAGGGAAAAAAAGCTAGAAAGGCTTCAGAAACCTGGAGGTCAACCCAGAAACACTGCCACCCAGAGGCTAAAGTACATATGGACTCTAAAACTGCTTAAAAATCAGGATCTGATTACCACACCGAGAAAACACAGGGAACTGCAAAGACGGCCCAGACTGGGAACTGGTGAGCTAGACAGAACAACAGAGGAAGTGAATGACCTTCATTACTGCAACTTTTATTTAATTTTTGATTTTGATTTTCTAATTGTTTAATTTTTGTTGTTGTTGTTTTGTTTTTTATTTACACCACTTGAAAAGTTTACTCAAGAAGTTATTTTTTTCATCTTCCCTCACTTGATTTTACCTTTCTTTTTTTTTAATTTAAATAAATCTTTATTGTTCATATTATTACAAATGTTCCTCATCCCCCCCCCCAGATTGCTCCCCTACACCAAGTTTCCATTCAATTCTCTGCCCTTTCCCCATCCCCCATTGTCCTCATCCATAGGTGCAGTTTATGTTCAGTCTCTTCCCGCCCCGCTCCACTCCCCATTTCCCCAAGAATCATCAGTCCACTCCCCTTCCATGCCTCTGATTCTATTATATTCACCAGTTAATATTGTTCATCATGATTTTTACTTCCCTTGGTTTTTAGACTCACTTGTTGATAGTTACGTGTTTGTTCATAATTTTTGTCTTTATTTTCTTCCTCTTCCTAAAGAACCCCTTTTAGCAATTCACATAATTCTGGCTTGGCAGTGATGAATTCCTTTAGCTTAAATTTATTTGTGAAGCTCTTTATCTGGCCTTCGATTCTGAGTGATAGCTTTGCTGGGTAGAGTATTTTTGGCTGTAGGTTCTTGTTATTCATCACCTTGAATATTTCTTGCCATTCCCGTCTGGCCTGCATGGTTTCTGTTGAGAAATCAGCTGACAGTCGTATGGGTGCCCCTTTATAGGTAACTACCTGCTTTTCTCTTGCTGCTTTTAATATTCTCTTTTTGTCTTTAGCTCTTGGAATTTTAATTATGATGTGTCTTGGTGTGGTTCTTTTTGGATTCCTTTTGTTTGGGGTTCTGTGTGCTTCCTGGACGTGTAAGTCTATTTCTTTCACCAGGTGGGGGAAGTTTTCTGTCACTATTTCTTTCAATATGTTTTCGGTATCTTGCTCTCTGTCATCTTCTGGGATGCCCATAATTCTGATGTTGGTTCGCTTGAAGTTGTCCCAGAGGTTTCTTACATTATCTTCAACTTTCTGGATTCTCTTGTCTTCTTGCTTCTGTGGAGGAGTGTCCTCTGGCTCTTTGTGTTCCAAATCTTGGACTTGATTCTTGCAATCTTCCAATCTGTTTTTAGGACTCTGTATAATATTATTTATTTCAGAGATTGTATTCTTTATTTCTAGTTGACCCTTCATTATTTCTTGTTGATCCCTTATCATATCCTCATAGGTCTCATTTATTTTATCGGCCTTTTCTAAGAGATTGTTGAACAACCTTATAAGCGTGGCTTTGAACTCTATATCCAGTCGCTTTTTGTCCTCCATTTCTTTCGTTTGTGATCTGTTTCCTCGTTTCGGCATTTTCGCTGCTTCCCTGAGTTGGTAGGTTGGGAGGATCAGCTGTGTCTATGCCAGGAGACAATCTTATTCCACTAGACTTGGAAACCTGCAAAAGCCTCTCTGTGTTCAGCTTGGATGGGGCAGAGTTTCTGGGTGGAGCCTACAGCCTTGGCTTCCGGTTAGCCCCGCCCTCTGAGGTTCCTGAGTCTCAGTGTACCTCAGTGTCCTTTGGTACTCGCTGCAAGCACCTCTGAGAGAAAGGCACTCTAGAGTTTCGCCCGCTAACAGACAGTGTAGTCTCTCCCCCAACAAGCCCACAACTGGGGTTCAGAGCAGTTGGAAGTGGGGTTAAGCACAGTCCGGAGCTTATGTCTCCTTCCTGCTAGGGCATTCTCACGGCCCAAACAACAGTCTGTCCTCTGTGCGCCCAATGTGCGCGACTCTGCTTTTCACCGCTCCCCTGAGCTTCTGTCTTACAGCCCAGATTCCCTCTGTATGAGGCTGGAGCCCGAGGGTCTTGCCCAGGACTGGGGTTCAGTGCAGTGAGAACTGGGGCTCAGCACAGTCCTGAGCTTTTGAGTCCTTCCCGCTGGGGCAATTCAGCAGCTCAGGGAACAGTCCCTCCTCTGCGCGTAATGTGCGCGACTCAGGGGCTCTGCCTTTTCGCTGCTTCGCTGAGCTTCCGCCTTACAGCCCAGATTCCCTCTGTATGAGCCTGGGACCCCCGGGGTCTCGCCCAGAACTGGGGTTCAGTGCAGTCGGAGTTGGGGTTCAGCACAGTCCGGAGCTTTTATCTCCTTCCCGCTAGGGAACACCAGCCAGGCACTCCGCCGCCCCTCCTCTCTGGCTCAGTCCTCACCCAGCGCGCGCACACCATGCCTCCGTACCTTAGGCTTTTACAGCTCCTCTGGTTTTCCTTCTGGTTTTCTCTTTCCTTCTAGTTGTAGAATTTCCAGTCAGTCAACTTTCCTGTAGTTCTGGATAGTGTCCACTCTATATTTTAGTTGTATTTTTTGAAATTGTTCAGTGCGGCTGCAGTTAGGCTTTTACCTCTGCCGCCATCTTGTTGTCTCCCCCCTACCTTTCTAATTAATTCATTTTTATATGTAATCCATATCATTACTACTAAAAGGAACCCAAAGAGGACCACACCAAGACACATAATAATTAAAATTCCAAGAGCTAAAGACAAAGAGAGAATATTAAAAGCAGCAAGACAAAAGCAGGTAGTTACCTGTAAAGGGGCACCCATACGACTGTCAGCTGATTTCTCAACAGAAACCATGCAGGCCAGACGGGAATGGCAAGAAATATTCAAGGTGATGAATCACAAGAACCTACAGCCAAAAATACTCTACCCAGCAAAGCTATCACTCAGAATCGAAGGCCAGATAAAGAGCTTCACAAATAAATTTAAGCTAAAGGAGTTCATCACTGCCAAGCCAGAATTATATGAATTGCTAAAAGGGGTTCTTTAGGAAGAGGAAGAAAATAAAGATACAAATTATGAACAAACACGTAACTATCAACAAGTGAGTCTAAAAACCAAGGGAAGTAAAAATCATGATGAACAATATTAACTGGTGAATATAATAGAATCAGAGGTATGGAAGGGGAGTGGACTGATGATTCTTGGGGAAATGGGGAGTGGAGCGGGGCGGGAAGAGACTGAACATAAACTGCACCTATGGATGAGGACAATGGGGGATGGTGAAAGGGCAGAGAATTGAATGGAAACTTGGTGTAGGGGAGCAATTGGGGAGGTGGGAATGAGGAACATTTGTAATAACATGAACAATAAAGATTTAGTTTAAAAAATATTATTACTACTATTTTACCTTTTTTATCTTATTTTCTTTTGTTTATTTTTATTATTATCTTTTAAGTGCCATATTTTATACCCTTTAAAAATTTTTTTTCATTTCTCTTTTTCCAAACTTCAGGATTACTAGTCTACACACTCTTTATACCTTTCCTTCTCCAACGCTCTATACTAACTCAACCCTATCTTTATGCCATCACTCTCTTCCTAACCCTTTCCCTTTGGTGTCCTGCTTATCTTAACCCTTTACTGCTCTAGATTTTCCCTCTTTTTTCTATTTACCCCATCCTAAAATTTCATCCTACCTGTGTATATCTAACTCCCAACCCCCTACTCCCAGCCCATTCACACCTACCTTGTCGCTGTCCTAAAAAAAAAAAAATCCTTCTCTCTACCCCTTTGTAGTTGTATGTTGAATGTTAACTATAACAAAGTTTTATGCTTTTTTGTAAGATTGGTTTGCTTATTCTTTTTATTTGATTTTATGATTTTGTTAGCTGGGTTCTAGTCACCTTTATTGGAGGATATTAATATTGTAAACACATTTCTGTTCAGTGCCTTGTGTGTTGTACCTGGTTGTGCTGTATTTTGTACCTTTAAATCTAAGCAGGATAGAGAGAACTACATAATCAGACATCCTAAAAACAGAGATCATGGGGAGGCTAAGAAACAACCCGCCCATGAAAGAAAATCAGGCAGCACCAGAAAATGAAGTAAATGAGTTAGAGGCAAGCAACCTACCAGAGCAAGAATTCAGAGTAATGATCATGAGATGGCTAAAAAGAATGGAAGACAAATTTGACAATATGAGTAAGACCCAAGAGGATCTGAAGAAGAACCAAGAGGAAATGAAGGTGATGCAAGAAGAAATGAAAAATGACATCGCTACTATGAAGAACTCAATAGAAAGCATCAAGAGTAGACTAGAAGGAGCGGAGGACCACATCAGTGAGCTAGAAGACAAGATGGAAAAAAATACTCAATTAGAGCAGCAGCTAAAAAAACAAATCAAAAAGCAGGAGGAGAGCCTATGGGAGTTTTGGGACAATAAAAAACAAAACAATATTAGAATAATAGGGGTCCAAGAAGGAAAGGAAACTGAGCAAGATATGGAAAAAGTATTTCAAGAAATAATGACAGAAAACTTTCCTGAGATAGAGAAGAAAAACCCACACAAATCCAAGATGCTCACAGAATCCCAAACAAAATAATCCCCAAAGACCAACACCAAGGCACATTATAATAAAATTGGCAAAAACCATCGACAAAACCAGAATCTTAAAAGCAGCCAGAGAGAGACAGAAAGTTACATGTAAAGGAACCCCCATCAGACTAGCAACTGATTTCTCAACAGAAACTCATCAGGCCAGAAGAAAATGGGGTGACATATACAAAGTCATGCAAATGAAGGGTCTGAATCCAAGAATACTGTACCCTGCAAGGCTATCAATCAAAATTAAAGGTGAAATCAGGAGCTTCACAGACAAAAAAAAGACTAAAGGAATTTATCTCCAACAAACCAGCAATGCAAGAAATGCTAAAGGGTCTACTGTAAAAAATAAAGAAATAGGAAGTGAAGAAGGAACACAGGGGGATAGAATAAAAATGACATCAAATACCTACCTATCAATAATTACTTTAACTGTAAATGGTTGAAATGCTCCAATCAAAAGACATAGGGTAAGAGATTGGATAAGAAAGCAAAACCCATACATCTGCTGTCTACAAGAAACCCAACTCAGAAAAAAAAGATGCCCACAGACTGAAGGTGAAGGGATGGAAAAAGGTTTTCCAGGTGAACAGAAATGAAAAAAAAGCTGGGGTAGCAATACTTATACCTGACAAATTAGATCTCAAAATGAAGGACATAACAAGAGATAATGAAGGCCACTTCATAATACTACAGGGAGCAATCCAACAAGAAGAAATAACCCTGGTAAACATATATTCACCCAATACATAAAAAAAAACTGCCTGAAGACGTTAAGGAAGAGATTGATAGCAATACAATCATAGTAGGAGATTTTAATATATTTTATTGGGTTTTTTACAGAGAGGAAGAGAGAGGGATAGAGAATTAGAAACATCGATGAGAGAGAAACATCGATCAGCTGCCTCTTGCACACCCCCCACTGGGGATGTGCCTGCAACCAAGGTACATGCCCTTGACCGGAATCGAACCCGGGACCCTTGAGTCTGCAGGCCGTCGCTCTATCCATTGAGCCAAACCTGTTTCGGCATAGTAGGGATTTTAATACCCCACTGTCACATTTGGACAAATCACCTAAACAAAAAATCAGCAAAGAAATATCAATCCTAAATGACTCACTACACCAGATGGAATTAATCGACATCTTCAGAAAATTTCACCCCAAAGCCACAGAATACACATCCTTCTAAAGTGCACATGGGTCATTTTCAAAGATAGACAACATGTTGGGACATAGGCAAAGTCTCTTCAAATTCAAGAAGATAGAAATCATATCAAGCATCTTCTCAGATCATAGTGGCATAAAATTGGAAATCAACTACAATAAAAATAATCCAAGGAAATCAAACACATGGAGATTGAATAGCATGCTATTGAACAAGGACTGGGTTACCAGGGAAATCAAGGAAGAAATTAAAAACATCATGGCAACAAATGACAAGGAAAACACAACAATCCAAAATCTATGGAACACAGCAAAAGCAATCTTGAGAGGGAAGTTCATATCTCTGCAAGTCTATTGTAAAAGACAAGAAAAAAATGGTAAAAAAATTATCTAACTCTAAAACTCAAAGAGTTAGAAAAGGAGCAACAAGAAAAGCTCACTGTAAGCCGAAGGAAGGAAATAACAAAAATCAGAGCAGAGATAAATGACATAGAGACCAAAGAAACAATACATAAGATCAAGAAAACCAAGAGCTGGTTCTTTGAAAGGATAAACAAGATTGATGAAACTCTAGCCAGGCTAACCAAGAAACAAAGAGAGGACCCAAATAAACAAAATCAAAAATGAAAGAGGTAAAATAACAACAGACCCCGCTGAAATACAAAGGATTGTTACAAAATACTATGGACAACTCTATTCCAACAAACTGGACAACCTGGAGGAAATGGACCTATTCCTAGAAAAATATAACCTGCCAAAACTCAATAAGGAAGAATAAAAAAACCTCAATAGACCATTGACTTTGGAAGAAATTGAAGCAGTCATCAAAAACCTTCCAGCAAACAAAAGTCCAGGGCCAGATGGCTTCACAGGAGAATTTTACCAAACATTAAAGGAAGAACTAAAACCTATCCTCCTAAGACTATTCCAAAAAATTCAAGCGGAAGGAACACTTCCAAACTCCTATGAAGCCAGCATCACCCTCATACCAAAACCAGATAAAGATAATACAATGAAAGAGAATTACAGGCCAATATCCCTCATGAACATAGATGCCAAAATCCTCAACAAAATTCTAGCAAATCGGCTCCAACAGAACATCAGAAAGATCATACACCATGACCAACTAGGATTTATTCCCAGAATGCAAGGATGGTACAATATCCGCAAATCAATAAGTGTGATATATCACATAAACAAACTGAAACTTAAAAATCATATAGTCATATCAATCAATTCAGAAAAAGCATTTGATAAAATCCAACACCCTTTCCTGATAAAAACTCTCAACAAGATGGGAGTACAAGGATCATACCTCAACATAATAAAAGCTATATATGATAAACCCACAGCAAACATCATACTCAATGGGCAAAAACTAAAACCATTCCCTCTAAGAACAGAAACAAGACAGGGATGCCCACTTTCACCACTTCTGTTTGACATAGTACTGGAAGTACTAGCCATTGCAATTAGAGAAGAAGAGGAAATAAAAGGCATCCAAATTAGGAAAGAAGTAAAGTTGTCCCTATTTGCAGATGACATGATATTGTACATAAAAAATCCAAAAGACTCCATTAAAAAATGAATAGACTTAATAAATGAATTTGGCAATGTAGCAGGATACAAAATCAACTCCAAGAAATCTATGGCATTTCTATGCACCAATAGTGAACTCACAGAAACAGAGAATAAAAAAGCAATCCCATTTACCATTGCACCAAAAAAATTAAGATACCTAGGAATATACTTAACTAAGGCAGGAAAAGACCTATATGCTGAAAACTACATGACACTGATAAAAGAGATAGAGGAAAATGTAAACAGATGGAAGAACATTCCGTGTTCATGGATTGGTAGAATTAACATCATCAAAATGTCCATACTTCCCATAGCAATTTATATGTTCAATGCACTCCCCATTAAAATACCAATGGCATGCTTCACAGACCTAGAAAGGACTCTCCAAAAATGCATTTGGAACAATAAAAGACCTCAAATAGCCACAGCAATCCTGAAAAGAAGAGTATAATAGGAGGGATCTCAATACCAGATTTCAAGCTATATTACAAAGCCACTGTTCTCAAAACAGCCTGGTACTGGCACAAGAACAGACATATAGATCAATGGAATAGATTAGAGAATCCAGATATCAGTCCAAATCAATATGCTCAATTAATATTTGACAAAGAAGGCATGAGCATACAATGGAGTCAAGACAGTCTCTTTAATAAATGGTGTTGAGAAAATTGGACAGATACATGCAAAAAGATGAAACTAGATCACCAACTTACTCCATACACAAAAATAAACTCAAAATGGATACATGACTTAAACATAAGACGGGAAACCATAAAAATACTAGAGACATCCACAGGCAGCAAAATCTCAGACATGCCTAAAGAACTTCTTCACTGATACTGCCCCTAGGTCAATGGAAGCTAAAGAGAGAATGAACAAATGGGACTACATCAAAATAAAAAGCTTTATTACAGCAAATGAAACCATCAACAAAACAACAAGAAGTCCCACGATATGGGAGAACATATTTGCAAATGATATCACTGATAAAGGTGATCTACCTCTACAGACAGTTTATACAACTCAATAAAAGGAAAATAAATGAGTCAATTAAAAAATGGGAAATGGACCTAAATAGAATCCTCTCAAAAGCCGACAGAAGGAAGGCCAAGAGGCACATGAAAACATGCTCAAAGTCACCATTATCCGAGAGATGCAAATCAAAACAACAATGCGGTACCATCTCACACCTGTCAGAATGGCCAACATCAACAAAACAACAAATGACAAATGTTGGCGAGGTTGTGGAGAAAAAGGAACCCTTGTGCACTGCTGGTGGGATTGTAGGTTGGTGCAACCACTGTGGAGAACAGTACGGAGCTTTCTCAAAAAACTGAAAATGGAACTCCCATTTGACCCAGTAATCCCACTACTAGGAATATACCCCGAGAAACTAGAAACACCAATCAGAAAGGATATATGCACCCTATGTTCATGGCAGCACAATTTACAATAGCCAGGATTTGGAAGCAGCCTAGGTGCCCATCAGCAGATGAATGGATCAAAAAACTATGGTACATCTACACAATGGAATACTATGCTGCTATAAAAAGGAAGGAATTCTCATCATTTGCAGTAACCTGGATGGAATTGGAGAGCATCATGCTGAGTGAAATAAGCCAGTCAATTAAAGAGAAACACCACATGACTTCACTCATTTATGGATATTAAAGAATATTATAAACTAATGAACAGAAAGATAGATATAGTGACATAAAACAACAAGCAGACTGTCAAATGACAGCGGGAGTTGGGGGTGGGTAGAGAGATCTGATGGAGATAAGAGATCAATGAAGGACTGGTATGCATGCATATAAGTACAACCAATAGACACAAAACTCTGGGGAGGGAGGGCATGAATTAGAGGGGGGGCAATGGTAAGCTATGTACACATATAGTACCTTAATAAATTTAAAAAATAAATTAAAAATAATAAAAAATAAAAAAATAAAAACACACACACACAAAAATAAAAAAAAAGTTATAAAGGAAATTAAGACAGCAGTAGCCCAGTACTGTGCTACTTACTGCACCCTATACCATGGCTATTGTAGAATCAGTAGCAGAGAATTTGCTCACCCCTGGAGACTGGCGGTCCTTGGCTCGCGCCACCGTATCAGGCGGCGATTACTTTTGGAAATCAGAGTATGTTGAAAACTGCCACGACACTGCTAGATGTAATGTGCAAGCTGGCAATGTAAGGTCCCAAGACCCCCGGTGAGTCCGACGGAGGGGGTGATGACCCCAAGTCAAACGCCGAGACCGAAACTTGATGCAAAAAGCATGAGGTTTTAATACAAGCACAGCGCAGGGGCGTCTCAGGAAGACAGCAACAGTGCTGGCTGCCTGGAGCACCGAGTAACTGCAGAACATGAGTTTATAAAGGCAAAGACCACACGCAGGTGGGGTTACACATGGAGGGGGAAGAAGGGAACAAAGAAATTCCAAGAAGGGGAGCTGGGCTCGTTAATTACATGTTTTATGACAGGGTCTAATCTTGCAAGCCCCTTTGTCTCTCCCCTTCCCATTCCTCTGGGTAAGTCCTCAGGGTAGGGAGTTTCTGGGGACTGATTTCATTCTTGCCTAATCTTCAACCGTAAAGAATTGACCTCATCCCTGTCTAATCTTTAACCGTAAAGGTCACATCCTGGAACAGGCAGTGGGGAAGGTCAATTCCTCAATCTTGGGGCCCTACAGCAATAAATGGACATATGACATGTTAGTTGGAGAAGGTGATTATACTACCAGAGGCCAACAAATGCAGTTTGATGCAGGTCTTTTTGCTCAGATCCAGGCGGCAGCCACTAAGGCCTGGAGAAAAATCCCCTCAAAAGGGGACGTGAGCGCCTCACTCACTGGTATCAAGCGAGGGCCCAACGAGCCATTTGCTGACTGTCCACCGCCTTATTACAGCTACAGGTTGAATTTTTGGCAGTGCTGAGGCGGGGACTGATTTCGTTAGACAACTTGCTTTTGAGAATGCTAATGTGACTTGTCAAGCAGCCATTCCCCCTTATAAAAAGAAAACTGATTTATCTGGCTATATCCGCCTTTGCTCAGATATAGGAGCGGCCTATCAGCAGGGTCTTGCTATGGCTGCTGCTATGCAAGGTTACACCGTCAGGCAGTTCTTATCTCACCAAAATAGAAATAAGTGTTTTAATTGTGTGGAAATTGGCCATTTTGCAAAGGATTGCAGAGCAGGCAAAACAGCAACCACCTTCAGGTCACCAGGGCTCTGCCCTAGATGTAAGAGGGGAAAACACTGGGCTAATGAATGTAAATATAAAACCCCTCCCCCTGCTACAAAATCATAGCCAGGGAAACAATAATGGGGGCCAGCCCCAGGCCCCCAAACACAAACAGATTTATGGGGCAGTCAGCTTTGTTCCGGCAACATGCAATCCGTTTCAAGCCTCCTCAGAACAACAGCAGGAAGTGCCGGATTGGACCTCAGTTCCACCACCCATGCAGTCTTAACTCCAGAGATGGGAGTACAGGCGCTTCTGATGGGAGTGTTTGGACCTTTACCTAAAGAAACCTTCGGGCTCATAGTTGTGTGAACGAAAACAGCCACTTGCTGACCTGATGAGCTCAGGGAAGGCCTGTGTGGCAGTCTTGCAGACTGAGAGACCTGAAGTAACCACAAAGGATGGTTTGAAAATTAAATATCTTACTTCCAACAGGTTATAGTGGGTAATTATTTTCTAGGCCAATGTTTCCCAGACAAAGGTCAGCTTGATCTTTACTGAGCCCATCTGCCTTCCTGCCTCTAAGATAACCTATCTGTGAAATGTCTGAGTAACCTGTAACTTCCCTTTTCTCTGGAGCCCCTGGGGTAAAACCAAATGTGGTGGGCGCCAGGACAGATGCCTCAAATTCCTTCGTTATCATGTTAATTGTTCCTGCACTCACCTAAGTAAGAATCCATCATTTTACTTTTTATCCAATCCCAGGGCTTTCCCACAGGCTTGCTTTCTCCTGCCTCCTTACTCCATCACCAATGAATTTCATGTAACCCACCTATGTCCCTCCTTTGATTGCAATGTATAAAAACAGAAATGTAACCCACCATTCTTCGGAGCATTATCTCAATCCGTTGAGGTTCTGCTTCCCGGCAATTGTCGACAGTTTGGCTCAAATAAACTCACAAAAATTCCTTTACAGGTTTCAATGGTTTTTTTCGTTAACAGTTGGTAGAAGTAGTAGCACTACGGATGGGCTTCTAGTATACCCCAGAGTGATTGATAATGACTATACTGGGGAAACCAAAGTGATGGTCTATTTCCCCCAAAAATATTAATACTATCCCCTCGGGTCAGAGATTCGCTCAGCTATTACTCCTTCCTCTTATCTCTACCACTAACAAAGCACTCACTGATGCCCGAGGTGCACCGGAATTTGGTTCATTTGATGTCTGCTGGTCTGAAGTGCTCTCAGCTCATAAACCTCTAATGACTTTATGGTTGGACAGGAAGGAGTTTTCTGGTTTAGTAGACACTGGCGCTGATGTAACCATTATAAAAGGGGAAGATTGGCCCCAAACATGGCCAGTAGAAGATACCCTCACACATCTTAAAGGTATAGGACAAAGTAGAAATCCAAAAAGTTCTAAAATACTGATTTGGAAGGACCAGGAAGTCAACCAAGGTACTATCCAGCCCTATATCATCACTGGGCTCCCCATTAATTTATGGGGAAGGGATTTATTAGCTCAGCTAGGAATAATCATCTGTAGCCCTAATGAAATTGTCACTCTTCAAATGTTTAAACAAGGATATATACCCGGGAAGGGATTAGGGAGAAATTCCACAGGCATTACTCACCCCATTGAGCCAGTTCTACAACCCCCTAAGGCAGGACTGGGCCATTTTCCATTGAGGCTCCTTCAACACATGCTAATAAGATCACCTGGCTCTCAGATTATCCAGTGTGGGTTGATAAAAGGCCCCTGTCCCATGAAAAATTATTAGCAGCCCAGCAGCTGGTGCAGGAACAGCTTCAAGCTGACCATATTATTCCCAGCAATTTTGTATGGAATACCCCTATTTTTGTCATTAAAAAGAAATCAGGAAAATGGAGGCTTCTCCAAGACCTTAGAGCAGTTAACAAAACTATGGTTTTAATGGGGGCCTTACAGACAGGCCTTCCCTCCCCTGTGGCTATACCTCATGGATATTACAAAATTATCATAGACCAGAAAGATTGTTTTTTCACTATCCCTTTACATCCTAAAGACCAAAAACATTTTGCATTTAGCATCCCCTCAATTAATTTCCGTGCCCCTATGCAGATATTCCAGTGGCAAGTCCTTCCTCAGGGCATGGCAAATAGTCCTACGCTATGTCAGTCTTTTGTAGCCTCGGCTATTCAATCTATGCGAGACCTATGGCCTAATTTATATATTATTCATTATATGTGTTAGGTTGAGGCAGGGGGTGTAGCCCAGAGCAGATGCAAGCATCTGCAGGATGGATGGTGACAAAGATAACTGGCTAGCTGGCGCCTTCCTAGAGCCTTCCTAGACCCCTGGCCCGAGGCAGGAATTCCACACCTCTCATGCCCTCTACCCTCCCCTCCCTAAACAGCCATATAAAAGAAATACCTATGCTGCTTTTGGGCGCGAACTTCCCTGGCCCACCCTCGGACCAGGGAGCTTCGCCCGAGAGTGCAGATTAAAGCCCCCTTCTTAATGGCCTGGATTCCGTGTCTTGCTTCTGCGCCGCCTACCTCTCAGCTGGGATCTTACAAACCTCTCTGTCGGGACCTTACAACCTTTCATCTTGGTGCAAAACCCGGGCACGGGGTAAGTGCCCTGCCCTGTAAGACCTTTCCCGGTCTGGGGTACCCCCGTGGCTAAGGAACCCTCAGATTTCTCTCCATCTCAGCAACATCAGAGTCAGCAGAG
Organism: Vespertilio murinus; assembly: GCA_963924515.1. NCBI lineage: Eukaryota > Metazoa > Chordata > Mammalia > Chiroptera > Vespertilionidae > Vespertilio > Vespertilio murinus. The sequence continues at coordinate 52,113,603 of OZ004710.1, forward strand.
ATTCCTATTCCTATTGGTTGACTCCTAGGGTCATTTTTTGGCATCTCTGTCTGTAAATCTCGGCCGAGTCAGAGTCTTGCCTCCGGGTATCCAGCCCTTTTCCCGGGATTTCTCAGGGAAATCCCCGGGCCAGTAGAAGTCAGAAGATGTTCCTTCTTCTTTCTGGCTCCCTCCGGCCTTTGGCCTCATTCCGGACCCCGAAAGGCAAGAAGAGGATGCTCTTTGTCCCTTCGGAGTGTCACGGGCCCTGGGCGTCAACAATGGGCAACCAAAAAACCAAATTAGATCCAAAGACCCCACTGGGGTGTCTTGTTACAAATCTAGCTAAACTAGGCCTGTCCCAGGATCTGCATCCTAAACACCTCATTTACTTCTGTAATGTGGCATGGCCTCAGTATGAATTGGACAATGGGTCAAGATGGCCTGAACATGGGACTTTTGATTTTAACATTCTGACTGACCTCAACAATTTTTGCAAACGAGCTGGGAAGTGGCTGGAGGTTCCATAAGTCCAGGCCTTTTTCTATCTGCGCTCCCGTCCCTCCCTCTGCTCCTTCTGTTCCACCGCCAAGGTTCTCCTAGCTCAGGAGAAACTTCCCCTCCCTACCGACACTCCTCCACTTTCCGCCTTACCTGAACCCCCTGAAAATATTTCCTCCCCGCTGTCTCTTCCGCCTCCCTATCACAGGGCTCCTTCAGCCTTGCCTCCTGCCCCGCAGTCAGTTCCCGCCCTTCCCCCATCCTCACTTCCAGATCTCCCTCCGCCGCCCCCTCCCCCAGAGCCTCCTTTTTTACCTGCCCACCTTCCCCTCCCCCCACCCCCACCCCCACCCCCACCCCCGCCTGCTTCTCCAGTCAGCAGGCACACCCGCTCTCAGGCTCCACTCCTCTGCCCCCTCGGGGAAGTAGCAGGAGCTGAGGGCGTGGTCAGGGTTCATGCTCCCTTCTCTCTGTGGGATCTCTCCCAGATTGAGAAGCGGCTGGGGTCTTTTTCCACCAACCCCACCGCGTTCATCAAGGAATTCCGATACCTTCCTCAGGCCTATGACCTCACCTGGCATGACATCCATGTCATCCTCTCTTCCACCCTAACATCAGATGAAAGGGAAAGAGTCTTAGGAGCAGCAACGGACCATGCTGATCAGATCCACCTTACAGACGCCTCTATGCTCCTGGGGGCCCAGGCCGTTCCTCATCAGGAACCAGGCTGGGAGTATCAACTAGATACCCCTGAAGGGCGACCAGATGCTCCAGTGCCTAATAGCCGGCCTACAGGCCGTCTCCCACAAGGTCATTAATTTTGACAAACTGAGGGAAGTTACTCAGGGACCAGATGAGAACCCCGAGGTCTTCCTTAACAGGCTGACTGAGGCTCTGACCTTATATACTCGCCTGGACCCTGGGTCCCCAGCTGGAGCAACTGTCCTAGCCACTCACTTGATTTCGCAGTCAGCCCCAGATATTAGAAAAAAAGTTAAAAAAGGCAGAGGATGGCCCTCAGACTCCTGTCCGAGATCTGGTGAATATGGCATTTAAGGTTTTCAATCCCCGAGAAGAGCAGGCAGAGTCAGATCGGGAGGCCCGCCTTCGACAAAAGGTGAATCTGCAAACTCAAGCCTGGGTAGCAGCCCTAAGGCCGACGGCCGCGCGTGGTCCAAAGGGGACTGTGCGTGATGGGGGTACAACAAAAGGAAGAGCGCCACCTGGAAGATGGTTCAAGTGTGGAAAAAAAGGCCACTGGGCTAAACGATGCCCACAACCCCGTGCTCCAAACAAGCCCTGCCCGGCGTGTGGTCAAAGCAGCCACTGGAAAAGTGACTGCCTTTGGAATGGTGATGGGCCCTCTGCGTCTCAGCGTGGAGGGGCCGTACTTCCAGGTCATGACCCGCCGCTGGCCATGCTGGGACTGGCAGACTGAAGATGCCCGGGTTCGACTACCCCCATCACCCTGGCCGAGCCTCGGGTAAGGCTCCAGGTAGCGGGTAAGATGATCTCCTTTTTGATCGATACGGGAGCTACCTTTTCTGTTCTGCCTTCTTTTTCTGGGCCACTGTTCCCTTCCCCGATCTCTGTCATGGGAATTGACGGCAAATCCACCTGCCCACTGGCCACCGGACCCCTTCCCTGTCTCCTCGACAATAGCCCTATAACCCACTCATTCCTAGTCATGCCTTCGTGCCCCGTACCCCTTTTAGGACGAGATATCCTCTTCAAACTAGGGGCCACTCCGCAGCTCACTCAGAGTCCTTTGGCTTCCCTGCTTCTTCCGCTCCTGGCTCCCTCCCTCCATGGGAACACTGATTCCCCCACTGCCTGTGTCCCTTGTTAACCCAAAAGTATGGGACACCTCTACCCCGGTGGTTACTAGGCACCATACCCCAGTGAGGATCAGACTTAAGGACCCCACCTCATTTCCTTCCCGCCCCCAGTTTCCTATTTCCCTGGCTCATCGCCGAGGCCTCAAGCCTCTCATTACTCGGCTTCTGGGGCAGGGTCTCCTCATACCTATCAACTCTCCCTGCAACACCCCCATCCTCCCAGTTAGGAAGGCAGATGGGACCTACCGGCTGGTGCAGGACCTCCGATTAATCAATGAAGCGGTGGTCCCCATCCACCCGGTGGTCCCCAATCCTTACACTCTCCTTTCTCGCGTACCAGCGGGTACCACCCACTTTTCCGTCCTTGACCTCAAGGATGCCTTCTTTACCATCCCTCTGGATCCAGACTCTTACCATCTGTTTGCATTCACTTGGGAGGACCCAGATGAGCAGGTATCCCGCCAACTCACCTGGACAGTTCTGCCCCAGGGATTCAGAGACAGCCCTCATCTGTTTGGCCAGGTCTTAGCCCGAGACCTCCAACAATGCTCATTAGAACCCAGCCCTCTTCTCCAGTATGTAGATGATCTCCTTCTCTGCAGCCCCTCTTTAGACATTTCTCGGAGGCAGACAGCTGACCTCCTCAACTTTCTAGGGGACAAAGGATACCGTGTGTCTCCTGCCAAGGCGCAGCTGTCCGCCTCTACTGTCACTTACTTGGGGATCTGTCTGACCCCCAACTCCCGAGGACTGACAGTTGACAGAGCACAGGCAATACGAGACCTACAGCCTCCCACTTCTGCGGAACAGATCTTGTCCTTTCTAGGGCTGGTAGGATTCTTCCTCCATTGGGTCCCGAATTTTGCTCTCCTAGCTAAGCCTCTGTACCAGGCCGCTAAGGAAACACCAATAGGCCCCCTCTCTTCACCCTCCCTCGTTCACCAGGCCTTTACTAAGCTCCGGGATGCCCTTCTGGCATCCCCCCCCCCTCTCTCCCGGACATCTCTAAGCCTTTTCAACTATTTACTGATGAGAAACAGGGAATAGCCATGGGGTCCTCACCCAGCCCCTAGGGCCAGCCTTCACCCCAGTAGCCTACCTATCCAGACAGCTCGATCCCACAGTTCGGGGATGGCAGCCCTGTCTCCGGGCTCTGGCTGCAGCCGCTGCTCTCACCAAGGAGGCCCAGAAGATCTGCTCCACGTGTGCAGCTACCTCACCCCAGGCAGCTGCGCCAGGAACATGCTAACAGTTTTCTTTCCAGGCCAGAACCAGCTGACCAAGCCTCCAGAGGACCACCTAAAGCAACATAAACGTGAGGTGTTAGGCCCCACTAAGATCCGCATTAGTTGCCCTCCCGTTCCTCCTTCTCCTCCCAGCCCTGGGCAACCTATATTCACCCCCACCTGCTTATGTGTGGAGGTTCAAGGTCCGTGAAACCTATGACCAGGACAATATACAAGTCACCCAGCAGGTAGGATTTCAGGACTGCCCTCTGGTTGGCTGTCAGGCAGAGATCCTGATTGCTGTCGACCTCTGGTCAGTGTCCAACGGTGGCCACCCATATGCCTGCTTTGCTTACGACCAATGGAACCCAGACAGGTGTAATCAAGACATCAACATCTATGGGGGTTGCCGCTGGTTAGACTGTGTCATCCATGATGCCTACAGAGAGGTCAGGTCTGGCCCCTTTTTCTGGAAGGACGGCACCTTCAACATCAGGGTCCGGGACCCCTGGAACCAGCGATGGGTTGCGGGAGTTATGGGAAAACTGTATTGGAGTGGTTGGAGCTCGACCCCTTCAGGGACCATCTACATCTCCCGGGAGTATGTCATGTGTCAGGAGGCCCAAATCTAGGTCTCCAACAGCATCCTACAGGCCGAACAGTCCCTTAAAGGGAAGCTGCCTGATTCCCCCCGGGTAGAAGTCCTGTCCTCATGGCTCCAACTTATCCAACACACTCTACTATATCTTAACGAGACCCACACCCTGCCCAATGTCTCGCACTGCTTTTTATGTGTCTCTCTCCAAAGACCTTTGCTGGCTGCTGTTCCACTCATGACTTCTCCAGGAACCCAAGGACATGGTGAATGTCAGCCTCCCCTGGCTGGCATTCCCCTCTGGGAACCCGAAACTCCAGAACCCAGATTGCCCCCGCGGATATGCTACCAGACCAGCAACCCGGTAACTGGGGGACGGGTCACCTGGAACTGTACCCAAAACCACACCGCAGCCAGTCTCACCAGGGCCAGCCCGGGTACCTTCTTTTGGTGCAATGGCACCTTAAGCAACTGCATAAACTCCTCTGAGCCCGGGCCTTGCTTCATGGTCACAGTAGTTCCCCAACTAACCTTGTATGGAGAATCAGAGCTCGCCTGGTTGCTCCCTTCATCCCACCCCCGGGCCCGCCGGGCCGCCTTTCTCCCTGTCATGTTGGGGGTAAGTATCGCCGCCTCAATGGGCCTAGCTGGGGGGGCCCTGGGTAACAGCATAATCTCTGCTCAGGATTTCAATGACAAACTCCAGATAGCCCTGGAGTCTACCACGACCTCCTTAGCTTCCCTGCAGCGACAAGTAACATCGGTAGCCCAAATAGCCCTGCAGAACCGAAGGGCCCTAGACCTTCTTGCTGCAGAAAGAGGAGGAACCTGCATGTTCCTTCAAGAAGAATGCTGTTACTACATCAACGAGTCCGGAGTGGTGGAACAGAACGTGCAGACCCTGACTAAGCTGAGTGAAGAATTACGTGCAAGACACTCACAGGACAACTCTCCTTTCGGCTGGCTCCAAAGCCCTTTAGCTACTTGGATCCTACCCCTGATAGGGCCCCTGATTCTAATCAGTGTCTTTTTTTCCCTAGCTCCCTGCCTCCTCAAATTCATCCGCTCCAGGATCGCTGAAATATCTCAGGTGACCGTAAACCAGCTCCTGCTCAATCCCTACACTAGGCTGCCCTCAGATCTGCCTCTGCCTGATCCTGGCCTTTGACACCTCCCCTTCACCCATGCTCAGCAGGAAGCAGTCAGAGGATTTTGGCGCCCCCTATCACCAAAATGCTGGGATGTTAGGTTGAGGCAGGGGGTGTAGCCCAGAGCAGATGCAAGCATCTGCAGGATGGATGGTGACAAAGATAACTGGCTAGCCTTCCTAGGGGCTTCCTAGACCCCTGGCCCGAGGCAGGAATTCCACACCTCTCATGCTCTCCACCCTCCCCTCCCTAAACAGCCATATAAAAGAAATACCTATGCTGCTTTTGGGCGCGAACTTCCCTGGCCCACCCTCGGACCAGGGAGCTTTGCCGGGGAGTGCAGATTAAAGCCCCCTTCTTAATGGCCTGGATTCCGTGTCTTGCTTCTGCGCCACCTACCTCTCAGCTGGGACCTTACAACCTTTCAATATGGATGATATCTTGGTAGCAGGCAAAATTGGAGAAGAAGTTCTAATCTCCAGCGGGCATTAAAATCTCATGGCCTACTAATGGCTCCTGATAAAGTCCAACTAGCAGACCCCTATACATACCTTGGATTCCAAATGAGAGGGTCCACCATCTCTTCTCAAAAGCTAACCCTCAGACTAGATAGTTTAAAAACTCTAAATGACTTCCAAAAACTATTGGGAGATATAAATTGGCTAATGCCTCTTATGTTACTCCATAGACAATCACTACCCTCCAGACAAACTTATTGATTTTGCCAATAGACATGAGTTTATTATTCCAAAAATCATTTCCACCAAACCTCTTCCTAAAGCATTGTCCGTTTTCATGGACGGTTCTTCCACAGGCATAGCTGCCTACGTTTGGGACTCCAACACTATCCAATTTCAGACTAATAGCTCCTCCGCCCAAATAACCAAGCTACATGCTGTCATAGCAGTTTTTTCAGCCTTCCTCACGATGGCCTTTAATCTATACACAGATAGTGCTTATATCGCCCAGGCCATACCTCAATTAGAGACATGTGGGCAAATAAAACATAGCTCTCAAGCTGGCAAATTATTTAGCCAATTACAAAATTTAATCAGAAAAAGATCTAAGCCCTTTTTTATTGGACACCTTCGTGCCCATTCTAACTTACCTGGGTCACTGACAACATGTAACCAGTTAGCAGACCTGGCCACTTGTCCCCCTGCATCAGCCTACTCACTAATTATTGATAGTCCCTCCCAAATAACCCGAGCACAAGAAGCTCATCAGCTACATCATCTTAATGCTCGCACCCTCCGGCTTATGTTTAAAATAACCAGAGAACAAGCTAGACAAATTGTTAAAGCCTGCTCTGTTTGCACTCTACATTTCTCTACCCCTCATCTAGGGGTAAACCCAAGAGGCTTAATTCCTAATGCTCTATGGCAAATGGACGTCACACACTTCCCTGAGTTTGGAAATCTCAAATATATACATGTCACCATTGACACTTATAGTGGATTTATATTTGCAACTCTACAAACTGGAGAAGCTACAAAAAATATAATAGCTCATCTCTTGACTACTTTTTCAGTTCTTGGCTGCCCTCAACAAATTAAAACTGATAATGGTCCTGGTTACACCAGCTCCGGCTTCTCTAAATTCTGCAAGCAAATGAATATTACCCACATGACAGGCATCCCATATAACCCTCAAGGCCAAGGTATTGTAGAGAGAGCTAACCTAACCCTCAAAATTACTATAGATAAAATTAAAAAGGGGGAATGGTACCCCATTAAGGGGTCCCCCAGAAATCTAATTTCACATGCACTCTTTATTCTTAATTTTTTAAACTTGGATGCCAATGGGTCATCACTGGCTACTAGCTTTTGGCAAACAGAAACAAAGAAACAATTCACCTCAGTAATGCAGAAGGATCCCCTGAACAACTCATGGCACGGGCCAGACCCTGTGCTCATCTGGGGCCAACGGTCAGTATGCATTTACTCCAAAGAAATGAAATCAGCCAGATGGCTCCCCGAACACCTAGTGAAACAGGTGGACAAGAGCATTGAGAATAATGACTTAACAGACTCCAGGGAAGATGAGCTTCCCTGAGGACAATTCTCCTTTATCCACAGATACAACACCCAACCTGACTGAGAGGTGACCACTGGAAATGTTTTGGTACATCTGGGCCATCATCATTCTTACCATCCTCATCATTTTTATCACTGCTCTCTGTGAATGCCGCTGAAACCTGAGTCTAGTTCCAAGAGCCCTACAGGAACACTGTTGCTTCTACGCCAACAAATCCGGAGTTGTCCAAGACAAGATAAAGAAATTACAAGAAGACCTGGTGAAAAGACAAAAGGAGCTGTTTGAGAGAACCCTTTTTGTTTGTTTGTTTGTTTGTTAAAAATATATTTTTATTGACTTTTCACAGGAAGAGAGAAATAGAGAGTTAGAAACATTGATGAGAGATAATCATCGATCAGCTGCCTCTTGCACACCCCCTACTGGGGATGTGCCCACAACCAAGGTACATGCCCTTGACCGGAATCGAACCTGGGACCTTTCAGTCCCCAGGCCGACGCTCTATCCACTGAGCCAAACCAGTCCTGGCAAGAAAACCCTTTTTGGAGTGGCCAGAATGGATTCCTCCCCTACCTCCTTCCCTTATTAGGACCCCTGCTCAGTTTGCTGATTTTACTATCACTAGGCCCTTTCTTATTCAACAAGCTCATGGAATTTGTTAAGCAACAAAAAGAAGCCATCCAAATGAAACCCACACAGGTCCATTACCACAGGCTTGAGATGGCTGACAGAGATGCCCATACCGCATCCTACTCCGATGCTGTCTAATGAAACAGGCCCTGGTGAGCTTGACTGGCAGCCAATGACGGGTAAGAGGAGACGGCATATGCTGAGGGGCACTTCTATAGGCCCTGCCTGCAGCCTAAGACAGCCACTGGATCAAAACGATTCAGTTAGGCCAATGACGGGTAATGTAGGCGTCAAACCAGGTATCCCGAGTCTCCCGACCTAAGACAGGCACAGTCTCCACAGGGAGTGCTCTCTGGCCTTAAATAAATAAATAATAAAAGAAAGGGCCACCTGTGGGAAACTGTACTCTCAGACTTGCAGCTGTAAGGCCATAGATAACACTGTTATCACAGCTCTTGGCATTTATTGCTTAAACATTCTGAGATTCAGATACAGCTGCATGACTGGATGCTCTTTGTTTTTACAGCTTTTGATGTTTATTGCCTAAACATTTGTTACATTTGTTGAGATAACCTACTCTTGACTTTTACAGTTTAGTTGCCTAGTTACCCGCTGAAGAATTCCCTCATTCTCCCCGACTATATCTACCCCCGTATACCTTGCAATAAACGAGACTTGATCAGAAAGCCTGTCTTTTCTCCGTCTCTTGTGTCTCTTGTCCTATCCATTCCCACTCCCCCTCTAGGGTCCGCGTTGACTACCCGCAGGTCGGGACAGGCATGTACATTGGTTGCAGGCACATCCCAGATGGGGTGTGTGCAGGAGGCGACTGGTCGATGTTTCTCTCTCATCGACGTTTCTGGCTCTCTGTCTCTCTCCCTTCCTCTCTGTAAAATATCAATAAAAATATATATTTTTTAAAAAGAAGAACCCTTAAAGAGATGGCCTTTCCTTAAGTCAGAGAAATTTGAAGCATAAAAGGGATTGAATGTAAGGGAGATTTTCTACTTTTGGCTTTGAAGATAGAGGGGCTGTGTGGCAAGGAACATGGGTGATATCTGAGCTAAGAGCAGTCCCCAATTGATGGACATGGTGAAAATAGCACCTCAATCCTACACCACATGGAACTGAATTCTACCCACAACTATGTAAGCTTGGAAAAATACTAAGCTCCAGATGAGAATATAACCTGCCTGATACCTTGACTTCAGTCATATGAGATCCTGAGCAGAGAACCCAATCAACATGTCTGGACTGACTTCAACTAATGTGAGCTAAATAAACTTAAGCTAAGTATGGTATTTTGTTACATGGCAATATAAAACTAATATAGGAGCTATACTACATCTCAAATTTTTGTAAAGTTAGCTAAAACCACAATTTGAGACAACTATCTTTTTCTACTCTGACTTCTCTTGTTGTTGGTACAATGGATGTGGCATGTTTGGGATCCAGCTAAGGGGAAGTTGACTTGGAATTACCTTTAGTTTGGGTTTAACTGGATAGTTTATTCATGGGTTTCTCAGTCCCTTGCATATGTAATTAAGTAATTACTAAGATTTTCACAGGGTAGTGAGTAGCTCTAGGACTCAAACTAGGGCTGCCTGACTCTAATGCTAATGAGTCTAAGGCTACACTCTATTGTCTTTCATATGTTTAGTGAACCATGAACATATCTCATGCCTCAAATTAAGAGCATGATAGTTTAATATCAGCCACTTACCAGAATTTCATACTAACTCCAACTTCATTACCTGATTTCAAGAAATTTTTTGTAGTTTTGGCACCCATTGCTACTCTATAAATATAATATGATTAATCAAAAATGGACTCCAGATGTTTGTAAAACCAACCATGCCTGTGGCTTTGCCCAATGACATCTACATAGGTTCATATTAGTTTCTTGAGGACTTCTCAGGAGATACTGGCATTGACAAAGATATCATAATACTAAAAACCTACAATGGACTGTGGGGGAGGAAAAAATGTTTCTTCTACCTTTCTAGGTTCTTGGCAGAGACCTCCCCTTAAATCCACCCCCATAAAAAAGACGAATTAATAAGAAAAAAAAAGTGTAATAACATGTATACCACCTGTATACTTAGGAGAGACCAGGAAAATCGAGGAACTCCGCAAAATGGACCAAGCTATCACTTTATTTTTTTTAAATTTTTTTGTTTTGTTTTTATTTTATTTATTTATTTATTTTAATTATTTTTTTAAATTTATTAAGGTATTATATGTGTACATAGCTTACCACTGCCCCCCTCTCCCATACATGCCCTCCCTCCCCAGAGTTTTGTGTCCATTAGTTGGACTTATATGCATGTATACCAGTCCTTCGGTTGATCTCTTATCTCCCACAGATCTCCCTACCCCCCTCCCCCGCTGTCATTTGACAGTCTGCTTGTTGTTTTACTGTCTCTACATCTATCTTTCTATTCATTAGTTTATAATGTTCTTTAATATCCATAAATGAGTGACATCATGTGGTGTTTCTCTTTCATTGACTGGCTTATTTCACTCAGCATGATGCTCTCCAATTCTATCCAGGTTACAGCAAATGATGAGAATTCCTTCCTTTTTATGGTAGCATAGTATTCCATGGTGTAGATGTACCATAGTTTTCTGATCCATTCATCTGCTGACAGGCACCTAGGCTATTTCCAAATCCTAGCTATTGTAAATTGTGCTGCTATGAACATAGGGGTGCATATATCCTTTCTGATTGGTGTTTCTGGTTTCTCGGGGTATATTCCTAGTAGTGGGATTACTGGGTCAAATGGGAGTTCCATTTTCGGTTTTTTGAGGAAGCTCCATACTGTTCTCCACAGTGGTTGCACCAACCTGCAATCCCACCAGCAGTGCACGAGGGTTCCTTTTTCTCCGCAACCTCGCCAACATTTGTCGTTTGTTGTTTTGTTGATGTTGGCCATTCTGACAGGTGTGAGATAGTACCGCATTGTTGTTTTGATTTGCATCTCTTGGATAATTAGTGACTTTGAGCATGTTTTCATGTGTCTCTTGGCCTTCCTTCTATCTTCTTTTGAGAGGATTCTATTCAGGTCCATTTCCCATTTTTAATTGGCTCATTTATTTTCCTTTTATTGAGTTGAATAAGCTGCCTGTAGATGTTGGAGATTAAAACTTTATCAGTGATATCGTTTGCAAATATGTTCTCTCATATCGTGGGACTTCTTGTTTTGTTGATGGTTTCTTTTGCTGTAATAAAGCTTTTTATTTTGATGTAGTCCCATTTGTTCATTTTCTCTTTAGCTTCCATTGACCTAGGGGCAGTATCAGTGAAGAAGTTCTTTAGGCATATGTCTGAGATTTTGCTGCCTGTGGATGTCTCTAGTATTTTTATGGTTTCCCGTCTTATGTTTAAGTCATGTATCCATTTTGAGTTTATTTTTGTGTATGGTGTAAGTTGGTGATCTAGTTTCATTCTTTTGCATGTATCTGTCCAATTTTCCCAACACCATTTACTGAAGAGACTGTCTTGACTCCATTGTATGCTCGTGCCTCCTTTGTCAAATATTAATTGAGCATATTGATTTGGGTTGATATCTGGATTCTCTAATCTATTCCATTGATCTATATGTCAGTTCTTGTGCCAGTACCAGGCTGTTCAAGCTATCACTTTAAATACCATCTCCAGCTAGAGACAAAAGAAGATGGGGTGTGGGAGGCCAGGTATGGGAAGTTATCAGGCAAAGTGTCAGTAACCAAGGTTGTTATACAGATTTCAGTTCTTGCCTTCTCCCTTGAATAGAGTTTCTAAAGTTTTTTAAAAATATATATTTTATTGATTTTTTACAGAGAGGAAGGGAGATAGAGAGTTAGAAACATCAATGAGAGAGTCATCGATCAGCTGCTTCTTGCACACCCCCTACTGGGCATGTGCCCGCAACCAAGGTACATGCCCTGGACCGGAATTTAACCCTGGACCCTTCAGTCCGCAGGCCTACACTCTATCCACTGAGTCAAACCGGTTTCGGCTAGAGTTTCTAAAGTTTTAGTTATCCTTTTCTTCATAATGTAGAGAGGGAGATAACCTTACAAATGTTTTCCCTATAAACATAAATGTATTTTACAAAAGGGTAATTTCTACTCATTTTTCAGTGCTTTTCCTACTTACACTGTTTTTTGTTTTGTGTGTGTGTGTGTGTGTGTGTGTGTGTGTGTGTGTGTTGTTGTTGTTGTTTAAATAATCAGCCTAAAATATTTATGCCTAAGAGGCATATTTTGGGGTGGCAAATTCTACTCCTGTTTAGGATACTGACATCAAACTGGACTGTGAGTGTTGTTATTAAGAATATTTATGGCAAAAAAAAAGAATATTTATGGCCAATGTTGCTCAGTGGGTTGGGTGCCATCCCGTGCACTGAAAGGTTGCCAGTTTGACTCCCAGTCAGGGAACCTGCCTGGGTTGTGGGTTTGATCCCTGGTGGGTGGGCCTTCAGGAAGCAACGGATGGATATTTCACTTTCACATTGATGTTTCTCCATGCCTCTGTGTTTTTTAAAATCAATAAAAATATATTTAAATAACATTGAAAGAGGTTGGCAGCAGTTTACTCAAAAAGTTTTAAAATATATCTTTATGGTTCATATTATTACAAATGTTCCTCATTTTTATCCCTCTCAATTGCTCACCTCCACCAAGTTTCCATCCCACCCTCTGCCCTTTCCCCATCCCCCATTGTCCTCATCCATAGGTGCAGTTTATGTTCAGTCTCTTCCCGCCCTCCCACTCCGCATTTCCCCGAGAATCATCAGTCCACTCCCCTTCCATACCTCTGATTCTATTATATTCACCAGTTAATATTATTTATCATGATTTTTACCTCCTTTGGTTTTTAGATTCACTTGTTGATAGTTATGTATTTGTTGTTCATAATTTTTATCTTTATTTTCTTCCTCTTCCTAAAGAATCCCTTTTAGCAATTCATATAATTCTGGCTTGGCGGTGATGAACTCCTTTAGCTTAAATTTATTTTTGAAGTCTTTATCTAGCCTTCGATTCTGAGCAATAGCTTTGCTGGGTAGAGTATTTTTGGCTGTACTTTCTTGTTATTCATCACCTTGAATATTTCTTGCCATTCCGGTCTGGCCTGCATAGTTTCTGTTGAGGAATTGGCTGACAGTTGTATGGGTGCTCCTTTATAGGTAACTACCTGCTATTCTCTGGTTGCTTTTAATATTCTCTTTGTCTTTTGTTCTTGGAATGTTTTTTATTAAGGTATTATATGTGTACATAGCTTACCATTGCCCCCCGCCACCTCCCATTCATGTCCTCCCTCCCCAGAGTTCTGTGTTTGTTGGTTGTACTTATATTCATGCATACCAGTCCTTCAGTTGTTCTCTTATCTCCCCCCAGGTCTCCTTCCCCTCCCCGCTGTCATTTGACAATCTGCATCTTTTATGGTGACTATCTCAGGACCACATGAATAGAATCCGCTCCTCATTTGGCAGTCTGCTTGTTTTATGGAAACTATCTCAGGACAACACGAATAGAATTTGCTCCTCCTCTGGTTCACACCTCCCACCCCCCACTGCTTCCCCTGGGACACACGGCTCACTCAGGGCACACAGCCCCCTGGGACACATGGCTTACCTGGGGCACAGGGCCCCCTGGGACACACGGCTCACCCGGGGCAATAGGCTCCCTGGGACACAGGGCTCACCCAGGACACCCAGCCCCTTTGGGGGACACGGCTACCTGGGGCACACAGCCCCCTGGGACACACGGCTCACCCGGGGAACACGGCCCTTCTGGGGCACTGGAGTCACGAATTGGAGGCGCCACGCTAGCTCCTTGCTAGCACGGTGGGCAGGCTGGTACGACTGCAGGCGGGCTGAGATGGCTGCGGGCGGAGAGACCACCCTCAATGGTGTCTTTTTTAGTGCAGAAGCGGAGCTGCTGTGGACACAGAGGATAAGTTCTGAAGCTGCACTCTCCCTGAGCCTGGGGCAGAGTGAGCACTGTTTTCGGTGGATTCCCATTATCCGCGGCAGCAGCGGGTGCGGCGGTGGGTGCGGCAGAGATGGTAGCTCCTGTGGCTCAATTCCCCTGTAGTTTTAAAATCCACATGGCGGTAGTGGCGGAAGCTTCCGCCCGGCCATGCGGCGGCGGCGGAGGAAGGACTCGCCGGGCTGTGAACGGAGGGCGCCGCACAAGCTCCCCACCAGCATGGCGTATAAGGAGGCCGGGCTGAGCTGGCTTTGGGCTGGGAGACGCTGTGCCACCTCCTCACCAGCACGGTGTGCGTGGAGGCTGGGCCAAGCTGGCTGAGGGCTGGGAGATGCTGCGCCATTTCCTCACCAGCATGGTGGGCGGGCTGGGACAGCTGCGGGCCAGGATGGTTGTGGGCAGGGAGGCCGTGCTCAAAGGCTTCTCATACGGGGAGGAGCCGAAGGCGTGGCAGAGGCCCCGCATCAGCTCCCTGGCTCCCATGGTGGCTGGCTGGGCTAGCCCACTCCCTGGGCCCTGGGGCAAAGCGAGGTCTGGCTTCCCTCATTCTCAGTGGCAGCGGCTCCGGCAGGTCCGATTTCGCTGTAATTTTAAACTCCACATGGCAGCAGCGGTGCCTGCTTTGTGTCTAGTTGTAGCCTTCCCATTTCGCCAGCTTTCCTGTGGGTCTGGTGCGATCCCTTTTGATTTTAGCTGTTGTTTTTTTCCAAATTGTTGATGAGGTGGCAGCTTAGGAGACTACCTAAGCCGCCATCTTGTTTCGGTCCTGTTCTTGGAATTTTAATTATGATGTATCTTGTTGTGGTCCTCTTTGGATTCCTTTGGTTAGGGGTTCTGTGTGCTTCCTGGACTTGTAAGACTATTTCTTTCACCAGGTGGGGGAAGTTTTCTGTCACTATTTCTTTCAATATGTTTTTGGTATCTTGCTCTCTGTCATCTTCTGGGAAGCCCATAATTCTGATGTTGGTTCCTTTGAAGTTATCCCAGAGGTTTCTTACACTATCTTCAGCTTTCTGGATTCTCTTGTCTTCTTGCTTCTGCAGAGGAGTGTCCTCTGGCTCTTTGTGTTCCAAATCTTTGACTTGATTCTTGCAATCTTCCATTCTGTTTTTAGGACTTTGTATAATATTTATTTTATTTATTTATTTTTATTAAATTATTATCTGTGTACATATATTACCACTGTCATCCCCCCCACACAAAAATGCCCTCCCTCCCCAGAATTTTGTGTCCATTGGTTATACTTATATGCATGTGTGCAAGTCCTTTGGTTGATCTCTTATCTCCCCCATATTTCCCTCCCCTCCTCGCTGTAATTAGACAGTCTGCTTGTTGATTTACTGTCGCTATATCTATCTTTGGTTCATTAGTTTATAATGTTCTTTATTTTCCATAAATGAGTGAGGTCATGTGGTGTTTCTCTTTCATTGACTGGCTTATTTCAATCAGGATGATGTTCTCCAATTCCATCCAGGTTGCTGCAAATGATGAGAATTCCTTCCTTTTTTATGGCAGCATAGTATTCCATTGTGTAGATGTACCATAGGTTTTTTTTGTAATCTAATCATCTGCTGATGGACACCTAGACTGTTTCCAAAATCTAGCTATTGACAATTGTGCTGCTATGAACATAGGGGTGCACATATCCTTTCTGATTGGTGCTCCTATTTTCTTGAGATATATTCCTAGGAGTGGGATTACTGAGTCAAATGGGATTTCCATTTTCAGTTTTTTGAGGAAACTCCATACTGTTCTCCACAGTGGTTGTACCAGTCGCATTCCCATCAGCAATGCATGAGGGTTCCTTTTTCTCAAAAACTTAGCCAACCCTTATCGTTTGTGATTTGTTAATGTTGGCCATTCTGACAGGTGTGAGATGGTAACGCATTGTTGTTTTGATTTGCATCTCTCAGATAAGTAGTGACTTTGAGCAGGTTTTCATGTGCCTCTTGGCTTTCCTTCTGTCTTCATTTGAGTGGATTCTATTTAGTTCCATTGCTCATTTTTTAATTGGCTCATTTATTTTCCTTTTATTGAGTTGAATAAGCTGCCTGTAGATGTTGGAGATTAAACCTTTATCAGTGATATCATTTGAAAATATGTTCTCTCATATCGTGGGACTTCTTGTTGTTTTGTTGATGGTTTATTTTGCTGTGAAAAAGCTTTTTATTTTGATGTAGTCCCATTTGTTCATTTTCTCTTTAGCTTCCATTGCCCTAGGGGCAGTATCAGTGAAGAAGTTCTTTTGATATGTCTGAGATTTTGCTGCCTGTGGATGACTCTAGTATTTTTATGGTTTCCTGTCTTATGTTTAAGTCCTGTATCCATTTCGAATTTATTTTTGTGTATGGAGTAAGCTGGTGATCTAGTTTTATTCTTTTGCATGTATCTGTCTAGTTTTTCCAGCACCATTGATTGAAGAGACTATCTTGACTCCATTGTGTATTCGTGCCTCCTTTGTCAAATATTAACTGAGCATAGTGTTTTGGATCAATGTCTGGATTCTCTACTCTACTCCATTGATCTATATGTCAGTTCTTGTGCCAGTACCAGGCTGTTTTGTGAACACTGGATTTGTAATACAGCTTGAAATCTGGTATTGAGATTCCTCCTACTTTACTCTTTTTCTCAGTATTGCTGTGGCTATTCAGGGTCTTTTATTGTTCCAAATGCATTTTTGGAGAGTTCTTTCTAGGTCTGTGAAGCATGCCATTGGTATTTTAATGGGGAGTGCATTGAACCTATAAATTGCTTTGGAAAGTAGGACAACTTTACATCTTCTGTTCCAATTTGGATGCATTTTATTTCCTCCTCTTGTCTGATTGCAATGGCGAGTCCTTCCAGTACAATGTCAAACAGGAGTGGTGAGAGTGGGCATCGCTGTCTTGTTCCTGTTCGAAGAGGGAATGGCTTTAGTTTTTGCCCATTGAGTATGATGTTGGCTGTGGGTTTATCATATATAGCTTTTATTATGTTGAGGTATGATCCTTGTACTCCCATCTTGTTGAGAGTTTTTATCAGGAAAGGGTGTTGGATTTTACCAAATGCTTTTTCTGCATCAGTTGATATGACCATATGATTTTTATCTTTCAATTTGTTTATGTGATATATCACGTTTATTGATTTGCAGATATTGTACCATACTGGCATTCCTGGAATAAATCCTACTTGGCCATGGTGTATGATCTTTCGGATGTGCTGCTGGAGCCGATTTGCTAGAATTTTGTTGAGGATTTTGGCATCTATGTTCATGAGGGATATTGGCCTGTAATTCTCTTTCATTGAGTTGTCTTTATCTGGTTTTGGTATTAGGGTGATGCAGGCTTCATAAATGTAGTTTGGAAGTGTTCCTTCCTCTTGTATTTTTTGGAATAGTCTGAGGAGAATATGTTTTAGTTCTTCCTTAAATGTTTGATAAAACTCTCCTGTGAAGCCATTTGGCCCTGGGATTTTGTTTGCTGGAAGCTTTTTGATGACTGTTTCAATTTCTTCCCAAGTCCCTGATCTATTGAGATTTTTAGATTCTTCCTTATTGAGTTTTGAAAGGTTGTATTTTTCTAGGAATATGTCCATTTCTTCCGGGTTGTCCAGTTTGTTGGAATAGAGTTGTTCGTAGTATTTTGTAACAATCCTTTGTATTTCAGCAGGGTCTGTTGTTATTTCACCTCTTTCATTTCTGATTTTGTTTATTTGGGTCATCTCTCTTTGTTTCTTGGTTAGCCTGGCTAGAGGTTCATCAATCTTGTTTATCCTTTCAAAGAACCAGCTCGTGGTTTTGTTAATCTTATGTATTGTTTCTTTGGTCTCTATGTCATTTATCTCCACTCTGATTTTTATTATTTCTTTCCTTCTGCTTACACTGGGCTTTTCTTGTTGCTCTTTTTCTAGCTCTTTGAGTTTTAGAGTTAGATAATTTGTTACCTTGTTTTTTCTTTTTCTTTGCAATAGGCTTGTAGAGATATGAGCTGCCCTCTCAAGGTTGCTTTTACTGTGTCCAATCGATTTTGGATTTTTGTGTTTTCATTGTCATTTCTGGAAAGAATGTTTTTAATCTCTTACTTGATTTCCCTGGTAACCAAGTCCTTGTTTAGTAGCATGCTGTTTGGTCTCCATGTGTTTGATTTCTTTAGATTATTTTTATTGTAGTTAATTTCCAGTTTTATGCCACTATGATCTGAGAAGATGCTTGATATGATTTCTATCTTCCTGAATTTGAAGAGTCTTTGCCTATGTCCCAACATGTGGTCTATCTTTGAAAATGACCCATGTGCACTTGAGAAGAATGTATATTCTGTGGCTTTGCGGTGGAATGTTCTAAAGATATCGATTAACTCCATCTGGTGTAGTGAGTCATTTAGGATTGATATTTCTTTGCTGATTTTTGTTTAGGTGATTTGTCCAAAGGTGACAGTGGGTTATTAAAATCTCCTACTATGATTGTATTACTATCAATCTCTCCCTTAATATCCTCTAGCAGTTTTTTAATGTATTTGGGTGCTCCCACATTGGGTGCATATATGTTTACCAGGGTTATTTCTTCTTGTTGGATTGCTCCCTGTTGTATAATGAAGTGGCCTTCATTATCTCTTTTTATGTCCTTCATTTTGTGATCTAATTTATCAGATATAAGTATTGCTACCCCAGCTTTTTTTCATTTCCGTTCGCCTGGAAAACCTTTTTCCATCTCTTTACCCTCAGTCTGTGTGCGTCTTTTTCTTCTGAAATGTGTTTCTTGTAGATAACAGATATATAGGTCTTGTTTTCTTATCTAATCTGTTACCCTTTGTCTTTTGATTGCAGCATTTAAACCAATTACATTTAAACTTATTATTGATAGGTAGGTGTTTGATGCCATTTTTATTCTATACGCTTGTGTTCGCTTCCTATTTCTTTATTTTTACTGTAAACCCTTTAGCATTTCTTGCATTGCTGGTTTGTTGAAGATAAATTCCTTTAGCCTTTTTTTTTTCATCTGTGAAGCTCTTGATTTCATCTTCAATCTTGATTGACAGCCTTCCTGTGTACAGTATTCTTGGATTCAGACCCTTCCTTTGCATGACTTTGAATATTTTATCCCATTCCCTTCTGGCCTGATGAGTTTCTGTGGAGAAATCAGTTGCTAGTCTGATGGGGGTTCCTTTATATGTAATCTTCTCTCTCTCTCTGGCTGCTTTTAAAATTCTTACTTTGTGGTTGGTATTTTGAAATTTAATTATAGTGTGCCTAAGTGTTGCTCTTTTGGGATTCATATTGCTTAGGATTCTGCGAGCTTCTTGTATTTGTGTGGGTTTTTTCTTCTCTATCTCAGGAAAGTTTTATGTCCTTATATCTTGACAGTTTTTCTATGTCTTCCTCATTTTCCTTTCCTTCTGGAACCCCTATTATTCTAATATTGTTTTGTTTTGTATTATCCCAAAGTTCCCGTAGGCTCTCCTCCTGCTTTTTATTTTATTTTTTTCTAGAAGCTTCTGTAGTTCGGTATTTTTTCCATCTTTTCTAATAGCTCACTGATTTGGCCCTCTGCTTCATCTAGCCTATTTTTGATGCTTTCTATTGAGTTCTTTACAGTAGCTATGTCATTTTTCATTTCTTCGTAGTTCTTCTTCATTTCCTCTTGAGTCTTACTCATATTGCCAAATTTGTCTTCCATTCTTTTTAGCCATCCTATGATCATTACTCTGAATTCTTGCTCTGGTAGGTTGCTTGCCTCTAACTCGTTTACTTCCTTTTCTGCTGATGCCTGCTTTTCTTTGATATGTGGGCTGTTTCTTTGTCTCCCCCCCCCCCCATGGTCTCTCTTTTCAGGATGTCTGGTTATGTAGATCTCTCTCTCTCCTGCATTGATTTAAAGGCGCAAAATACAACACAACCAGGTACAACACAAGGCACTGAACAGAAATGTATTTGCAATGTTAATAACCTTTAATAAAAATGAACACTAGGGAAAGGCAAATTAGGGGATAGGAGAGAAAGAATAAGAGTAAAGCGTCAAGAGGGGGGTAGAAAAAGAAAAAGATAGGGGGAAAAAGAAAGAAAAAAAAGGAGTGTCAAAATGAAATTGGGAAACAGGGAGAGAGAGACAGACAGAGAGAGAGAGAAAGAGAGAGAGAGAGAGAGAGAGAGAGAGAGAGAGAGAGAGAGAGACTAAGAGAGAAAAGGGGAACAAATTGTATATATGGGGAGGTAATTTCAATAGAGCAAGTACTAATCCCAGCAAATGCTTGCAACAGTACCTGGCAAATAATACAAACTACAACACCCACAATATCCAGCAAAGTAAACAAACAAACAAAATCAAAGCAAATACAAAAATACCAAGCAACAACAACAACTAAAGATTAAGCAAAATAATCTCAATAAAAGCATAAAAATACAATATAATCAATATTAACACAAACAGCATCAAAAGGAAAGAGGAAAACAATTTTTTTTTGCCAGTTAATACAGCTCAGAGAGGGGTGTGTATGCACTTGGCCCATAGGATTGGAAATTAGCTATATAAGTAGGGTAGAAGTTTTAGCAGGGGGGAGACAGATAGAGTAGGGAAAATCTAAAGCAGGAATGGGTTAAGACAAACAGGATAGCATAAGGGGAAAGGTTATGAAGAGAGTGATTGTGTAAAGGTATTGTTAAGATAGGGTTAAAAGAAAAATGAGCCGAAACCGGTTTGGCTCAGTGGTAGAGTGTCGGTCTGCAGACTGAAAGGTCCCGGGTTCGATTCTGGTCAAGGGCATGTACATTGGTTATGGGCACATCCCTAGTAGGGGGTGTGCAAGAGGCAGCTGGTGGATGTTTCTCTCACATTGACGTTTCTAGCTCTCTATCTCTCTCCATTCCTCTCTGTAAAATATCAATAAAATATATTTTTTAAAAGAAAGAAAAATGAATATAGAATGAAGAACACTAATTCCAATGTAAAATAAAGAGACAATATATTGGCACTTTAAAAATAAAGAAAGAGCTTAAACCGGTTTGGCTCAGTGGATAGAGCATCGGCCTGCGGACTGAAAGGTCCCAGGTTCGATTCCGGTTAAGGGCATGTACCTTGGTTGCGGGCACATCCCTGGTGGGAGGTGTGCCAGAGGCAGCTGATCAATGTCTCTCATCGATGTTTCTAACTCTCTATCCCTCTCCTTTCCTCTCTGTAAAAAATTAATAAAATATATTTTTAAAAAATAATAAAGAAAGAAAGAAAAAGGAAACAAAAAAGTTAAAATAGCAATAGTAATAATGCTGATTGAACCTAAAAATCTAATAATTAAAAAGGTAAAATCAAAAGAGGAAAAAAGGAAACAATTCGTTTCTTAAGTAAAAGATGCAAAAAATGAAAATAAAATAAAAAGTAATAAAAAATACCAAAAAAAATGTGCAGTTGTGAAAGCCATTCACTTCCTCCGTTATTCTGTTTGGCGTGCCTGTTTCAGTCCAGACAATATTGCAGTTTCCTGCGTTCCTCTGCACCTCATTGTTGTAAGCTGGTCCTTAATTTTAAGATGTTGATTTCTTAGTTTCTTGGTTTTTGATGAAATAAAACTAGTAATAAACACAGTCAATTTGTACTCCAGCCTAGGTGGCAGTGTTTCTGGATTTATGTTTGCGGGGTTTTTTTTGTTGTGTTTTTGTTTGTTTGTTTGTTTGTTTGTTTGTTTGTTTGTTTTTGCTATTCTAGCCTTTTTCTATGGGATTCAATACCGATTTTGCCTCAGTGGTGAATCGCAGCTGGTCTCTCCCCAGCTCTGCTTCCCAGCTTCCAGAAAAGCAGTTTCCCCCTGCAGCCTCTCAGGGCCAGCCAATCCGGGTGGCCTCTCCTTTGTAATAAGAAGCAAAGGGTTGCAGGGGAGCCAGCCTTGGGTGAGCAATGGGCCAGTCTGTGCGCACTTACATACAGACTGTACACCTTTGCAACTATGTTCTCCCTCCGTGTCCGATCAGAATGGGTTGCTCTCTGGAGAACCTTACAATTGGTAACCCTGAGGACCCCGTCCACTCTCTTGGGTCACACCAGACCCAACAGCAGAGGGCTTTTGTGGACACAGATTTCCAAGGTCCCACCGCACGGTCCCAGTGTGTGGTCCCAGCACACGAGCTTTTGTCTCTGCTGCTGCCACCTGTGCCACTGCTGGGACACAGACACCCACGTTATCCCTGGCTAAATCCAACCTTTCTGTGGAATCCGAGTGTCCGCACCGATCGGTGGCCCACAGCTGCTCAGTGATCTCCACTGTTGTAGCTTTTTCAGATCTCAGATATTATCCCCATTTGCAGCTCTGATGTGGATGTGTGAGGCAGCACTTACAAGTGTTTATCTATGCCGCCATCTTGGAGCTGACCCAATAGTGAGATTCTGTATAATATTTTTTATTTCAGAGAATCTATTCTTTATATCTAGTTGATCCTTTATTATCTCTTGTTGATCCTTTATTATTTCTAGTTGATCCCTTTTCATATCCTCATAGGTCTCCTTTATTTTATCGGCCTTTTCTAGGAGATTCTTTTTTAAAAATATATATTTTATTGATATTTTAGAGAGAGGAAGGGAGAGAAATAGAGAGCTAGAAACCTCAATAAGAGAGAAACACTGACCAGCTGCCTCTTGCACACCCCCAACTGGGGATGTGCCCGCAACCAATATACATGCCCTTGACCAGAATCGAACCCAGACCTTTCAGTCCACAGACTGACGCTCTACCATGAGCCAAACCGGTTTTGGCTCTAGGAGATTCTTGAACAACCTTATAAACGTGGTTTTGAGCTCTATATCCAGTTGCTTTTTGTCCTCCATTTCTTTTGTTTGTGATGTTTCCTTGTCTTGGCATTTTATCTGCTTCCCTGAGTTGGTAGGTTGGGAGGATCAGCTGTGTCTATGCCAGGAGATAGCCTTATTCCACTAGACTTGGAAACCTGCAAAAGCCTCTGTGTTCAGCTTGGATGGGCAGAGTTTCAGGGTGGAGCCTATAGCCTTGGCTGCTGGTTAGCCCCGCCCCCTGAGGTTCCTGAGTCTCAGTGTACCTCGGTGTCCTTTGGTATTCGCTGCAAGCATCTCTGAGAGAAAGGCGCCCTAGAGTTTCGCCTGCTACCAGTCAGTCTAGTCTCTCCCCCAATGAGCCCACAACTGGGGTTCAATGCAGTTGGAAGTGGGGTTAAGAGCAGTCCGGAGCTTATGTCTCCTTCCCGCTAGGGCAATCCAGCAGCCCAATCAACAGTCTGTCCTCTGCGCGAAATGTGGGCTACTCAGGGGCTCTGCCTTTCACCGCTCCCCTGAGCCTCTGCCTTACAGCCCAAATTCCCTGTGTATGAGGCTAGGACCCCAGGGTCTCTCCCAGAACTGGGGTTCAATGCAGTCAGAACTGGGGCTCAGCGCAGTCCTGATCTTTTGTCTCCTTCCCATATGGCAATCCAGCAGCTCAGTGAACAGTCCGTCCTCTGTGCACAATGTGTGCCACTCTTGGGTTCTGCCTTACAGTCCGGATTCCCTCTGTATAAGCCTGGGACCCCAGGGTCTCGCCCAGAACTGGGGTTCAGTGGAGTCAGAACTGGGGTTCAGCACAGTCCTGAACTTTTATCTCCTTCCTGCTAAGCACACCAGCCAGACACTCAGCCTCCCCTCCTCTCTGGCTCTGTCCTCTCCCCACGCACGCACCGTGTCTCCATACCTTAGGCTATTATGGCTCCTCTGGTTTTCCTTCTGGTTTTCTCTTTCCTTCTAGTTGTAGTATTTACAGTCAGTCAACTTTCCTGTAGTTCTGGATAATGTCCACTTTATATTTTAGTTGTATTTTTTGAAATTGTTGAGTTTGGCTGCAGTTAGGCATTTACTTATGCCACCATCTTGGTTTTTCTCCTCAGTTTACTCAAATCTAACAATACTAAAAATTTTCCATTACCAACAATGAGTTGTAAAGCCAAAACCTTTATACATAATAATAATAAATTTATCATTGAAAAGGATTGAATTATTTTTACATATTCCCTAGGAAAAGTGACATTACAAAGATTTCATATGAAAATACGTTTGTAGTCACAAATTGTAGGGAAAAACTGTACCAGGCAGTTAATTAACTAAACTGTTATTTGTATGGGAAATTGAAATGTTTTATATGTATCAGCTGTTCAAATTTTGTAATTTGCCGTGATTTCTCATTATAAATATATATTAACTTTGGTATGCAATTGCCTACATTGACCTTCCTTTTTAAAAATCATTTTTTGTTCTTTTTTAAAATATATATTTTTATTGATTTCAGAGAGGAACGGAGAGGGAGAGATATATAAAGATCAATGATGAGAAAGAATCATTGGTCAGCTGCCTCCTGCATGTCCTCCATTAGGGACTGAGCCCGAAACCTATGCATGTGTCCTTGACCTGAATCGAACTCAGGACTCTTCAGTCCACAGGCCAATGCTCTATCCACTGAGCCAAACTGGCTAGGGCAAAAAAATCCTTTTTCCTTAATGAGGCTCCCCCATATTTTAAGTGTCAGGCTCCACAATCTAGATTGTAAGAAATAAAGAGAGCCTCCCCCTCCAATTTAGGGGTCATGGTACAACATAAAACATACTCAGGAGCCAGGCAGCAAGGCAAATATCTTTAGTTCTACATAAAAGCATGTGCACACATGGTCTGGAAGCCTGCCCACACTGAGCAGGTGGTCTGCTCAGCTATATAACCCCTTACGCATGTGACTTGTTCCTCACTCTTGATTGGAGCTCAGGTTCACAGTCTTTCATGATTGGCTAATTCAAAGGGAGGGGTTGGCCTTTGCTGTTTCAAGATAGTGGCCCCCAAGGGAGCTGCAAGCTATGTGGCCAATATGGTGCCTGCCAAATCACAGTCCCAAATAGCAGCTGTTTTTTGACAGAAACGATGATTTGCTTATTCTCACATAGATATGCTCCTGAGAAGATGAGTGTAGTAGGAAATTTTGGTTACAATTGAAAAGGGTGGATGTGGTAGAGAACAGGCAAATAGAGCAGTTGTGGAAGTTTAATTAATAATACTTTTGAAAACAAAAACATTGTGACCAGCTCTTAAAATTCAAAATTCTGAATACTATGAGGTTATGTGACCTCAGAGGCTGACTTCATGGAAAGGCCTCCATCCCAAACTCTCTCTCTCTCTCTCTCTCTCTCTCTCTCTCTCTCACACACACACACACACACACACACACACACACACACGGGGCACCTCCAGATGCTCTGTATATTTCAGACTTCCCACAAAGGGACTGCCTAAAGCAGGGGTGGGGAAACATTTTGATTCGAGGGCCACAATGGGTTCTTAAACTTGACCAGAGGGCTGGAACAAAAGCAACCTGACCATGCTGGCACTCTCATCTTGGGCTGCTGGTGAAGGAGCGGAGGGGAGAGCAAGAGAACCCTCCACTCTTTCGGCTCCGTGGGCCAGATAGAACAGCCGAACAGGCCGGATCCGGCCCGTGGGCTGTAGTTTGCCCATGGCTGGCCTAAAGGATCTGTGTTTGTATTATCACTGGGCAGGAAAAACAGGTGGCTGGGTTATTTAGCCACCCACACACTTGTGTAAAGTTTGAGGTGCAGGGAACTGACCACCAAGACATTTTATTTTATTTTATTTTAAAATATATTTTATTAATTTTTCACAGAGAGGAAGAGAAAGGGATAGAGTTAGAAACATCGATGAGAGAGAATCATCAATCAGCTGCCTCTTGCACATCCCCTACTAGGGATGTGCCCGCATCCAAAGTACATGCCCTTGACCAGAATCGAACCTGTGACCTTTCAGTCCACAGGCCGATGCTCTATCCACTGAGCCAAACCAGTCCTGGCACACCAAGATATTCTAAAGTTCATTCCCCAGTAATGAGCGGGACTCATTATGGAGGTAGAGAAATCAGAATTGAAGGAGTGGGGAGGGGAGAGAGGACCCAGCCGGGCTCCTCCAGAAGGACATGGAGGAAAAAGCAACACGTGGCTGGTCTGGGGGTCTTTTTTTATTATTGATTTTCCACAGAGAAGAAGGGAGAGAGATAGAGAGCTAGAAACGTCGATGAGAGAGAAACATCAACCAGCTGCCTCCTGCACACTCCCTACTGGGGATGTGCCCGCAACCCATGTACATCCCCTTCACCAGAATCGAACCTGGATCCTTTCAGTCCGCAGACTGATGCTCTATCCACTGAGCCAAACTGGTTTCGGTGCTGGTCTGGCGGTCTTTTTAAGGGGAGGAACGGGAAAGTGTTGGACCCAGGGCGGAACAGGAAGGGATGGGCTCCAGGGCACTGTGGCACATGCTGATTGGTGGTTCAATGTCTTGAGGATGTCTCTGTGACAGATGCCAGTAATGTCATATCTCTGCCCACCAGTTGGGAGGAGGGAGAATCTCACATTCCAGACTCTTTGATATATTATATTTAAAAAAATGAGAGTCTGGGCAGTGGTTCAGGGGGTTTGTCACCATCCACCTTACAGATGCTTGCATCGGCTCTGGGCTTCCCCCCTTGCCTCGACCAAACATCTCAGCATCTTGGTGATAGCCCCCCCCCCCCCCCCCCAAATCATCCTGGCTACTTCCTGCTGCCCAGGGACTGAAAAGGGTGGGGAATGTTAAAGGCCAGAGTTAGGCAGAGGCGGGTTGAAGGGCAGCCAAGTGTAGGGATGGGGCAGGAGCTGTTTTACAGTCACCCGAGACATTTCAGCAATCTGGGAGCAGATGAATTTGAGGAGGCAGGGAGCTAGGGGAAAACAAAACAAAACAAAAAAACCCCACACATATCCAGAAAAAGACGCCAGACCTGACCTCATTATAGGCATCATGGATGACACAACCTGACCAGCAGCAACCCCCATAGGTGTTGATGTCTTGATTACACCTGTCTGGATTCTGCTGGTCGTAAACAAAGCAGGCATATGGTCTGCCACCATTGGACACTGACCGGAGGTTGACAGCAATCAGGATCTCCACCTGGCATCTGACCAGAGGGCAGTCCTGATATCCTACCTGCTGGGTGACTTGTGTGCTGTCCTGGTCATAGGTTTGATGAACCTTGAACCTCCACACATAAGCAGGTGGGGGTGAGTGTAAGTTGCCCAGGGCTGGGAGGAGAAGGAGGAGGGGGAGGGCAGCTAAGACCTTAGTGGGGCCCAACACCCCTCACTTATAGAAGTCATCCTGCTCCGGGGTCCTCTTGAGTCTGGAGAGGTGAAACCACTATGGATCACCAGGTAGTTTGGCTGGGGTGGGGGTTGTGAGGATGATTGTGTGGGTCCCGTCCACCTGGGCCCCAAGGCCTTGGAATGTAGATTCTTAAGAAGAACTGAGTCCCCGGGCTGGAGGGGTGGTCCTCATGAGCCTTGGTCAGCTGGTTCTGGCCTGGGCAGAAACCTGTCAGTGTGTTCCTGGAGCAGCTGCCTGGGTAGAGACAGGTATGGAAGATAAATAGCCAGGAGAAGGTCAGTAGGGAGGTGATGGTTGAGCAAGAAGGGTCTCCCATATAGGAGTTCAAAAGGGCTTAAGAAGGTGGGGCTCCTTGGTGTAGCCCAGATTCTGGTCAGGGCCATGGGCAGGAGATCCGGCCGGGAGCTGCAAATTCTGCCAGTCCTTCCCTGGGAGGTGTCCCCTTCATTTGATGGATAGTAAAGTTGGGGCGCATTCCTCCCTGGGGTGAGGCAGCTGCACACAAGGAGCAGGAAGAGCAGGCACTTGTGACTGCCTCTGGCAGTGTGGGCGAGGTGAAGAGGGATGAAGGCCATCTCAAGGTTCCGCTTGAGTGTTACAATCGCGTAGGCGGCTTTCCGACGTTCCTGGGGTCTTCCATCCACAGAATTAAATCCAAGCTTCCACCCACAGAATTAAATAAGGATTAATTTAATCCTGATTAAAGTCCAAGCTTCCACCCACAGAATTAAATCAGGATTAGAGAGAGGAAGATCTGAGAGTCCTACCCGAGGTTGAGTGAGGGCCTCTGAAAACCTCGGGCCACGAGTGCTTTGCTGCAGTTTGGGTGGAGGCAGCAGGCAGGAAAGTGGCTGAGTTCAGAGCTGGGGACTGGGTTAGGGAGATGTCAGGACTCTCAAGGAACAGGAGATGGAGTTCCTGCATGGGAGAGGGGGCAAGGAGAGATCAGGATCTGTGGCAGAAGGTCCTGTAGACTATGATGGGGAATACCTGTAAGGGTTGCTGGAGGCAGATCTTCTGGGCCTCCTTAATGAGAACAGTAGCTATAGCCAGAGGCCAGAGGCAGGGCTGCAGTCCCCAAACTGTGGTATCAAGCTGTCAGTGCTGGTAGGCTATGGGGGTGAGGGCTGGCAGAACAGAAGAGGCAGAGGGTGAGGACCCCAATGATGGAAAAATGTTACCAATGGAGGCCAGCTGCATGACTCGGAGACAAGCATTGTTGGAGGTCTCTGGGTAAGGCCTGGCCAAACAGATGACTGTCTCTGAACCCCTGGGGCAGGATTGTCCAGGTGAGTGGATCCTGTAAAAATTCTTGTAAACAGTTAACTTTAGAACTCCTTTACTCCCCCCCCCCCATTATTGTATGCTATTGAAGACATTTAGAAAAGGCAGGGGAAGGAGGAAACAGGCATTTAACTGCTTGAGTTCAAACCTGAGTTTCTGAGTAGCATGTGCCAGCAAGAAAGTTGTTCTCTAGGGAAGGCAGAGAGGGGAGAAGGTGGGGTGAGAAGGTGCTGAGGACAGAGCATTTTTGCCAGTCAAGACCCGTGAATGAGATCGTGGAAGAAACAATGGCCCGGAAAAGGAGGGCAAAGACAGGTAGCCCACACTGTATCCACCAGGAAGGAAATCTGCATACCCTCTACATTGAGCTTTACCTGGGGCTTGGCCAGGGTGATGGGGATGGTCAAGTGCGGGCATCTTCAGTCGGCCAGTCCCAGCATAGCCAGCGGCGGGTCATGACCTGGAAGGACGGACCCTCCACGCTGAGATGCAGAGGGCCCGTCACGTTTCAAGGGGCAGTCACTTTTCCAGTGGCCACTTTGACCACATGCCGGGGAGGGTTTGGTTGGAGCCTGGGGTTGTGGGCATTGTTTAGCCCAGTGGCCTTCATTTCTGCACTTGAAGCATCCTCTAGGTGGCGTTCGTCCTTTCGTTGCACCTCCACCACACAGTTATGTGTGGGTGCTGTCGGCCCCAGGGCAGCAAGCAAAAGTGTGGGTTTTGCAGATTCACCTCTTGTAGAAGGCGGGTTTACTCTGCCTGCTCCTCACGGGCATTAAAACCTTAAATGCTATGAATGAATCTTGGACCTGGGTGTGAGAATGCTTCAGGGGAGGAGGCTGGTGGGGGCAGGAGGCTGGAGGTAGACCGGAGAAGGAGGGGCAGGCCAGGCCCGAGGAGGCGGGACTTGGTTGGAGAGGGGAGGGGCCTGTCCCACCAAGATGGAGGTGGCCCAGTGGGAACTGGAAAGGGGCGGGATTTGCCATGCCAAGATGGCGGTGGCCACATGGTGGCAAGGCTGCTCATAATAAATAATGGAAGAGCAGTTAGATGTTTGGAGAGGCTGTTGGGATGGCGAGTGGAAGGTTCTCAAGGAGGTTGGCAACCAGAGGTGGCGGTGATGGTATCCACAGCAGCGGGAGCTGCGGGAGAGGGGGAGCTCTTTGCAGCCACGGTGTGGTGATGAGAGAGAGCAGATGTATGGCAGCAAGGCGCTGTGGTGTCCTGCGGGCCACCACCGGGGACCGACCCTGTGCTCTTGCGACTCAGTCTCAGCATGGGGAAGCTGGGGGAGGGAGGGCGGAAGGGCCAGGGCTGCTGCAGAGGGGGTCAGGGCAGCGGCAGGGGTGGCCTCGGGGAAGCAGCAGGGCCAGGCTGCGTGGAAGCCGCTGTGGCGGGGAGGGGGTCAGGGCGGCCACAGGGGAGGCGGGGAGCAAACAAAGAAAGAGGAAGGAAGAGAGAGGACAGGAAGTGGGGAGCAAGAGAAAGTGGCTGGGTTCAGAGGCAGAGAGGACAGAAGGAGTCAGAACAGAAGAGGCAGAGGGCAGAAGGCGGGGAGCCTGGCCCTTTGGAACCCTGGGCATCTTCCCGGCTGAATTTACTGAGGTCAGGCGAGAATGTTTAAGTACCGTGACATGTTACAGAATTAGCCAGATTCGTGAGGTACCCTAGAGGTACCTAAGGACCAGGTTTTGGTTGCCCAATTTGAAACCTAGGGAAAGGTCAATAGCAGAGGCCAAGGACCAGCGTCCCAATGGAGCCAAAGCTATGGACCAGGGACCCGAGGGATGGCAGGGGACATCTCCCCCACCTCCTGGGGTCCAGAGTGAGGCCAAAAGGCCGGAGAGCCAAGGGGGGTGGGAACGTCTTCACCATGTCCCCTGACTGGGAATCTCCCTGGGACACTCGGAGGGCTGTGCCCAGAGGCTATCTCTGACGTGGCCCCGTTTTCCAGACAGAGATGCTGGAAGGATGACCCTAGGAATCAATAGGGACTGGGACTCAACTGCTGATGCTGCCGAGCTGGAGAGGAGCCTGAACCCCAGACAGGGCATACACCCCGCACCCGGGTTTTACATGCACCAACATGTAAGGTTTGAGGCACAGGAAACTGACCACCAAGACATTTAAAGGGAAGTTTATTCCCCTGTAATGAGCGGACTCATTATGGAGGTAGAGAAACCAGAATTGAAGGAGTAGGAGGGGATAGAGGACCCAGATGGAGATGGAGGAAAAAGCAACACGTGGATGGTCTGAGGGAAGAACAGGAAAGGGTTGGACCCAGGGCGGAACAGGAAGGGATGGGATCCAGGGCACTTTGGCACACGCTGATTAGGGATGTCTCTGTGACATATGCCAGTAATGTCATAACTCTGCCCACCAATTGGGAGGAGGGAGAATCTCACAACTTGAATCTACCTCCTGCTTCCCAAGTGGCTATAGGTAGTTCTTTTCTATTCTCTAATAACTGGCAGTGTGTAGGCTGTGTTAGGTCACCAAAGGAGGAATGCATTTAACTCGATCAAATAAACTAATTTATTTGATCATCCGCACACCAGGTGGCTGAGCCTGGATGCCTCCAGCACTCAGTGACAGGAGTCAGCGGCTTTTAAAGGGCTTTTGGCAGACTTTTTTTCTGGGTGGAGACTTCTTTATGCATACCAGGAGGGGAGAGAATGGAATGTGGTCAGCACAAGTGAAATGTGGTCTCAGCAAAGGGAATGTCCATAGTGAAATGTCCTGAAAAACCAGTTCCTGAGGGAGGGGTATCAGTTCAATTGCTTGAGCAAATCTAACATTCCAGCCTTTTTGTTTTATGGAATAGTGACAAAGGTCATATCTTCTGTAATTGCTTCCTGCTGAGGGGGGATGTAGAGATCACAGGGCAATGGTCTTTGATAGTAGTGGGCTGAATGAGGGGTGCAGCATCAAGATTTCCCCAAGAGACTGTTTGGTGAAGGCTCAAAAAGGGTCCTGCTGAGTTACTGGGATGTAAAAGCTGGTTCTGAGTCTGCCACAGCATCACTTGTATAGTTTTGCTGCTTTGCTGGGCCTGGAGCTGAAATATAACTGAGGCCTGGATGTTATCTTTAGAGGGGGAAAGATTAGGGCTCTCAGTTGCCTGAGACTAGTTATATGAAAAGGGAGAATAGGTTACCCTGAGGGTGAGGTTCTTGTTTGGCCAGTTTTTCCCTTTTTATGGGCATTCAGAGCTTTCTTGTAGGTCCTGAGATAGGGTTTCAAAATAGGTAGAGTAGTGGTTAAACTCCCCATGGCTGTTCCAACCCCTGCTGTGATGCCCAGGGTTATTAGGAAAAAGGACTTTTCTTTGGTGTCAGATATGGGTTACAGGTACAGGTAAAGACTGATTATTGGGGGCTACATGTACATTAAGTGAGAGAAGACAGTACAGGTTCCTGTACAGCTGATGGGGAGACAAATGTATGTGTTTTTTCCACAGAGGAAGAAACATTTCTGATCATGGAGACAAGCCGAAAGCTGTAAGGAGAAGAGATGGACTAAAGGTAATGAGATTCCCTTTCCTGGTTCCATGCTCCAAGCTAAGAGGGTAGTCACCATGGCGCTACTACCAATAAGAGGTGACAGATGAGTGGTTGAGATTTTATTGCAGTGAAAGTGGGAGGGAATGCTAGAATGGGCTGTTATCGAAGGGGAAAGCAAAAGAGAAGGAAAAGAGCAGTTGAGTTCAGACACCTTGATGGTTGGATAAGAAGTAAAACAGACTAGACTGGCTGTGATCAATTAGTTGTAAGAAACCACTGCACTCAGTCCAGCAAATTTAGTACTTTAAATTTCCTGAGGTTATAATCTCCCATTCACTAGCTTAACTTCTTATTTTTACTGAACCTTAATCCTTACTGTTTTTACTTTTTGACCTTAACTTACTTTTACATTCTTTCAAACAGAGCAACCAACTTGGTTATCTTCCAGAAAAACAGGTAGGAGAGAGATATCATGACTAATGCTGCAATGCATACATCTCAAATAAAAGTAACTTTCTTTTTATTTATGATGTCTTATTAATGGTGAGATTTAATCCTTGAATAATAACTTTTAGTTTACTCAATAAATAGTAGTGGAAGAGATTTTTAAATTTCTTCTTTTTAAGCTTAAATTTACTTCTAAACAGCATTCTTTTTAGTACTCATTGGCATATATATACAAACTTTACTTTGGACTTTACTAGAATCACTGCTCATAAAATATTGGCTTCTCATATGAATGATTTTATATTAGACCTTGATTATATTGTGAAAAGCTAACTTATTAAGCAATTAAAGTATGCTCCCTTATTGAAAATCAAAGTAAGCAAACATACATTTGACCCATAAAATACAGATGACCTCC
Organism: Vespertilio murinus; assembly: GCA_963924515.1. Lineage (NCBI taxonomy): Eukaryota > Metazoa > Chordata > Mammalia > Chiroptera > Vespertilionidae > Vespertilio > Vespertilio murinus. The sequence continues at coordinate 52,146,335 of OZ004710.1, forward strand.
CCTCCCCCAGCTAATCTGAAGAGTAGGCTGAGGCATTATGTATACTCCTGTCTTAAAATTCTGCTGCTGAATGTTCTGGTTTAGATTAAGAAGTATCCAGTGGCTGAAACTGGTTTAGCTCAGTGGATAGAGTGTCAGCCTGCGGACTGAAGAGTCCCAGGTTTGATTCCGGTCAGGGACATGTACGTTGGCTGTGGGCACATCCCCAGTAGGGGGTGTGCAAGAGGCAGCTGGTCGATGTTTCTCTCTCGTTGACATTTCTAGCTCTCTATTCCTCTTCCTTCCTCTCCGTAAAAAATCAATAAAATATATATTTTTTTAAAAGAAGTATCCAGCGATGAAGTTCTGCTCTGTGGAAGATGGTGGCCTAGGTAAGCACCTAAGCTGCTGTCTCACACAACAATTTCAAAAACAACAACTAAAATCAGAATGGACTTCATCCAAAAACACAGGAAAGCTGGCGGAGTAGAAAATCTACAACTAGAAAGAGGAGAGAGGCTCATGGAACGGATTGGGAGCCGCAAAGCGCTGAGGTAGGGAGACGCTCACATGCAGAGAGAAAGTGCGCCTGAATGCCTGACTGGCGGGAGGGGGCAGGAATTCTTGATTGCACTGAACCCTTTTTTATTGTACTGAACCCCAACCCCAGCCGAAACCCCATGGACCCAGGCTCATATGGGTGAAGTCTGGACTGCAGAGAAAGGCACCCAGAGACTCAGAGACTGGGAGACCAGGGGAGCAGGAAGCCACAGCAGGCAGGGTCTGAACACAGAGGTTGCCACGGCCTCTCCATAGCAGAAGGAGTCAGAAGCTTCAGACTACAGAGACCCAACCCAATTCCGGGTGAGCTCCTGGGGCACCCACGCTCTTATACCAGGAATATAGAATGGTCAAGAGGAAACTCAGGGGAGCTGTGGAAGGCAGAGGTCAGGTGGAAACTCAGGCGAATGCACAAGGGCAGGGCTGATGGGAAGCCAAGACTGTCAGCTCATCCCTGAGACACTGCCCCATCCAAGCTGAGCACAGAGGCTTCTACAATTTTGCAAGTCTGATCATATAAGACTGTTTCCAATACAGAAGGTATCCCAGAGTAGACACAGATGATACCCACATCCAATTGGCCTGAAGGCCAATTCCTCCCGGGGATACCAACAACAATAAAGACTTAGCTATAACAAGGCTGTACATGCAGTCCACAAAGGGGAGCACTAAGAGTGTCTACCTCAGGTAACTGAGGAGGCTGACCCACTGGGCCATATAGGATACCAAACACACAAAGCCATCTTACCAACTCTGGGAAGCAGCCTAAATGCCAAGACAAGGAAATATATCTCAAACAAAAGAGATGGAGTGTATAGAGTTCAAAACCATGGTTATAAGGTTATGCAAGAATATCCTAGAAAAGGTCAATAAATTTCATGAAACCCAACTAAAAATTAAACATAAACTGACTAAATTGGAAAATATTATGCAGAGATCCAACAGCAGAATGGAGGAACACAAGAATCAAGTCAAAGAGCCAAAAGACGAAAGAAAGAAAGAAAAAAAGAAAGAAAGAAAGAAAGAAAGAAAGAAAGAAAGAAAGAAAGAAAGAAAGAAGATGGCGGCATAGGTAAATGCCTAACTGCAGCCTCACTCAAAAAATACAACTAAAATATAAAGTGGAAATTATCCAGAACTACAGGAAAGTTGACTGACTGGAAATTCTACAACTAGAAGGAAAGAGAAAACCAGAAGGAAAATCAGAGAAACGGTAAAAGCCTAAGGTATGGAGAGACACGGTGCACGCGTGGGGAGAGGACAGAGCCAGAGAGGAGGGGCGGCTGAGTGCGGGAGGAGATAAAAGTTCCGGATTGTGTTGAACCCCACTCCTGACTGCACTGAACCCCAGTTCTGGGTGAGACCCTGGGGTCCCAGGCTCATACAGAGGGAATCTGGGCTATAAAATGAAAGCTAATGGGAGCGGCAAAAGGCAGAACCCCAGAGTAGCACACATGGTGCGAAGAGGATGGACTGTTCACTGAGCTGCTGGATTGCCATATGGAAAGGAGACAAAAGATCAGGACTGTGTTGAGCCCCAGTTCTGACTGCATTGAACCCCAGTTCTGGGAGACACCCTGGGGTCCCAGCCTCATACACAGGGAATTTGGGTTGTAAGGTGGAGGCTCAGGGGAGCGGTGAAAGGCAGAGCCCCTGAGTAGCCCACATTTCGCGCAGAGGACAGACTGTTGATTGGGCTGCTGGATTGCCCTAGCGGGAAGGAGACATAAGCTCCGGACTGCTCTTAACCCAACTTCCAACTGCATTGAACCTCAGTTGTGGGCTTGTTGGGTGAGAGACTAGACTGACTGGTAGCAGGCGAAACTCTAGGGCGCCTTTCTCTCAGAGATGCTTGCAGCGAATACCAAAGGACACCGAGGTACACTGAGACTCAGGAACCTCAGGGGGCAGGGCTAACCAGCAGCCAAGGCTGTAGGCTCCACCCTGAAACTCTGCCCATCCAAGCTGAACACAGAGGCTTTTGCAGGTTTCCAAGTCTAGTGGAATAAGGCTATCTCCTGGCATAGACACAGCTGATCCTCCCAACCTACCAACTCAGGGAAGCAGATAAAATGCCAAGACAAGGAAACAGGTCACAAACTAAAGAAATGGAGGACAAAAAGCAACTCGATATAAAGTTCAAAACCAGGCTTATAAGGTTGTTCAAGAATCTCCTAGAAAAGGCTGATAAAATAAAGAAGACCTATGAGGACATGAAGAGGGATCAACTAGAAATAATAAAGGATCAACAAGAAATAATAAAGGATCAACTAGAAATAAATAATACATTCTCTGAAATAAAAAATATTATACAGAATCCTAAAAACAGAATGGAAGATTGCAAGAATCAAGTCAAAGATTTGGAACACAAAGAGCCAGAGGACACTCCTCTGCAGAAGCAAGAAGACAAGAGAATCCAGAAAGTTGAAGATAATGTAAGAAACCTCTGGGACAACTTCAAGCGAACCAACATCTGAATTATGGGCATCCCAGATGACAGAGAGCAAAATACCGAAAACATATTGAAAGAAATAGTAACAGAAAACTTCCCTCACTTGGTGAAAGAAATAGACTTACAAGTCCAGGAAGCTCACAGAATCCCAAACAAAAGGAAACAGGCATGCCAAACAGAACGATAGAGGAAGGAATGACCTTTATTACTGCACATTTAATTCACTTTTATTAATTTTTGTTTTTATTTTTGTTATTTGCATCATTTACTCAAGAAACTATTTTTTTTTCTTTTTTCCTCACTGGATTTTACCTTTTAATTATTACATTTTTATTTGTAATCAGCATTATCACTACTACTATTTTACCTGTTTTATTTAATTTACTTTTGTTTCTTATTTTTATTTTTTAAGTGTCATTTTATTTGCTCTTTATTTTACTTGGGGATTAGTGTTCTACAGTCTATGTTCACCTTTCCTTCACCATCGATTTATTTTATCTCAACTCTACCTTTATGCCATCACTCTCTTCCTAACCTTTCCCCTTTTGGTGTCCTGTTTATCTTAACCCTTTCCTGCTTTAGATTTTCCTTATTCTTTATGTTTACGCCTTGCTAAAATTTCATTATATTTAATTTCTAACCCCCTGCTCCAAGTCCATATACACCTCCGTTTTTGCTATCCTAACTAAAAAAATAAAAATTAGCCGAAACCGGTTTGGCTCAGTGGATAGAGCATCAGCCTGCGGACTGGAAGGTCCCGGGTTTGATTCCGGTCAAGGGCATGTACCTTGGTTGCGAGTACATCCCCAGTGGGGGGTGTGCAGGAGGCGGCTGATCGATGATTCTCTCTCATCGATGTTTCTAACTCTCTATCCCTCTCTCTTCCTCTCTGTAAAAAATCAATAAAATATATTTTTTAAAAATAAATAAAAATTTAAAAAAAGAAAAAAAAGAAATAGACTTACAAGTCCAGGAAGCACACAGAACCCCAAACAAAAGGAATCCAAAGAGGACCACACCAAGACACATCATAATTAAAATTCCAAGAGCAAAAGACAAAGAGAGGATATTAAAAGCAGAAAGACAAAAGCAGGTAGTTACCTATAAAGGAGCACCCATACAACTGTCAGCTGATTTCTCAACAGAAACCATGCAGGCCAGAGGGGAATGGCAATAAATATTCAAGGTGATGAACAAAAAGAACCTACAGCCAAAAATACTCTACCCAGCAAAGCTATTGCTCAGAATCAAAGGCCAGATAAAGCGCTTCACAAATAAATTTAAGATAAAGGAGTTCATCACCACCAAGCCAGAATTATATGAATTGCTAAAAGGGGTTCTTTAGGAAGAGGAAGAAAATAAAGATAAAAATTATGAACAACAAATATGTAACTATCACTAAGTGAATCTAAAAACCAAGGGAAGTAAAAATCATGATGAACAGCCGAAACCGGTTTGGCTCAGTGGTAGAGTGTCCGTCTGCGGACTGAAAGGTCCCGAGTTTGATTCCGGTCAAGGGCATGTGCCTTGGCTGTGGGCACATTCCCAGTGGGGGGTGTGCAAGAGGCAGCTGGTCAATGTTTCTCTCTCATCAACGTTTCTAGCTCTCTATCTCTCTCCCTTCCTCTCTGTAAAATATCAATAAAATATTTTTAAAAATCATTATGAACAACATTAACTGGTGAATATAATTGAATCAGAGGTATGGAAGGGGAGTAGACTGATAATTCTCGGGAAAATGGGGAGTGGTCGGGGCGGGCAGAGACTGAACATAAACTGCACCTATGGATGAGGACAATGGGGGATGGGGAAAGGGCAGAGAGTGGGATGGAAAGTTGGTGGAGGGGAGCAATGGAGGGGGGAAAATGAGGAACATTTGTAATAATATGAACAATAAAGATTTATTTTAAAAAATAAAATAAAATAATAAATCCTCAACTGGGGGGGGAAAAAAAGAGCCAAGAGACACTCTGCTGGAGAAGCAAGAAGAAAAGAGAATCCAGAAAGTTGAAGATAGTGTAAGGAGCCTCGGACAACTTCAAGCGTACCAACATCAGAATTATGGGGGTTCCAGAAGAAGAGAGAGTGCAAGATTCTAAAAACGTATTTGAAGAAATAATATCAGAAAATTTCCCCCACCTGGTGAAAGAAATAAACTTACAAATACAGGAAGCACACAGAACCCCAAACAAAAGGAATCCAATAAGGAACACACCAAGATACATCATAATTAAAATGACAAGGGCAAAAGACAAAAATAGGACCTTGCAAGCAGCAAGAGAAAAGCAGTTGGTTACCTATAAGGGAGCACATATACGACTATCAGCTGATTTCTCAACAGTAACTATGCAGGCCAGACGGGAGTGTCAAGAAATATTCAAAGTGATGAATAGCGAGAACCTACAACCAATATTACTGTATCCAGCAAAGTTATCATTCAGAATTGAAGGGCACATAAAGAGCTTCACAGATAAGAAAAAGTTAAAGGAGTTCATCACCACCAAACCAGTATTATATGAAATGCTGAAAGGTATTATTGAAGAAGAAGAAGAAGAAGGAGGAGGAGGAGGAGGAGGAGGAGGAGGAGGAGATCAAGTAAATTAAAAATGTGAGGAACAGAATAAACCGGTGAATATAATAGAATCAGGGGCAAAGAAATAGATTGGATTGATAATTTACAGGGGTAGAGGGGTGTGAGGTGTGCAGAAAGAGACTGAATTAAAATCGTATAACCTATGGATGAGGACAATGGCGGGTGGGGGGAGGGAGGTAAGGGCAGAGGGCTGGGCGGGAACTGGGTGGAAGGGAGCTATGGGGGAAAAAAGGAGAAACAATTTTAATAATCTGAGCAATAAATATTTATTTAAAAAAAGAAGAAGTTCTGTTCTGTGGCTCTCCCAGAAAAAGAACCTGTAGGTTGAGAAATTGGAAAGAACTTCAGGAATGTCGATGGGTATCTGCAGGGAATACTGTCATCATCCTTCATAGAGATGCCATTATTCAGGCTTGGTTCTTCAGCTTTGCAGGCTCAGAAATTTATTTTGTCAGTACCCTCTCAGAGATATACTAACCCTATCGAACTCAAGACCAAAGTATAAACCAGAACATTTTAGAGGGAAAATCATAACCACCATCATTACCAAAGGGAGCAGACACCTGACAAACATATCCTGCCATTGGGACACATCCCTGAGCCAGCACACCCTCTCCACTGAGCCACTCTAGGATGAATGCTGTCAGTGTGTGCTCCTGTTTCTCCCTTTCTCTGTGCTCCATTTCTGGCCAACCCTGTCCCCTTCTAAGGGGCACATTCATCCTTTGGGTAAGCCAGTGCCGTCCATAGGCTCCAGCCCAATCTTACTCTGGTCAGTAAACCATTCTCCTTTCTTAAGAAAAGAAAAGAAAAAGAAAAAGAAAAAAAAGAAGTATCCAGCAACCTTGTCCTGCCAGGTTTGGCGACTGAAACCTCACTTTCTTGCTTAGAGTAAATTTACAATTCTTGTAAATAGTTAACTATAGAACTTCTTTCTTTATTTCAACATTTCTCTTTTCCTTCTCATCACACACACAAGCTTCATAAATTTCACACTTTCAAATTAGCCTTCAAACCTTCTTTCTATGTCCTTTAAGAATGCATAACCATGCCTCAGACCTTCCATTTCTTTAAGTATTTCTACTCTAATATTCTTTCTTTCTGTCACACCTTCAGCAACTTGTACAGACCTTTCATTTCTTTTTTTTTTAATGTATTAGAATTCTTCACTCTAAGAAACTTAAATTTTCAATGATAACCAAAAAGTAAACAGCCAGAATTTCTTTTATTTTTATTTTATTTTCAATTTTTATTAAGGTATTATATGTGTACAAATCTTACCATTGCCTCCCCAACTCCCATACATGCCCTCTCTCCCCAGAGTTTTGTGTCCATTGGTTATGCTTATATGCATGCATACAAGTCCTTCGGCTGATCTCTTATCTCCCCTATATCGTCCTACCCTCCCCCAGAATTTATTAGATTGACATTTATCTACACACTTTAAACACACTCTTAGTTTCAAGAAAATATACATTCAACAAAGTACAAGAGACCTTCTATGATAAAAACTAAGGGCAGGTGAATTAAAATGTGTCTAGCAATCCATGTTTCAGTATTGTATGCTATTATAAATTATTTAGATGTTTATCATTTAACCCAGCAATGCTCCAGTCTTCAATTTAATAAAGACTTTGGGAAATTATGTATAGGCATATGAGGCTGAAGAAAAGGCAGAGGGAGGAGGGAACAGGCCCTGCAGACTGCTCCTAGACCTCTAGCCACTTGGATTCAAAACTGCTGGATTGCACTGACCGGTTTGGCTCAGTGGATGGAGCATCGGCTTGTGGACTGACAGGTCCTGGGTTCCATCCCGGTCAAGGGCATGTACCTTGGTTGCAGGCACATCCCTGGTGTGAGGTATGCAGGAGGCAGCTGATCGACGTTTCTAACTCTCTACCCCTCTCCCTTCCTCTCTGTAAAAAATCAATAATATATATATATATATATATATATATATATATATATATATTAAAAACTGCTGGCTTTTTCCTTAGAGATAACATACTTAGGTTTGAGATATAATGAGCTCAGTGTTTTACAATAGTGGACTATTAAGCAAGCATGTGCAGTAAAGGAAGTTGTTCTTTGGGAAAAATGGGGGTGGGGTGGGGTGTGAGAAGGTGCTGAGGTCAGAGCAGTTTTCAGAGCATTAAGGGGGGTGAGAACATCCCTTCACCATATTATGTCATAGAGGAGCTTAGCAAGAAGATTAAAATTGTGAAACTGGAGGTGAGAGTACCCAATGAGCCTGAGAAAGAAGAAAATTTCTTGTTCAGAGGGGACAGTCATAGAGGAGATAAGGAGATAAGGTGTTTACAGTCCAAGGAATAGCTGGTGAGAGAGTGAAACTGAGGTAGGTAACTGTGGTTTGGGGCAACTGGGTTTTATTGAGGGAATGCATGATAGCCAGGGCTGGGCACCGAGGTAGAATGAGAAGAGTGAATGGGGGAATTTAGTAAGATGCAGTGTAGAGGTGAGGTGGCTAATAGCTGTGAGACTAATCTGTCAACCCCCATAATAGAGACTGAGGAGTGGACAAGGGTCCCAGCGAATTCAGAGAGGGCAGAATAAGTGGCCCCAATGTCAATTATAAAGGAGATTGGCTAACTTGCCACCACAATCATTACCTGAGGCTCTGTCCTGGTGATGTAAGTCTGTGGGGCCCTGTCAGGGCCTGGGCAGCTTCTTGGGGGGCCAGTCCCAGGAGGTCTGGGAGGTCTAAACTGGATCCAGAGGGTGGCCTTGCTGGACTGGCTGAGGCCTGAACTGGAGGGGCCAGACTACAGTCTGATTACTTTCCACACTTTAGGCAGGGCCCAGGCAGTGGGTCTCAGGTTTGAGCAGGACTTGGCTCAGTGTCTTTCCTTGCTGCATTTGAAGCATGGGCCCAGAGGAGGCTTAGCTCCTGACTTACCCTTGGTTTGAGGAAGGGCACTTCTTTTGGGGTTCATGAGAGTGGTAACTAGGAGCTTGAAGGCCTTCTGGGCCTCATCCTTGGCCTAATCTTGCCTTTGTTTTTGATTTGGGTCTCCTCGTCTCTATTATTAAAAACCTTAAATTTCTGCTGAAACTGGTTTGGCTCAGTGGATAGAGCATCAGCCTGCGGACTGAAGGATCCCAGGTTCAATTCCAGTCAAGGGCATGTACCTTGGTTGCGGGCACATCCCCAGTAGGGGGTGTGCAAGAGTGCAAGAGGCAGCTGATCGATGATTCTCTTTCTTGTCGATGTTTCTAACTCACTATCCCTCTCTCTTCCTCTCTGTAAAAAAATCAATAAAATATATTAAGACAAAAAACAAAACAAAACAAAGCAAACAAAAAAACACCTTAAATTTCAGGTTAATGAGCTCTTCTTGAGGGATTTGTGGACCTGGGCCTATTTTTTGGAGTTTATGGTGTGTGTCAGGGGGCTGATTGGGATATAAAATGGGTGTTCAGAAGAAGGGTTCCCTCTGGGGAGGTGGGGTATAAGGTGATAAATTTCTGTAGAGGAGGACAGGAGAATATAGATGTCATGCCAAGTCAGGACATAGGACTAGGTCAGGCACTTAAATTTCTTAGTAAAGGTGGTCGGGTCTGTGGAAAAAGACCTGAGATATCTCTTAATCTGTGTGAGGCTGGACATAGAGAATGGGACGTGGACTCAGACTATGCCCTCAGTTCCTGCTGCCTCCCTCAGGGATAGAATGGGGAGGGAACAGAAGTGGCTGTTGAGGAAGGCATTTTTTTGGTAGCTTGAGAGTGAATGTTAGGTGGGAAAGGGCTGTTTTGGAGCTCATGTTCTCAGGATTTGGGCTCTCAGGGGAGAAGGTGGTTGCTGGTTAAGAGGGTCTGAGTTTTGGGAATCTACTGCAGGTGAGGGAGAGGATGTATAAGGGGGGTATAGGTTGGTGGTCTGCTGGGTCAAGAGTAGATTCAGAATCAGAATTGTTAGGGGTATGATTTTTTTTTGTTTTATTTATTTATTTATAAAAATTTATTAAGGTATTATATGTGTACATAGCTTACCATTGCCCCCCACCCCCCACCTCCAATTCATGCCTCCCTCCCCAGAGTTCTGTGTTCGTTGGTTGTACTTATATTCACACATACCAGTCCTTTGGTTGTTCTCTTATCTCCCCCCAGGTCTCCTTCCCCTCCCCGCTGTCATTTGACAATCTGCTTGTTTTATGGTGACTATCTCAGGACCACACGAATAGAGTCCGCTCCTCCCCTGGTTCACACCGCCCCTCCCCCCAGGTCCCACTGCTTCCCCAGGGCACATGGCTCTCCCGGTGCACATGTCTCCCCTGGGGCACACGGCTCTCCCGGGACACACGGCCCCCCCGGACACACAGCTCACCTAGGCCACATGGCCCCTCTGGGGCGCTGGGGTTGCGAATTGGAGGCACCGCACTAGCTCCTCGCTAGCATGGCGGGCAGGCTGGGATGGCTGTGGGCAGGGAGACCATGCTCCACGGAATCTCAGCGGAAGGCTGCTGATGTGGAGGCCAAGCTCCGAAGCCACCCACTCCCTGGACCCGGGATGGAGTGAGCTCTGTTCTCGGTGGGCTTCCCTCACTCGCGGCAGCAGCGGTGGGTGCAGCGGAGGTGGTGACTTTTGTGGCTCAATTTCCACTGTATTTTTAAAATCCACATGGCAGCAGTGGCGCCCCTCCTTGGGGTCCCAGCCGAGGCTCTGGCTCAGCCCAGCAGTGGTGGGCCTGAAGGGCGAAGGACTCGCCGGGGCTGTGAATGGAAGGCGCCGCGCCATCTCCTCACCAGCACGGCGGGCAGGCTGAGATGGCTGCAGGCGGGGAGACCACCCTCAAAGGTGTCTTGTTCGGTGCGGAAGTGGAGCAGCTGCGGACGCGGAGGCTAAGTTCTGAGTCCGCTCACTCCCTGAGCCCGGCGCATAGTGAGTTCTGTTCTCGGTGGATTTCCCTTATTCGCAGAGGCGGTGGCGGTGGCGGGTGTGGCGGTGGGTGCAGTAGCGATGGTCGTTCCTGTGGTTCAATTTTCCCTGTAGTTTTAAAATCCACATGGCGGCAGTGGCGGAAGCTTTGGCCAGCCATGCGGTGGCGGAGGAAGGACTCGCCAGGGCCGGGATCAGAAGGCGCTGCGCCAGCTCCTCACCAGCACAGCGTGTGCGGAGGCCGGGCCAAGCTGGCTGCGGGCGGGGAGATGCCGAGCCAGCTCCTCACTAGCACCGCGGGCGGGCTGGGACAGCTGCGGGCTGGGATGGTTGTGGACAGGCAGACCGCGCTCAAAGGCTTCTCGTCCGGGCAGGAGCTGAAGGTGCAGCAGAGGCCCAGCATCAGCTCCCTCATTCCCACGGCGGGCAGGCCGGGCTGGCCCACTCCCTGGGCCCCTGGGCGGAGCGAGGAATGGCTTCCCTCATTCCAGGCGGCAGCGGCTCCAGCAGGTCCGGTTTTGCTGTAGTTTTAAACTCCACATAGCAGCAGCGGCACCCTGCTTTGTGTCGAGTTGTAGCCTTCCCCTTCCGCCAGCTTTCCTGTGGGTCTGGTTCGATCCCTTTCAATTTTAGCTATTTTTTTTCCCAAATTGTTGATGAGGTGGCAGCTTAGGAGACTACCTAGGCTGCCATCTTGTTTCAGTCTCCTCAGGGTATGATGCTTTGTGTGAAAGGGAAAGATCTGATGGCTAGAGCAGGACCAAGAGAGAGGATTGGGACTGAAGGGTGAAAAAGGCCTGTATGTAGGGAATCTTTGACCATTTTCCATTGCCGTGACAACAATTACCTAAATTGTTCAGTGTGTTAAAATTGAAAGTGCTGTTTTCAGGCCATTGAGACTTATTATCTAGTTTAGGTTGTGGTCAAACAGTGTTACAAAATAAAGTGAGGTGGTTGGGCATGATCTCCCCCATGAGTGTAGATGAAGGATGAGTGACAGATCACAAATCCAAAGGTGACTATTTAGGGCAGGCGTCCCTACTGCTAAACAAGTCACCATGAGAAGTAACGGTGACTCTCTGAATTGGATGGTCCCAATCCAGAAGGATCCAAAGCCAAATGGTTGAGGAGTCTTCTGGCCTAGGGCTAAGAAGAAACTTTCTAAAAGTCAGTGAGATAGAGGGGGCAGAAGACTCCAGATGAGGAATTTGTGGAAAGTCACTCACCTAGAGAAGATTGGCCAGTGTGGGATGGAGGGTCACACCAGCCAATCTTCTCTAGGTGAGGGTCAGCAATGGAGAAGGAGAGATTCCTGGTCAGGCGTCCAACTTGGCTGGCTGGGGGGGACTCCATAAGGGAAGAAGGCCTGATCAAGGCTCACAATCAGGACCAGCTGCCACTGTCTACTTGGGGTGACTGAAGCCTGGACAATGGCTTCCAATCCTTGGTTGCCAAAGGAGGAATGCTACAGTGGTGAAGGATTACGAATGTATCCAATCATTCACACACCGCACGCCAAATGGCTGAGCCTGGATGGCTCCAGCACCCACTGAGGAGCAATCAATTGCCCGGTAGCAATCATCTCGGGTAAAAACTGCTGTTTCATTTTTAACCCTGTGGTTCTGGCTTCTGTACTTATTTGCTTGCTAAAATAATAGAAAAATTATTTTGATTTTCTTAACTTATATAAGTTATCCCATTTGATTCAATACTCCATTGATTGTGGTTTGAATATCCCATTGATTGTGATCTTATTGGTCTTTTGAAACACATTCCTTTGCACCTGGAGACCAGAACAGCACAATTACTCTAAATTGCTTCAGTGGCTCCAGATAATGTGTTTCTGTTGACTCAGTGGTCCCAAGACTGGAAACTATAATTAATCTTTGTAGATAACTAACTTGCTCAATTTAGCTTCTGTAACTGCTTTTTGCAAACCAGGTTCCTCATTCCAAACCTAAATATGTAATTGATACCTTTGCGATATTTGCCTATATAAGCCTGATGTTGCCACTGTTAGGTTGAGGCAGGGGGTATAGCCCAGGGCAGATGCAAGCAGCTGCAGAATGGATGGTGACAAAGATAACTGGCTGGCTGGCGCCTTCCTAGGGCCTTCCTGGACCCCTGGCCCGAGGCAGGAATTCCACACCTCTCATGCCCTCCCCCCTCCCCTCCCTAAACAGCTGTATAAAAGAGATACCTATGCTGCTTTTGGGCGCGAACTTCCCTGGCCCACCCTCGGACCAGAGAGCTTCGCCCGGGAGTGCAGATTAAACCCCCCTTCTTAATGGCCTGGATTCCGTGTCTTGCTTCTGCGCCGCCTACCTCTCAGCTGGGATCTTACAAACCTCTCTGTCGGGACCTTACAACCTTTCATCTTGGTGCGAAACCCGGGCACGGGGTAAGTGCCCTGCCCTGTAAGACCTTTCCCGGTCTGGGGTACCCCCGTGGCTAAGGAACCCTCAGATTTCTCTCCAGCTCAGCAACATCAGTGTCAGCAGACATTCCCATTCCTATTGGTTGACTCCTAGGGTCATTTTCCGGCATCTCTGTCTGTCTGTAAAATCTCCGCCGAGTCAGAGTCTTGCCTCCGGGTTTAGCCCTTTTTCCGGGATTTCCCAGGGAAATCCCCGGGCCAGTAGAAGTCGGAAGACGTTCCTTCTTCTTTCTGGCTCCCTCCGGCCTTTGGCCTCATTCCGGACCCCGAAAGGTGAGAAGAGGACGCTCTTTCTCCCTTTGGAGTCCTGGACCCTAGGCGTCAACAATGGGCAACCAAAAATCCAAATTAGATCCAAAGACCCCACTGGGGTGTCTTGTTACAAATCTGGCTAAACTAGGCCTGTCCCAGGATTTGCGTCCTAAGCGCCTCATTTACTTCTGTAACGTGGCATGGCCTCAGTATGAATTGGACAATGGGTCAAGATGGCCTGAACATGGGACTTTTGATTTTAACATTCTGACTGACCTCAACAATTTTTGCAAACGAGCTGGGAAGTGGCTGGAGGTTCCATAAGTCCAGGCCTTTTTCTATCTGCGCTCCCGTCCCTCCCTCTGCTCCTTCTGTTCCACTGCCCAGGTTCTCCTAGCTCGGGAGAAACTTCCCCTCCCTACCGACACTCCTCTACTTTCTGCCTTATCTGAACCCCCTGAGAATCTTTCCTCCCCGCAGTCTCTTCCGCCTCCCTATCACAGGGCTCCTTCAGCCTTGCCTCCTGCCCCACAGTCAGTTCCCGCCCTTCCCCCATCCTCACTTCCAGATCTCCCTCCGCCGCCCCCTCCCCCAGAGCCTCCTTTTTTACCTGCCCACCTTCCCCTCCCCCCATCCCCACCCCCACCCCCGCCTGCTTCCCCAGTCAGCAGGCACACCCGCTCTCAGGCTCCGCTTCTCTGCCCCCTCCTGGAAGTTGCAGGAGCTGAGGGAGTGGTCAGGGTTCATGTTTCCTTCTCCCTGTCAGATCTCTCCCAGATTGAGAAGCGGCTGGGGTCTTTTTCCACCAACCCCACCGCGTTCATCAAGGAATTCCGATACCTTTCTCAGGCCTATGATCTCACCTGGCATGACATCCATATCATTCTCTCTTCCACCCTAACATCAGATGAAAGGAAAAGAGTCTTAGGAGCGGCAATGGTCCATGCAGATCAGATCCCCCTTACAGACCAGATGCTCCAGTGCCTAATAGCCAGCCTACAGGCCGTCTCCCACAAGGTCGTTAATTTTGACAAGCTGAGGGAAGTTACTCAGGGACCAGATGAGAACCCCGAGGTCTTCCTTAACAGGCTGACTGAGGCTCTGACCTTATATACTCGCCTGGACCCTGGGTCCCCAGCTGGAGCAACTGTCCTAGCCACTTACTTCATTTCGCAGTCAGCCCCAGATATTAGAAAAAAAGTTAAAAAAGGCAGAGGATGGCCCTCAGACTCCTGTCCAAGATCTGGTGAATATGGCATTTAAGGTTTTCAATCCCCGAGAAGAGCAGGCAGAGTCAGATCGGGAGGCCCGCCTTCGACAAAAGGTGAATCTGCAAACTCAAGCCTTGGTAGCAGCCCTAAGGCCGGCGGCCACACGTGGTCCAAGGGGGACTGTGCTTGATGGGGGTACAACAAAAGGAAGAGCGCCACCTGGAGGATGCTTCAAGTGCGGAAAAGAAGGCCACTGGGCTAAACAATGCCCACAACCCAGTGCTCCTAACAAGCCCTGCCCAGCGTGTGGTCAAAGTGGCCATTGGAATGGTGATGGGCCCTCTGCGTCTCAGCGTGGAGGGGCCGTACTTCCAGGTCATGACCCGCCGCTGGCCATGCTGGGACTGGCAGACTGAAGATGCCCGGGTTCGACTACCCCCATCACCCTGGCCGAGCCTCGGGTAAGGCTCCAGGTAGCGGGTAAGATGATCTCCTTTTTGATCGATACGGGAGCTACCTTTTCTGTTCTGCCTTCTTTTTCTGGGCCACTGTTCCCTTCCCCGATCTCTGTCATGGGAATTGACGGCAAATCCACCTGCCCACTGGCCACCGGACCCCTTCCCTGTCTCCTCGACAATAGCCCTATAACCCACTCATTCCTAGTCATGCCTTCGTGCCCCGTACCCCTTTTAGGACGAGATATCCTCGTCAAACTAGGGGCCACTCTGCAGCTCACTCAGAGTCCTTCGGCTTCCCTGCTTCTTCCGCTCCTGGCTCCCTCCCTCCACGGGAACACTGATCCCCCACTGCCTGTGTCCCTTGTTAACCCAAAAGTATGGGACACCTCTACCCCGGTGGTTACTAGGCACCATACCCCAGTGAGGATCAGACTTAAGGACCCCACCTCATTTCCTTCCCGCCCCCAGTTTCCTATTTCCCTGGCTCATCGCCGAGGCCTCAAGCCTCTCATTACTCGGCTTCTGGGGCAGGGTCTCCTCATACCTATCAACTCTCCCTGCAACACCCCCATCCTCCCAGTTAGGAAGGCAGATGGGACCTACCGGCTGGTGCAGGACCTCCGATTAATCAATGAAGCGGTGGTCCCCATTCACCCGGTGGTCCCCAATCCTTACACTCTCCTTTCTCACGTACCAGCGGGTACCACCCACTTTTCCGTCCTTGACCTCAAGGATGCCTTCTTTACCATCCCTCTGGATCCAGACTCTTACCATCTGTTTGCATTCACTTGGGAGGACCCAGATGAGCAGGTATCCCGCCAACTCACCTGGACAGTTCTGCCCCAGGGATTCAGAGACAGCCCTCATCTGTTTGGCCAGGTCTTAGCCCGAGACCTCCAACAATGCTCATTAGAACCCAGCCCTCTTCTCCAGTATGTAGATGATCTCCTTCTCTGCAGCCCCTCTTTAGACATTTCTCGGAGGCAGACAGCTGACCTCCTCAACTTTCTAGGGGACAAAGGATACCGTGTGTCTCCTGCCAAGGCGCAGCTGTCCGCCTCTACTGTCACTTACTTGGGGATCTGTCTGACCCCCAACTCCCGAGGACTGACAGTTGACAGAGCACAGGCAATACGAGACCTACAGCCTCCCACTTCTGCGGAACAGATCTTGTCCTTTCTAGGGCTGGTAGGATTCTTCCTCCATTGGGTCCCGAATTTTGCTCTCCTAGCTAAGCCTCTGTACCAGGCCGCTAAGGAAACACCAATAGGCCCCCTCTCTTCACCCTCCCTCGTTCACCAGGCCTTTACTAAGCTCCGGGATGCCCTTCTGGCATCCCCCCCCCCTCTCTCCCGGACATCTCTAAGCCTTTTCAACTATTTACTGATGAGAAACAGGGAATAGCCATGGGGTCCTCACCCAGCCCCTAGGGCCAGCCTTTACCCCAGTAGCCTACCTATCCAGACAGCTCGATCCCACAGCTCGGGGATGGAAGCCCTGCCTCCGGGCTCTGACTGCAGCCACTGCTCTCACCAAGGAGGCCCAGAAGATCTGCTCCACGTGTGCAGCTACCTCACCCCAGGCAGCTGCGCCAGGAACATGCTAACAGTTTTCTTTCCAGGCCAGAACCAGCTGACCAAGCCTCCAGAGGACCACCTAAAGCAACATAAACGTGAGGTGTTAGGCCCCACTAAGGCCTGCATTAGTTGCCCTCCCGATCCTCCTTCTCCTCCCAGTCCTGGGCAACCTATATTGACCCCCACCTGCTTATGTGTGGAGGTTCAAGGTCCATGAAACCTATGACCAGGGCAACATACAAGTCACCCAGCAGGTAGGATTTCAGGACTGCCCTCTGGTTGGCTGTCAGGCAGAGATCCTGATTGCTGTCGACCTCCGGTCAGTGTCCAACCGTGGCCGGCCATATGCCTGCTTTGCTTACGACCAATGGAACCCAGACAGGTGTAATCAAGACATCAACATCTATGGGGGTTGCCGCTGGTTAGACTGTGTCATCCATGACGCCTACAGAGAGGTCAGGTCTGGCCCCTTTTTCTTGAAGGACGGCACCTTCAACATCAGGGTCCGGGACCCCTGGAACCAGCGATGGGTTGCGGGAGTTATGGGAAAACTGTATTGGAGTGGTTGGAGCTCGACCCCTTCAGGGACCATCTACATCTCCCGGGAGTATGTCATGTGTCAGGAGGCCCAAATCTAGGTCTCCAACAGCATCCTACAGGCCGAACAGTCCCTTAAAGGGAAGCTGCCTGACTCCCCCCGGGTAGAAGTCCTGTTCTCATGGCTCCAATTTATCCAACACACTCTACTATTCCTTAACGAGACCCACACCCTGCCCAATGTCTCGCACTGCTTTTTATGTGTCTCTCTCCAAAGACCTTTGCTGGCTGCTGTTCCACTCATGACTTCTCCAGGAACCCAAGGACATGGTGAATGTCAGCCTCCCCTGGCTGGCATTTCCCTCTGGGAACCCGAAACTCCAGAACCCAGATTGCCCCCGCGGATATGCTACCAGACCAGCAACCCGGTAACTGGGGGACGGGTCACCTGGAACTGTACCCAAAACCACACCGCAGCCAGTCTCACCAGGGCCAGCCCGGGTACCTTCTTTTGGTGCAATGGCACCTTAAGCAACTGCATAAACTCCTCTGAGCCCGGGCCTTGCTTCATGGTCACAGTAGTTCCCCAACTAACCTTGTATGGAGAGTCAGAGCTCGCCTGGTTGCTCCCTTCATCCCACCCCCGGGCCCGCCGGGCCGCCTTTCTCCCTGTCATGTTGGGGGTAAGTATCGCCGCCTCAATGGGCCTAGCTGGGGGGGCCCTGGGTAATAGCATAATCTCTGCTCAGGATTTCAATGACAAACTCCAGATAGCCCTGGAGTCTACCACGACCTCCTTAGCTTCCCTGCAGCGACAAGTAACATCGGTAGCCCAAATAGCCCTGCAGAACCGAAGGGCCCTAGACCTTCTTGCTGCAGAAAGAGGAGGAACCTGCATGTTCCTTCAAGAAGAATGCTGTTACTACATCAACGAGTCCGGAGTGGTGGAACAGAACGTGCAGACCCTGACTAAGCTGAGTGAAGAATTACGTGCAAGACACTCACAGGACAACTCTCCTTTCGGCTGGCTCCAAAGCCCTTTAGCTACTTGGATCCTACCCCTGATAGGGCCCCTGATTCTAATCAGTGTCTTTTTTTCCCTAGCTCCCTGCCTCCTCAAATTCATCCGCTCCAGGATCGCTGAAATGCTCCAGGATCGCTGAAATGTCTCAGGTGACTGTAAACCAGCTCCTGCTCCATCCCTACACTAGGCTGCCCTCAGATCTGCCTCTGCCTGATCCTGGCCTTTGACACCCCCCCTTAGCAGCCCATGCTCAGCAGGAAGCAGTCAGAGGATTTTGGCGCCCCCTATCACCAAAAGGCTGGGATGTTAGGGTGAGGCAGGGGGTATAGCCCAGGGCAGATGCAAGCAGCTGCAGAATGGATGGTGACAAAGATAACTGGCTGGCTGGCGCCTTCCTAGGGCCTTCCTGGACCCCTGGCCCGAGGCAGGAATTCCACACCTCTCATGCCCTCCCCCCTCCCCTCCCTAAACAGCTGTATAAAAGAGATACCTATGCTGCTTTGGGGCGCGAACTTCCCTGGCCCACCCTCGGACCAGAGAGCTTCGCCCGGGAGTGCAGATTAAACCCCCCTTCTTAATGGCCTGGATTCCGTGTCTTGCTTCTGCGCCGCCTACCTCTCAGCTGGGATCTTACAAACCTCTCTGTCGGGACCTTACAACCTTTCAGCCACCATTTGGGACTGTGAGATTTCGAGCCATACCTCCCTCTCAGTTGCCAATTTTATTGATTAAATGACTCATTAATTTGGTCTTGGGTCCTGAGTATTTACTCGTGGGGTACATTACAACAAGGATCGTCAGTGGCTTTTAAAGGACTTTTGGTGGCCTTTTTTTCTGGGCGGAGACTTCTTTATGCATACCCGGAGGGAAGATAATGGAATGTGGTCACCACAAGTGAAGTGTGGTCTCAGCAAAGGGAATGTCCATAGTGAAATGACCTGGAAAGCCAGTTCCTGGTTGAGGGGTATCAATTCAATTGCTAGGTCAAACCTAACAGGCTGATAGTAATAACTAATGCTAATAATAACCTTAAGGAACAGAACTGACAAATATTAAAAAGAACTAGTAAAAATCTTTCACTCTCACCGTAACTGGTTTGGCTCAGTGCATTGCCTTGTGGACTCAAGGGTCCCAGGTTCAATTCCGGTCAAGGGCATGTACCTTGGTTGCGGGCACATCCTTGGTAGGGAGTATGCAGGAGGCAGCTGATTGATGTTTCTGTTTCTCTCTCATCATGTTTCAAACTCTCTCTCCTTCTCCTTTACTCTCTGTAAAAAAATCAATAAAATATATACTTTTAAAAAACCTTCACTCTCACTCTGAGCCTCATTTCCTGAGCCCTATTTCAGTGTTTGGACAGGACGGCAAGAAAAATGATAGACCTTTGAGTCTTGGGGGAGGGAGGCAGATGGAGAGTCTAGGGAGCAGGGGTTAAAAAAAAAAAAAAAAAAGGAGACATGTAGATTGATCCCAAAGTGGTGGTGGTGGTGGTGATTATCCTATCTGATAATCTGATCAAGAATAATAGAAATTCCAGGGAGATGATACAGTTTTAGTGTTTCTGGCAAAGAATGAAAAGATAGGGCAGAGACTGGGCCAGGAGAGATCACCCGGCTCCTGTGGTAGCGTTGTTGGGTTAATTTGGGACTGCTCACTGTTAACACGGGCCTCGCTGGATAAAGGACTGATGTGAATTAAAGTCCCTGTATAGCTTGATTCCTTCCCACCCGGGCATCATCTTATTACACCTTGGAAGCAGGTGGGCACGTTTCTGGACACCAGACTAAGAGGAGGATTACTGCTCGTCAGGGATCTGAGATCTGAAGGAGCAGAGGATATCTTAATGCGAAGGCCAACACCTAAGCGGACCCAGCACTAACACTACCTCTCTTTCTTGCCCGGCTCCGGCCCTTTTCGGGAAGGGGTCCTGAGGGCCCGGCGGGACGAACTCACTATTGCTAGGAGAGCAGGCTGGCCTCAGGCCCAGAGAAACAGGAGGCTTCCTGAAACTGGATGTGAGGGTGCGAGCCACTAACAAAATACCCGAGTGGAAAAGGGGGGCGGCGAGCGACCCGCAGCACAGCCACGCCTTCTGGTGACCAATGGGGAATGCTGGGGCCTGCGCGCGCGCCGGCTTCCGGTTGCGAAGGATGTGGGCGTGTCCGAGGGAGAAAGATGGCGGCAGAGAGGTAAGCACCAGGGATTCCGCCGACAGGGGCGGGCGTAGCTGGTGCCGGCAGCTCCCAGGGGTGGGAATGGATGGGAATCCTTCCCGGGAGTGCATCCCCCCCCCCCCCCCACTCTCTCGCCTGCTGAGTGTGTTGTGTGTATGGTGCCACGCTATTGATCTGTGCACGTGTGTACATTTCCCACACTCACCCTGCTGCGTGTGCATTTCTCAATTCTGCCCTGCTGTGCACGGATGTGTGCATTCCCCACTCTTTTGCCCTGCAGTTTGCGTGTGTGTATGAGTTCCCCATAATCTCGCCATGCTGTGTGTGTGTGCGCGCGCGCGCATTCCTTACAACTCGACATGCCGTGTGCGTTAGGGTACTTTCTAAACCATTTTTCCTGCCGTAAGTGTGCATGCCCAACACGCTCATCCTGCAGCTTGTATGTATTCCTTACACTCTTGCTTTTCCATGTGTGTGCATTCGTCACTCTCTCGTCCTTCTGTGTGTATTACATACACTTTCATCATGTGTGTATGTATTCTCCACTCTTGTCCTACGTTGTGTGTGTGTGTGCATTCCCCACACTCACCCTGCCATGAGTGTGAATTTCCTATACTCTCTCCTCCTTCTGTGTATGAGTATTAAACTCTCACCAAGCTGTGTGTGTGCACTCCCCACACTAGTCCTACTGTGTTCATTCCTCACATTTCCCCCCTTTTGTGTGTGTTTTTGTGCCTTCCCCAGATTCTCACCCTGCGGTGTGTGTGCATTCCCTACACTTTCACCCTGCCATGTTTATTCCTGCCTTGTTTTTGTTCATTCCCCACACCCTCCTTCTCCTGCCATTTGTGTGTGTGTGCATTCCCGCACTATCACCCTGCCATGGTTGTGTGCATTTTCCACATTCATCCTGCCATCATTTTCTACTCTCACCCTGCTGTGTTCATTCCCTATAGCCACCCTTCCCTGTGTGTGTGTGCATTTCCTGCACTCGTGTCCTGCCATTTGTGTGTGTGTGTGTGTGTGTGTGTGTGTGTGTGTGTGTGTACAGGAGGTTCACAAAAGTAGTACTATGGATTCTTTTTTCCATTCCTCTCCTGAAGGAAAAAGGTCTTTTTCCACAAGAAAATTTCTGACATAACACACCAGAAGGTTAACAAGATATCTCTGTATGTCTGAATTTTTATTTTTCCTCTTTGCTTGTGCCATCTCATTTTTCCAAATAGATTATCTGTATCTTTGTAACAAATGTTATTATAAAGTTAATAGTGAAAAAATAAAATATTCTAAAGGATATGTCAATGAGCTGATAATTGAATAGTTCTCTCACATCATCACTAATCCATGCTTGTCCCCCAATATATTTTCATCATACAATATACATTTTAACAAGTTTCTCAGGTGACTATTACACTCTAAACGTTGAGAGCCACCACTGAATTTGTCAGGTTAGGCTAATCCTGTGCTGAGGTAACAACTTCTAAACCTCAGTGGATTAACACAGAGGAGGTGTATTTCTATCACAATAATTGGCCAACATGTGTTGAGAAGGAAGGTAAGGGGTGAGGGGGCCCTGTTTCCCATAGTCTGTCAGGGATACTGGCTGACAGAGGTTTCACAACCAGAACATCGTTGGTCACTGGCAAGGGGAGGGTGTCCTGGAAATCCCACTCACTCTTGTAAAGTAACTTTAGTCTAGAAGTAACATATAAATCACTGCTTTGCACAGCTGATTGGCCCAAGCTGATTACATGGCCTCACATAACAGCAAGGATTGGGAGTAGCTATGAGCCTAGGAAGTATAGTTTTCTGTGTGCTCAAAGGGAGTGTATACTATAGAGTGGGACAAAAGAAGCTATAAGAAAAATATAAAATTTCAAGGGGAATGCCTTTCTAAATTACTAAAACTAAAAATTAAAAGTGACAAGTGTAAAACCATAAAATTAGGTATCTATGAAGCAAAGCAAGATTGAATGTGCCTTTTGCTTGTTTTCTCTGTGAAGCCATTTGAGGATCTTTGTCTCCAGAGCAGTCTTTTTTTTTTTTTTTAATATATTTTTTTTATTGATTTTACACAGAGAGGAAGGGAGAGAGATAGAGAGCTAGAAACGTCGATGAGAGGGAAACATCGACCAGCTGCCTCTTGCACACTCCCCACCAGGGATGCACCCGCAACCAACGTACATGCCCTTGACCGGAATCGAACCCGGGACCTTTCAGTCCGCAGACCGACGCTCTACCACTGAGCCAAACCGGTTTTGGCTCCAGAGCAGTCTTCAAGGTTATTGCAGCCTGGTGGATGCTGGTGGGGCTGGATTCCGGTTGGAGTGAGATGAGGGTGCAGGGGCTCACTGTGGCAGATTTACAAACAGCTGAATCCATCCCCTGGTGCTCTGAGGTTTAGAAGGACTCACCCCAACCACACTCATCTCCAGCGTGTCTGGTTTTGCCTTCTCTGCTCCAGCCTGCAGTAGGCACCAGACCCTCCTAGGCTGATGGCCAGGCAGTCCTGGACATACTATTACTAACCTGGAGGACGATGACTGGCCCCATCTGAAGGCAGAGCACTTTGCCTTTCCCTCCTTCTCTGTTTCTCTTTTGGAGAACTTTGTAGGGGAGGAGATAAAGCCCCCATTTCTAACTGCTAACTTTGCTTGGGATCACCTTTGAGCAAGAAGATGTCTGATCTGGGCTTGACCAGGTAACTTGGGGCTGAAGCAGAAGGGGCTGACCCTTCCTTAGAGTATAGTGAGTGCCTCCACCTCCAACAAGACCACACACATCGCTCCCTTACCCACCTTGCCTAGACTCCCAGAAGGGCCGTGGATGTGTCCCAGCCTGTTTGGATGGTTCCCTGGTGACTAGCTGTGTGTGTGCCTGGCATAGTGCCCGTGATGTCTGCATCAGCCCAGGCCCAGAGGCACAAGAGATATGCCATGTCCTGAGGGTGAATACTACTAATGTTTTTGCTTTAATTTTGTTACACCAACTTTTGTTTGCTTAGTACTATTTGCCTATACAGTATATTAAATATAAAATATACATTTATATTTTTCCATTCCATTATTTTGAACTTTTATGGATAATTTTAGAGCATCTTTGAGAAAAAGCATGAAACTGGATTCTGTGCTTTGAAAACAATCCCATCTGAAGTTTTCCTTTTAATATGATTTTAATGCATGTACATTATGACTACTGACAAACTGTGGATATATTTCTACCTTTCCTCCTTTGTGTTTTCTATTTACCATGTTTTTTTTCTTTGCGTCCTTTTCCTCCTCACCTTTCCTGCTTTTGTTTGGCCAATGGCGTTTTCATTGGTATTTAGGGATTTATATATTCTATTTTTAATCTTTTAGTGCTTATCATAAGAATTTATTAGTTATTTTTTTATATTTTAAACAAAATTGTGACTATCCAGCTTCTCTTTTAAAAAAAATATATTTTATTGATTTTAGAGAAGAAGGGAGAAGGAGAGAGAAATAGAAAGATCAATGATGAGAGAGAATCATTGTCCGGCTGCCTCCTGTATGCCCCCCTACTGGGGATCGAGCTCACAACACAGGCTTGTGCCCTTGATCATAATTGAATTTGGGACCCATGTCTGCAGGCAGAGGCTCTATTCACTGAGCCAAACTAACTAGGGCTAAGTCAACAGATATTTAGGTAATAGTTGGGAACACATTATAATTGCTTTCTTTTATCAATAGGATGGTCTGATTTAGATCCTAATAAAGTACTTTAGGTTTCTCTTGAATATTCTAAGGCATTTTTTTTTTTTTTTAAAAAGGAACTAAAAGAATAAATCAGCTAAAGTAAAAAGAAACCACTTATGAACTTAACTGGAAAATACTGAATTATCAGTCATTGAGATGTTAACATGTGTATTGTATTCTTATATTTTCTCTCTCTTCCATGTCCTGCAGAGATCCAGGAGAGGGAGGTTTGTAGCAGAACTGGAAGTAGAAGCTGCTGGAAGCCAGTGGCTTTTACATTTTGAAAAGGATTATATTCCACGATGAAATCAAGACAGATGTTCCTGGATGGGAATAGAGGGCATTTGAGAGCATTAAGAGAAGAGCTCAGGGTTTGCAGGTCCTTCCAGTAGCAGAGATAGGATTATTTCTTCCATTCAGGACCCAAGGGAGACTCTGTGGTAGGCTCAGGCAAGCTGGGCACCTAGTCTTGCCAAATATTCCCCATCTCAGAGAATTGGATAGAGGCAGGAAGGACAAGGGAGCTAGATACTTTAAATAAGTGTCTTGTCCCTAATCATTGTGGAGACATCTGATGACAGTGGAAATCTACTTCCGATCTGGTGCTAGCTAACACCATAGGATGTTTGTACAGCTAATGGAGATGAGGATAACCAATAATAACTTAAGTGGCTATCCCACCAACATGCCATGGTTATATCTTAAGGTCATTTTATGCTCACTTAAAGGTAGTTTTAAAATGCGGTATTTTCAATATGCAAGCTAAGATCCAATTGTTTGCTAGACCTCCTACTCAAAGTTTAAGTAACAAAGGAAACAAACCCTTATAGAGTGTTTCATGAGTATCACAAGCTATTTTACAACTGTCCTATGAATTGATGAGTTCTTAAGAACTCAAGTACCGTAGTTGCAAGCCCTAGGTCCCACAGAGGACAGTTCTTCTAAGAATATATTTCAGGAATATGTGTGCTAGAAACCTCTCATTTGCTCCCTGATCTACTTTTCCTCCCTGCTCGGTGTCTATGTAAATTACATCAAAGGTCTTCCTGGCTCGAGATAGAAAAGAGGGAAGAATGAGGTCATGTATACCGCTCCGCGCCCCCCCCCCCCCCCACACACACACACACAATCTGGATTCTCCCTTGGATTCTCTTTTAGGTCTCTGTAAGCTGACTATTTCCATATGATCACAGCTGCTGTTAAGTAGCCCATACTATACAGCTGTCTACCATTCCAGTAAGCCCTCACTGCTCCCACTTTCTTTACCCTGCTCCTTATTCTCACCTCCACTCCTACTCTTCCCCCTCCTCTTCTTTTCCTAGAGGTAGTAACACCATATTACAAGCTGAATTGTATCACCTCTAAATTCGTATGTACAAGTCCTAACCTTCCCAGTACCTCAGAATGTGACTGTATTTGAAGATAGTCTTTACAGAGGGAATCAAGGTCAAATAAGGTCCTCAGGGTGGGCCCTAATCCAATGACTGGGTCCCATATAAGAAAAGATTAGGACAGAGAGGCACAGAGGAAAGACCATGGGAAGGTCACAGGGAGGTGGCCTTCTGTAAGCCAAGGAGAGAAGCCTCAGAAGAAACCACACTGTTGAACCTTGATCTGACTTTTAGCCTCCAGAACTGTGAGAAAATAAATTCCTGTTGTTTAAGCCACCCAGTCTGTGGGACTTTAATATGGCAGTCCTAGCAGACCATGATCCTCCTACTCTTTTGCTGACAGCTTGGGAAAAATTCATTATTAATCCCTTTATATCATCCATTTTGAGTCCCTTATTTCCTGCTTGGACCTTGAACTGATCCAGTAGGAGTGTATGTGATACTTCCATATTTGTTCTTATTATAAATTTCTATATAAAGTAGACTCATAAGCATAGGCATCCAATATCCACCCCTCTCCTCCACAGATCCCCTACTCTAGGATTCCCAATGCTATGTCTAAGGGATTATAAAAACAGGAAATATGACATTAACGATGAAACAAGGAAAAGCTGCTTGCTATCCTTGCCCCAAAATCTTCAAGTATTTCTGATAAGAGGTAATACTGAGGGGGCTGCCCAAGCTTCCTCTTACGGGAAAGAGCAAAGCATAAGTTTAAGGGACTGTTATACCCACAAAATATCCTACTTAACCCAGCCCAACTCATAAGGCAGGGGTGGGCAAACTTTTTGACTCGAGGGCCACAATGGGTTCTTAAACTGGACCGGAGGGCCGGAACAAAAGCAACCTGACCATGCTGACACTCTCATCTTGGGCTGCTGGTGAAGGAGCGGAGGGGAGAGCAAGAGAACCCTCTGCTCTTTCGGCTCCGAGGGCCGGATAGAACCGGCTGTCATAGAAGCAAGAAGCAGAGACCAAAGATGGCTCTTCCAAGCAGCAGTATAAAGTGATCCCGCCTTAAGCCACATTGAGAGGAAGTGAAGAGGAGGGGCAACTGGCTCGACAGGGCACACTCCAGGCTGCCACACCCTCAACAGAAAAAGGAATTCACCAGGAGTCAGAACATTGATACCACCCAGGTCTTTCCTGGCCCTGCATCAGCTTTAGTTATATTAAAGGCACAATGCAAAATTTACTTGCTTTGAAATTTAGAAACAAATTTTATTTAAGATCTGAAATACAGTTCTTAAAATAACTTCTCCAGAAAACCGTGGCTACACAATAATGCATTGCCTCTATCATGTTAGAACGTGCATTAGACTCAAATACAAAAACCATGAGACAAACCACCATCCTTCAACAATTTGAGCAAAGATAGAATGACTAAGGAACAACATAGATGGATTTGCAGAGGATGGGCTGTTTTACTTCAAGCACCATTAAAAAAAGAGCACAAATGCATGGGTTTTCAGGTATATACATTAAGTTGAACCTTTGGCACTAGGAATCAGGGCATTTTTATCACGTAGCATTAACACATAATTAGAAAATTGTGTAGTGTCAAAGGGATAGAACCACCAGCATTTAAGCAATGTCAACTATGCAAGAAATGTTCTACTGAATGTTTCTTTTTTTTTTTGTCTAATTACTGCATATACTGGTAGCAACTTTGAAATGAGAAAAGGAGCTTGTACTCCTCCCTTTATTTTCTGTTTAAAACAAAACAGAAAAACTGAAATATAAGCCCTGTTATACATTAACAATTTTAAAGGACATCAATTATACAAGAAAAAGACTAAGAACAAAAAGAGTGTTTACAGATACCAGACATGATAGTGAGTGGTCAGTAGACCCTCACAGGGCTTTGCGGTGGTACTCAGCCGAAGCTACTTTGTAATCACTGGCAGTAAACAGAGATGCAACATTCTTTGCCAGATATTTTAGGAAATCATGCAAATAGCCCAACAATAATGCGAGGCTCTTCTCATCAAGGGGTGTATATGCCAGCATTGCTCCAATTCTTACGAATAATCTTAGTAGGTGTGGTGCTCCATAAACCTGGGACATGGGTGCATCAGGGTGAGCCAAGAGGATTTCAGCATACTGGGGCCTCTCAAATTTGTAGAGCAGCTGAGTGCCCAACATCACATTGAAGTATTCTTTTATCCCTGCAACCACTTCATTCACTGCATATTCCTTGTTGTCGACATTTCCCTGTGATTTCTTGCAGCTTGCATACTCTTCTAGAATGGCATCTACATTTTTCTTAGCAGGGAGTTGAAACAGCTGCTTCTGCCTGGTAACTAAGTCCCAGTCCTCAACAAGCCATGGTTTTAATTCTTCAGGAATCTTCACTTTAACTTCCATTCTATTCTTAAATGCATCCTCGTTTTCAACAGTGGGGTCAGCCCGGGCTCTTTTCTTCCGAGGTGGCTGAGGGGCTTCGCTGGTACTGCCACCATCCCCGTTTCCAGGAGTCTTCTGCTTATTCTTTCTGGTCTTCCTCACGGATCCAGAAGGGGGATTCTCTGCAGAGCGACCTCCCCATCTGCCTGGGAGGGCTGGTTCCAGATTCTTCTGCTGTGGACCAGCTGTCTTCTTTCCTGATGAGGCCCCTCTCATCTTACTTCTCTGCATATTGCTTCTAGTTGGTTTTTTGAAGTTGTCTTCTTCTGCAGATTGTTGTCGAGTTTGAGAACCCTGCTTTCTGGAACTCATTCAACCCTGTTTTTATTTCAACCACTGTAATATATAAAGTATTTTACTTGGTTGTTTTCAATAGTGACCTTTAACATACTATGCTTCATAAAGGCCCATGAAAGCCCAGAACATACTACTCTCTTGGAATTTGAATTTCAAGTCCTATTTCATAACCATTTCTAAGTGACTTACTACCCCCTCCCTTTATCCTCATCAGACTTGCCCAAAAATGCTTTTTTTAAAATATCACCCAAAAGACAGGAAAATAATTTTAGAGAAGAAAATAAATTAAGTGGGGAAGAAACTACAAAAGGCAGTGGAATTGAAATTCAGCACTTTTCAACAGGAAGGATGACAACATGAAAGAAGTAAGAAAGATGTACTTAACTGGAGGCAAAATGAGTAACAGTATAGGTTTCTGTAGAAGTCCAGGTAGGCCTGAACTAAAATGATGAGTCAAGAGAAACTGAATACAGAATTTGGTAAATGAAGGAGAGGGGGGAGTCAAAAATGGCTCTGCAATTTAAAACCTGGGTAACTAATGAATTAATAAAAGCACTGAATTTTAATGGTTACTTTGGAATCAGCAATAAAATAGGAAATATATATACCCCACATCTTTATTATTCAGCCATAGAAAGGAATGAAATCTTACCATTTGCAACAGCATGGATGGACTTATGCAAAGTAAAATAAAAGACAAATATCATGATTTCACTCATATGTAAAATCTAAACAAAATCCACGAATGAAACAGGAAGAAACTCATAGATGCAGAGGACAAACTGATGGCTGTCAGATGGGAGGGGGTGGGAAAAAGGGGGGGGGGGAAGGTGAAGTGGATCAAGAAGTACAAACTACCAGTTAATACAGAATATAGTTACTATGTATGGTGTCAGATGGGTAGTAGACTTATGATGATCACATCGTGAGATATATACATGTCTAATCACTATAATTAAAAAATAAAAATAATAACAAGGTTAGTTCAATAATAGCTATACATAGACTATTTTGGGAGCAAACAATAAATGGTACATGATACAATTTCATCATAGCCTGTTGGAGAAGATAAATTAGTGAAGGGGAAGTCAGTGATGACTCCAAGTATTGAGAATGGGTAATTAGGTCATTAGTATTATCCCCAAATGAGACTGCATCCAGAGGAGAAAATGTACTAGAGAAGAAGTTCAGTATTGGATTTATTAACTGTGAGATGTGTAGTAAACATATTACTTTAAAGCTCAGGTGAGAGGCTGGAGCCAGAAATGGAGATCTGAGTCTAATCACTACACAGATGGTAGCAGAAATTATGAGAATCAACAAAATCATTCATGGAGAGGAGAGGAAGAAACACTGAGCCAAATATGGGATTCTCGGAAAAAAACCAAACACTACTAGGAAAGAATATCAGAGAGAGAGATACCACAGGTGAAACAAATTGGTCAAAGTAGCCATAGAGGAATTAAGAGAATGTTGTTTTGGAAGCCAAAGAAGTTGAGTTTTAATAAGGAAAAGGGACAATCTATAATATAAAATGCAGAAGCAAGGGCTAGTAAGATAAGATGAAAAATAGTGTTCTAAGATTCTTATGGTGTGACAAATAACAATTTTGTTGACTTACATAATCCTTTCTTCTTACTTAGTCTTCTAAGAACTTCTAGTGCTTTCCCAGATGGAATCTTACAGATCTTCTGAGAAGGTATGGAAGGATGAGGTGGAAGACAACCTAGAAAGGAAAGCAAGTATCTGCAATGAAGATGAATTTTTGTGAAACACAGAAAAAAAAATCTAATTAAAACACGTGGTTTACAACTGTGGTATCAGAGAAAAATATGAGTTCTGCTGTTAGACATACTTCTATTTTAAGTAGGCTCCACTATATAGTTGTCAGGCCTTAGGCAAGATATATAAGCTTTTTCTCATCTACGGATGTGGCAAATTACCTGTAGCCTTCACAGGTTCATGTTAAGAATTTCATAAATATGTGATTAAACAGCTAGCATAGTACCTTGCAGGAATACTGCACATGCAAACATTACACAAAGATGTTCATTGCAGTGATGTTTTTAAATACTGGAGAGCTGAAATACCTAATTATTCTTCAATAGGGAAATGGCAATTTATTTTTAATCCTCACCCGAGGTTATTTTCCATTGATTTTTGGAGAGAGTGGGAGAGGAAAAAACAGAAAGAAAAATCAGTGTGAGAGAAACACATTGATTGCCTCCTGCATGAGCCCTGACCAGAGCCAAACTGGCTAGGGTGGGAAATGGCAATTTAAGTTATGTATGCACACTATGGAAGAACATTCAAATGAATTAAACAGAGATCCATGTATTGACATGGAAAGATGTTCAATTATATATTACTAGATGCTTGATGCATGAAATTCATGCAAGGGGCTCGGCTTCTGCGCCCCCCCCCCCCCCCCCCCAGCAGCCACCTCAGCCCTTGCAGCCCCAGCTTCATCTGGAAGGACATCTGGTCTAATTAGCATATTATGCTTTTATTATTATAGATTAGGTAAATAGGCAGGTTGCATAATAGGTACAATAGGATCCCAAAGAGAGCACATGGAGAGAAATAAGCACCATTCTCAATTCTAATATAGTGTGATCCAATTTTTGTTTTAAGTCAATGTGTATAAGTGCATAGAAAAATATCTTGATGGAGAAATACCAGACTATTAAGGTCAGGGTAACCTGTAGGAAAGAATGGGGGATGGCAGACCAGGTTTCTCTGTTAAGTACAAGTTTCACCCACAGAAAAAAGCCCTCTAGCCAACCTTTAGTTCTTAAGACAACATGGGCAGGTTTCAGGGAAACCCTGAGGGGGAAATAAAGAAGCAAGCAATGCTAGAAAGCTACAGCCCTGAATCAGGGAAGCCAGTTATTGGGAATAAAGGCCTGGTGCTAGTGCTTTCATTAAACAAATGATATTCTCTAACTCCGTGATCGGCAAACTGTGGCTCGAGAGCCACATTTTGCTCTTTGGCCCCTTGAGTGTGGCTCTTCCACAAAATACCACAGCTTGGGCAAGTCTATTTTGAAGAAGTGGCATTAGAAGTTTAAAAAGAATTTGGCTCTCAAAAGAAATTTCAATCGTACTGTTGGTATTTGGCTCTGTTGACTAATGAGTTTGCTGATCACTGCTCTAACTGAAAGGGCACAGATTTCTGAGCAGAAATTAAATGGCAACTGTGGGCTTCAGAGAGCATCAAAATCTGTGAATACAGAAAACAACCCTCTGGGAATCTGTGAAGTATCAGTGACCAGTGTGGCATGACATTATATTGTAAACTATCATGCTTACAAAATAATTTTTCTAAAAAAAATGTGATGGGGACATGGTTAAGTAAGGTAGGTGAAATTAAAAACCCCCACATGGGGCTAATATAGTATAGAGCTTCCATAAACAAGGGAATAGTTAACCTATAAATTATAGAGAAAATAAGATGGGCCAGTGCCAACCAGAAGTAGAGCCAGATTGGACAGTAAACTATTTTTGGAAGCCACATTGGTCAGCCTCAATTCCTTAGGATAAACTTAAGAATGATAGCTGAACATATTGGTATTATGTGTGTATGCATAAAACTACAAAAAGAATTCTACCTGGCTCTCTAAGTGGGTGAGTTCCGTCATTCTCTACAAATGCTTCTATCATTTATATAAAGTCCCAAGTTGAATGAAATATCTGATACTGCCCAGAAAATACCTGTACCACTAGTCAAGGTTTGTGCCCAGTGAATAAAGCCAGGGAAGCAGCCTCTCTAAAGAATTGTCTCAGTAGCTTTATTTTCACCCGAGTATCCTACAGATCAAGCAATTACTACTACCTGTAAGCCAGAAGCCAGGTATCAAAGGTAAGGAATACCTTCCTTTTGATTGGTTCCTACTTGTCACAGAAATTTATGGATAATCTTACTCAGGTCACTGCACTCTACTTCTATGGACTGGTGACAAATGTGCTGGGCACATCCTTCATTTAAAAAGTTGGCACTTTACAGTGTTTTATTTTGAAGCAATATTTATGTCCCCAGTGGGTATACTACAGTGAATCAAAGTGAAATGATTCAATTAAGGGGGGAAATGGAGGCACAATTTAGCTATAAGTTGTCAAATATTTTTTTACTGGTCTTCTATAGGTCAAGCTCAGGCATTATGAAAACATGTGTGTTTACCTGAATTTTCTATCTTAAATTTTTGTGTAAATATTCATTTAAATAGAGGTGAGCTCCTACTGGATATCAAATCTCAGATCTTCCCTTTAAAAAAAATTTGATATTTCCACCCCTCAACTTATCCTATAATTTCATATTATTCCTGTAAGTTTCCCAGATGCAAATTTAGTGGGTCAAGAGGTAATATGTTGCCAAATTACTTTCCCCCAAAATTTTACCAATTTCCCATCTCACAATTTGGTCAAATAGCACTGGCTATTTGGCTATCCTCATTTAATTTGTAAATTTGGTAAATGGGTTTAGTTTTTCAGTTTGCATTTCTTTATTAATGATGTTCTAAATATTTAAAAAATGTCAACTGGCCATTTATATCTTAGCTCTTGCTCTTTGCCATTCTTTCTTTAAAAATTATTTATTGAAAGTATTACATATGCCCCCCTTTCCCCATTGACCCCATTATTAGTGATTCCAGCACTTATAGCTCAGACATTTTACACCTGATGTTAAGATTAAGTTTTATATATGAAAAATGTAGTTTTTCCTTTCATTAAGTTTAAAAATTAAGATGGCATCCTTTTATGGATTTTATATTTTAATTCCTTAATCTACCCAGAATTTATTATGTAAATTATGGACTAAAAATCTATATACTTTTCCCTAACTTATTTTGTGGCACCATTTATTGAGTAATCTTTCCTTTATATACCTACAAATACCAAATACCACATCATTCTATAATTTCTACAGAGCATAATTTTACCAGTTCCATATTAACATATACAACACTTTAACCAGTCCTCTATCAATACTTCATTATTACAGAAATGCTATAATAGACATCAGTATACAGATATATTAGAGCATTAGGAAGTGGAAACGGTTCCAAGGATTTGCTAATTTCTTTGATGAGATAGAGGCAAATTACTTTGTAAAGAATTGCTTTAATTTGCACTTCCAGCACAAGTATAAAAGTTCGTTCACCCACACTTTCAGCAACACTGGATAAACATCTTAAATTTGTTCTTTTTTTGGGGGTAGGGGCAATATAAAAAGGTATTTTATTTGAATGTGTGTGATATTGAGCATTTTTTCATATATGTAAATATTTTTCCTTATGTAAATATTTTGGCCCCTTTTTGTACTAGGTTGTTTCTTTTATTGATTCCTAATGATTAAAAATAAAGTTTTTTTGGTATGTTGGAAATATTTTATCCAAACTGTAAATGTGTCAACCTTTTCATTTGTGAACTTTGGCATTTATGTCATGCCTAGGAAAAATGCTCCCAAAGCGGTTTAAAAATAATTTCCTATATTATTTGTGTGTGTGTGTGTGTGTTTTTTAGTTTCTTCCTTATATATAACAAATTTTCCCAATATTAGAGTCCATCCTTTCCCCACTGATTTGAATGCTATTATAACATTCTAAATTCCTATAAGTATATGGGTCTTTTTAAAAGTACTCTTCCGAGTAATTTATTATTATTTAATTAAAAATATTTTTATTGATTTCAGAGAGGAAAAGGAGAGGGAAAAAGGGGTAGAAACATCAATGATGAGAGAAAACCATTGATTGGCTGCCTCCTGTATGCCCCACAATGGTGATTGTGCCCGAGACTAGGGCATGTGCCCTGACAAAGAATCGAACCGTAACCTCCTGGTTCATAGGTTGACACTCAACCACTGAGCCACACCAGCTGGGCTGATTATTAAATTTTTAAAGTTATCACTGTTTCTAGGTTATCTATTCTGTCACAGCAATATGTCTGTTCTCATACCAGTTATCACATTGGTTTAATTATCAGTTTAAAGCCATAAATGTTGCCCTAGAGCAGGGGCGTGGGGAACCTTGTTTCTGCTAAGGGCCATTGGAATATTTATAACACCATTCACTTAATAGACTTCTGTTGCTATGAAAAAAAAGCTCCTAGCCGAAACTGGTTTGGCTTAGTCAATAGAGCATCAGTCTGTGGACTGAAAGATCCCAGGTTCGATTCCGGTCAAGGGCATGTACATTGGTTGCGGGCACATCCCTGGTAAGGGGTATGCAGGAGGCAGCAGATAGATGTCTCTCTCTCATCAATGTTTCTAGCTCTCTATCTCTCTCCCTTCCTCCCTGTAAAAAAATCAATAAAATATATATATATATATTTTTAAAAAGCTCCTAGATTGCCGAAACCGGTCTGGCTCAGTGGATAGAGCCTCGGTCTGCAGACTGAAAGGTCCCAGGTTCGATTCCGGTCAAGGGCATGTACATTGGTTGCGGGCACATCCCCGGTTGGGGGTGTGCAAGAGGCAGCTGGTCGATGTTTCTCTCTCATCGACGTTTCTAGCTCTCTATCTCTCTCCCCTCCTCTCTGTAAAATATCAATAAAATATATATTTTAAAAAAAAGCAAAAAAAAAAGCTCCTAGATTTATTTAATTTCAAGTCTGTCCTGTGGTTACTTTGGCAGGGCCAGATTAAATGATTTTGCAGGCCTTACACAGCCAGACATTCCCCACCCTTGTACTAGGGTAACATTTGTATTATTTGAAGTATAAAAATGCTGGACTTTAGCTAGAGGACATCATAGTGATTTGGCAAAATAAAAGGTGGTTTATCCATAATATGGACTATCATGCTAGTTAAAGGAACACCACTATGAGAGGAATAGAATTCTATGAATGGACATGAAGATACCCCAATCAATTTGGTTAAAAATAGCAAGTTGCATCCTAGCCTGTTTGGCTCAATGGATAGAGTGCTGGCCTGTGGACTGAAGGGTCCTGGTTCGATTCCCATCAAGGGCAAGCTGAATCCCCAGCCCTGGTTGGGGTGCGTCAGGGACACAACCAATCAATGAGTCTCTCTCACATGGTGTTTCTGTCTCTCTCTCTCTCTTCCACTTTCTCTAAAAAAATCAATGGGAAAACATCCTCAGGTGAGGATTAACAACAAAATAGCAAGTTGCAAAACAGTACCTATAGTGTGATACCATATTTAAGTAAAACAAAACAATATCATATATATATATATATATATATATATATATATATATATATATATATACATATTTTTTTTTTCCATGCACATTTTAAAACAGGTATATAACTTAGAGATCTAGAAGGAAATAGAGCTGATGATAATTGTTAATTCTGGGAATAGTAAGAGAATTGGGGTAGTGAGAAAGGAAACCTAAATCTACTCTGCAATATTTAAAATTTTTATATTATAAGGAGAATGTATTCACATATCAATTCTGTGACTAAAAATTTATATTGAAATATATATATTTAATCCACAATATTTTTCTTTTCTTTTTTTAAAAGTATATTTTATTGATTTTTTACAGAGAGGAAAGGAGAGGGACAGAGAGTTAGAAACATCGATGAGGGAGAAACATCGACCAGCTGCCTGCTGCACATCCCCCACTGGGGATGTGCCCGCAACCAAAGTACGTGCCCCTGACCAGAATCGAATCTGGGACCCTTCAGTCTGCAGGCTGACGCTCTATCCACTGAGCCAAACCGGTCTCTGTTACTATGTTTTTCTGATCTATTCTTATCCATGGATTTCACATATAGCTAGGCTTTTTTTTAAAATATATTTTTTTATTGATTTTACACAGGAATTGAGAGGGACAGAGAGTTAGAAACGTCGATGAGAGAGAAACATCGACCAGCTGCCTCTTGCACACCCCCCACTGGGGATGTGCCTGCAACCAATGTACATGCCCTTGACCGGAATTGAACCTGAAACCTTTCAGTTGGCAGGCCGACGCTCTATCCACTGAGCCAAACCGGTTTCGGCATAGCTAGGCTTTTTAATTATCACAGTTTACCATATATTTTGTAGGCTTAGTATTCAGACTGGTTTTCCTCCCTCCTTATATTATAAAGTCTTGCTGATTCTCAAAGGCCCGGTCAAATTTCTTTTTCTCCTAGAGTCTTTCTTCATTTCTGCCTTCTCGGAGCTCCTAGTGGCGTAACAGTCTACCTCCCTCTCTTTATCCCTTAATCATTCTCAAATGGTGTCTTGTAAAGGGGTTTTGTGTCTACCCATCTATTGAATGTTTTTCATCAGGTAGTGCCCTCCTCTGCAACCTCGCATTCAGAAAATAAAAATATAAAAGGAATATATAGTGATTCCATAAGTAAATGAAACTGTTGAGATGGATAACCTTCCTTCATCTCTCTTCATGTAAGTGATAGGTCATTTAGAAATGCAGACTCCAAATACTAACATTTTTATGTATGGGTGTATAAAAAATGAGTATTAACATCTCCTAAAGTTTGTTGGAATAAATCTTTTAATGCACTTATATGTGTCACTTGCATTGATATCAAATCTCTCCTGGATCTTGGGACTAATTTATGTATCACAGATTTTTTTGAACTTGAGACAAAGGAGGAATAATATAAAAACTGCTAGTAGACTGAATATGGTTAAAACTATAGTTTCTGGAAATTTTCTTATCAATAAACTCAATATCTTTCTGGATTGTTAGGATGAATCAGAAGTTAAAATTTCAGAATTCAGTCCTTACCACTTCTGGAAAATCAGGAGAGAAACCAACAGTACTTGTTATTTATTTATTTTTTCACAATTCTAAAAAGAGGTACCGATTGCTTTTAGAAGTGTACCCAAAGAATAGAACCATAATTATTAATAAATCTAACACTTAACTAGTGTCAAGCATTGTCCTGATACTTTATATGTAACCCTCTTACAATCCTATGA
This sequence comes from Vespertilio murinus, assembly GCA_963924515.1. Lineage (NCBI taxonomy): Eukaryota > Metazoa > Chordata > Mammalia > Chiroptera > Vespertilionidae > Vespertilio > Vespertilio murinus. The sequence continues at coordinate 52,183,196 of OZ004710.1, forward strand.
AGTAGGAACTATTATTACCTTTATTTTGCTTTTGAGGAAATTTAGGGATAAAGTGAATCAGTATCTTGCCTAAGATCATACAATTAAGTGGTAGATCCAGGTTTTAAATTCAGGAAGTCAGTATTTGTTCTTAACCACTAAATTATGCTGCATACTGGATGTCACAAAGAAAAACAATACATAAATGTATGGAACTATTAGGGATCAACTGTAGTAACTTTTATTAAGGAATATAAGATTACACAGCCCTCTGTTTTTTAGGTACTTTATGTACTGGAAGGAAGCACCAATGGACTCAGCTCCATCTTTCCCTTCTTAGAATGGAGTGCTTTCCCTGATAGATACTTACTAATATTTAAAATATTCCTGGACAGTAAAGGTTATATGGGAATTATCTTGTTTGAGAACAGAGGCCAGGAGAAGGGAGGCACTTACCCAAGATTCTGTAATCAGGATCAGGCCTTCTGATCCTTACTATGCAGCAAACTTAGCTTTTCTGATAATGGCCTAGAAGGTCAAACAAGGGGACAAGAAAGAACATAAAAAAGATATGAGAAGATGGTTTTCTCCTCCTCCACCAAGCATTGCATTTTATCACACACAAAGGACAGCAAAGCTGATAAATAATGTACAAGTGTTTCTTTTTCCTTCATTGTGGCTACATTTTCAAATTTGCTTTAGTGTACATTTATCCTGATTTTTGAGAAAGAAATTTTTTTGTTTGTTTTTTTTACTTTTTATTAAGGAAAATTTCAAATGGTTAAAAATGTAGAGGGAATATTATAAACACTTTCAAACCTATCATCCAGCTTTAACAATTACCAACTGAAGGCCATCTTGTTTCATCCCTAACCCCACCCACTGCTCTCCTCAAGTCCGATTTTTTTAAAGCTCACAGAACAGCTGACCTTCTGTATTTTATTATGGAAAATTTCATACATATATCAAGGAAGACAATAATATAAGGAACCCTATATGTCCATCACTCAGCTTAAACAATTATTAACTTAGGGCCAATTTTGTTTTATCTATACCCCTCCCCACTTCTTCCTACTGCTGTGATTATTTTGAAACAAATCTTAGTCATCAATGTATTTTGAAGCCAACCCCTGACATTTAAAAAATTTAATCCGTATTTTCATTTATATATCTGTAAGAAAAAAAACAATTTGAAAACATAACCACCATACCATTATAACCTCTAAAAAATCGGCATCAATTCCTTAAAAACACATCAAATATCAAATCCATCTTCAAATTTTCCCGATGTATTTGAAACAGCTTTTTATTTTTATGTCGGTGTGTTCGAATCAGGATCCAAACAAGGCCTACTCATCGCATGTGGTTCATCTCCAGCTCGCTCTCCTTCTCCATCTCTTTCTCCCCCTCCCCCATTTTTTTTTAAACTTTTCAATATGGAAAATTCCAACCCCCACTATTCTGAGCTAATTTCCAAATAGTAAATTATTTCATCAGTGAAGATTGATATATCTCTCTTATGGTTCTAATTTCTTCTAGAAAAGAAATCAATGGGCAAGAAAAGCACTATAATGAACGAATTTACATAATTTGTTTTTTTTCTCATTCTGTTACGCGGATTTTTCTCTCCACAATAATAGTTACTATTTTTTGGAGCTAGGCTTCCTATTAAATACCTTATACTCCCTAACATACAGTACACGCTTCTGAGGTACACGTCTCTTGAGGTAAAGACTTATCACCATTTCACAAACATGGAAACCGAGACACAGAAAGAACAGGAGTCAGCCCAAGCTGGGCGTTGGCGTCGGAACCTGAATTCCGCTTTGCCCTATCCTGGAACCATTACTTAATCTTTTCTATATACACGGCGAGAAGAGGAAATCGTCAACCCTTTCTTCCCACCCCCACCCTGAAACCTGAAATGGGAATCCACTTCTTCCCAGCAGCGGACGTGTGATCTCCGCCGTCTCTCCAACTGCCATAGTAAAGCCAGTTTCTCTGGCAACTGATATCCATAGGCAGACACGTCACCCAGGAGGCGGGCTTATGCCCCTCAGCCAATCACAATTGTCTTGTCTAAGTTTTAGAATGTTCCATAACCAAATGATTGGACAAGGCCCATCACGTCACAGTGATACTTCGCCGCAGTAAAGGGGGGGGTGCTAGCAACTTGCTTCTTCACGGTTAAGGATAGAAGCAAACCAGTCACCATCCTTCTTTAGTGTGGGCCCTGGCCAATGACATTCGTTCTCTTAGGTTCTTAGCCCGCCTTCCAAAAGCGCGACAGTTGGTGGGTTAGAAGTCTATAGGGCAGGGTGTTCACGTGGCCTATTTTCACGACCCAGAGTTCCCCAGAACAGGCTTTTTTTTTTCTTTTTTTTTTTTTTTTCTGCAGGAAGGCATTATGGGGGCTTTTTTCCCCATTGGGAAAGGAAGTGTCTACGTGGCCTACGGAAACAGGATGGGCGGAAATGAGCTATGCTTCCCGCGATTGGGGAAGCGCGATGTCATATCTGGGGCCACACCCCCGAACCACTTGTGCAACTCTTGGAGAAAAAAAGGCAGAGTAACGGTTTTGATGTGTGTGCGAGTTGGCACGGTGGGTGCTGCGGACGTGTGGTGGTGGGGCAACTGCGATTATGCACGGGCGAGCCCGTTCGGCTTTGGGGATGGGGTGTGCGCGCCAATCCTCTTGGGCGCTGGAGGCGGTGGGTGTGCGCAGGCGCGCGCCTCTACCGTTGGTTTGTGTCAGGGAACGAGGGTTTGCGCGCGCGCGCGCGCGTGTGTAGGCACGCGTGGGTACTCAATAGGGAGCGTTCTGTACTTTTATTTTTGAAAATTGTTTTAATTATTACAAAAACAAGCCAAGGCGATCATACCAGTAACAACGGGCCTTTGGTAGAACTATTTCCATCCCCTCTATAATTTAAGTTTAAAGCCTAAAAATACACTTTCTTCCTACATTCTTCTTTTGTGCCACAGTCCTGTTCTAAACCATAGTCTTCCGATGAGTAAGAGCCAAACTCTCTCATTCACATTTTAGCAAGCCCAAGGAGTAGCCTCTTTTCAGCTCTATAGTATCTTTCTCCCCCGTCCCTGCTCCCCAGCCTCCTCTTCCCTCAAAGCTGCGAGCAATTCTGGCACAACATTTTCCGCTGAGAATATCTATATAGACAGCCTTCCACTCCTCTATGGACTCCCAATTCCTATGGGGGCTGAAGCTTTCACCCTTTTGTCCTGATTTTCAAGCACAGCGTATTTCGGGCAACTACTCACTCAGTTAATTTTCAAGCAAGTTCTGAGAGGTTTATACTTCAGTCTGCCGCCAGATGCCGCCAAACCCCAGCAAAGTATTCGTTATTTGGTACCTGAAATGATGGGATTTTCCTTCTTCCCCTTTCTGATTTGTTGTGCTGTGTGTGTGTGTGTGTGTCATTTATTTTCCTAACTTCTTAAAGAAAGGAACACCGTTCCCCCTCCATCCCTATCTTCTTTTTTCCTTGCCTTTTTTTTTTGGGGGGGGGGCGGATGGGGAGGGGTCAGAGTTCATTAATCACCCCAGGGACTGATGCTGATGAAGATTTCTAACCCTTTCTGTGCACCTTTTCAAATACTCAACCCCCATCCACACTCCTCTCCCTACCAAATTGCTTGATCAGTAAAGACATATAAGAACTTGGACCCTGTTATTGAAAACTGATCTTTTCTTTTGAAAATTTATATTAGACATGAGTTTATACCCTGTCTTCTGTAGTGGTACTGCTAAACTTTATTATGTCTTCGGAGTCAGAGACTAATTTTAAACCCCATTACACCACTTACTAGCTTTGAGGCCATGGGAAAATTATTTCTGTTCTGTGATCCTTAGTTTGTTGCATGCTTTATATATTTTAGGCTCTGTGTCATATCCTTCATATGGATATTCTTTTTATTACTCACAAAATTCTTATTAGATGGATACTAATACATCAAAATCATCAGCAAAATTTATATTTCTTAGTTATCAGTCATATATATGTGTGTCACACACACACACTGGGGAGGGAACTGGATTTAGAACAGTGTTTCAGAAGTATTTTCCAGACACCTCAGTAGTATCATTATCACCTTTCAGGAAGTTGTCAGATTCAGATTCTTAGGCTCCATCTCAAAGGAAATTCTAGAGATAGAGTATGGCTGTGTTCTAATGAATTTCTGGTGATTCTAATGCACACTGAAGTAAGAACCACTGCTTTGGAGGACAGAGATGCAATGCTTATTTTATATACTCCACTAGAGGGTGCTATAGAATGTAAAGCAAAATAGTAAATTATCTATATGTCTTATTAAGACACCTTGCATATTATCAGTCCTGTTACACAGGTTAAGAATTAATGAGTAGAGGTGTCAAATTATTTTCTCAGTGCAGAATGAGAACCAGTATATGAATTTTACCTGCTTGTAGAGCCCAAGCCCTAGACAGTATTCTGTTGTTCAGCCATAATAAATGGTTATTCTGGGTGTCAAAATACATTATGATACCCTTGTTCTCTGCTTTGGCTAATGTTGACTAGAGGTTAGTAATAGGGTAGGAAAGCAAACTAAATAAATGGAAATATTTTGATGATTTCATACCTTTCCTCGTATCCATTCTATAATAAGATATCACATAAAAAATCATAAGTGTTTCCCTTCTTGCGTTAATATTTCCCAAGTGCTCTCTACTCTGCAGTTATTTTTTTAGTTTATGTCTGAACCTCTTCTATGTGTGTGTGTGGGTTCAGGATGGTGAAGAAACAAGTTACTGAAAACTGTTATGTATCACACTCTATATGGCTCTATACCCATTAATCCCAACAATGGGACTGCAAATTAGGTGACAATTATAATCATTTTATAGATTATGAAAGTGAGTTCTAGAGACTATAATTATTTTTCTTTGGTCAAATAGCTTGTAAGTAGTAGAGCCAGACTGAGGCCATAAATAGTCTGGCTTTGGGTCTTGATGCCAAACAAACACTGTCCTAAGCTATCTTTCCCTGCTGAATTTTCTACTGCTTGGTTTTGAATCTGGGTTAGCTACTTACTTTGTATTTATGTGACTTTCAGCAAGTCTTTTTTAACTTTCCTGAGCCTAAGTTTCACTATAAAGTGGGAATAATTATTCCAGCTTCATAATCTTATAGCTGCAGTGTTCAATACAATAACCACTAGACATGTGATTACTACTTAAGGCTAGTGTTAAGTACTGTCAGGGGCCAAAGCAGGCCTCCCCAAGATAGCCCACAATGGCATAGTGATTATTTAGAAGTAAAATTTGAGAAGCAACAGAAGCAGGAGGAGCTCTCTGATTCTTCTCTGTCTCTCTAAAAGCAGGAAATATATCCATGTGATAACTGCCCTCCCTTCTCCCAAGGACTAAGAGACAACCTTATCACAAGAGTTATAAAATCCAGAGTAAAATAAAAGTCCATATAAACAGACCTTGTAAAGCTTTTAGTAATGTACTACCTAAGGCCACACCTTGCTTAGATTCCATTCTAATGAGCACTAACTTTTTTTTGTCCCATCAGTTGTTTACAAATTTATTGCTTCTTTGTCGAAAAAGGTTAAAAGGTGCCTAGTTTGATCATTTTTTTAAGCCTCATTTTATGATCTGAGCATCATAATGTTATTATCCAACGTGCGAGTGTTAAATCGTTTGTTTCTCCTGTTAATGTAGTCTTGTGTCGACTTTATTATTTTATTATTGGTCCATCTGTAAGAATTAAAGAAGGATAGAAGTGGGGAATTCTCCTCCTTCCCAATAGTATTGTATTAGGTACCAATAGATAGAGAATATTCTATTACAAAAAATTTTATGGAACAGTGCTGATTTAGAATATATAAGTTATGTGAAAGGGCCAAGCATAGTGCATATTCATGACAAGTACCCAAGAAAAGTGATTTCCTGCTCTTTCATTTCAGCATCAGAGCTAAGCATGTTCTCTTGTTTTATGATGGGGTTAGGAGTTGGGAGCAATTTACCCAAGGTTATGTGTCTGGCATTAGGACTGACATCTCTTGACTCTCATTCCCATATTCTGTCTAGTAGAGTCATCCTTATGCTTTACTGTGTAAGGTTTCAAGGCCAAGGGTGTTAATGTGCATTAACTTTGTAGTCAGAGTAGTAGCAGAAAAGGGCATAAAAACTGGATGCCTTCTATGTGCCAGATAGCACTGTGCTCAGCTCTTTACCATATCTATTATCTTAGTCTTCTGAAACCCCCAGAGAAGTTAAATACTCCAAGTTGCAGGCTAGTTGTAAATGTCAGAACAAAGATTCCGACTTCTCTCTGACTCCAAAGCCCATGTTTTTCTTCCATTATGTCATGCTATCCTCATATATGTGAATACTCTCCTGTCCCTTCCACTTATTAGTGTGATCAAGTTTCAGCAGATTCCTGAGTCTTAATGGGTATTCAGAAAATGGGAGTTACGAACCACTGTCTTTACAGTGAGTGTTTCAGCTGGAAGAAAAAGATAGCTTAGGTCAGTGTGTGTTTGGTTTTAAGACCCAAAGCCAAAGACTATTTATGGCCCCAGCCTTCACAGAATGCCCAGTAGCTCCAAGATCTCTGTGTTAATTTTCTTTTTAAAAATATATATATTTTATTGATTTTTTCACAGAGAGGAAGGGAGAGGGATAGATAGCTAGAAACATCAATGAGAGAGAATCATCGACCAGCTGCCTCCTACACACCCCCTAACAGAGATGTGCCCGCAACCAATGTACATGCCCTTGACCGGAATCGAACCCGGGACCTTTCAGTCCGCAGACCGACGCTCTATCCACTGAGCCAAACTGCTTTCGGCTCTGTGTTAATTTTCAAGGCCACCATTTGCTCATACAATGTCTTTGTGCTGATTAGAAACATATGCCACTTGGGGGCAGACAATTTGCAAAAAAGTGTCCACTCCAGTAGAACAAGGAGAAAAATACTCTTCTTTCTCGGGAATGTTGGAACTTAATCAGGGCAATTGAATGAATTTCAGCCTCTGCTTGTCCCCTTTCAGTTCAGTAACCTTGTACAGGGTGCAGCATGTCCTGCCCAACAGTCTCTGCTGGCCTTGCCTATCTTGTGGCTAAGAGAGCCTTCCTGGAAAGTAGTGGTCAGTCTGTTCTGGATGATGGATAGGGACGTTAGTGTCTTCCCATAACTTCTGGGTAGTAGGTAAAATTGCTCCATTCTAAAGTCAATTTGATATATGTATATATATACACATATATCTTTATTTAATATATATATTTATTTAATAATAAATCTTTATTGTTCAGATTATTACAGAACAATAGCTGTACCCCCCCCCCATAGCTCCCCTGCACCTGATTCCCCACCCCACCCCATGCCCTTACCTCCTGCCACTGTCTTCATCCATAGGTATAAGATTTTTATCCAATCTCTTCCCGTACCCCTCAGACTCCCTTCCCCCTGAGAATGATCAGTCCACTCCCTTTCTATGACCCTGATTCTATTATATTCACCAGTCCATTCTGTTCTTCAGATTTTTTTATTCACTTGATTTTTAGATTCACTTGTTGGTAGCTATGTATTTGATGTCTTTTGTTGTTCATAGTTTTTACCTTTACCTTTTTCTTCTTCTTCCTCTTCTTAAAAAATACCTTTCAACATTTCATGTAATCCTGGTTTGGTGGTGATGAACTCCTTTAGCTTTTTCTTGTCTGTGAAGCTCTTTATCTGACCTTCAATTCTGAATGATAGCTTTGCTGGGTAGAGTAATCTTGGTCGTAGGTTCTTGCTGTTCATCACTTGAAATATTTCTTGCCACTCCCTTGTGGCCTGCATAGTTTCTGTTGACAAATTAGCTGACAGTCGTATGGGTACTCCCTTGTAGGTAACTAGCTGTTTTTCTCTTGCTTGTAAGATTCTCTCTTTGTCTTTTGCCCTTGGCATTTTAATTATGATGTGTCTTGGTATGGTCCTCTTTGGATTCCTCTTGTTTGGGGTGCTGTGTGCTACCTTTACTTGTAAGTCTATTTCTTTTACCAGGTAGGGAAAGTTTTCTGTCATTATTTCTTTCAATAGGCCTTCAATATCCTGCTTGCTCTCTTCTGGCACCCCAAAAATCCGGATGTTGGTATGCTTAAAGCTGTCCCAGAGGCTCCTTACACTATCCTCATACTTTTGGATTCTTTTTTCTTTCTGCCTCTCTGATTGGGTGTTTTTTGTTTCCTCATATTCCAGAACTTTGGTTTGACTCTTGGGGTACGTTGATCTCCAGTTGAGTTTCTGTATATTCTTTATTTCAGACAGTGTATGCTTAATTTCTGACTGGTCCTTTTCCACTCTCTCTTATTTATTTAAAATTTATTTTTTTATTTTTATTGTCTAAAGTTACATATGTATCCTTTTTCCCTGTTTGACTCCTTCCCCCAGCCATTCCCAGTTCAGGCAGGTCCCCACCACCCCAGTGTCTGTGCCCATTGGTTATGCTAATATGATGCATACAAGTCCTTTGGTTGCTCTCTAACTCTCCACCTCCCCTGCCGTTTGTCTCTGGATCTATTTTTGTTAATCACTTTATACTGATCATTATATCTCTCACAAATGAGTGAGAGCATGTAATATGTATCTTTTTCTGACTGGCTTATTTTGCTTAGCATAATGCTCTCCAGTCCATCCATGCCTTGCAAATGGTAAAACTTCCTTCTTTTTTTATAGCAGCATAGTAGTCCATTTATTCCATTGTGTAGATATACCACAGTTTTTTAATCCACTCATCTGCTGATGGGCACTTAGGCTGTTTCCAGTTCTTAGCTATTGTAAATTGTGCTTCTATGAACATAGGGGTGCATATATCCTTTCTGATTGGTGTTTCTGGTTTCTTGGGATATAGTCCTAGAAGTGGGATCACTGGGTCAAATGGGAGTTCCTTTTTTAACTTTTTGAGGAAATGCCATACTGTTCTCCACAATGGCTGCAGCATTCTGCATTCCCACCAGCAGTGCACGAGGGTTTCTTTTTCTGACAGATGTGAGATGGTACCTCATTGTCATTTTGATTTCATCTCTCAGATCATTAGTGACTTTGAGCATGTTTTCATATATCTCTTGGTCTTCTATATGTCCCCTTATGAAAAGTGTCTATTTGGGTTCTTTCCCCATTTTTTGATTGGATTATTTATCTTCCTTTTGTTAAGTTGTATAAGTTCCCTGTAAATATTGGAGATTAAATCCTTGTTGGTGATAACATTGGCAAATATGTTCTCTCATTAAGTGGGCTTTCTTGTTGTTTTGTTGTTGGTTTCTTTTGCTGTGTTCCATTATCATTAAGGTCCTTGAAGGTCTGTTTAAGTTTTTCAGCGGTGTTTAGAAGATTCTTGAGTAATGTTATAAATATGATTCTGAACTCTGTGTCATCCAGTAGTTTACTTTCCTCGATCTCTCCCATTCGTGACATGCTTCTGTGTCTCCACATTTTGGTTGCTTCCCTGTGTTGATGGAGTGGCTTTGTGTGGTAGGTGACCTATAAGGGGCCAGTAGCTCAGCTTCCCCTATCACTCAAGGTGTTTCCTCTTGGTACACCCCTTTGTGGGCTGAGTGCAAAGTATTGGTGTAATTAAGCCTTGATTGCTGTGGTACACTGGGAGGAATTTACCTCCAGGGCAATTGGCTGTGAGGACACGCTGTGTCTATAATGGAAGAACTGATGTACTAGAGACATGCTTATTGTGCAGGCCTTGTTTCATTGGGGCTTTGGTGCTCACTGAGTCCGCTTCCCAAATGTGTCACTTATGGATGTGAGGAGTTGCAATCTGGTGTCTCACACTGACCATTAGATACACTGGCTTCTGGATCTCCAGTGGGGTGCAGTTCAGATACTGTCTGAGGTCACCCTGCAGGAGCTATAGAGAGAACCACAGTCCTCTCTTCCCTGCTTGGAGCTTGGAGGCTTTGGAATTATCTGCACCAGGTTGCAAGTTTGCTAGGTTAAACTGCACTAGAGAAGGCCATTCATATGCAAAAGCCATTACTTGGAGCTTGGGTGTGTTTGTAGATTGTACGGGGTAGTGTCACAAGGCGTCACTAGGCTGGGGCATGGCCAACAGCAATGGCTGCCAGTCAGCTATCTCTGCCTCTCTGACCCTATCCCCATGTCTCACACCCCTGCACAGCAAACAATTCTTCTTACGCGCAGCTCTGCAAGCAAGCCCCCTCACTTTCCGACCTGATGCAGACAGTCCAGCTTTTTTCCAGAAACTGGATTTCAGAGAGGTTGGGAGCTTGTCTCTCTTTGGGTTTAATAAAGCAATGCCCTCTGCCAGCCCGGATCCACTGCCAGCCCATATCATGTGTGTGCCCCCATACCTCGGTTTTTCAGCACTTGTGCCCTGAATGCTCCTTTATCTTTCAGTTTAGTTGTAGAGCTTCCACTCAGCCAGCTTTCTCGTGGTTCTGGGTGATAGACATTTTGTCTTTTAGTTGTAGTTTTGAAATTGTTATGCAGGGCAGCAGTTTAGGTGTGTTTACCTAAGCCGCCATCTTGGATCCTCAATTTCATATATATTTTTTTCATTTTGTTCTGACTAATTTATTGGATAATGTTTAAAAGAACTTTTGGTTAGTTTAAAAGTTAAAAAAACAACAACTAATATTTCAAGGCTAAGCAAAATATTTCTTTTTTATTTTTACTGTTGGCATAAATACATTTTCTTTTATTAATTTTTTCTCTTTTTAATTTTTTTATTGATTAAGGCAGTGGTCTGCAAACTGTGGTTTGCGAGCCACATGCAGCTCTTTGGCCCCTTGAGTTTTTACCAAAGGCCAGCTTAGGAATACCCTATTTAAGTTAATAACAATGTACCTAACTATATAGTTTAAGTTTAAAAAATTTGGCTCTCAAAAGAAATTTCAATCATTATACTGCTGATATTTGGCTCTGTTGACTAATGAGTTTGCCAAACACTAGATTAAGGTATTACATATGTGTCATTATCCCCCCATTGCCCCTTCCTACTCATACCCTCACCCCCCTGTTGTCTGTGTCCATTGGTTAGACTTATATGCATGCATACAAATTCTTTGGTTGATCTCTCCCCTTTACCCCCACCCTCCCCTACCTTCCCTCTGAGGTTTGACAGTCTAGTTGATGCTTCTGTGGATCTGTTTTTGTTCATCAGTTTATGTTGTTCATTATATTCCATAAATGAGTGAGATCATGTGATATTTATCTTTCTCTGACTGGTTTATTTCACTTGGTATAATGCTCTCCAGTTCCATCCATGTTGTTGCAAATGGTAAGAATTCATCCTTTTATTTTTTTATTTTTTATCATAGCATAGTGTTCATTGTGTAGATGTACCAGTTTTTTGATCCACTCATTTATTGATGGGCACTTAGGCTGTTTCCAAATATTATCTAATAATATTTCTTTAATAAGTGTTTTCCTATCTATTTGTATCTGCCTCATTCCATAGGGATTTCCTAAAACCAGTTCAGCAAATTAATCTGGATCAGTCTAGTTAGCTAGCCGATGACAGACAGGGCAAATGATGGAAATAGTCATGGGAAAGTTTTATATCCTGTTAGGGTATCTATTCTCTTCTAGCTCTTTTTTCCTCCTTTAATCAACCCCCTATATTCCTGTTCCAACCGACCCATCCATTTGGCAGAAATAGGTAACTTCAAATCACTGAGAATTTTAATTTATTGAATGTAGTCCTTGAGTGACCTTGGGATGCCCGACTTGCACATAATCCCTTGTTTTTCCCTTCCTCAGTCAATAGTTTAATATGCAACTTACAGAATTTGTGGCTTTACTAACCATAGACTTCATTTGGAATTATCATGTTAAATCATCTGTGTTACACATCAAAAAAAAGACGAGTACTGATTTCTACCAGTCTAAGCTGACTCCTGCAATATAAGCATTGCCTAAAAGGATGCCTTAAGCAAGTCCTCCAGAGGTGACTTGGTTCATGCTTATACCTATGCACCCAAAATCCCCATTTTACTGAAAATGTTAAAAGCTATGCCTTTCAGTGATTCATTTGTCATATTATTAAAGAGGACAAACCAGGAGTACTTAAAATATTGCATATTTAGTCTAAATCAGCAGTCACCAACTGTGGTCTGTGAGGTCTGTGAGGTTGGCGACCGCTGGTTTAAGGAAACCAATTGGTGAAGCTTAATGATGATTACATGGAGAGTTCATTATACTATTCTTCCTACGTTTGTGTATTTTTGAAGGTTTCCACAATAAAATATTTTATAAAGACAAAAAATTAGAAGTGATTAATCAGTCTTGGGGAGGAAAACATGTGGGTTTCTCTTTAGAAAAGTACTTATTAACCAAGGGGTTGAGTGGGATGCATGCCTTTTTAGTAGCAATGTGCCATGTAAAAAGCTGGGGAGGGAGGTGTTTTATGTGTGTGTGTTTTTTTAATTTTATTTATTTTCTTTCCTGGCAATTTTATTTTTAATAAGGATTTTATTTTTATTTTTTTCAAATTTAATCTTTATTGCTCAGGTTATTACAATTGTTTCTCCTCCCCCGCCCCCCCAGCTCCCTTCCACGCGGTTCCCACCCCACCCTCTTCCCTTACCTCCCCCCCCCATTGTCCTTATCCATAGTTGTACAATTTTAATGCAGTCTCTTCCTGCACCCCTCACACCCCTTTCCCCCTGATAATTATCAATCCACTCCCTTTCTTTGCCCCTGATTCTATTATATTCACCAGTTTATTCTGTTCCTCAGATTTTTAATTCACTTGATTTTTAGATTCACTTGTTGATATATATGTATTTGTTGATCATAATTTTTATCTTTTTTCTTTTTTTTAAATATTTTTTATTAAGGTATTATCTGTGTACATAGCTTATCATTGCCCCCCCCCATAGATGCCCTCCCTCCCCAGAGTTTTGTGTCCATTGGTTGTTCTTATATATCTTTTTTCTTCTTCCTCTTCTTAAAGCATACCTTTCAGCATTTCATATAATACTGGCTTGGTGGTGATGAATTCCTTTAGCTTTTTCTTATCTGTGAAACTCTTTATTTGCCCTTTAATTCTGAATGATAACTTTGCTGGGTAAAGTAATCTTGGTTGTAGGTTCTTGCTATTCATCACTTTGAATATTTCTTGCCACTCCCGTCTGGCCTGCATAGTTTCTGTTGAGAAATCAGGTATGGGTGCTCCCTTGTAGGTAACTATTTTTTTTTCTCTTGCTGCTTGTAAGATTCTCTCTTTGTCTCTTGCCTTTGGAATTTTAATTATGATGTGTCTTGATGTGGTCCTCTTTGGATTCCTTTTGTTTGGGGTTCTGTGCGCTTCCTGTACTTGTAAGTTTATTTCTTTCACCAGGTGGGGAAAGTTTTCTCACATTATTTCTTCAAATAGGTTTTCAGTATCTTGCACTCTCTCTTCCTCTGGCACCCCTAAATTCTGATGTTGGTATGCTTGAAGTTGTCTCAGAGGCTCCTTACACTATCTTCAACTTTCTGGATTCTCTTCTCTTTTTGCTTCTTCAGAGGCATGTCCTTTGTCTCATTGTATTCCAGATCTTTTTGATTCTTGTGTTCCTTTAGTCTGCTGTTGGGTCTCTGTATATATTTTTTTATTTCTGTCAGTGTATGTTTAATTTCTAGTTGGTCCTTTTTCATATCCTTAAGGGTCTTGTTAAATTTATCGGCCTTTTCTAGGAAATTCTTGAAAAACATTATAACCGTGGTTTTGAACTCTATATCCAGTCATTTGTTCTCCTCCATTTCTTTTGTTTGAGATCTGTTTCCTTGTCTCGGCATTTTCACTGCTTCCCTGGGTTGGTAGGATGGTTTTGTGTGTTTGGTGTCCTATATATGGCCCTGTGGGTCAGCCTCCCCAGTTATCTGAGGTAGACACTCTTGGTGCTCCCCTTTTTGGACTGAGTGTACAGCCTTGTTGTAATTAAGTCTTGATTGTTGTTGGTATCACTGGTAGGAATTGACCTTCAGACCAATTAGATGTGAGTATCAGCTGTATCTACACAGGGATAACTTCTGTATTGGAAATAGTCTTATAGGATCAGACTTGCAAAATTGCAAAAGCCTCTGTGCTCAGCTTGGATGGGGCGGAGTCTCAGGTCTGAGCTGACAGTCTTGGCTTCCCGTCAGCCCTGCCCTTGTGCATGAGCCTCAGAACTCTGCCTTCTGCGGCTCTCCTGAGTTTCTACCTGACAGTCAAGATTCCCCCTGCAAGAGTGTGGGTGCCCCAGGGGCTCACCCAGAATTGGGTTGGGTCTCTGTAGTCTGGAGCTTCCTACTCCTTCCACTATGGAAAGGGCACAGCAACCTTTGTAGTCACACCTATCTGCATGCACTCACTCGCACATGACTGTAGCCCCTGCCCGCTGTGGCTCCCAGCTCCCCCGAGTCTCCCTGTCTCTGAGTCTCTGGGTGCCTTTCTCTCTCTGGGTCCATGGGATTTCAGCCGGGGTTGGGGTTCAGTGCAGTCAGAACTGGGGTTCAGTGCAATCGGGGACTTCCTTTCCCGTGGCTGCCCCTCCTCTCTGCGCACGAGCGTCTCCCTACCTCATCGCTTTGCGGCTCCCCTGATCCGCAAGGCTCTCTCCTTCTTTCTAGTTGTAGATTTTTCCACTCAGCCAGCTTTCCTGTGGTTTTGGGTGATGTCCATTCTGTCTTTTACTTGTAGTTTTGAAATTGTTGTGCGAGTGGCAGCTTAGGTGCTTACCTAGGCTGCCATCTTGGTTTCTCCCAGGAGGGAGGTGTTTTAGATTGAAAAAGCCTCTGTGCCAGAAATTCTAAGGTCTCCTAGAAGGGGAATAATCTCCAGCCTGTAGTCCCCTTCCACCAGACCCTTGGAGAAGCCTTGATGTAATGAGCTGCTGATAGTGACAGAGGTGAATCATATATTCCTTGGGTGTTTGGGAATTGGGGGAAGTTGAAAACCATGGAAACCGGCCCAAGTGAATTGGTATAAACTCTGTTAGGCAGCAGGCAGAGAAACACAGGCAAAGGAGACCTGAGAATAAGAGGCAGTTAGTAGTGTATCAGGCCTTAATTCTCACCTCAGGTGAGTGGTGAGTACCAGAGGTGCAGAGTTACTAAGGAAGGAGTAGACGAGGGAACAGAATGTGGCAAAGATGCTCTCACTTGGGATCTCAAAGGATATTCTTTGAAGGCCTCAGGACCCATCTGATTTGTAGGTTTGATTTTATTTTTTATATGTTTTTATTGAGGAAGGGGAAAGGAGAGAGTGAGAAAAATCCATCTGAGAGAAACATCAGTGGGCTGCCTCCTCTGTACTCCCCACTGGGGATCAAGCCTGCAACCGGAAATCGAGCCTCCATCAGAATTGAACCAGCTACTTTTTGGTGCATGGGACCACCCTCAACTAACTGAGCAGCATCAGCAACAGGTATGATTTGTAAGTTTAAAAACAGTGGAAAAGCTATCTGAAGTCAAAGATTACACATGCAAGTGCACAGTTGATGTACTTGAATCTAGTCTACTCAGCTTGGAAAGGCAGGCTCCATAAAGTACACATTGAAAACTGGTTTGATCCTTTTATGTGCTGTTTTACTATGTGACTGAGCAAATGAGAGTGTTGGTACACTGTCGAGAGTGAGAAGATCTGGTTGGAGACATGGGGTATTGTTTAGGGTAAGGGGACCTAGGAGGATATATTCATGCGAGCCTCTGAGGTTGAGGTAACATGATTAGAAACTGGGGACAGAGAAGAGAGTCAGGGCAGTTCCTAAAAGGTACAAAGCTGAGATTCACCCAGCTGTTCCCAGGCCAGAGTTGTGGAATGGACATCAGTGAGACCCAGGCGGTGTAGCCAGCTTTCAATAGAGCTGGTCTGTGAAACTTGGCTGAGAGGACAGAGGAAGATTGATATTTGCTCCAGCGTGGGGCTGTCAGCTGTGCTTTCCGCCTCACCATGGCTCCAGCTGTAAACAAAAGTCCTGGCCCTTCATGGCACTGTGGAGCAGCCCTGGCTGGTGTAAGACTCTGAGGACAGCTAGACTATTTTCTCATCCTGGCTGACAACCAGAAGATAGAAGAAACAATAGAAGGTGGTGGTGGTGGTGGTGGTGGGAGGGGGCAGGATTGTAAGGGGGTGAGAAGCAGTGACCAGTGAGAATGGGCTATTTACTTCAAATCATAGGACTTTGGATGCAATTAGTAGAATCTTTTAGGGAAAGCATGTCCCCTTTTCCTTGTCAGTTTCACAGATAATAGTGAATCGATAAAGGAGGCCTATAGGGACTCTAGGGCCTCATTCATTCATTTTTTCAATGAGCACCTTACTGATCAATGCCCATCGCTGTGCCAGGTACCCTGGCAATGCCAAAATAACTGAAGACAGTTTATAAATTCAAGGAGCCCACAAGGGGTTTGGGAAATGCATCAAGTTAAGTAATAACATTAAATAGTATATTTTTAAAAAGCTAAGTGACAAATATGGAGTATAAGTCTAGAAACCACATCTGGTGTGATCAGAAAAGGTGGGATTTGAGAGGGCCTTAGAAAGATAGACATTTGGTTAGGAGTAAAAGGCACATGACATTTCAGGTTGGCACTAAAACATTAGCAAAAATGAGGACTGCTTTGGCTAAAGCAAAAGATTACTGTGCTGGAGACCCTCTTCATCACCCCCCCCACACACACACACACCTCAAACTTCTTACCATGACTAACCCAGCCATCAAGTCTCAATTGAAATGTCCCTACTTTGGGGAAAGTACTCTTGCTTACTACTATGTTCCCCTAGCATCTACTGCCTTTATCCTTTTAAGCTATGACCATTTTCACCTAATGACCTACTCTTATCTCCCCACAATTTGTTCTCCACATTGGACTAAGAATGTTCTTTGCAAAATGCAAATCTGTTACATCACTTCCCTCTTTAAAACTCTCCTATCCATTCTTTTTCTGCTTCCTTTTATGTTCTTCGTGCTTCCTTTCCTCTTATTTTAAGAATTCTGTTTACATTTTTAAAAAATATTTTAAAATTGATTTTAGAGAGAGGAAGGGAGAGGGACAGGGAATCATTGATCAATTAACTGACTCCTCCATTTCCCCCCCCCCCCCAGACTGGGGATTGATCCCATAACCCAGGCATGTGCCATGAGCAGGAATCAAACCATGACCTCCTGGTTCATGGGTTGCAAGCTCAATCACTGGGCCACACCAGCTGGGCCCCTTGAGGTTATATCTTAAATGTCTCTGTCTTAGAGAAGTCATGATATTCCTCCCCCAACTTCTATCACAACTAGGTCAAGTCCCCCTCATATGTTTCCATAGTACTTCCACATTTTCTCCATTTTACTATTCTCCAATAACTTAGTCCAAATTTATCTTCCCCACCAGGATGTAAGCCCCCTGATACAGTGACTATATTTCTTCTTCACTGTGCTGCCCTTGTATTTAGTATAGTGCCTGGCATACTTTGGTAGGTGTGCCACAAAAATAGGTGAATTAATATAAGGGAGATGGCCGAAACCGGTTTGGCTCAGCGGATAGAGCGTCGGCCTGCGGACTCAAGGGTCCCGGGTTCAATTCTGGTCAAGGGCATGTACCTTGGTTGCGGGCACATCCCCAGTAGGGGGTGTGCAGGAGGCAGCTGATCGATGATTCTCTCTCATAGATGTTTCTAGCGCTCTCTCTCTCTCTCTCTCTCTCTCTCTCTCTCTCTGTAAAAATCAATAAAAAATATTTTAAAAAAAATAAGGGATATGAGACAATATTGGTTGGTAAAAGCCAGCCTGAAGAGATTGTTTTTACATTTGTGGGCAAAGGGAAACCTTTATAAGTTTTTGATTATGGGATGAAGAAATCAATAGACAACACTGCCTTTTGAAAAAGCAAACCAAAAAAAACTCAACTCAAACAAAACAGGGAACTCCATCCTCAGCTTACCCCGAACCCTAGCCTCCCAATTTTCATGTGGACTCATTTTCTCTCTTTATCTATTCCCACCAACACTCCTTTCTCCAGAAACACAAGAAAACGTTGGTTTTTGTAACCAGACAGATTTGACAGTAGGGCTAAATGCACTTCTACATGTGCAGCTGTTCATTCAGTAGGCATTTATTGCCCACCCCCACTGTTTCAAGCACTTTGATCTTATCCACACATTAAGAAGACCTTTTTCCTGCCTTAATGGAGTTCAAAATTGAGGGAACCCCTCTTACCGATTATTCACTTGATGACTTCATATTTCTGGTGAAAAGCTTTGCCTTATCTGGACTCAGTTAGGGAGACTTAGCAGGGCACTAAGTGCCTAAAAGGACCTAAATGTCAAGGGTAGGTCCTCTGTAAAACTAAGCATTTGGTGAGACTCAAAGGATGGATGCTTCTGCCCATTCACTACACATTTATACTTTCATTAGGCTAGATGGCAGGGTGGAGATTGTTTGGAAGGGTGTTCAGGCAGTAGCCATTTCTTAACCTTATGAGTCTGGATCTAATAAGGTGATGCACCCCTTGAGTGAGGCAGAGTGGAGAAACTCAAGGAATGACAGGAAGGGGAATTAGATTTCCCAATAAAAATTCAGCACCTGGGACCGAAACAAGATGGCGACCTAGGCAGCCTCCTAGGCAGCCACCTCCTCAACAATTTGGAAAAAAAAAAAACCAACAACAGCTAAAAACAAATGGGATCGCACCAGACCCACAGGAAAGCTGGCGAAATGAGAAGACTACAACTAGACACCAAGCAGGGCGCTGCTGCTGCCATGTGGAGCTTAAAACTACGGCGGAACCCAACCTGCCAGAGCTGCTGCTGCCGGGAATGAGGGAAGCCAGACCTTGCTCCGCCCCGGCGGGCCCCGCCGCCACCCGCGGGTCCCTCTGAGGCCATAGCCACCGCTGCTGCCTGAGACCTGCTCGGCACTGCCTTCGCGCATGCCCGCGGGTCCCTGGGCCTCCGCCCATGACCTGTTCGGCCCTGCTTTCGCATTCGCCCACGACCTGCTAGGCACTGCCTCCGTACGCGCCCGTGGGTCCTGCGGCTGCTGCCGCTTCCCCCACCGCCCACGGCCTGCTCTGCCTGGCTTTCATGTGCGCTGTGCTGGCGTGGCGCCTTCCATTGGCAGACCTGGTGAGTCCGCTCTCCGCCGCCGCAGGGCCGGGCCAAAGCATCAGACACTACCGCCATGTGGATTTTAAAACTACAGGGGAAATTAAGCCACAGGAGCTACCATCGCTACTGCACCCGCCGCCGCCCCCACGAATGGGAATCCACTGAAATCAGAGCTCACTATGCCCTGGGCTCACAGAGAGTGCGGCTTCAGAAATTAGCCTCTGTGTCCACAGCAACTCCGCATCCGCACCAAAGAGGACACCATTGAGGGCGGACTCTCCCCCCACAGCCATCACAGCCCGCCCACAACCTTCCCAGCACACCCACCATGCTGGTGAGAAGATGGAGCATGCTGATGAGGAACTGGCACGGCGCCTTCCGTTAGCGGCCCAGGCGAGTCCTTCCTCCGATGCCGCATGGCTGAGCCGAAGCTCTCGCCACTGCCGCCATGTGAACTTTAAAACTACAGTGGAAATTGAACCACAGGAGCGACCATCGCTGCCTCAGCCGCCACGAATAAAGGAAATCCACCGAGAACAGAGCTCACTACGCCCAGGGCTCAGGGAGTGGGCAGCCTCAGAACTTAGCCTCCGTTTCCGTAGCTGCTCCGCTTCCACACCGAACGAGACACCTTTGAAGGCGGTCCCCCCGCCTGCAGCCGTCCCAGCCTGCCCGCCATGCTAGCAAGGAGCTAGCGTGGCGCCCCCAACTCGCGACCCCAACACCCTAGAGGGCCCGTGTGCCCTGGGTGAGTCATGTGTCCCAGGGGACCGTGTGCCCGGGTGAGCCCTGTCCCCCAAAGGGGACGGGTGTCCCGGGTGAGCTGTGTGTCCCAGGGGGCCGTGTTCCCTGGGTGAGCCGAGTGTCCCAGGGGGCCGTGTTCCCCGGGTGAGCCGAGTGTCCCAGGGGGCCATGTGCCCCGGGTGAGCCGTATCCCCCAAAGGGGACGGGTGTCCTGGGTGAGCCGTGTGTCCCAAAGGGCCGTGTGCCCCAGGTGAGCTGAGTGTCCCAGGGGGCCGTGTGCCCGGGTGAGCTGTGAGTCCCAGGGGGCCGTGTGCCCCGGGTGAGCCCTGTGTCCCAGGGGAAGCAGTGGGACCCAGGGGAAGGGGCGGTGAGAACCAGAGGAGGAGCGGACTCTATTCATATGGTCCTGAGATAGTCACCATAAAACAAGCAGATTGTCAAATGACAGCGGGGAGGGGAATGAGACCTGGGGGGAGATAAGAGAACAACTGAAGGACTGGTGTGCATGAATATAAGTACAACCAACAAACACAGAGCTCTGGGGAGGGAGGGCATAAATGGGAGGTGGGGGGGGCAATGGTAAGCTATGTACACATATAATACCTTAGTAAGAAAAAAAAATTGAGCACCTGTTCTGAAACAAAATGTGGCTTCAAGAAAACTTTCCAAGATAGTCAGAAAGCACCCAACCTCACCCTTGGGTAGACGTTAATGCCAGGGGATGGTTTCTTTTCATCTTAGATCCAGATCTCATATGGCTAGGAAGATTTCAATTGAGGATGTCAGAGAGGCAGTACAGCCCTACTCCCTCCCCAAGGAAGGATAAAGGGAACAAATGTGTACTATTTTGTAGCTGCAGTCCTAACTGGTTTTCTCTTAGTTGAGAGATAACATCAAACATGGTATCAGTTATACTTTGAAAATATATTCATTAGTGTTGACCCTTTCTCTCCTGAATCCTTTACCCTGAACTCAAATCCACCACCAGGATACCAGGTTACATAAGTAGTAAATAGACAAGAACGAGATTAATTTCATGATTCATTGCTTTACTCTTGTTAGGCAGGTTTGGGTGAAGAGGGTTCATACACCTGGAATTTGAAATCTTGAGAGATGGGACAGGAAAGGTTGACTCCCAAATCAAGGAGTATATTTAATAGAAGGATAACAATGTTTTAATGAGAAACCACATTGTGTCCTCCCTTCAAGGAATAACCTGAAGCTTAAGCCAATCAAACTGTGACAACAGGTTGTGTTTCTATTAGGGAAAGGCTAGGAGAAGTCTAAGTCTAAGGGATTCATAAATAAATTTTCAAAGGAACTCTGAAGAAAGATAGCCTGAGTTTGTAAAATTTGGAGATTGGCATGACCATTTCACTCCTGTAACATAATAACTTGCAAGATTTGTGATATCCTCTTTCTATGGGGACTGTGGACGTCTAATATGGGTTTCAGTCAGCAGATTAACATGACAGAAATTGGGCACTGAATGATCATCACAGGAAAAATTTCCTCAGCTAAAGTCTTGAATCTGTCACAATCTGTGTGTCAGAGCAGTCTCAGAAGTGAGCTTTTGGAGCTAATAAAATATGAGACACTTTGGTTTTTCACTTTCTATTTAATTCTTTCCTTTCCCAGGTTCAACTAAGTTGCAAAAATAAAGGAGTTACACTTAAGGCTTTGCCCAACCGGCTTCCCTATATTGTGTGATGAGCAGACCAGACTAAAAGATCTGGGAAGGCCCTTCTACCTCTGGTGAGCCAGGTTTCAGAATTCTAAGACATTGTGATCCATTGACTCAGTTGCCTTATGGGAATCCCATCAGAGATTAGTTTTCTAAAAAAGCCAGTTGTTTGTTTCTTTGTGTGAGAATATTGGTAAATGCAGTCAAGATAACAAATGTTCTGCTGTGACCAATGGTCCCAAGCAGTCCTGCCCTTGTGATGGTCAGGGATTTCTTCATAACAATGATTATCATGGCTTGAAGTAGTAAGGGATTAGTGTTGAATTGAGGATGATAAATCAGGAAGGCAATGTTAGTAAGTGGAAGGGAAGAGACGCTGATCGGATTCAGGACTTAAGTAAGTTAACTTGAAGATGAACTTCATATAAATGTTCAGCTTTTAGATTCCTTCGTTATGATAGGCCTATTCTCAAAAAACAAGATCTTTCTATACTATTATCCAAATAATAAAGTTATAATAGTCATCCATCCAGTAAATGAATTATCTCTGAAAGTTGTAGATGATGCAATATTTTTTTTCCAAAAATGTAAAAGCAGCAATAAACTCTTCCTTTGCTCCCCTTCCCACCACAAACAAAATATTATGGTGAAGGAAATATATCAGCTTAGAATGACTCCACCTGAAAAGTATGTAGTGTATGTGTGTGTGTGTGTGTGTGGAGGGGGGGGGCTGTCTCTTCTAGGACTCCTTGAAGCTGACTTTGAAAATCCCTTGACCAGTAGATAAGGATTGAACTGAAAAATAGGAAACCTGGATTTTGGTCTTGCCACTGTCACTAACACGTTGTAAGATTTGGGTATGTCACTTGGCTTCTTTGAACCTCATTACCTCATCTTCTTCATGGATACATGGTTATTTTACTCTTAAGGTTTGCTTTGAGGATGACATACTGAAGTGCTTTGAAAAGGAAAAGAATACGGATGCTTGTTACCTATTATAGTCTTTCATGACAAAAACCTTACAAAATAAGTATAGTTGGTGAGGACTGATGCTGCAATTGGGTGGTTAATTTTTTTTTTAAGAACTACAGTACTGCCCTAACTGGTTTGGCTCAGTGGATAAGAGTGTCAACCTGCAGACTCAAGGATCCTGGATTCGATTCCGGTCAAGGGCATGTACCTTGGTTGCAGGCATATACCCAGTAGGGAGTGTGCAGGAGGCAGCTGATCTATGTTTCTCTCTCATAGATGTCTCTATCCCTCTCCCTTCCTCTGTAAAATATCATAAAAATATATATTTTTACAAAGAACTACAGAACTCACTGCTTAAAAAGATTATCTAGCATATACTAATTAATTTCATGCTCTGAACTTGGTATGGGGAATTCAAAGGTAAATACATTATAATCCTTAACCTTAAACTCATGTTTATGTGTAAGGGAGAGACAAAAAAGCACTATATAATCTCACAAATACAGATGTAGAGTTATGTACAGGACATTATTAGAGAACCCAAATCTATCTGGATGCCTAGGTGACAGGGGTTTGAGAAAACGTTACAGGAAATGTGGTATCTGGTTAGAGTCTTGATAGATGAATAGAGTGGAAGAAGCCAGAGGAAGGTATTTAAAAGATAGAGAAAAGAATGTGCAAAGTCACAGAGCATTAGACAGAATGAGTTATTGGGTTCAGGGGTATGTAGGTGGATCAGCATCAAATGCAGGGTGAATTTAGGGGAGAGAGGGGAGTGATGAGAGAAGACGATGGAGGCACTGACAGGAGCCAGAGGAGAAAATATCTTGGAGGTCAATTTAAGCAATGTGGACTTTTTTTCTGAAGACAATAGGGAGCTATTGAAGGATTTAAAGCAAGAAAGTATCATAAATAGATTTATGTTTTACAAAAGCCAAATTGACAATATTGTGGAGGATAGGAAATAAGGCTAGACTCAAAATCTGAACCAAGATGAGGTCAGGGAGGATAGAGAAGAAGAGGAAGATTTCTGAAATGTAGACTCAATAGGACTTGGTGCTTGATTTGATTTGAGGGCTGTGGAAAAAGAAATTATCAAGCCTGACTCCCAGTTTACTGTCTTAGGTGACTGGGTAGGTGGAAGTGCCACTCATCAAAATTGGAGGATGAGGTGGTGGAAGAGGAGGTTTGAAGGAGGTTTGAAGGAGACTGTGAATTGTTTGGTTCTAGACATGTTGAGTTTGAGGTACTTGTGGGATATTCAGGTGGAATTATTATTTTTAAAATAATCTTTATTGTTCAGATTATTACAGGTGTTCCTCTTTCCCCCTTTTTCCCCCATAGCTCCCCTCCACCTGATTCCCAAGTCCACCCCATGCCCTTACCCCCACCCCTGTCTTCATCCATAGGTATAAGATTTTTGTTCAATCTCTTCCTGCACCCCGCAGACCCCCTTTCCCCTGAGAATTGTTAGTCCAATCCCTTTCTATCTATTATATTCACCAGTCCATTTTGTTCTTCAGATTTTTTATTCACTTGATTTTTAGATTCACTTGTTGGTAGGTATGTATTTTTAAAAATATATATATTTTATTGATTTTTCACAGAAAGAGGGGATAGAGAGTTAGAAACATCGATGAGAGAGAATCATCGATCAGCTGCCTCTTGCACACCCCCCACTGGGAATGTGCCCACAACCAAGGTACATGCCCTTGACCAGAATCGAACCCGGGACCTTTTAGTCCGCAGGCCGATGCTCTATCCACTGAGCCAAACCGGTTTCGGCGGTAGGTATGTATTTGGTGTCTTTTTGTTGTTCATAATTTTTACCTTTACCTTTTTCTTCTTCTTCCTCTTCTTAAAAAATACCTTTCAGCATTTCATGTAATCCTGGTTTGGTGGTGATGAACTCCTTTAGCTTTTTCTTGTCTGTGAAGCTCTTTATCTGACCTTCAATTCTGAATGATAGCTTTGCTGGGTAGAGTAATCTTGTTTATAGGTTCTTGTTGTTCATCATTTTGAATATTTCTTGCCATTCCCTTCTGGCCTGCATAGTTTCTGTTGAGAAATTAGCAAACAGTCGTATGGGTACTCCCTTGTAGGTAACTAGCTGTTTTTCTCTTGCTGCTTGTAAGATTCTCTCTTTGTCTTTTGCCTTTGGCATTTTTAATTATGATGTGTCTTGGTATGGTCCTCTTTGGATTCCTTTTGTTTGGGGTGCTGTGCGCTTCCTGTACTTGTAAGTCTATTTCTTTTACCAGGTAGGGAAAGTTTTCTGTCATTATTTCTTTCAATAGGCCTTCAATATCCTGCTTGCTCTCTTCTGGCACCTCAAAAATCCAGATGTTGGTATGCTTAAAGCCGTTCCAGAGGCTCCTTACACTATCATCACACTTTTGGATTCTTCTTTCTTTCTGCCTCTCTGGTTGGGTGATTTTTTCTTCCTTATATTCCAGATCTTTGGTTTGATTCTTGGGATATGTTGATCAATAGTTGAGTTTCTGTATATTCTTCATTTCAGACAGTGTATGCTTAATTTCTGACTGGTCCTTTTTCTTTTTTTTTTTCTTTTCTTTTTTTGGTATTCTCATCAAGGTCCTTGAAGGTCTCTCAAAGCTTCTTGGAGGTCTCATCAAGTTTCTCAAAGGTTTTTAGAAGATTCTTCAGTAATCTTATAAATGTGATTCTGAACTCTTTGTCATCCAATAGTTTACTTTCCTCCATCTCTCCCATTCGTGACATGCTTCTGTGTCTCCTCATTTTGGCTACCTCCCTGTGTTGATGGAGTGGCTTTGTGTGGTAGGTGACCTATAGGGACCAGTAGCTCAGCTTCCCCTATCACCCAAAGTGGTTCCTCTTGGTACACCCCTTTGTGGGCTGAGTGCAAAGTATTGGTGTAATTAAACCTTGATTGCTGTTGGTACACTGGGAGGAATTTACCTCCAGGCTAATTGGCTGTGAGGACCCGCTGTGTCTATAAAGGAAGAACTGCTGCGCTGGAGACATGCTTTGTTTCAGTGGGGTTTTGGTGCTCACTGAATTCGTCTCCCGAATGTGTCACTTACGGGTGTGAGGGGTTAAAACTGACTACTAGGAACACTGGTTTCTGGGTCTCCAATGGGATGCAGTTCAGCTACTGTCTGAGGCCACCCTGCAGGAGCTACCGCCAGAAATACAGTTTTATCCTGTTTGCTTGGGACTTGGCGGTTTTTTTGCTGGAGCTGCAGTTTATATGGTTAAGCTGCCACAATACAGGCCATTTATATGCAAAAGCAGCTGTGTAGTGCCTGGGCGGGTCTATAGAATGTGTGGGCGGGGCTTCAGGGCAGGGCGGGGCCTCAGGACCTCCCTAGGTTGGGGTGTGGCTAAGAGCAATGGTCCCTGCCCTTCTGTGTTTCTAAGTCCCTGCATTTCCAAGTCCCTGCTTCCCTGCGATCCAGCGCAGTAAACAATGATTGCTGCGTGCACCTCTGCAAGAGAGTCACCCTCACTTTTGTACCCGATGGCCGACAGACCAGCTTTTCCCCGTAGGTGTCTGGGTCGCCCACGTGACTCCAGAAACTGGATTTCAATGTGATCAGGAGCTTGTTTCCCTTTGGGTTGAAAAAAAAAAAAGCTGAATGCCCAGTTGCCCACCACCAGCCTGATTCGCATGCTTCCATACATAGGCTCCTCAGCTTTTCAGCACTTGCTCTCCTTTCTCTTTCAGCCAGCCTTCCCATGGTTTTGGTGTGATAAATGTCCTTTATATTAGTTTTAATTTTTAAATTGTTGTGCGAGGCGGCAGACCAGTTGTTTACCTACGCTGCCATCTTGGTTTCTCCTCTCAGGTGG
This sequence comes from Vespertilio murinus, assembly GCA_963924515.1. Taxonomy (NCBI): domain Eukaryota; kingdom Metazoa; phylum Chordata; class Mammalia; order Chiroptera; family Vespertilionidae; genus Vespertilio; species Vespertilio murinus. Next base: position 52,209,477 of record OZ004710.1, read on the forward strand.
AATTATTCAACAGATAATTGGAAAATAGGACTAGAGCTGTGGAGAATCTGAACTGAAGGTAGAAATTTGAGAATTGGCATATCACTTCCATAGAAACAGTTGAGAACAGCCAAGCAGTAAGTATGTGATGAGGATAGGTGAAAGCCAAAGATAAAATCCTGGAGAATAAGAACATCAAGAAGCAATGGCCAGAGGGGTGAGAAAAGAAACTGGATAATTAAAACCAAGGAGGCCCTAGCTGGTTTGGCTTAGTGGATAGAGCATCGGCCTGCAGACTAAAGGGTCCTGGGCTCCAGTCCAGTCAAGAGGACATGCCAAGTGTCTTGTGTCCACTGGTTATGCTTATATACTTGTATACAAGTCCTTCGGTTGATCTCTTACTATCCCAACCCTCCCTTGCCTTCCCACTGTAGTTTGACAGTATGTTCTATGCTTCTTTGCCTCTGTATCTATTTTTGTTCATCAGGGAGGGGGGCGAGGGCATATGCCTGGGGGTAGGGGAGGCTGTTCGAATATCAATGGGGATAAAAAGGAGACATATGTACTACTACAAGTAGTCCTTGGGTTACATTGGACTCGACGTATGTTGTTTCGTGGTTACATCACCATCTCCCATTTATTTATATAAAAAAAAGTTCCATCATTTTGACGTATGTACACGTGTGCTTTATGATTTTTTTACTAGAGGCTCATTGCATGAAGATTCGTGCAATAGGCCTTTCTTCCCCTGGCTACCAGCACCAGTTTCCTCTGGCACCCGGGACCCAGGCCTTCGTTCTGGCTGCAGCAGAGAAGCCACCCTCTTCAGTCTTCAGTCTTTAGTCTTTAGTCATCTTTATTCTTCAGTCTTTAGTCTCTGCTCCATGCCTGTATATGCAAATTAACCAGCTATCTTTGTTGGGTTGATTTTGCATATCACTCCTGATTGGCTGGTGAGCATCGCAGAGGTATGGTCAGTTTACATATTTCTCTTTGATCAGTGTAGATTGTTTATTTACCACAAGTAAAGGTCAGGAATTGTTATCTTTCTTTTTTTTCATTTTTGTATTAAGGTATTATATGTGTACATATCTTACCATTTCCCACATCCTACTCCTATACATGCCCTCCCTGTTATCTTTCTTTAAAATTTTTTTTATTGTTTCACTTCATTGCTGCTGTGTATGTGGTCCATGTGAGTGACATAGGTGCTTATGTAGGTGGGTTCTGACTTATGGTGAAAATCGCATTACTTCTAGGAATGGATCTCTGACGTAACCTGAGGACCTTCTGTATTTGTAATACTTAAAACAAAATAAAACTTTTTCAAAAAGAGCACATGCCCAGATTGTGGGCTCGATCCCTAGTAGGGGGCATGCAGGAGGCAACTGATTAATGATTCTCTATCATCATTGATGTTTCTATCTCTCTCTCCCCTCTCCCTTCCTCTCTGAAATCAATAAAAAATATTTTTTTAAACGAACTAAACAATGAATGCTTAAATAAGTGGAACAACAAATCTATCTCTCTCTCAAATCAATAAATAAAAGAAAACAATTTTAATAATAAAAAAACAAGAAAACCAAGGGAGAAGAGAATTTCAAAGAAGGTGTGGCAGATTCAACCAATGTTATAGGAAATCATGAAAAATTAGGACAGAAAAGTGTTGAGTTGACATAGCAATTAATAAGGCAGTGTAAGGAACACTTTTAACTCAACACATTTTAATATATCCTTTGCCTTCTCCTGAACTCCCTCCTGAAGGGTAGTCATGAGAATGCAGAAACATGTAATAAGGATATCTCTTTTAAGAAACTTGGTGATGCCCTGGCCTGTGTTTCTCAGTGGGTTGAGCCTCACCCCATGCAACAAAAGGTCATCAATTTGATCCATTTCCTGGTCCCCAGTAGGGGTATGTGATATGCAGGAGGCAGCTGATTGATGTTTTGCTCTCATATCTATGTTTCTCTCTCACTTTGATGTTTTCCTCTCTCTTTCAAAAATCAATAAAAACATATGTAAGTTTAAATTAAAAAAATAACTTGGTGATAAAGGAGGGCAATAAATCAATAGCTAGGGAGAAATTTATAATAAAAAGGAGGGTGGTTTTTATTTTTCATTTTAAATAGGAGACTTTCCATGCCCTTTCTCTCCTTACTAGTCCTCACTCTTCTTTCCCCTCCTCCTTCTCCTCCACCACCCCCCGCCCCGCCACTAAAAAGCTGAGGCTCAGAAAGATTAAGATATGTCATGGTTACATAGTATGCTGTATTCCAGCAGGAGACACTGAAAATATAAAAGTAATTTTAACTTGACCCCTTTTGTGCTTTTGTGAGTGTGAACTTAGCAAGATGAGACATACAAAATGGAAATCTGAAGTTCCAATTAGGCCTATATGCTAGAAATTTGACAGGTGTAGAAAAGAGATTATGATGATGTGGTCTGGTCATGTAATAGCTAGTTTTTATTGAACACTGTGCCAATCACCAAGTTAAGCATTTTACCTACACACTCTCATCTAATTTGCACAACAACCTTATGAGGTAGGTACTGTATCACTTTCATTTAACATATGTGAAAAATGACCCACAGAAAGGTTCAATGACTTGTTCAAGGCCATAGAGTTATTCTGTACTAGATTTTTGGAGCCTTTAAATGACCCTTTAGTGAAGGAAACTGAAGCTGAGGGAGGTGAAGTCATTTGTCCAAGAACCTATATCCAGTGAGTGTTGGTCTTGTAATGCAAACCCAGGCTCTGCCTGGTACTGAAGCCACACTCATAATCATCACTACATTGTCATGAATGAAAGCTATTAAAATAGAGAATATGTGCATATTTTTCTAGATTCAGCTCTGTAAGACAAAGCATTCCCTGGACTTAAGTGATGTTGACAGTGAGTATGTATTCCTTGGTAATGCACCACCCAGTATAATGCAGCCAGGACATTTGTAGAAAGCCACACGGTGAAAGCAGCAACTGAGACAAACAGCTACTCAGGCAGGATGGCAATAGCTGAATTCTCATGTGAGTTTTTCACATGACTTCATGACAGCAGCCATACTTCATTCTTCCATGGAAAAAAATTTCTGAGTGAGAAAGCCCCTGAATCAGCTGTCCTTCTTCCCCCTGGCCTAAGATTTTCTAAAATGATGTTCTGATATCACCAGTCCACGTTTGTAGACTTGTAAATGTTATCCTAGATGTGAAGTACAATGGAGCAAGGAGTGTGAAGCTAGGAAGAATAGCCTAATTGCCACCCCTTCAGAGCTGACTGGCTCTCCAGTGGGAACAGCATGTGGAGCAGGGAGAGGCAGGTGGTTGTATTGACAAAAACCCCTCACCTGTACTCCCTTGTCACTGCCAGAGTTTTCATTAGTAATTGTTTTTTGAAATATAACTTGATACTAGTCTTTATATTTGGAATATAATTAATGTTTAATCAGATCATTATCATTCTTAAAAAATGTAATTTACTGGGTTTTGATGTCTTTTTAACTTTAGTTCTGTTATACCCAAGGACCAGCCTATATATGTGTATGTGTGTGTGTAAATGCTATCTGATTTTGTTTCTTTCCAGTTATGTTTTTCTGTGGTGAATAGCTGAATGGAAAAAGAATGAATAGAAATATTGTATATATCATGAACTATGTTTTTATAATGAAGTATATTTTTATCATATATATATATATATATATATATGCTCTATATCAAGAACTGTGTGCACTAAATATGGCACAGTGGTTAGAGCATCAGCCCATGCACCTAATTGTTACGGATTCAATTCCCAGTCAAGAGCACATACCTGAGTTACAGGTTTGGTCCCTGGCTCCAGTTGGGGTGCCTGTGGAAGTCAACCAATTGATGTGTTTCTCTCACATCAATGTTCTCTCTCTCTCTCTCTCTCTCTCTCTCTCTCTCTCTCTCTCCCTCTCTCTCCATCCCTCCCTCCCTCCCTCCCTCCCTCTCTCTTCTCTCCCCTCTCTTCTCCCTTGCCCCTCCTTCCCTCCATTCCACTCTTTCTCAAAATCAATGGAAAAAGTATCCTTAGGTGAGGATTAAAGAAAAATGATATAAGATGTAATCTCTACTCTTAATGGGTTGATTCTACACTTCTTCCATTCAGCAAGTGATCATATTACCTGGGTTCCTAATTCCTTGGTAGATCCAATGCTTGGCTCATTTGTCTTTCATCAGCAGAGCAGCCTGGGAAGATCTTTAATCCCAACACAGTGAATTTGAATTTAAGGTTTTGACAGCCAGAAATGATGATAAAAATAATGAACACAACACTAATAATAGTAAATAAAAACTGGAGAGGGAAGTAAGTGGAGACACATATAAAGATTCCCAAAAGGTGATATGTTCTAGAAAAGATATTTTCATGGCTCAGTGAAGATGGAAAAGAGTTCAAGAGTCAACATTTCAACTAGAATAGTGGTGATTCTTTGGTGATAGGTGAGGGAAAGACTTATGGGAGAAAAAGAAAATGAATAAATTGTATTCCTTACCTTTCTTCCACACAGAAAGCTCTGTTTGATTTGATTGTGAATTCTGGGAGAGGAAGAGGTCCTGCTAATGCATTGAAGGGCAAGAGCAAGACAAATCACTAGTTTTTCAAAGAGCAGAGCAAGTTGAAGAAAAGATGGAGGTACTGATAGCCTCAACAACTGGATAAAGCATTTTCTCTGGAAAAATATATGTCTGAAGTATTTAACTGGCATTAAATATTAACAGTGAACCAGTGAAAATACCAAAACACTTTATGTATGAAGTTTTTTTGTTTTTGTTTTATAAAATATGCTGTTTTAAAATTCAAAATCACTTCATAGGTAATCCAGGCAGAAAGTAGTCTGAGTCTCTAGAGGGGTGAGTACTATAAGAATAAGGAATAATGGATGTGACCTCCAACTGAGTCTTTTATATTACTTCCTGCCAACTCACCATGGTGAGAAGGATCCAAGTTCAATAAATTCATGATCAGATAGATTTATAGGTCCCAATGAACCCAATATCCCTCCCTCCCCCAATACACATGTAGGAAAAGTGAGGAAAATGAAAGCCATTTGTACCTGGTTCTGATATCATTTATCTCCCTTCTCCACTTGGGAGCATTGATGGGGCAGGAGAGTACCTTCCACCTGGCATATCCTCTGAGTAGCTTTGTGAACTCCTTTGGACTATTATGTTGGTTTGTACTTTGGCTTCTTTGGCTCCCAGCACCAGCTGATGGCCTGAGCAGAGTCCCAGTTGGGCAGGCTCAGTGTTATAGCTGTCTCCAGGGCATTGTTCTTGAGACTTCCAACAGGGCAGATTTGTGCAGTTGGCCCATCTGGACAAGATCTATAACAAGAGGAGCTCTGTGCAATAAGCTCATCTCCATAGTCCACCCCCCACAACCCCCGCTTTCGGGCTGCAGCAGCCTGACACCCCAACCCAGCACAGAGAGTATCAAAGAGACACTCTTCTGCTTCTTTCAAAATGGTATTGCTTATGGCATCTCATTGATTGGCACTACCTGGGAAGAAATGGGAAGACAGGGACTCTCTGCCCCTTAATTCAATCTCTTCCCCTCAATCTGATCCTTTAGTTTTAAATCTCCTTGGCACCAGTCATAATATCGATAAGATTAGCTTCTGGTCCAGCTCTCCTGATCAGCTCAGAATGCTCTCTTCAAAATCAAGAGATGGGCAAGAGATGTATCTCAATGAACAGGAAAGAGTAGACAAGATCAATAGAAAAAAGGGAGAGGGAGTGGGAAGCTGAGTTCTTGGTTTGAATATAGGATTTACTTGCCAAAGCTGGTTTGGCTCAGTGGTAGAGCGTCGGTCTGCAGACTAAAGGGTCCCTGGTTCAATTCCGGTCAAGGGCATGTACCGTATTTGCCGGCATATAAGACGATTTTTTGGCCCTGAAAAATACCGTATTTGCCGGCGTATAAGAGACTGGGCGTATAAGACGACCCCCTAACATTTCCACTCAAAATACAGAGTTGGTTATATACTCGCCGTATAAGACTACCCCCCACTTGGAGGCATATTTTTCAGGGCCAAAAAATCGTCTTATACGCCGGCAAATACGGTACATTGGTTGCGGGCACATCCCCAGTAGGGGGTGTGCAAGAGGCAGCTGGTCGATGTTTCTTTCTCACCGACATTTCTAATTCTCTATCTCTCTCCCTTTCTCTCTGTAAAATATCAATAAAATATAAAAAAAATATATAGGATTTACTTTGGTTACTAGATTTATTGACTTTTAATTCCGAACACTATTTTGAGGAAGAGAGGAAGGAAAGAGAAGGATGGAGAGAGGGGAGAAGGGAGGAAGGGGAAGGGGAGGGAGAGGGAGGAAGGGAGAGAGAGAGAGAGAGAGAGAGAGAGAGAGAGAGAGAGAGAGAGATTGGATTTACATAGTTATTTATTCTAGGTCTAGGGAAAAAGGTAAAGATGTTTAAGAGATCATTTGGTTACCTGTGCCTTTCAACTGTTAGCCCAGCACTTTAATATTGCCTTTTTCATTCTCACCACAGTTGGGTAATTTCAAAGGACTCAGTGTACCAGGTCCATGTCATGTGGTATATCAGGCTCAACATGAACTCTTCTACACCCTCTCTATTCTGACATTTCCGGTATCTTCAAATGACTGCTAACCTTCCTCATTGTGGATGGAAAAAGAAAGCAAGAGAAGGGTTAAGAAATAATTCCAATTTATGGCTCTCTAAACTTCCATAGCTACTTCCCTAAGGTTGGCTAAGTTAGTATTTGTCCAGAATAGGGGTCCTCTATCCTGGGAGGATAGAATTCCTCCCAGGCACCTAAAAGCCCACTTTATTCTGGAAAATGTTGCATAACACTATTATTTGCTTACTAAGAGGAGGTAATGGGGCAAGTTGGAAATAAGGGGCCCTGGAAAATAAAGAGACTTTGGAGAAAAGAAACAAATGAAAAACTAGCCAACAAAAGACTCTTTGAGGATAGTTTCTCCTGGGTTCTACTACCTTGGATTTTACTTTTCTTAAAAGTTTTCTAACATCAGTGGGTAAGTTCCTTAAAAAGTAAACATTTTTTATACTCTAACAGCTTGCTAGTTAGGGAAAAACATATTTCAGAGACCAGGAAGTTCATGTAGGTCTGGAAGGATGGTGTTTCTGAAAGTCCAAAAATCCTGATCCCATTCTGACAATGTTGAGCATTGTAGGAGATCTGAAGATCTTGTTGGATTATATAGCAACACCCTAACCCAGTGAAGCCCATGACTGTTCCAACCTTGCTGAGAGGTGGAGAATCTGTCACCTTGCCTTCCTCCCACAGTCAAGAAAACCTGACTGGGTCACACACGGCAGCTCCTGTGGATGGGAAATGCTAATTACTTGAGCCTGTGGCAGGAGGGGCAGAGGGCACAGTAAAGGCCAGGCTCTGGGTGGGAGGTGGCAGATCAAAGAGTGGTGCAGATTAAGATGATAAATCCTGGGATCTAGTAGCAGTAGTCTGAATAGTCTCCACTAGAGAAATGGAAAACAGGCTTCAGCAAGGGAAGGTCATCCCAGAGTATGTCCAAGATTTACTTTCATGGAAAAACAGGATAGCATGGAGAAAATCTTGATTAGAGTAGACAAACCATCTTGTGCAGCCACCATTGGCATTATATAGTATAGACCAGCCATGGGCAAAAAGACCCGCAGGCCGGATCCAGCCTGTTCGGCTGCTCTATCCAGAAGAGCGGAGGGTTCTCTTGCTCTCCCCTCCGCTCCTTCACCATCAGCCCAAGATGAGAGTGCCAGCATGGTCAGGTTGCTTTTGTTACGGCCCTCCGATCCAGTTTAAGAACCCATTGTGGCCCTCAAGTCAAAAAGTTTGCCCACTCCTGGTATAGACCCACATAGTTTTGGGATTGGCTAATGAAGTTCTGACTGGCAGATCATGAAGAAACTGTTTAACCTCCTGATGGAAATCTAACGGGGAAAGTCCATCCAGGAGGAAGAAGGTGGCCAACATTTAGACTCTCTAGTCCTGATCCTATTCACAGTGCTGTTATGGCCAGCAGGACCCTATCGGGGCAGGGCTCCAGCCCAGGGGAGGAATGAATGGCCAGGCCCATGGCAGAGAATGTAGCATGATGCGCTTTATGTTAGTCATGGGCTGGCTCTGTTTGCAGTCGCCAGCCCCCCGGGTATGTCCTGTTCCAAGTAATCGCAAGGCAGCACAAAAAGAACAGACTAGGTCAAACAGAAACCACTTAAACTGAAAATAAGCCACCCGCCCCAGGTGTTGTGCAAACTTTTAACGATGTTACTGTACTAGTGGAATTTTTCATAGCTCATAGTGTGATGGGTCACCATGACCCTAGGACAGACAAAGAACTCTGCCTAGTCAGCTATACCTTCCCCCACCATTGCAGAACAACTGCCAGCTAGCCTAAATCACAATAAGCCAAGGTCTCAAAACAAACTATAATGGTAGAGGAATAGCCTTCAGCTTTCCTGTTATGTAAACTTTAGCTCATAGACTAGTATTTTTAAAGATTAACCAATCAGAATTTGCCAAATAGACTAGCCACAAAAAAAGTATAAAGGCAGGCTTTCCTGTGTGCTCGGGGCTCTCTCTTCTTTCTTTTCTCACTGCTGCGACAGTAGGGGGAGAACCCAGATTCAAATTCGTTAATAAAGGCATAAATTTTGATCTGGCGTCTTGGTGGTCTTCTCTGGAAGTCTCTCCATAACAGTGACTGGCGGATATCTTCTGACCATAGCACTTTATAAACAACCCAGTAGAAGATGTTAAAGTGAAAGGGAAGACAGCCCGAGGGTGGTGGCAATCCTCTTGGCTCGGTCCACATAGAGTTTCCACATGTTTTCTCTCTCCCTTGGAAGAGGGGCTGGAGGCTGGGGGCTATAAATGCTAAAACCTTCCATCAGACCTCCATCCCTTGCCTTCAGGAAGTGGCCCAGGCCATAGCCATGGAAGTAGAAGCGACTTTCTTAGATGATATCTTCCTCCTAGAATTACATGGAAGAAAACGCAGAATGTGAGGACACAGCTCTAAGGCAGAAGGATAGAGAGCCATCCATGGAAATGGGTGAGAACGGGTGAGGCTATGCAGACAAGGTATCTAGACCACTGCTACTAGATTCCCCACTGCTACTAGATCCCGACATTTATCATCTTAATCTGCACCACTCTTTGCTCTGCCACCTCCCACCCAGAGCCTGGTCGTTACTGTGCCCTCTGCCCCTCCACCTATGACAGGCTCAAATAATAGCCTTTCCCATCCATAGGCCCTTTTGCATGTTCTTTTTTTAATGGCTGCAAAACTACACATGAGATACATATATGCAAAGTACCATATGGTATGTTATGATTTCATTTGCAGATAAGCCTCAAGCTGCTTTAAAAAAAAATGCATAACATGAGGAGAGAGAAAATGGTGGAAAACTAGATGGACGGGTTCTGAGCCTTGTCCCGAAGCAGAAAGAGAGAGTAGCTGAGGGTCTCACTGGGAGTGTTTATTAGCAAGCTAACAGACAGGTGAACTCCAGGAGAAAGTGGGGGTCTGCTGATCAGGGTGCCCCTGATAAGGAAGCACCCACGGCAGGGCTGGGTCCCCTCCCGGAACTACCTAGGGGCTTGGACGGGGAAATCTCATCATCTTTAAAAGAAGAGTGGATCTTGTCAGAGGCCTGAATACCCACAGCCACAGTGACCACAGAGCAACTATGAGCCCCGGAACGCTGGTCCCAGGTTGCGCAAACACTTGGACTCAAAGGAGCGCTCCACCGCACTATGGAAAGGAGAGAGAGAACTACATAACGAGACATCCTGAAAAGAGAGATCATGGGAAGACAAAGAAACAGCTCACATATGAAAGAAAAGCAGGCATCACCAGAAAAGCAAGTAAATGAGTTAGAGGCAAGCAACCTACCAGAGCAACAATTCAGAGTAATGATCATAACATGGCTAAAAAGAATGGAAGACAAATTTGACAACATGAGTAAGAAACAAGAGGAAATTAAGAAGAACCAAGAAGAAATGAAAAATGACATCACTACTATGAAGAACTCAATACAAAGCATCAAGAGTAAACTAGAAGAAGCAGAAGAGCACATCAGTGAGCCAGTAGACAAGATGGAAAAAAATACCCAATTAGAGCAGCTTCTAGAAAAAAAAAGCAGGAGGAGAGCCGACTGAGACAATACAAAACAAAACAATATTAGAATAATAGGGGTTCCAGAAGGAAAGGAAACTGAGGAAGGAAGAGAAAACCTGTTTCAAGAAATAATGACAGACAACTTTTCTGAGATAAAGAAAAAACCCACACAAAGCCAAGGTAGTCTCAGAGTACTAAGCAAAAGGAATCCCAAAAGACTGACGCCAAGGAACATTATAAGTAAATTGATAAACACCAATTACAAAGTAAGAATCTTAAAAGCAGCCAGAGAGAGACAGAAAGTTACATATAAAGGAACCCCCATCAGACTAGCAACTGGTTTCTCAACAGAAACTCATCAGGCCAGAAGGGAATGGGATGAAATATACAAAGTCATGCAAAGGAAGGGTCTGAATCCAAGAATACTGTCCCCAACAAGGCTATCAATCAAAACTGAAGGTGAAATCAGGAGCTTCACAGATTAAAAAAAAAAGACTAAAAGAATTTATCACCACCAAACCAGAAATGCAACAAACGCTAAAGGGTCTACTGTAAAAATAAAAAAAGAAATAGGAGGCGAAAAAGGAGCACAGGGGTATAGAATAAAAATGGTGTGAAATAAGTATCAATAATAACTTTAAATGTAAATGGATGAAATGCTCCAATCAAAAGACATAGGGTAACGGATTGGATAAGAAAAAAAGACCCATATATCTGCTTTCTGCAAGAAACCCATTTCAGAAATAAAAGACGCACACAGACTGAGGGTGAAGGCATGGAAAAAGGTTTTCCAGGTGAATGGAAATGAAAAAAAGATCTGGGGTAAAAATTCTTATATCTAACAAATTAGATCTCACAGTAAAGGACATAACGAGACAATGAAGGCCACTTTATAATACTAAAGGGAGCAATCCAACAAGAAGAAATAACTCTGGTAAACATATATGCACCCAACATGGGAGCACCTAAATACATTAAAAAAAAAAAACTGCTGGAGGACATTAAGGGAAAGATTAATAGCAATACAATCATAGTAGGAGATTTTAATACCCTGCTTTCACCTTTTGACAAATCATCTAAACAAAAAATCAGCAAAGAAACATCAATCCTAAATGGCTTGATGGAATTAATCAACATCTTCAGAACATTTCACCCCAAAGCAACAGAATATACATTCTTCTCAAGTGCACATGAGTCATTTTCAAAGATAGACCACATGTTGGGACATAGGCAAAGTCTCTTCAAATTAAAGTAGATAGAAATCATATCAAGCATCTTCTCAGATCATAGTGGCATAAAATTGGAAATGAACTACAATAAAAATAATCCAAGGAAATCAAACACATGGAGACTGAATAGCATGCTATGGAACAAGGACTGGGTTACCAGAGAAATCAAGGAAGAAGTTAAAAACATCATGGCAACAAATGACAAGGAAAACACAACAACCCAAAATCTATGGGACACAGCAATAGCAGTTTTGAGAGGGAAGTTCATATCTCTACAAGCCTATTGCAAAAACAAACAAACAAAAAAAACAAAACCCAAAGAAAAAATGATAATAAATTATCTAAATCTACAAATCAAAAGAGCTAGAAAAAGCAACAAGAATAGCCCAGTGTAAGCAGAAGGAAGGAAATAACAAAAATCAGAGCAGAGATAAATGACATAGAGACCAAAGAAACAATACATAAGATCAACAAAACCAAGAGCTGATTCTTTGAAAGGATAAAAAAGATTGATGAACCTCTAGCCAGGATAACCAAGAAACAGAGAGGACCCAAATAAACAAAATCAGAAACGAAAGAGGTGAAATAACACAGACCCCGCTGAAATAAAAAGGATTGTTACAAAATACTATGGACAACTCTATTCCAACAAACTGGACAACCTGGAGGAAATGGACATATTCCTAGAAAAATACTACTTTCCAAAACTCAATCACAAAGAATCTAAAAATCTCAATAGACCAGTGACTTTGGAAGAAATTGAAGCAGTCATCAAAAGGCATCAAGCAAACAAAAGCCCAGGGCCAGTTGGCTTCACAGGAGAGTTTTACCATACATTCAAGGAAGAACTAAAACCTATCCTCAGACTACTCCAAAAAATTAAAGAGAAAGGAACACTTTCAACTCTTTCTATGAAGCCAGCGTCACCCTAATACCAAAATCAGATAAAGACAACACAATGAAAGAGAATTATAGGCCAATATCCCTCATGAACATAGATGCCAAAATCCTCAACAAAATTCTAGCAAATCGACTTCAGCAGCACATCAGAAAGATCATACACCATGACCAAGTAGGATTTATTCTGGGAATGCAAAGATGGTACAATATCTACAAATCAAATAAACGTGATCTACAAATCAACATAAACAAATTGAGAGATAAAAATCATATAGTCTTATCAATTGATGCAGAAAAAGTATTTGATAAAATCCAACACCCTTTCCTGATAAAAACTCAACAAGGTGGGAGTATAAGGATCATACCTCAACATAAAAGCTATATATGATAAACTCTCAGCAAATATCCTACTCAATGGGCAAAAACTAAAACCATTTCCTCTAAGAACAAGAACAAAACAGGGATACCCACTCTCATCACTCCTTTTTGACATAGTACTGGAAGTACTAGCCATTGCAATTAGACAAGAAGAGGAAATAAAAGGCATTAAAATTGGATTAGAATAAGTAAAGTCCCTATTTGCAGATGACATGATATTGTACATAAAAAACCCAAAAGACTCCATCAAAAAACTAATAGACTTAATAAATTTATTTGGCAATGTAGCAGGATACAAAATTAAGCCAAGAAAGATATGGCATTTCTATACACCAATAGTGAACTTAGAGAAACACAGACTAAAAAAGCAATACCGTTTACCATCGCACCAAAAATAAATAAATAAATAAATAAATAAATAAATAAGATACCTAGGAATAAACTTAACTAAGGAGATAAAAGACCTATATGCAGAAAAGTACACGACACTGAAAAAAGAAATAAAGGAAGATGTAAACAGATGGAAGAACATACCATGTTCATGGATTGGTAGAATCAACATCATCAAAATGTCCATACTTCCAAAAGAAATTTATAGGTTCAATGCACTCCCCATTAAAATACCAATGGCATGCTTCACAGACCTAGAAATAACTCTCCAAAAATGCATTTGGAACAATAAAAGACCCCGAATAGCCACAGCAATCCTGAGAAAGAAGAGTAAAACAGGAGGGATCTCAATACAAGGTTTCAAGCTATATTACAAAGCCACTGTTCTCAAAACATCCTGGTACTGGCACAAGAACAGACATACAGATCAATGGAATAGAATAGAGAATCCGGATATTGGCCCAAACCTCTATACTCAATTAATATTTGACAAAGGAGGCACGAGCATACAATGGAGTCAAGACAGTCTTTTCAATAAATGTTGTTGGGAAAATTGGACAGACACTTGCAAAAGAATGAAACTACATCACCAACTTACACCATACACAAAAATAAACTCAAAATGGATACAGGACTTAAACATAAGACAGGAAACCATAAAAATACTATAGACATCCACAGGCAGCAAAATCTGACATATACCTAAAGAACTTCTCTAAAACTAACCCTAGGGCAATGGAAGCTAAAGAGAAAATGAACAAATGGGACTACATCAAAATAAAAGCTTTTTTACAGCAAAAAAAAAAAAAAAAACCATCAACAAAACCACAAGAAAGCCACTGTTTGGGAGAACATATTTGCAAATGATGTCACTGATAAAGGTTTAATCTTCAACATCTAAAGACAGCTTATACAACTTAATGAAAGGAAGATAAATGATCCAATTAAAAAATGGGCAATGGACCTAAATAGAATATTTTCAAAAGAAGACAGAAGTCCAAGAGGCACATGAAAACATGCTCAAAGTCACTAATTATCCAAGAGATGCAAATCAAAACGACAATGCATTACCATCTCACACCTGTCAGAATGGGCAACATCAACAAATCAACAAACGACAAATGTTGGTGAGGTTGCAGAGAAAAAGGAACCCTGGTGCACTACTGGTGGGAATGCAGATTGGTGCAACCACTGTGGAGAACAGTATGGAGCTTCCTCAAAAAACTGAAAATGGAACTCCCATTTGACCTAGTAGTCCCACTCGTAGGAATATATCCCAAGAAACTAGAAACACCAATCAGAAAGGATATATGCACCCCTATGTTCATAGCAGCACAATTTACAAAAGCTAGTGTTTGGAAACAGCCTAGATGCCTATCAGCAGTTGATTGGATCAAAAAACTATGGTACATCTACACAATGGAATACTATGCTGTCATAAGAAAGAAGGAATTCTTATCATTTGCAGCAACTTGGATGGAATTGGAGAACATCATGCTGAGTTCAATAAGCCAGTCAATGAAAGAGAAACACCACATGACCTCACTCATTTATGGATAATAAAGAACATTATAAACTGATGAGCCATTAGATAGATATAGAGACAGTAAAGCAACAAGCAGATTGTCAAATTACTCTGGAGAGGGTAGGGAGATATGGGGGAGATAAGAGATCAATGGAAGGACTTGTATGCATGCATATAAGTACAACCAATGGACATAAAACTCTGGCCAGGGAGAACATGTATGGGAGGTGAGGGGGTGGTAATGATAAGATATATACACAGATAATAATTTAATAAAAATAAATAAATAAATAACATCATTTAGAACCATCCAAAACCTAGTGAAGTACCAACCCACTGTGGGCGGAACATTTCAATGTTATCTCTGAGTGATAATATACAGAATAAACAAAAAAAACCTAAAATCTTTAGAAAGCACAGTTGAGATTTTTAGACTTGGTGAACTTTAATTCAATGACTTTCAAGAGCTACAGAATTAATTCTCCATTTACATGGTTATCTTTTAAAAATTGTTTATCTCCACTCAAAGATGAAAATTCCAAAAATTTTAAATAACCTAATGAGTTATCCAAATGAGGGTAAAGCTGATTACCGTATTGCAGATACATGTGTTTCTCTGCAAATCAGCTCATTTTGACATAGGGATAAGTACATCTAGGGTAACATTTCTTACCCCGTACACATTCCTTTCATCTATGCTACATGCATTATGATGAACACCTTAACATTGAGGAAGTAAATTTTATATGAGCACTATGTAATGTATCAGACTATGCAAAGTTCATTTATATGATCTTCAGCTGACAACGTTGCATAGCTACAACACAGCTGAGAACCAGGGAGTAAGAACAGAAATATAGAGTTAGAAGTAGAGCTAGAGAGAAATAGAGAGAGAATGGGATAGATAGAGGAGAGAGGAAGGGAGAAAGGGAGTGCGAGAGAGTGCTAAAACCCCTGCATGATCAATAGAGCTTTACTCATATAAGAGCCTTTCAGACCCCCCACTCAGATCCTATTTACTCTTTGTTTATATACAACTCAAACATGTCTAATTTTGTCTACTTCTAAAGGACACACTACCATTCGAAATGATACCATGTTTCCCCGAAAATAAGACATCCTCCAAAAATAAGATCTACTTCATGGAAACATAATACATTCCCTGAAAATAAGACTTAGTGCATCTTTGGGAGCAAAAATTAATATAAGACATTGTCTTATTTTCAGGGAAACAGGGTAGTTCACAGCTTGGAAATTAGAAGACAAGTAAATATATACCAGAACCTAGAAATACTTCAGTCAAAGATGGTTATAATTTTTAAGCGTATTGATGTTTACAAGAGTAAAAGCTTCAGCTAAGAAAACACCTGAAGTGAAATAACCTCTTGTAGGTGGGATGATGCCAACTACTTTCTTGGTTTGCCCAGGACTGAAGGCTTCCTGAGACTGGAGACTTTCCGTGCTAAAACAGAATAAGAAATATGCTTGTTGAATGGATGTGACATAGATATACATAAAATGTGGATAAAGTAGATTTTTACACATACTGTGAAATTAGAAGGACATCATAGGGTTCTTATAATAGGACCTCTGAAGTTGTGATAACCTATTGTAAACTGGCTTCACAGATGAGATATTGGTCTGTTGGGTCCCAGTGACCTTTAATTATATCACTCGAAGGCCTAGCCTATCATCAGGCATCAGGGAAAGGCAAGTTCAAAGCAGAGATTCAACAACAGATCCCATGTCTTCCTGCTTCCTATGGGCTCATGATACCAACTTGGGTAAAAGCATTAGTCCTGTTCACTGCTGTGTCCCCATGCCTAACACAGTATCTGGCATCTAATAGGCATCCAGTGGATAGCAGTTGAATAAATGAATGATCTGATAAGCCACATGCTTCAGAATATAGGACAGGGAATGGAATTGTTCACCTAGAGCCAGATCTCACTCAGTTATGAAGTCCTTGCCAGAAAAAAAAATTATTCCTTGCCCCACCTCCGCACAATGTCCTCATGCTCTCAGCCTCTAGAAAGAGTAGCACCTTTGGTATAGGGAAGAATTGCTCTTAAGTCTGTCCACAAGAGAGCTGTGCTACCCAGTCATTGATTTTGCCAGGTTTTGTGGAGATAGTTGTATGAGTAGAAGGCCAGAGACAATTTACAACTGTGGTTTTGCTTTGGCCCTGAGTTGGTGCGGTGGGACAACCTTAGCTCTCTGCTCAGTTATTTATGTAACCTCAGTCACCAAAGTCCCTGGCTCACCTAACCTGTATTCTCAAGTTCATTTCCATGTTATTCCTACATGAGAGATTGTGCTCTTCATTTTAGAAATGAAGAACCAGAGGTAAACAAAATAATCTCCAAATAATTGAAAAATAAGGGGTTAAATAAAGTTATTTTTTATTTTGCTTTCTAGTTCAAGTCCCTCAGATCCCCCATTCCTCACTTCATCTTGATCCCCTCACCCCCCCTAGCAAGAAGATACAAACATGAACTATATTTGTTTGCAAAAATCTCTGAAAGAGAATTGAATCCAATGGCTATTTCTGTTTTTATAGATCTAATTATTTCCCCCTTTCTCCAATCACAGTAAATTTAAAGGGAAATATTTCCAAGGCTAAAAAAATGCTATTTTACATAGGAGGGTAAAAATGTGGCTAATATAGAGTAAATGGTTCTTGGCTTTAAGAAATTTTTAAAAATGTATTACACCATTTGTAGTTGGGGAATCAAAGATAAGTGACCTGAAATCCAAGGGTGGGGGTCCTGGATTTGGGTATTATCTATTTAGTCCCAGTTCTGAGGTGTGTTTTGGGAGGGATTATGGAGACTTAAACACCACATTATTGCTTCCACAGTTACTGAAATAGAACATTTGTGTTATACCTATGTATAGGGGAGGAGGGCTAGGGAACTAGAGAGGTAAGATATTCCAAAACAGACCTGGTAAGGGAATGCACAGTGTGAGAGGTGAGTTGTGGAGATGGGAAAGAGTAATAAGTATTAAATGATAGGTATTGAAGTGAAGAGAAGAGATTGGATAATGGAGGAGGGTTCTGGGGAAGGGACAGAGGCAAGCAGAATTCTGGGGCCAAACCCCTGAGAGGACTTGGCAATATTTTGAAATTCCTTCCATTTCTCAAGATATCCTATTGATAGTAGCAAGGCTTCCTCTCCAGCTTAAAAAATAGCTCTCGCCAGTCAGCCTACAAAGGTTGGTGAACTGGGTTAAATGGTACTGTGTCCAGAGCCTGGTTCTAGGCCTCAGTGAGGTTATAAAAACAAGAGAGACAAACCCTTCCCTGTGGCACTTAGACTAGCTGGGAAGACAAATCAGAAGTGTATGGGAAAAGGGTAACCTACTTTAGACAGTGACATGGAAGAAGACCATCATGCAGTGAAGTTTGGTGATTGAGGAGAGATTAGAAAAGAACAATATTAAGCTTGGAGTCACGTGAACAGCTGGCTGGCTCCTAGAACATACCTAAGACTCTCTTGGCTATGGATTCCCTGAAAAGCATATGGATTATCTTCCTTCACTTAAAAGGGCTCTCAGACTAAAGACTGCTGCTTCTCCAGCAGGGCACAGATAGAGGTTCTAAAAATGGATCAACTCTGCATCAATTTTTCCAGCCATCTCAGTGACTTCCAGGATCCCTGCTACCGTTCCTCTGGGATAGCAGTGGCTTTAGGAAACTCAAAGTGGGCCATGGACTAATAGTTTAGATTTTCAAGTTTTATTTACATTAATAGTAAGCACAGCCAATTTTCAGGCAGGATCCATGAGCCTAAGTAGGGCCCAAGCTACTGTTGTAACTCATAATTGAGCACTGGTTATGACAGACTCCATTATGAGATCAGGATCCACTTATATACAACCAGGAGGGGGAGGGAGAGGTGAAGGGAAGATGGTGGGGCTAGTGTCAACCAGTAGCTCTACATTAACTGCAGCAGTCTTCTGTTGCTGGGATATCCACACAGGCAATTTAGCTGGCAAAAGGAATCTGGAACTGTTTGGAAGCCTATTATTTTCCAAGATAGGCATTGAGAAGCCATCAAGATAAAATTCCTAGAACAATAGGATTTTGGTAGCTGCAGGAAGGTTTGACTTAGCTAAAGAGGAGTTAGGGGCAGTTATATTAGAAAATAGTGCATCCTCTTGCCCTTAAGCCAAGTCTGTATATTTTTTCTATCCTTCAGCATGGGATAGGAAGGGCTTGTAGGTCTGTTGAAGAATGGGTCTTATTCAAGGAGATGCAGTTATGAATCATTCCACTAGAGGGCGAAATTCCCAAGGCCCAACTAAAGGATTAAAGCATGGCAATTAATTGATAAATTCCTAAAAACCAATAGATGAGACAAGAGCCCTGGCTTCATCATGACATATGGTAAGGGTACCTCAGGAGCAGCTGAAGTGGGAGGTAGGGTGTTAAGAGGAGAGGAGCTTTAGTTGCTAGAGTGTCTCCAACAGAGGGTTCAGAATATCATTTTCCTCCTCCCTTTCCTCTTCTTCCTCCCCAGAGATATGTGCTTGCCCCTCTGGCTTTTGAGCCCCCATATTAAGCAGAAAGCAATGAATCAGAGCTTTAGACAGACAGGAACTCTGTGTGTGATGATCAAGTGAACTGTATGTAGATCAGCAAAGCTTTCAGCTTTGCTCATACATTGGCACTTGTTTCTGTGAGAGTGGCTCAGGTATCTCTGTTGCCATGACAACGTACCTAACACCTATTGTCTGGGCAATGGGGGTAAACTGCCTCCATTGTCATGACGACAAGATCCTTACTCCATTTCCCCAGGTGATCACTATTGTAGAAGATATGGGATTAGCAAACAAGACTAAGAGAGAACAATTCATATCCAACAACTCTGATGCATCCAATGAAGATTAAGACAAAGAAATCCAACAGCTAGAAGAGGCAAGTGATGACTTCTCAATTCCAGCATAGCTATAAGGGTCCTTTTAAAATCCTCCCCTAAAAGGCACCAAGGCTGGACTCTTTTTAAAAAATATATATTTTATTGATATTTTATAGAGAGAAAGGGAGAGAGATAGAGAGCTAGAAACGTCGATGAGAGAGAAACATCGACCAGCTGCCTCTTGCACACCCCCCACCGGGGATGTGCCCGCAACCAATGTACATGCCCTTGACCGGAATCGAACCCGGGACGGACGCTCTACCACTGAGCCAAACTGGTTTCGGCAAGGCTGGACTCTTGAATTCTTTAATTTGTGAATCCTCACCCGAAGATATTTTTCCATTTATTTTATCATTTTATTTTATTTCATTTTATTATTGTTTTCAGAGAGAAAAGGAGAAGTAGAGACAAAAACATCAATGATGAGAATCACCAATTGGCTGCCTCTTGCATGCCCCCTATTGGGGATCGAGCCCACAACCCGGGCACATGCTCCTGACCTGAATCGAATCCGGGACCCTTCAGTCTACAGGCTGATGCCCTATCCACTGAGCCAAACCAGCTAGGGCTTCCATTGTTTTTAAAGAGAGTGGAGGGGATGAAGAAGGGGAGAAGACAGAAAGAGAAAAACATTGATGTGAGAGAGACACATTAATTGGTTGCCTCCCACATGGAACAACTGACTAGGCCTGGGATCAAGCCTGCAACCAAGGTATGTGCCCTTGACCAGAATTGAATCTGGGACTCTTCAGTCCATGGGCCAATGCTCTACCCACTGAGCCAAATCGGCTAGAGCTATTGAATTATTAATCAGTATATGACAACCTGGAGTACCTTTCTCTTGGGTGGAAGGAGAGCCAGGAGCAACCATTACTAATTCTCAAAGCAATCTCATATGAATTAACTTGATAAGGTTCTAATACTGGCTAACATTTTTTTCAGTGTTTATGTGCCCAGCTCTGTGCCCATGCTCTTGTTAACGAAAAAAACCATTGAAACCTGTAAAGGAATTTTTTGTGAGTTTATTTGAGCCAAAAACTGTCGACAATTGCCGGGAAGCAGAACCTCAACGGATTGAGATTATGCTCCGAAGAATGGCGGGTTACATTTCTGTATTTATACATAGAAATCAAAGGAGGGACATAGGTGGGTTACATGAATATTCATTGGGGATGGAGTAAGGAGGCGGGAGAAAGCAAGCCGGTGGGAAAGCCCTGGGATACTTAGGTGAGTGCTGGAACAATTAACATGATAACGAAGGAATTTGAGGCATCTGTCCTGGCGCCTACCACATTTTGTTGTACCCCAGGGGCTCCAGAGAAAAGGGAAGTTACAGGTTACTCAGACATCTCACAGATAGGTTATCTTAGAGGCAGGAAGGCAGATGGGCTCAGTAAGGATCAAAGCTGATCTTTGTCTGGGAAACATTGGCCTAGGAAATGACTGCCCACTGTGACCTGTTGGAAGTTAGATATTTAATTTTCAAACCATCCTTTGTGGTTACTTCAGGTCTCTCAGTCTGCAAGACTGCCACGCAGGCCTTCCCTGAGCTCATCAGGTCAGCAAATGGCTGTTTTCGTTCACACATCCCCCACTTGGTCATTAATCGATCCAAAGGATGCATTGATGACCAACCTTTTGGTTGGATAATGGAGTCCCACGGCGCTAGGAAAGCTCGTTCCTAGGATGTCTCAGTGTCAGCATGTCTTGCTGAACCGGTGGACCACTGGGGATGGGTAAGACCATAACCTTAGATGGCATTTAAAATCGAATTATATATATATATATATATAAAAGTGGCAGGTAAACAGGAGGCAGTCAGATCCTATATGTCCTTAAAAAATATTCTGGATCATTTCTAATTTTTGAGCCACCATGATCCGAGTCTTTTTGCTGTTTGTCTTACATTTTGCCTTTCTGCATCTGATATAACATTTACATATCATGGACAAAAATAACAATAGTCAACCAATAACAGTGATTAGAAACAGAAGATGTCTAATACTAGACAAGGAAAAGTCTAAGGGGAACAAACATCCCAGCCAACCAAAAACCCTTTACATGCATTATTATAATTTTTATCAAGCTAATTATATCGTTTCCTCCTTCATCTACTGTCATTTGTACCTTATGATGTTTGGCCAGAAGAATTAAGACTCTCTTATTATTTCATTATTTAGAAGTTCTAATTTTCTTCTGACTAGTTAGGTCCCATAAAAATGGCTTCATGGGGAGGATTAAATTCAATTTCCCAATACATTGATTTTTCAGTATCAATATTATCACAGGTTTTATAAATCTCAGGCAAAGTTATTTTGCCTATAATTTCAGTATTACACCATATTCCAGTATTATTTAAAGTAAACTTGGTATTATTACAGTAAAAATAGCTTATTATAACAGAAGAGGTTTTTTGTTTGTTTGTTTGTTAAACCTTCTCAGCAAAATGTCCCTTTCCCATATACCACATGTTGTTATTCATGGGGATAGATACAATAGGCTAGGACTGGGTGAATTTAGTATTCCATATGTATTGGAGGCATAACCATTCACCTTTCCAATTTTTACAAACAGACAGTGAGATGGGTTCATATTGTTTATTATTAAGTTTTTTTTTTAATACGGCCCATCTACTTCCCTCTGGAAGCATTCTAGTATTATTAAGGATGGTCCTTACGCCAGCCAGTTGAACTACTAGGAATTTTAAGCTTAGGATTTAACTGGCACTTGGGCTTTTAAAACACAATGTCGTAGAACATATTTTCCATTTAAAATTTTCCAAATTCCTAGGGAACCATATGAGTCCCATAAGTGTCTGGCCTGGGCTCCTGCAGCCATTATAGTTGGCCAGTTTCATAGCCACTTCAGATTCCATTTGCATTAGCATAGACAATAGACCCAGTTGAGTTAGGGCACAGGCCTGTTCCCAATTGTTGGGTTTGGGCATTAGTTTTTTGTAGCTTGTTCTATCTATAAAACTAAGGCTTTATTGTCTTTCCATGCTGCTTCCCTCTCTTTTCTTTTTTTCCTGAAACAGCATTCCTTCTATATGACCTATTTGAGATAAAAATCCTTTTCTAATATATGATTTTCTTCATTTGCTACAAGTTCACCTTGTCCCAGAATACTAAGGCCAGCCCCTTCTCTTTCAAGTATCCCCTTTTTCTTCTTTAGGGATACCAATGTTGTTGGACCTTTAGAAATGTTGTTGCCATTGGGTAGCTATGGCGTGGGAGCAATTAGAGTATACTGAGTGGACCCAAAAATGTTGAGTTTCCCAGGCCATAGTTAAATGGGTGGAGGTAACTCCCAAATGGACTAGAGTTTGGGTATTCCATAGGGCTTCTCAAGAGTCCAGGACACAAGGACAGTGGGGTAATTATAAACATTATCTACCCACCAAGTGATGTCAATAATTTCTGAAATGAGGACCCATTGATTTCTTTCTTATTTCACAGATATCCAACCATAAGAGTATGGCTGGTGAGTCTGAGAACATAATATGCTATGATAGATAGGACAGACTGTTACAAGCCTTTTGCCATCATATCCAGGTGTTTTTTTCTTAGCTATTCACCATCTATCTCTGTAACCATACAATATTCATATATAATTCTACCAGTGGAATTACCAGGGAGATATTCTTGGGGGTGTTTGCCTAAGGTGGGTCCTTCATAATAGAGCCAGAAAACAACAACAACAACCAAAGCTTATAATGATGATAGACCAATGTGTGGCTAACAAAGCATTAACTTCACTATCATACCTGATAATCAGAACATCATTGTGTATTAGGTGGGAAAGATTAGCAGGTATCCAAGTTAAATTTTTCATATCTAATAAAGGAAGATATTGTTTCCCACTAGGAAACCATAAGGATAATAAGAATATGAAAATCATTTTACGTACATTCAATCAATAACAATCAGATGATATAAAAGCAAGCAATATCAGTTTGTGAGCATACAGGCCTTGTTGACATCATCTTGGGATAGCTGTCTGCCTCTGTGATCGGCGACTTCTCATCCTCGAAAGTTCTCAGTTGTTTCTTGTCCTTAAAAAGTCTTTGATCTCCGCCACAGACAGAGATGGTATCAGAGATGGGAGTAGATGTCTATTCACATACAGGTGCCTTTTTAAAACGAGAAATGTGAATCCATGAGCTAACTCCTTTAAGTTTAGCTGCACATGGGTTAGTTAGTAATACCTGGTAAGGTCCCTTCCAACGAGGTGGGAGACAGTTTTATTTGATGTCTTTTCCAATACCCCAAATCTCCTGGTGTTAAGCCGTGATCTTTGAAATCTTCGTCTCCCAGGAGTGCACTATGAAATGAATCTGTTACCAATTTGTTAGTTCCTACAATGCAGAATATCTGCACTTTACTTTTCCCTATATTTGGGAAACAAGAGATTTTAAAGTCAACAATATTTTAAACAGAATTATAAGAATACTTAACCTCAATTCATTTAGTCCCATAGTTGTTTTTGTTTATCCTGATTATTGACCAGTAGTTTCTGTATTCAGTTATTCCTTAAAATTCTCTAAATCTTCATCCAGTTCAAAATATGACCTGCTTAGAAGCCTGTAAATTAGAATAAGTCCGAGTCCTTTTCATGAATTTTTCTAGACACATATATAACTATAAATGCATCAGAATAAAGCTGTCCACAAATGACAAAAATTTAAAGTGGCATGGTTATGGATTTGATTAAAAACTTTGCTTTTCTATAAAATATAACATTCCTAGATAACAATTTATTTGTTGAGTAATAGTCCCTGTAATATTATATACAGAATAACATAAATTTGTATACCTTTAGATTCAATTATAATATCAACATATAAAGAATAATATATATTTTTAAATCAGGCACATAACTTATTGCAAGCAGTGTTTTGAGTATTGAAAATAATTAATAAACTCCTAATATGTGAAACTCAAATACCCAGAGTATCACTGGTAGAAGCCCCCACAGGGAATCATGATGCTTGGCTTGCCAGTGTTCCTGGCTGGACACATGCTACTCTCCTAAAGTTTCCTGTTTAAACTTGACTCAGAATTTTGCAAGTTCCTTCTGAAGCAGAGTGCTTTAACAATGCACGTGACCTGTTTTTTTTTTTCTTCTTCTTGATTGGAGTACAGCCACACAGTCTTTCCCCATTGGCTAATTCAAAGGGAGGGGGTGGCCCTTGCTCTTTCTATGGGAGCAGCCACGCCATGTGGTCATGGCGGCTACCCGAGTTACAATCCAAAAATGGAGGCTGTCTAAACTGTTCTTGGACAGAAAAGGTGATTTTGTCTATTCTTACAATAAATAAGGAAAGAGCAAAAACCAAAATTTCTAAAAGATAGACAGGCACAATTATTTTGCAGACAAACAGACAGAAATCTCACTATCTATTTCTGGAGGCTGAACCCTGAGAGGGAGAGCAAGAAGAGCCCCCAAGATAAAGAATTCTTGGCAGCTGCTGGGACATTCTTGCAACCTCTCTCAAGCTTTCAACCCCACCACGCACAACTAAGCTTCCCCAGAGTGGGACTTTTCTCTTCTTTCAACAAATTAAACAACAACAAAGAGACACAAAACATCAACACTCTTGTACAAGCGCACAGAACACACTAAAAGTTTACACCAGAGAATGTCCAGCATTCAAGTTTCCAAAGCAATGTCTTTTGTACCTAGTTCGGGAATTGCCCCTCTCTAGAATTTCAATATATTCCCAATGGACTATTCAAAAAAAGGTTGGGGTCTTTTCTTGTTGCCTCTAAACCAGAGGCCTGCTTCCTACAGGGAAAAACAGGATGTGTACATTTATTAACTTCAGAATAGTTCTGAGACAGTCTCTAAAACTTTTTTTATTAGTTGCCATCTTATTGGAAGAAAAAAAAATTTCTATGATTTTCCTTAGAAGCTTCTAGTTTCCAAATCAAGATATGCTTCCCATATACTCATAGTTTAATTTCAGAGCCGGCATTTTCTAATTTCTGCATGCAAGATATTAAGATAGGTACCACAAATAAACCGAATTTCTGGCCATTCATTTCTCAGTTAATAATTTCTAGTTAAATCTTTTCATTTCTGTAAAGTACTTGCAAGTAAAGGCTTCTTATCAGGAGTATTAAATGAGGGCTGGAGTCTCGGGAGCTTCTAGCCATGGAGGCACAATTTCCCATGTTAATTTTATTCATTCATTTTTTTAATATCTGTAGTCTGAGCAAACTTTAGATATGTTAAGTAGTGGGTCAAATGTGGCCTCAGTTTTCTCTCCCGGCTGTCTAAAACCACAGGAAAGTTTCGGGGTCCGGGCAGACCAAGCCTTATGGTGGCCCCCAAATAAGCCTTTTAATTAACAGTTGCATCGGGAACTCTAGATGGGGCTCCTGATTTCTGACATCTCCACAAAATTCTTAGTTACCTAAGAACACCTCGGAATCGGACTTTTCTTTAAAAACAAATTGCCCCTTTATCTTAGAAGCTGAATGAGTTCAGCTCATTTATACGGCGCAAGTTATTTTTGCTCAGACTTTCAGCAATTCCAATTGAAAAGCCAAAATCAAAACCAGCCACCCATTTTTCTCCTCCAGTTCCGCCTTAGCCTGGGTCTGCCAACCCTTAACCTGGGGTTCTGTTAACCCT
This sequence comes from Vespertilio murinus, assembly GCA_963924515.1. Taxonomy (NCBI): domain Eukaryota; kingdom Metazoa; phylum Chordata; class Mammalia; order Chiroptera; family Vespertilionidae; genus Vespertilio; species Vespertilio murinus. The sequence continues at coordinate 52,235,580 of OZ004710.1, forward strand.
GGTTCCACCTCGAGGATTTAAACACAGCTCAAATAAAGTCAAACCTTCTACCAAAATCAGGGAAGGTCCCAGATCCAAGAGACAACTCACCCACGCTCACCCAATGGGCGGAGAACCGGCGGGCTCAAGGGGCCCTTGGCTGGATCCTAGCTCCGAGTCCCAGTCCAAAGGATGATCGCTGGTGAGTTTTCTTTGGAATCCTGCCATGACTACGCCAATTAATGTTAACGAAAAAAACCATTGAAACCTGTAAAGGAATTTTTTGTGAGTTTATTTGAGCCAAAAACTGTCGACAATTGCCGGGAAGCAGAACCTCAACGGATTGAGATTATGCTCCGAAGAATGGCGGGTTACATTTCTGTATTTATACATAGAAATCAAAGGAGGGACATAGGTGGGTTACATGAATATTCATTGGGGATGGAGTAAGGAGGCGGGAGAAAGCAAGCCGGTGGGAAAGCCCTGGGATACTTAGGTGAGTGCTGGAACAATTAACATGATAACGAAGGAATTTGAGGCATCTGTCCTGGCGCCTACCACATTTTGTTGTACCCCAGGGGCTCCAGAGAAAAGGGAAGTTACAGGTTACTCAGACATCTCACAGATAGGTTATCTTAGAGGCAGGAAGGCAGATGGGCTCAGTAAGGATCAAAGCTGATCTTTGTCTGGGAAACATTGGCCTAGGAAATGACTGCCCACTGTGACCTGTTGGAAGTTAGATATTTAATTTTCAAACCATCCTTTGTGGTTACTTCAGGTCTCTCAGTCTGCAAGACTGCCACGCAGGCCTTCCCTGAGCTCATCAGGTCAGCAAATGGCTGTTTTCGTTCACACTCTTAATCACTCTAGTAGATTGTCTTATAGGCTTTAGTGTTCCAATGGACAGATAAGGAAATGGGATTAAAGGGGTTCAAGTACTTAATTTATCTGTGACCACCCGGGGACTAGAATCCAGTTTCTGATTGCCTGTCTAGTTCTTGCAGCCCTAGGTTTGGTCTAGTTTGTGGGAAGAGTGGTAGGGAGAAAGGAGTCCTGGAGAGAAAGTTGGCCCCTCCCTAATTATACATATTATTAATTATTATATTATTAATTATTCATAAAGTCTTATGAATTCTTTATGCTGACAGGAGACAAAATTCACAGCAGTGTACTCCAGCAGGGCAGCGAACACAAAGCAGGCACACAGCCATCCAGATGTCGATTTCCTTCACATAGGACACCTGTAACATCCATCAACAGAGCAGTAAACCTTTCTAGAGTTCTTCTATGGCCTAGCCAGCCCATATCAACTACCTGGTGTTCTTCAGTTTTATCTTGAATTTCTTCTGGTTTTTAAAGAAGCTTTCTACCATACCTTCCATTGTCTGAAGTCCTATGTCAGATTATCCTTCACCTCTCTACACTGTCCAACCTCCACTTCCATCTGCCTTTCCTCCCTCTATCCCTCCCTCCCTCTATCCCTCCCTCCCTTCCTTCCTTCCTTCCTTCCTTCCTTCCTTCCTTCCTTCCTTCCTTCCTTCCTTCCTTGCTTCCTTCCTTCTTTTTGTATTTCTACTTCTTTTTAAAAAATATATATTTTATTGATTTTACACAGACAGGAATTGAGAGGGATAGATAGTTAGAAACGTCAATAAGAGAGAAACATCGACCAGCTGCTTCTTGCACACTCCCCACTGGGGATGTGCCCGCAGCCAAGGTACATGCCCTTGACTGGAATCGAACCCGGGACCTTTCAGTCCGCAGGCTGACGCTCTATCCACTGAGCCAAACCGGTTTCGGCATATTTCTACTTCTGATTATTCTTTTTATTCTTATCTTCTTCCGATTCTTTTTTGTTGTTAGTTTAAACCTTACCCAATAATATTTTTTCCCATTGATTTTTAGAGAAAGTGGAAGGGAGGGAGGGGAGAGAGGGAGAGAGAGGAAGAAACATCAATGTGAGAGACACACATAGATTGGTTGCCTCATGCATGCACCCTGAATGGGGCTTTGGATCAAATCTACAACTCAGGTATGTGCCTTGACTGGGAATCAAACCTGTGACCTTTTGTTGTGTAGGCTGATGCTCTAACCACTGAACACTGACAAAGGCATCTTCTGAGTCTTTTCTTTAAAATATATATATATATATATATATATTATTGATTTTTTACAGAGAGGAATGTAGAGGGATAGAGAGCTAGAAACATCGATGAGAGAGAGACATTGACCAGCTGCCTCCTGCACACCCCCCACCGGGGATGTGCCTATACCCACGGTACATGCCCTTGACCGGAATCGAACCTGGGACCCTCCAGTCCGCAGACCGATGCTCTATCCACTGAGCCAAACCGGTTTCGGCTTCTGAGTCTTTCCTTTCAATAAGTAGCAACTAACATTAGTGTTGAGTGTTGCATTTGTTGGACCTTTTCTTCCTCCCCCTTTTATGTTCCAGAATTCTCACAGCCATGGTGGTAATTGGTCAGAGTTGGTTATTCCCCTATGAGACATGTGAGGACACTTGAGGCCTAAGAGAAAAAGTCTTAGGCAAGATCACCCAGTGAGAAGGCATAATCTTGGGGTTAGGGGTTTGATTCGGTGGAATTGCCATTTACCTAGGCCGAAGTCTCAATATAATATTAGGAGTTCCTCCCTTTTCCTCCTTCACCCCTGTTCTTCCCTTGATCCTTTGGTTTTGCTCCAGCTCTTTGTGAGAGTCCCCTGCTAAGGAATTGAGCTCAGTGGCAAGTTGGGGCCTCATATCCCACATGGGGGAGCAGAACAGGGAAGGGATCCTAAGAGAGTGGTACCCACTCCTGGCTATGGAAACGTCTCTAAGTTTTCATACCCTATCCAGTCCTTAGTGCTGTCTTCTCATTACCTGCCTTGGAAACCCTTAAGTACTTTTATCTCTTGTTTCCCTTGTGAATATTGAATAGTCACTTCTGGGACAGAGTTATGGTTGAGTGAGACCAAGAGAAGGTTCAGAACTCAAGTTTATGAAGTCAGACTTGTAAAGGTTTACCTCCTCGACTAGATTGACTCCCTATATAGTTTTGAGCAGCTGAGCTCAGCCTTGAGAGATCCCTGGCAAGAACAGAATTGATGACAACTTCTTTTACCAGCTTCTGCTCTGTTGGACAGTGAAGGTACTGCAGACTCCAGTTAAGGAATAGGTCTCACTGGATAAACCTTCCATCATCGTGGTTTTTAACTTGGGCATTTGGCAATATTTGGAAACAGTTTTGCTTGTACAATTTTGGGGTTGGTGGTGGCTACTGGCATCTAGTGGGTAGAGGCCAGGGACAATTCTAAACATCATACAATGCAAGGGTCTCTCTACCCCGCATCCCCTTCACACACACACACACACACACACACACACACACACACACACACACACCCCAAGGAATTATCTGGTTGAAAATGGCAAGGTTGCTAAGGTTGATAAACCCTGTTGCCTTTTTTAGGGGCATTCCACTGAGGTGGGTGATAGTGGCTAATTAAGGATTCTTTTATTTGCACTTTGCTACCTACTACTAAGAGGGCATCCTCTTTAATTCTCTATCTCCAAGTCCCATTGTGCCCCAGGGATGTCTAGTAACTGCTGCAAAGATTAACAATGAGGTAATGATAAACGAGGTTTGTAAAGGGTGTTGGATCATCAAAAAGGAAAGGACACTTTAAGCAGCAGGAAGAGTCTTGTTAAGGATGAGTTTGTCAGTACTGGAGTATGTCTTAAATATCTCTGGAATCCATCCACTCACTATCCTAAGCTCATCTTGAAAGACTGCAGCAATTTCCTAAATGGTCTCCATGCATCTATGCTTGCCATCTCCATCTGTTCCCAAAACAGTAGCTAGAGTTTTGTTTTAAAAATGTAAATGTTATTATGTCACTCCCCTGCTACCAACCATTCATTAGCTCTTCAGTACCCTTATGATACAGTCTATACTTCCCATACTGTAACATATTAGTTACCTCTGCCTACTTCGTCAGTTCCATTTTACCCCTTGCAATCTATGATTCTGCCATGGTGAACTATTTCAGTAGTTTCCCCAGGAGACAGTATCTTCCTGTCTCTCTTATCTCAATAACTTTTACTTTACTATTCACTTCAGATACCACATCCTTTGGGAAGCCTTTCCTAAACATTCCTGTCTGGATTCGTTGCCTCTGCTCTATGTGCCCAGATTACTTACAATTTCTTAGCATCTGACAAATACAACTGGCCATTTCCTTCACTAGACTGAACTCTTGGATGGCAGGGACTATTTCTGTCATATCCACTGTTCAATCCCAGTGTCTACCTGAGTGCCTGGTACATAGTAAATATTTTTTGAAAGAATGGATGGATGGATGACTGAGTGAATGGTTTAGCAATGTATTTTTCTGTACTGGCTTGTTTCCAGTTTTTGCCCTCTTCACTACTACCTTCCCCAAGAACTATGGGCCATTTAGATTATAGGATCTTGAGAGAATTGGGTCACTTCTCCAACTACAGTGGCTTTAGGTCTAATCTTTCAGTCCCTGGTAGAATATTCCATTTAGCCTTTCCATTCTACACTGAGTCACCTAGCATTGTATATATCAAGATTGGCAAGGAGACAGAGATCAATGCTGTTGGAAACCCCATATGGCAATGAAGAAGTGGTTTTCTTGGAACATGAGAAATGACTATCCCGGCTGAGTTCCTTCAGAATGTGAGCCTCTGCTTCTCTCATCCTCAACACTAGAGTTGTACTGGGATGGGATTGGTGTAGTTTTCAGAAGCCCCTGACCTGGCCCCACATCTTTCCTTGGGGCTTCTACCAAATTTAATGTTGCATACACTCATGAATGAGCAGAAGCTCCCTGATTTACTCAGTCCCTTGTTCTGTGGGGCTGGTCAGTGAAACTATTTTGTTTGGGGCATGTGCCTTCATATTTTGCTTATTGGATAATAGGTCAACAAAAAAGTCATCAAAACCTACTGTGAGGGCAAGACAGAATGAGTTAGAGAATATCTTTGTATGGCAGTGGCAATAAACTAGGACAGAGGCTCTGGAGCTAGAGCTCTGTGTCATGGTGAGCACAGTGGTGATGTCTAGGCCCACACGGGCAGGTGCAGCAACCATGTTGATCCAGAAGGAAACCCAGAACAGGATGATGATGAGTAGGCTGGGGATGTACATCTGAATCAGATAGTAGCCCATCTGCCATTCCAGGTGAAGCTTTACCTTTATGCAAGTGAATTTCCCTGCAAGGAAAGAGGTGAGGTATGAGGCTCTGGTCCCCAGCCTGTAGCTGAGCCTGAGAAGCAAGACTAGGGCAGTCTTATCTCTGAGGGCTAGCCTCTGGGTTCCTCAGCTGGACCAATAAATGAGTCTTCAAAATGGTCCTATGCAGTGCCAAATGTGTTTTGAGGAAGTTCTCAGAGCAGCCCTCAAGGGCTTGACATCCTGCTCCCAGCATTTTATTTTCCAGCAGAAAGCCTTCCACATGATATCACTACAAGAGGATTAAGAGAAGAAGGGCTCAGGTCAATGGACTAGAATAGAGAACCCAGAAATCGATCAAAACCACTATGCCCAATTAATATTTGACAAAGGAGGCATGGACATACAATGGAATCAAGACAGTCTCTTCAATAAATGGTGTTGGGAAAATTGAACAGATATATGCAAAAAATTGAAATAGACCACTAACTTACACCATACACAAAAATAAACTCAAAATGGGACACAGGACTTAAACATATGAAAACATGCTCAAAGTCACTACCGTATTTGCCGGCGTATAAGACGATTTTTGGGCCCTGAAAAATATGCCTCCAAGTGGGGTCTTATATGCCAGGTACACTTCAGATAGACTGCCCATGGTGCTTGCCCCGTGCCATAGTGGCCTCCCGATGCCCGCCCACTTCATTCCACATACCATTCAGGCATCAGCAGCGCTGCTGGATGTATGCTCGGCTGTTATGCGATTTTGCTGTTATGCGTTTTTGCAAGTGTGGTAAATTCGGGTTACCGTATATTTCTTTACATATGCATTGAAGATTCGCGATTTTGCGCTATCATGGTGCCTGTTAGAATGTTGAAGAGCTCGCACTTGCGCACTAGTGAGGTCCCAGGGAGATGCTGATGCAAGGATGGACCGGACTGCTATAGTGACAGGGCGGGCAAACAGGGAGCAGGGAGCAATCAAATCAGGCTTTGTATACAGCCAACAGCCAACCACAATACTGCACCATTGTACAGTACAGCATAGAAAATGTCGACCAGTCAAACCCCTATCATCCCTATCATGGCACCAGCCAAAAGAAAGAAGTATGATGCAAATTTTAAACTGAAAGTTATAAACTTTGCTAAGGAAAATAATAATTGTGTTGCTGCAAGACAATATGGAGTAACAGAAAAGATGGTTCGGGACTGGAAATCAAATGAGAAAGCATTAAAGAGTATGCCAAGGGGTAAGTGTGCATTAAGAAGAGGCACCCCACACTGGCCAGAACTCGAAAAACATGTAGCAGACATGGTGGCTCAACATTGCCAAAACGGTTATGTGGTGACACGAAATACAATACGCTTGTTTGCACTTCAGTGGGCCAAATCTAACCCAGATCACAGTAACAATTTTAAGGCCACTATATCCTGGTGCAGTAGATTCATGGCAAGACATGATCTGGTACTAAGGCAAAAGACAAAAATTGCCCAAAAATTACCCTCAGATCTGGATAACAAAGTGGGTAGTTTTCATCGATACGTAATACAACAACGCACTAAACATGCCTATGCGTTAAGTCATATTGGAAATATGGATGAAACTCCAATGAATTTTGATATGATTGGAAATAAAACTATCCATCAAAAAGGTGAAAAAACTATTTTGATAAAAACAACAGGACATGAGAAGTCAAGTTTTACAGTGGTACTCGCATGTACAGCTGATGGCAACAAACTGAAACCTATGATTATTTTTAAAAGGAAAACAATGCCAAAACTCAAGTTCCCTGCTGGTTGTTTTGTGCATGTGCATGAAAAAGGTTGGATGGATGAGGAGGGTGTGAAGCTATGGCTGGATAATGTATGGAGCAGACGACCAGGTGGTCTACTTCAAAAACGTAGTCTACTTGTGTGGGATATGTTCCGGGCTCATTTAACTCCCAGCACCAAGGAAAGGCTTGCGAGAATAAAAACAGATGCAGCAGTTATTCCTGCAGGATTGACATCATTGGTACAGCCCCTGGATGTGTGCCTAAACAAGCCGTTTAAAGATCGCATTCGAGAACAGTGGAATGAATGGATGGTTAGCGGCGAAAAGTCATACACAAAAGGAGGAAACATGCGTGCTCCACAGTTGGATGTTTTGTGCCAATTTGTCATAAAAGCCTGGAATGATATTGATGCGCAAACAATAATCAAGTCTTTCAAGAAGTGTGGCATATCAAATTCATTAGATGGTATGGAGGACGAGTACTTGTGGCAAGATGAAGAGGAAGCTAAAGCTGAGGCCACATCATCTGATGCAGAATTGGTAGATCCATACGATGACTGCCTTGCAACTGTATCCCAAGATGTCGTTGATGAACTTTTAATATCAGATGATGAAGAGGAGTTTGAAGGCTTTTAAGGGGAAACTGTCACACCAGCAAACTTGCTAGGGACTTGCCCGGCACTTGCTCTCTCCCTCTATTTGTTATCTTACTTCTATCATTGACAGTCCCTCTAGGTTGTGGGCTGCTTGCCTATGTTCCTGAGAAGCATCTACAGCACCAGTCTATAGAGTGTGTTTTCTTTAGTGAATTACCGGTATGTTTACCGGTAATAAACTTGCACAGTTTTATGTATATGTTTGATTACATACAGCCTTGTGACAGTTTTCCTGCATGTCATAAGCATTTGAATATAAATTAAAATGTTGAAATCAAATCTGATATTGTTTTACCTTTTATTTGGTGTGTGGAAGGTGTGCGGAAGAGGGGGTAGTCTTATAAGGCGAGTATATAACAAACTCTGTATTTTGAGTGGAAATGTTAGGGGGTCGTCTTATATGCCGGCAAATACGGTAATTATCCGAGAGATGCAAATCAAAACAACAATGCAGTACCATCTGACACCTGTCAGAATAGTTATCAACAAATCAATAAAGAACAAATGTTGGCGAGGATGTGGAGAAAATGGAACCATGGTTCACTGCTGGTGGGAATGCAGACTGGTACAGCCACTGTGGAGAACAGTATGGAGTTTCCTCAAAAAACTAAAAATGGGACTTCCATTTGACCCAGTAATACCACTTCTAGGAATATATCCCAAGAAGCTAGAAACATCAATCAGAAAGGATAAATGAACCCATATGTTCATATCAGCACAATTTACCATAGCTAAGATTTAGAAACAGCCTAAGTTCCCATCAGCAGATGAGTGGATTAAAAAGCTATGGTACATCTACACAATGGAATACTACACTGCGCTAAAAAAGAAAGAATTCCTACCATTTGCAACAACATGGATGGAACTGGAGAGCATTATGCTAAGTGAAATAAGACAGTCAGAAAAAGATAAACATCACATGATCTCACTCATTTATGGAATATAATGAACAACATAAACTTATGAACAAAAACAGTTCTAAAGTCAGAGAAATATCGATCACACCATCAAACCTCAGAGGGAAGGTAGGTGAGGGTGGGGGTAAGGGACAGAGATTAACCAAAGGACTTGTATGCATGTATATAAGCCTAACCAATAGACACAGACAACATGGGGAGGGGGTAAGGGCATGAGTTGGGGGGATGGGGGAATAAGGACACATATGTAACACCTTAATAAAGAAATTTTTAAAAGGAGCAGAAGGGCTCCAGAGCCAGACTGCCTGAATTCTGAATCTTCCATTTACTAGTTATGTGACCTCAGGAAAAACACCTAACCTTTTTGAGTTTTAGTTTCCTTGCTTGTAAAACAGAGTGATAATAATATCAACTTCATCACTGGGCTATTGTGGGAATTAAATGAGATAATATATTTTTGGTGTTGAGCACATAGGTAGCTGGTACTACCATCATTATTAAGAAAGCAATGGGCTTAGACTCCAGTCAAATCTCAGAAGCTTTGCTTGGGCTTGCTGGTACCCTAGAAACTCTAACAACAATGATTCACTGAAATAAACACTATGTTTTAAGGAAGTGAGAGTGGCTGAATAGCAAACATCTGGAAACATTGTCCAAGAAAGACCAGCTATGGACACCATGCAGTGGGTTGGTTCCTATAGAGCATCAGGCAGCAGCATAATTCTAGTCCACCAACAAAAGTGCATTGGCTCCAGGCACATGTACCAATGCTTTACCTCCTCTGCCAGCCATTTTTACTTTGCTTCCCACACACTGAGGCTAAGAAAACACTAGTTCAGAGCTTCTCTTAGAGGCAGAGGTTCAGAATACCCAAAGCAAAAAGCAGAGGATGTGTATACTGTTATTTTATTCTGGCTTAGGCTTGCTGTTATCAGGCCTGTCTGATTCCTCAAGACTGGTGATTTCATGAGTGATTGATTATGGCTTTGACATGCTGTGTGATGCTGTGATCTCCTACTGCTCTCCTAGTCCACTCCACCTCACCTCACTCTGGGCTTTTTGCCATGACATGCCTTTGCTAGGTATCCATATTTTATTTTTTAAATTTTCTTTCATTTTTTTGGTTATAGCAGTTTTGTTTGTAATGACAAAATTCACACTTGTTTAGTACAGAAAAGAAAGTGAGTAGAGAAGGAATAATAATATTCACAAGCTGACAAGCCCCTACTAAGTACTCTGATTTTTATTAAGTTTGACTTGTTTAAATCCTATAGGAACTCTTTAGGACAGGAAAATATTATTTTCCATTTTACAGATAGAAATACTGAGGCTTGAAGAGATCAAGTTATGCTTCTTAAGGGTACTCACTGGTAAATGGTGGAGCCAGAACTCAAGCTCTGCTCTGACTCCAAAGTTATTGCTCTTATCTAAATATAGTGCATCCCACTACTTTAAAAACATTTTGTGCTATTTCCTTCCAGAATTTTAAACCACATGCTTTTGATTTGTTTCTTTTACCACAACATATTATTCTGTGTATACAATTTTTAATGTAAGCCTTTTCCACTTGTACTTTGTCCTGTTGATATAAACAACTTGCAAGCATCCTATTAAACATCTGGGTAATACTCCACCAAGTAGAGGCACTATGTAATTTACTTAATCTCTGTCCTATTGGCAGATATTTACAGCAATTTCATGTTTCTGTTAGTATAAATAGTGATCTAGGAGCCTTTTTGGGATCTAAAGTCAATATAATATTTAAAAATATTTCCCTATAATAAATTTCAAGGAATGGGGATTCTTGGATCATCAGGGAGGAAAACATTTTTAGCTTCTAGATTAAAGTTTCTCAAAACATGCCCCCTGGACCACCTGCATCAGAATGCTCAGGATGGTTTGTTCAAATGCAGTCCAGAATCTCTGAGGGGTAGAGCCCAGGAATCAACATTTGAATAAGCTTCCCAGGGGACTACATACAAATTGCCAGGTTTCACCCTTAATAAAGGTTATGTCAAATTCCCCTCCCACCAGCATTTAAAAAGTTCAATGGCACGTTCTTCTCTTCACTCCCCATACAGAAACACATATTCATAGGGTGGCACACCATAGGAGGTACTTAGAATCTCTCCTCTTTTCACCCTGTGATCTCTATTTCAAGGTCATAAGTCTTAGCAGCCAAATTGCCAAGGGACTTGAGGAAGCAACAGGGGCAGATGCTCTGGCAGCTCCTCTCTACTCCCTAGCCCATATTTCACACCTGGGTAGACAAGCCAGGCCAAGAAAGTTTGGCAGCGTTGGCAGTAGTAGGTGTGGACAAGAAGCTGGTAAGTGCCCTGTGGCCTATTCCTCCTGGATCATCCCAATCATTGACTACTTCACTACCTTCCCCATGAAGTTGACCCCAAGGCAAGGGAATACTTCCATTCAGTGGCACAGGCCCAATTGCTCTGTAGCATGTGACAGGGACAAGAACATGGGCTTTGGAATTAGATCAACCTGAATTTGAATTCTAAATCAGCCATTTACTAGCTGTGATTTGAGCAATTGATTTAACTTCTTATAACCTCAGTTTGCACTTTCAGAAAAATGGGGCTGAGGAATCTAAAGCATTTAACACTATATCTGACAGAGACTGAACCTTCCATAGAAGTTAGCCTTGCCCCTTTCCCTCCCATCTGGAGGCCCTTCTGTGACGCAGAGCCAGTGAAGATCCTGGGTTTTTACCTATACTGTAGTGTTTCGTACAATAGCCAACAAAACTTGCATTGACCTTCATATCCAATTTTGTATTTATAGTTTTGTATTTTTTTAAATCAAAAGGACCCCTCCAAAGGAAAGATCCTTTTCATCTTGCAATATAAACTAAGCCAGAGTCAGCCCCTCAGCCACTTGGACAGCAGGAGCATCTTCAAGCCACTCAAACACGAGGTCTTTCAACTGAAAGTGACATAGATGTCAGAGAGTTGCAGATTGTGGGTGTTGGATAGGGGTAGGGTGAGGGTTAGAACTGGCCAGAAAGAACAGATGAGGAGTAAGGCCTGGATGTTAGGAGCTCCATGCTCATCTTGGGAAGGGAAACCTTTCTGAAAAGGTTACTTGATCAATTGTTTCATAGGCCCATCCTAAGTGGGCAAATCAGAAAGATTTCCAGCTTCTCTTTTTACCTAGTTCTCAGGTATTAGAAAGGCCCAAAGAGAAATTATTCTGGCAGACCTAAAAAGCAGGTCAAAAGGTTGGAAAGATGTCAAGGAACCCAGCTGGGAACTTCCTGCCATATCTCAAACCCAGGGAAGTAAGCATGTCTACCAACCACATGTCTCAAGTAGAGCCAGCCTTAGAGCCAAGGCTTCTGCTACCTTATGCCAGGGAGGAGAGAGCTGTTTATACTTTGCCAGTCATGTGTGGGATAATATGTACAATATAGACTCTTAGCCTGAGAAAAATGGAGAGCTAACATCTGAATATGCCAAGTTGCTTACAGAGAATTAGAAGTTTGTGAAGGCTCCTGCTATATCTATGTATGACCATATTCACACTTGTCAGATAGAAATGGAAGCAGAAACACCAAGGCTCACAAATGTCCAGAGTAGGGCCTTGATCCAGAGTAGCTTGTCATATTAGGAAAGTCACATCCCCTTCTGTAAAATGCTCTACCTATTTTTTAGAATTGTGAGAGGGTATTGTGAACCTAGTCATGAAATTGGTTTATGAACTCTAAAGAGCTGACCACATATGGCACATTCTAGCTGATAAACTTATTACATGCTGAAAGCTGTTTAACAAGCCTTGTTCTTCTGAGGACTGAGTGGATGTCTGCTGAACTCAAAGTCTCACCTTGCTCAGAAGATGGCAGAGGAGTGGACATAGGTGATAGTTCAACCTTGTCCTTTAGCTTCTCTGCACTTTGGGCAGCCCTTGCAGGCTGGAACCTCTGCCATAGAGTAGCTCTTGGCTGACTTTGCCACCTTGGGCACTGTCCTAAGCCTAGAACTGTCCTCTTCCACCATTCTACAAAAGTTATCTGTGTCCAGGAAGTATTCACATTCAAAGAGTACCCCACCCCTGCCAACTATGGCAGTTTTACAGGTATCTTGAATGTCTTAACTCAGGAGGAGTTGAAGTAGAATTACTTCAGACACTGTGAGAGGGAATGTATTTTGGGCAGAGGAAGTGCCTCTTAAATGGCCCCTCATAACAAACATAAGGAAATTTGTATATAAGGTGGACCTTCTCATTCCTAGCCCCATGGAACAGCCAAGTCAGCAAATTGTGCGGGAATGGAAAAACACAATGGGTTGGGTGTTGGCAAGCCCTGGCTTCTAGTCTCATCTGTGTCAAGAATTGTGTGTGCTCGGTGATGTCCCTCCCCACTCTGGGATGCCCGTTTCCTGTTTGGAATATCATGAGCTGGAGTTAACTAGCTGGGATTCCAGGCCTTATTCTGTGACTCTCTAGGGACTCTTACAGCTCTCCAGCTGCATTGTGCAGGTCTGGATGTCCATGGGGAAGTTCTTGAGGTCCATTGGGCAGGACAAAATGAGGATCAGCCTGGAAGGGACAGTAAGAAAGAAGTGACATTGGTTTACTGGGACCAAGCACAACACAGGGGACCCTCCTTCCACTCCTCAGATTTCACCTGGTTTCTTCCTTTTGACCCAAACTCTCCCACATACCTGATGCTGTAGAGCACATTCCCATTCTTGAAGATGCACAATAACTTGTTGTCTGTGGTCACCTCATGGAAGTTGGCCCCTTTCTTATTGGCAAAGAACAGATCTGGTTTCCAGATAGAATCCAGCATGGAAGGGTCAAGGTCCAGCGAGTCATCAGGATATTCTTGGTGGGCCAGTCGTGGGTCATGCCATTGCTGCTGTAAAAAGACATTCACCCGATAATCCTGTGAAGGTGCAGATATGGGCTCATCAGACAGTGATATTCCAGAGGCCCAGCAAGCCATACATGGACAGGAGGGACATGAGATGGAAATGTTGAGATCACATTTCAGGGACAATGGGCGTTATCCACTGGAAAAGGAGCCTGCCTTGGGCTGATATGGCAAGGATGGAAGCATTTACTATGCACCAAGTTGTCTGTTAAGTGCTTTATGTGTTTCACCTCATTTAAATTTCAAACCCGCACTGTGAGGAGGGTGTTGTAATTAGCCCCATGTTACAGATGAGGAAACTGAGACAGAGATTTAACTAACCTGCCTAAGGTCACACAGCTATTCGAGGTAGTCAGGATTTGAGCATAGGCTTTCTGATTCCAAAGCCTGTGTTCTGCAGCAAGCTACCTCACAAACTGGACAATCTGCTGTTTAGAATAATCTGCCTTTATCACTGAAACCAGGGCCTGGGGAAATAATTTCTCCCAGTAACCAACTTTACACATACCATGACTTTAGCCATGACCATGAAACTGGAAGAGAACAACAGAGGGAGAAAAGACTTGCTATCTAGATGGTTTCACCCATTCACACTAGAGTGGAAGTGGGGAACAGAGAGACCTTACCATGGTAGCCTCAGTGACAGAACTGAAACTGTTGATGAAGATATTGCAGGTCACATTCATGGGTGGGCCTAAGGGTAGCAAAGCACAGTCGCATTGGCAGGCATTCAATGTGGCTGGGAACAGATTCCAGAACTCCCTCCCTGAGCTTAAGACTAGAGCACTGCTAGGAGAGGGCAGTGCCAATGGGCAACAGGCAGGAGAAGCTCCTTCTGAATTGTACCTCCAAATTCAGGCAATAGGAGCTATCTTGGCAGTGTGTCCCCAAAAATGTGAGGGGAGAGGGGTTTTTTAGAATGAATGATTTTTACCTTTAAAATTAGGTCAAATCCTGGCATCATATCCAGATGTCTGCCCCATAAGCTTGTCAAGGAAATCAGAGGGCAACGTGGGCTGGTACCCCTTGGTCTCAGATTTGATTTCCTCTTTTGCCAAGGCCACCCTGGACAGGAAAGATAACATGTCTGAGGCCAGTTGTATTTTTCATTTGCCATAGACCCTCTCTTTCCCTGTTCCTAATTACCTCTGGCTGATCTTCCCATCAGGCAGAAGGATGGGACAGAATGCATCTCTGGGTGCCACAGCCATAAACCAACATGGCAGCTCACCAGTTAGGTCGAGAAAATGACTTTCACGTATATTAGATTTTTTACCCTCACCATTCTCAGTGTAATGGAAATGAGGACTATTATTTCAATTTTACACATGAGAAAACAGGCTTTCAAAAGAGGAGGGACTTGTGGGGCTATAAACTGTTCCAGGCATTATGGAAAACATCATGGAGGTTCCTAAAAAAATTAAAAGTGGAATTACCATATGATCCATCAATTCCACTTCTGGGTATTCATCCAAAGAAAACAAACACTCTTTTGAAGAAAGAGATATTTAGCTTTATATTTATTGCAGCATTATGTGCAATAGCTAAGATATGGGAGAAATCTAGGTGAACATGGATAGATGAATGGATAAAGAAGATACATACACTGAAATATCACACAGCAATAAAAAGGAATGGAATCTTGCCATTTGAGACAACATGGATGGACCTAGAGGGTATTATGCTAAGTGAAATAAGTTAGAGAAAGAAAATACTGTATAATCTCACTTATATGTAGAATATAAAACAAATAAACAAACTGAAAGATGAATGGCTTGCTCCAAATCTCACAGCTGGTGAGTGACAGGATCAGGACTCAAACCTAAGGTTCATCTCATGTTCGATTTCTTTCTTTTTAAATTTCTTTTTAATTTTCTAATTTTTTTATTGATTAAGGCATTACATATGTGTCCTCATTCCCCCATTACCTCCCAACCCCCTACTCATGCCCTCACTTCCTTGTTGTCTGTGTCCCAGTGTTATCTTTCTGAAGATATCTTAAATGCACGCAAAGAAGAGTGACCACTCACTGAAAATACTAGTAATGTGGCCATGGCAACATTTTGCTTAACTGACCCAGCAAAGGATTGGAAGGGCATAAGGATAATAGATCCCTGAGAGTTGGCTTCAGTTTTTTTGGCCTTCAAGCTGAGCCACTCAAGCTCTATGACCTAGCTTCTAGAGAAGGATGCTTGGCTTCTGGCATTTGCTCTAAGAGTAAACTGTTTTGAGATGGACTTATTTCAGGATTGTGGCAACTGCAGGCAGGTAAACATGCTTTGGCAACAAAACAGGTGGGGAAGCAGGGCTCTAGGAGCATGGGAAAGCCTCCCAGTAGCGTGGCTATGCTGAGAGTACTATCTTTTCCTTCTAACAGCTTGATTTTGAGAAAGAAGCCAGTGTGCTTTGGCCTAGGCTAGAGGCCATCCTTTTTTTCCATTGACAAGTTTCCTTCTAAGAGCAGCAAATACTATTCTACATGCTAGCTCTTCTGCTCACTATACAATAGCTAGAGGAGGGACCAGGACCTCAGGAAAGCCTGAGGGTAAGGGTGGGGCTTAAGGCCTGAGCTCAGGCTGGACTCCTGAATGGAACCTTTGCCTCCTGTTCTTCTGCCATCACCACTGCTCCAGACCTAGAGCTAGCTCCTCCATTGCTGCACCGTGTGGTTCTTCTGGGTTCCAGCCTCCTTTGAGCCAGCGGGCTCTTCTTTCCCAATAAATCTATACACGCGCTAGTGATGGATACAACAATAAAAATAGCTAAGGTATCATACTAAATGTTTTGCTCACCTTATCTAGTTTAGTTCTCACATCAGTCCTCTCAATAAGTACTATTGTTATCCCCATTATATAGATAATGAAACTGAATACCAGCAAGGTGAAGCCACTTGTTTACAATCAGAGAGCTAGTAAATGGTAAAGTTAAAACTCAAACCCAGAGCTATTGACTTCAAAACTCCATCCACCACAATACTGTGATGCAAGCAGGTCAGGGTGGGCTGCCAAGGAACCAGAGTGGGAAAAGACCAGTGGCAGCTATATCCTGACCACTTAAAATCCTGCCTCGTTGAATCCCCTGAGTGGGAGGAAGCCCTTATCCTGACACAGAGGCCACCTTTGTCCCAAGCAAGGGCTGCGAGAGCAGGTGGCCTAAGGACACTGAACATCCGAAAACGCTGGTGGTGGTACAGGAATAAGCAGAAGTCCATGGCTTCACCACATGTTGTTCACACAAGCCAGGTGCTGCTTTTAGCCACAAGCCACCTGCCTGCTGACAGGCTTCAGGGCCCTGCACATGGAGCAGCCAGACCCTTGCCACCCTCCTCAGCCCCACTCTCAGGTCACCTCTCCTACTAGCCCCAGCACCAAGACCCTGGCACAAGGGTATTCACTGTCTTGGGCTCCAATCATTGTTTTAGCTCCTTTATTCTGGAGTTACCTTGACTGTGGACCTGAGAGCAGAGTCACTATGTGTAGCCATTCCTTCCTCTCTTTCATTCCTGGGAAGACCCAAATGGCAGATGGGGAAGGTTCAGAGCTGAAAATCTTGCTCATGCAATGCCCTGTAGTGGAGTAAGAAGAGAACTCTGATCTGCTCCTGGGTATCTGAGTGACCTTGGACAGGTCATATCTCCTCTCTAAGCCTTAGTTTCCATATGTACAATAAAGGAGTTGGACTCAAGACTTCCTAAGGGCCTGCCTGGCTTCAATTACTCAAGCAGGAATGCTGCCACTGAAGCTGGGCCTAGAGGTAGCCTCCCCTCCCCTCCAGAAGGCCCAGCAAGGCCCAGATGGGTGCCCACTTCTACCTCGTCCTCCTATCAACTCCAACTTAGTTGCCATTCCATGTTGGGCTATTTTTCACTCTTAAGAAATTTACCTCTATCGGGTAATATGGCATCCTCCCCCCCCCCCCCCCCCCGCTCCCCCACCATATTGCATCCCTGTCTTCCAGCCAGCCAACATGTCTGCAAGCAGTAAGGCAGGAGGCTCCTCAGAGGCAAGCAGTCCTGGTGTGTTTCTTGAATTAAGAAGAGGAAGATAGTACTGCAGTGGCCCTCACTGCCCCCCCGCCCCCACTTTGGGAGGGACTGTTCTTATGACCAATTCAGCCCAAGCCATAACCATCTTTCTTCCTAAGCACACCCTGTTCACCTAGACTCTCCTGGTCTAATGAGAAGTGGGAATGGGTTGGGGGACATTTATAGGGAACCTAAAATATGTCCTGCTCCCAAGCCAGGGAATGACTTACACTTAGTGCCCATCCAGGGACAGTGAGCAGCCATGTGCACACAGGCAGGGGGACTGCAGAAAGCCAAGGTTTGGTCAGCCTAGATTCATTCCAATGTTGTTTGGGACAAACCCCTGCTACTCAGTCTCTTGGGTGGGCGGCTAACAGATTTTGGTGTCATTTTTAGGGATCTGAGCAGTGTAGGGGGATGGATTGGATGACAGGACAGATGGCCTCTGTTCTGCGGCTTAGCTACCTAGCCCCTCCCCAGGCCCAGAAAACTCCCACCCATGCAGAAACTTTCTTATCAGCTCCAGAGCCTTTACCCACTTCATGAAAGGCTCCTGGGTCCTGATTGGGGGGAATGTGTATCCTCCCCTGGAGCCTTCCAGAATGTGGGATTTTTGCAAACTTAGAAAAAACTGTGATAAATGCCCCTGCTGCCCCCAGCCAGAGTTTGCATGCACCTCCTTCTTACCCCCACTCAGCTCACCTGAGGAGGACCTGCCCTGACAGGATCCAGAGGAAAAGGAAGGAGAGGGTTGCAGGAACTTGAGTTGTCATTCTGCAGGGACCCTGGAGAACCCTTTCTCGGCCTGGTTGCCAAGGTGAAAGGGGATATTCTGAGGGGACTGCCAAAAGTACAGAGTTTTCTCCAGCTTGGTCAGCTCACAAGGAGCCTGCAGGGCCAGGCTAAGAATTATTCCTCTCTTCTCTCTCTCTCTCTCTCTCTCTCCCTCTCCCTCTCCCTCTCCCTCTCTCTCTCTCTCTCCTCTTCTGCTCTCCTTTCCTCTGCCCTGCTGTTACCAGTCAGGGGCCAGAACACTTTCCCTAGAAATGATCTTGACATAGATAACCCTACCAGCTCCTTCTCTGGCTCACCTAGAGCCTGGACTCTGGACTCTGTGAGGGCAGCTGGTGGCGGAAGCTGGGAGAGATTTTCTCCAGTCTCCAAACCCTGGAGAGTCTTAGAAGGGAGAGAGGAGGGAAACTGGGAGAAAGATGTTTCCCTTCTTCCCACCTTCCCCCAGATGCACCCTCTGAAAGAAGCAATTTAAAGATAGAGTCACTGGCAGTTGGAGTAGGTTTTGGAGCTCATCAGTGTGCTAGGGAGGGGCTGGGGTTACAATGCCCCTTGGAGAGGGTCCGAGGGGTTCTGTCCAGCTTCTAACTCTCCAACTGGAGGAGTGTATGCAGGCTGCCCTGCTTTTTGCTCCTCAGCAGCTTCCCTTTTACCCTGGAGCTATGCTGGGACCCATGCTGTACAGTCTTAATGATTTTTATAAAGGAGGAAAAGATCTGAGAGGGTTTAGGTGGAGGAGCCACTGGGTATTCTCAAGCTGACAGCTTTATGTCTGAGAGAAGGATAGGAGGAGGAGAGGTGGATTTTCCTCAATGTCCTGGGTGGAGGCACAAGGGATGGAGGGTACAGAATTTGGAATCTTTCACAAATTTGGTCTGCTTGTTTGTCAGTCTGTCCATTTGTCTGTCTGGTTGCCTCATTATCCTTCATTCTTGCAGATGCACATTATTTTCCTGCTTTCATCCCTTGGGTAATCTCTGGCAAACTTGGTGGGCCCTCTGAAGTTCTCAGGATCCTCATTTCCCTGACACACTTTCTCTAACCTGGCTACACTGTGGGAAGGGATAAGTAAGTGTTCCTGGCAATGCCAGGGCAGAACTGACACACAGCAGGCTTTGTAAGCTTCAGAGGAGTCAAGAGATCAAGAGCAATGACCTAGCAGTTGGCAGCCATGGACAGAGGAGAAAGGCAGGGAGGGTGGACCTTCCCCACCCTCGCCTCTGCCTATTTTCTTATAAACATCCAGGTGGTTCAACAGCTCCATGTCCTCTGCTGGATCCTTCCCAAAATTCCCTCATACATAATCTAAACTGCTCTGGCACTTATTCAAGTACCTTGCCCTCCCTCTCTTTTTTCTCCTCCATTCTCTTCATTCCTCTTTCTCTGAGCTTTCCTTTATCTATCCTTTCTCCATTTTTATTTGCCTCCCTGTTTCTTCTCTGTCTCACTTGTGTCTGTCTGCCCCTCTTCTTTTTCTCTCACATTCTTTCCACCCCTATTTCTCTCTCAGTCTCCCTGTCATCTCCATTCTCTCACATTCTCCTCCTAAATTATAGCAGTGAAAAGCCAAGAGTTTTGATTTCTTCATTAGAAACTCATATACCTGTTATGCTGAGTCCTGAGTGTGTGCTTTAGGCAGGGGTGACAGGTTGGTGCCACTTACAGGGGTCAGTCACAGAGCTAATGCAGCTTCCAGCCTCACTATAGAGGGATTTGTGGGAATTCTAAGCTCTTCTACGGACCCAATGGGCACTTAGAATAGTTAATGATGACAAGACAATAATGGGTGGTACTTGTGACTGTGTAATTATTAAAGAGAAGGAATTTTAAAATCACAAATGAAAGGGAAAGAGGACAATTTTAAATAATACACACTGAAATGTTGATGGGGAACTTGGGCTTTTGGAATTGGTACTGGTAGGATTACAAACCTCAAAAAGTGCTTATATAGCCAATAAGTACCAAGTATAGTATTAATTTTTCTATAAATATTTTAGCAGCCTTTTTACCTGCTCTTCCTCCCTCCTTGCTTTCTGTTAGCATAATAATCCTCTATCATAATTATCCTCTCTCCAAAGGTAGGAACCAAGCCTTACAGAACCTCTCAGGACAGAGTTCCAGGCTAGGAAGCTAAGGGCAGGTGGTAGTGGTGGTAGGTGTTGGGAGGCAATTTTCTTCTCCATTTAACTCCCTCCCTCCAACAAATCTAATCATGCCCATTCTGCTGCCTCAACTGTTCCCTTTTGTTCTAGGGCTAAAGTTCAAGGATCTGCATGATTTGGCCACTCTGCTTGTCCCACTAATGTATCTAGACTTGTCTGTCTTTTCAGCTTCTAGGTACTTTCACATGTTGTTCCCCTCTACCAAAGTACTCCGTACTCTTTCCTCCAGTCTTATTTTTTCTTTTCAATATATTTTTATTGGTTTTTTTTGCAGAGAGGAAGAGAGAGAGGGATAGAGAGTTAGAAACATTAATCAGAGAGAAACATCGATCAGCTGCCTCTTGCTGGGGATACCTACTGGGGATGTGCCCACAACCAAGGTACATGCCCTTGACCAGAATTGAACCTGGGACCTTTCAGTCCACAGGCCAATGCTCTATCCACTCAGCGAAACTGGTTTCTGCCTCTTTTCTCCACTCTTTTTTTTTTGTTTGTTTTTTAATAGCTTTATTGAGATGTGATTCACATATCATACTATTCACTCATGGAGAGTACACTTAGTTGGGTCAGAGATATCCATCATCATAGACAATTTAGGGAAATTTCCATTATCTCCAGAAGAAATCCCATATCCCATACCCTTCTATGTCCCTCATCCCCTGCTCCTCCTCCAGGACAAAGCAACCATGAATCTACTTTCTGTCTTTATGGGTTTACTACCTGAGCTTTCATATAAATTTCCAGTTATATGGTATGTGGTCCTCCACTTAACATAGTGTTTTCAACATTCACCCAGATCGTAGCATGCAGCAGTACTTTGTCCCTTTTTATGGCCAAATAATATTCTACTACATGTCCATATCACATTTTATTACTTCAACTGTTGATGGACATTTGGATTGTTTACACCTTTTGGCTATTATGAAAAATGATTATATAAACATTCAAGTTCATATTTCTGTGTAGACCTGTTTTCATTTTCCTGGTCAGAATTGATAGATGATATAGTAACTACATACTAGTATATTTAATAGTTTGAAGAATTGCCAGATTTGTTTTCTTTTTATTTAATTTTATTTTTTTATTAAGGTATTATATGTGTACATAGCTTACCATTGCCCCCCCTCCCATACATGCCCTCCCTCCCCAGAGTTTTGTGTTCATTGGTTGTACTTATATGCATGCATACCAGTCCTTCGGTTGATGTCTTATCTCCCCCAGATCTCCCTACCCCCCCCCCCGCCGCTGTCATTTGTCTGCTTGTTGTTTTACTGTCACTATATCTATCTTTCTGTTCATTCATTTATAATGTTCTTTAATATCCATAAATGAGTGAGGTCATGTGGTGTTTCTCTTTCATTGACTGGCTTATTTCACTCAGCATGATGCTCTCCAATTCCATCCAGGTTACGGCAAATGATGAGAATTCCTTCTTTTTTATGGCAGCATAGTATTCCATTGTGTAGATGTACCATAGTTTTTTGATCATTCATCTGCTGACGGGCACCTTCCAAATCCTAGCTATTGTAAATTGTGCTGCTATGAACATAGGGGTGCATATATCCTTTCTGATTGGTGTTTCTAGTTTCTTGGGGTATATTCCTAGTAGTGGGATTACTGGGTCAAATGGGAGTTCCATTTTCAGTTTTTTGAGGAAGTTCCATACTGTTCTCCATAGTGGTTGCACCAACATGCAATCCCACCAGGAGTGCATGAGGGTTCCTTTTTCTCCGCAACCTCACCAACATTTGTCGTTTGTTGCTTTGTTGATGTTGGCCATTCTGACAGGTGTGAGATGGTACTGCATTGTTGTTTTGATTTGCATCTCTTGGATAATTAGTGACTTTGAGCATGTTTTCATGTGCCTCTTGGCCTTCCTTCTTGTCTTCTTTTGAAAATATTCTATTTAGGTCCATTGTCCATTTTTTAATTGGATCATTTATCTTCCTTTTATTTAGTTGTATAAGCTGTCTATAGATGTTGGAGATTAAACATTTGTCAGTAATATCATTTGCAAATATGTACTACTCCCATACAGTGGGCTTTCTTGTTGTTTTGTTGATGGTTTCTTTTGCTGTAAAAAAGCTTTTTTATTTTGATGTAGTCCTATTTGTTTATTTTCTCTTTAGCCTCCATTGCCCTAGGGGCAGTATCAGTGAAGAAGTTCTTTTGGCATATGTCAGAGATTTTGCTGCCTGTGGATATCTCTAGTATTTTTATGGTTTCCCGTCTTATGTTTAACTCCTGTATCCATTTCGAATTTTTTTGTGTGTGTATGGTGTAAGTTGGTGATGTGGTTTTATTCTTTTGCAAGTGTCTGTCCAATTTTCCCAAACCATTTATTGAAAAGACTGTCTTGACTCCATTGTATGTTCATACTTCCTTTGTCAAATATTAATTGAGTATAGAGGTTTGGGCCAATATCCGGATTCTCTATTCTATTCCATTGATCTATATGTCTGTTCTTGTGCCAGTACCGGGCTGTTTTGAGAACAGTGGCTTTGTAATATAGCTTGAAATCTTGTATTGAGATCCCTCCTACTTTATTCTTCTTTCTCAGGATTGCTGTGGCTATTCGGGGTCTTTTATTGTTCCAAATGCATTTTTGGAGAGTTCTTTCTAGGTCTGTGAAGTATGCCATTGGTATTTTAATGGGGAGTACATTGAACCTATAAATTGCTTTTGGAAGTATGGACATTTTGATGATGTTGATTCTACCAATCCATGAAGATGGTATGTTCTTCCATCTGTTTACATCTTCCTCTATCTGTTTTTAGTGTCATGTAGTTTTCTGCATATAGATATTTTATTTCCTTGGTTAACTTTATTCCTAGGTGTCTTAGTTTTTTTTTGGTGCTATGGTAAATGGGATTGCTTTTTTAGTCTCTGTTTCTGTATGTTCACTGTTGGTGTATAGAAATGCCATAGATTTCTTGGTGTTAATTTTGTATCCTGCTACATTGCCAAATTCATTTATTAAGTCAATTAGTTTTTTTTTCTAGATCCAATGACAATTTTTATTTCCTAGGAACAAAGATACGTGGGAAAGAAACTCCAAAAGGAAACAAGAGCATGAATAACAAAATGATAGTAGGGTGGTGTGGCTCAGGAGTCAAGATGGACACTCCACAGGGTAGCTGGTCATGCCTTGGTTCCTTAGATTACATCTACGCCATTCCCAATTGCCCACTGGACGTGGGGCTGGAGGATGTGGGCAGGACGCTTCCCTTACTCTACACAAAGTAGATGAATGTACCTGTCTGTTCTGAAAGGCCTCCCAGGAACACCAAACCTCCCTCTCAAGAATGGCGGTAGACAGATTAGAATAGAGGGGCCTGTGTGTCACTGATAACCTGAAAGCAGTCATAGGGCTTTCACTGGGGCACATGGGAAGTAACAGCATATGTCGTGGAGGTGGTTGACCTTCCCAGAACAGGCCTATGGCAGTTGCAACCTGCATTGCAGGCTCCACCCACTTCAAAGGAACTTTATCCTTTCCCCAGACGATTTCCTGGTATCTTCTTTTCCAGCAACACCCTGTCCCATCCTCACACCTCCAAGGCCTGACAACCTCTAGCACAGACCCCCAGGATTACAGAGTCCTTTGGTGTGGGCTTGGTCATCTGGTCATCTGTCCCACTACAGTACACATCAAGTGTGCACACCTGTAACACAGGGTAGACTGAGGATGGTGTCCGAGTCCAGATCACAGTGAGGTCTCCTGGACGACGAAGGTGGGCCTGCTCCCTGGGTTGATTAGGCTTTCCTCAGGCTCTGCCATGGCCTCCTTGTCTCATATACCCTTCAGCATCCCATTACTCATCTTCTCGGGGAGCCCTGTGGTGTCCCCAAAGAAGTGCTGGCTGTGGCTTTTGCAGTGAAGTTGCTTCTGCCAGGACACAGGCAGGAGGGCAAGGAGTCTTGGCAACACTGGGTAAATAGTCCGAGGGTTCAAGGTCCAGCCCCGCATTCCCCCAGTGAGGAAACTGATGAGCAGACCCACCACAATGACTGTGGTGGAGTTGTGGGTGCTGTACCACAGGTATGACAGGGAGTAGAGCCGCTGCAGTCTGGTGGGCCGAGAGAGGGTGTTCAAGGGCATCAGCATGGACAGATTGCTGGGCAGGGAAAAGTGGGACCCATTTAAGGGCGAGGGTGCCATGCCAGAGCCCATTCTGGTCACTATGCTTCCAATGCCTATCCAGAAGGCCATGATGAGTCTAGCCAACAGGCCCACAACGGCACCAGGAGGGTTGGCACAGGAAAAGAACATCCCAAGGGAGAAGAGTCTGAGTACCGGCCCCCCAACCATGCCAAAGATGCTGATGGCTGCCTGCAGCACTGGTCCCATCTGGAAGGAGATATAGGCCATTACCAGACAAAGCAGCCCATAACTGCAGGCAAGGATTTTGGAAAGCATGGTGGCCTGGGCTTCTGAGAACTGAGGGAACCAGGGTCGAACCAGGTCTTCCATCATAACAGTTGCCAGTGAGTTAAAAGCAGAGGATATGGTGCTGAGGGAGCCACTGAAGAGGCAAGCAACGAAGAGCCCAGGCAGGCCAGGCAGGCCCCCCAGGAGATCCATCACGAAGTACAGCACGAACTGGTCGGGCGCTGCCGTAGACTGCTGGGCGCTCATGGGGTACTCCTTGTAGTAAGTGAACATGACCAGGCCAATGAGGCAGCTCATGCAGAGGACCAGCTGCTGGCAAGGGAAGACCGCATAGCGGGAGCGTATAGCAGCCTTCTCCGTGTGGGAGCTGAAGTAACACTGCACCTGCGCCTGGTTCACCCCATACAAGGAGAGCGTCATGAAGACACCCCTGAAAGCCAAGGTCCAGAAAGTGTGCTACACAAAAGGGTCCGGATCTAGATATGGCGATGCTGGGAAGATATGGCGATCCCAAAGATATGGCGATGCTGGGAAGCCACATCCCACACACACTCCAAACCGCCCACCTTGGCCGACCCCACAATGATAACTGCCAGCTGCCCTAGGAACATGACCAGTGTCTGGAACACATCTGTCCAGATGACTGCCTTCAGTCCACCCAGAGCAGTGTAGACAGTACAGACAATGCCTAGGATCAGCACTGACAGCCAAATATCAAAGCCAGTCATTGCATTGAGCGCCAGTGACAGTGCATAGAGCACAACTCCCATGTAGATCACCATCTGAAAGATGAAGGTGATGGTCCCACAAATCCACACAGTCTTATTGAATCAGAGCTCCAGGCACTCATAGGCACTGTTGAGATCCAGACGGTAGAAGACAGGGATGAAGATGTGTGCAGGGATCAGCAGCTCCAGGAAATAGGAGCATCCCAGGAATCAATACTGGGTCCCAAATTGGTAGATCTCAAACGGCACACCCAAGGTGGCTACAGCTGACTGGAAGGTGGCCAGCAGGGACAGCACTACGGGAAGGCAACCTGTTTTGCAGTCCACCATCTACAGCTGACCAATGGTATGCCGGCCCCAGCCATGACAGGCATGGTAGAGCCCAATGGCAAGGGAGAGAACCACCAGCAGGATGAAGGCCAGGTAGTCCACAGGGGAAAAGGTTGTGGATGTTACCGTGCTTATGTTTGAGGGAAAAGGAGAAAAGAAGCGAAGGTGGTCACCTCCACTCTCGTGTTCTCACTATGACCTGCACCCACTTGCTGCTCTTGGGCTCTGGGCTACCACTTGGCTGGGCAGTGGCAAGCCAGTGGCTATCACCTGGCTCTCCAGCAGGTTTCAGTCTTCCTTCTCCACCAAGTGACATGGTCCAGGGTGACCTAGAGAAGCAATCCCTGTCTGAAGCAGAGCTGCCTAGAGGAGCTGTGTGTCTGAAGCTAGGCATACTGAAGATCTGGCTCTATATTACAAGCTATTGCTGAGATCAGGAATTGTAAGATGAAGGGAAACTTGGCAGCTGTTTGTTCTGGCTCCCACAGGAAACCTAAGTCAATTAGTTTTTTTTGATGGAGTCTTTTGTATTTTTTTTATGTACAATATCATGTCATTTGCAAATAAGGACAACTTTACTTCTTTTCCAATTTGGATGCCTTTTATTTCTTCTTGTCTAATTGTAATGGCTAGTACTTCCAGAACTATGTGAAACAGAAGTGGTGAGAGTGGGCATCCTTGTCTTGTTCCTGTTCTTAGAGGGAATGGTTTTAGTTTTTGCCCATTGAGTATGATGTTTGCTGTGGGTTTATCATATATAGCTTTTATTATGTTGAGGTATGATCCTTGTACTCCCATCATGTTGAGAGTTTTTGTCAGGAAAGGGTGTTGGATTTTATCAAATGCTTTTTGTGCATCAATTGATATGACCATATGATTTTTAACATTCAGTTTGTTTATGTGATGTATCACGTTTATTAATTTTCGGATATTTTAGCATCTTGCATTCCCAGAATAAATCCTACTTGGTATGATCTTTCTGATGTTCTGCTGGAGCCGATTTGCTAGAATTTTGTTGAGGATTTTGATATCTATGTTCATGAGGGACATTGGCCGGTAATTCTCTTTCATTGTGTTGTCTTTATCTGGTTTTGGTATGCAGGGGTGGGCAAACTTTTTGACTCAAGGGCCACATGGGTTCTTAAACTGGATTGGAGGGCCAGAACAAAAGCAACCTGACCATGCTGGCAATTTCATCTTGGGCTGCTGATGAAGGAGAGGAGGGGAGAGCAAGAGAATCCTCTGCTCTTTCAGCTCCTTGGGCTGGATAGAACAGCTGAACGGGCTGGATCTGGCCCGCGGGCCGTAGTTTGTCCACGGCTGTATTAGGGTGATGCTGGCTTCATAGAAGGAGTTTGGAAGTGTTCCTTCCTCTTTAATTTTTTTGAATAGACTGAGGAGAATAGGTTTTATTTATTCCTTGAATGTTTGGTAAAACTCTCCTGTGAAGCCATCTGGCCCTGGGCTTTTGTTTGCTGGAAGCTTTTTGATGACTGCTTCAATTTCTTCCAAAGTCACTGGTCTATTGAGATTTTTAGATTCTTTGTGATTGAGTTTTGGAAGGTTATATTTTTCTAGGAATATGTCCATTTCCTCCAGGTTGTCCAGTTTGTTGGAATAGAGTTGTTCATAGTATTTTGTAACAATCCTTTGTATTTCAGCAGGGTCTGTTGTTATTTCACCTTTTTCATTTCTGATTTTGTTTATTTGGGTCCTCTCTCTTTGTTTCTTGGTTAGCCTGCCTAGAGGTTCATCAATCTTGTTTATCCTTTCAAAGAACCAGCTCTTGGTTTTGTTGATCTTATGTATTATTTCTTTGGTCTCTATGTCATTTATCTCCGCTCTGATTTTTTTTAATTTCCTTCCTTCTGCTTACACTGGGCTATTCTTGTTGCTCTTTTTCTAACACTTTGAGTTATAGAGTTAGATAATTTGTTACCATTTCTTCTCGTTTTTTGCAATAGGTTTGTAGAGATATGAACTTCCCTCTCAAAACTGCTTTTGCTGTGTCCCATAGCTTTTGGGTTGTTGTGTTTTCCTTGTCATTTGTTGCCATGATGTTTTTAACTTCTTCCTTGATTTCTCTGGTAACCCAGTCCTTGTTCCATAGCATGCTATTCAGTCTCCATGTGTTTGATTTCCTTGGATTATTTTTATTGTAGTTCATTTCCAATTTTATGCCACTATGATCTGAGAAGATGCTTGATATGATTTCTATCTACTTTAATTTGAAGAGACTTTGCCTATGTCCCAACATGTGGTCTATCTTTGAAAATGACTCATGTGCACTTGGGAAGAATGTATATTCTGTGGCTTTGGGGTGAAATATTCTGAAGATGTCGATTAATTCCATCTGGTCTAGTGAGTCATTTAGGATTGATGTTTCTTTGCTGATTTTTTGTTTAGATAATTTGTCCAAAGGTGATAGTGAGGTATTAAAATCTCCTACTATGACGATATTTCTATTAATCTCTCCCTTAATGTCCTCCAGCAGTTTTTTTTTTTATGTATTTAGGTGCTCCTATATTGGGTGTATATATGTTTACTAGAGTTATTTCTTTTTTGTTGGACTGCTTCCTTTAGTATTTTGAAGTTGCCTTCATTATCTCTTGCTATGTCCTTCACTTTGAGATCTAATTTGTCAGATATAAGTATTCCTACTCCAGCTTTTTTTTTCTATTTCCATTCACCTGGAAAATCTTATTCCATGCCTTCACCCTAAGTCTGTGTGCCTCTTTTTTTCTGAATGGGTTTCTTTTGGACAGCATATATATGAGTCTTGTTTTCTTAGCCAATCTGTTACCCTATGTCTTTTGATTGGAGCATTTAATCCATTTACATTTAAAGTTATTATTGATAGGTACTTATTTGACACCATTTTATTCTATACTACTGTGTTCCTTCTTCACTTCCTATTTCTTTATTTTTATAGCATCCCTTTAGCATTTCTTGCATTGCTGGTTTGGTGGAGATAAATACCTTTTGTCTTTTTTTGTCTGTGAAGCTCCTGATTTCACCTTCAATTTTGATTGATACCCTTGCTGGGTACAGTATTCTTGGATTCAGACCCTTCCTTTGCATGACTTTGTATATTTCATCCCATTCCCTTCTGGCCTGATGAGTTTCTGTTGAGAAATCAGTTGCTAGTCTGATGGGGGTTCCTTTACATGTAACTTTCTGTCTCTCTCTGGCTGCTTTTAAGATTCTTTGTCATTGGTGTTTGCCACTTTAATTATAATGTTCCTTATCGTCAGTCTTTTGGGATTCATTTTGCTTGGGACTCTGTGAGCATATTGTATTTGTGTGGGTTTTTTTTTTTCTCTATCTCAGGCAAGTTTTCTGTCATTATTTCTTGAAATATGTTTTCCATGTCTTCCTCAGTTTCCTTTCCTTCTGGAACCCCTATTATTCTAATATTGTTTTGTTTTGTATTGTTCCAAAGTTCCCATAGGCTCTTCTGATTTTTAATTTTTTTTCTAGAAGCTGCTTTATTTGGGTATTTTTTTCCATCTTGTATTCTAGCTCACTGATGCGGTCCTCTGCTTCTTCTAGTCTACTCTTGATGCTTTGTATTGAGTTCTTCATAGTAGCGATGTCATTTTTCATTTCTTCTCGGTTCATCTTCATTTCCTCTTGGTTCTTCTTAATTTCCTCTTGGGTCTTACTCATATTGTCAAATTTGTCTTCCATTATTTTTAGCCATCTTATGATCATTACTCTGAATTGTTGCTATGGTAGGTTTCTTGCCTCTAACTAATTTACTTCCTTTTCTGGTGATGCCTGGTTTTCTTTCATGTGCGGGCTATGTCTGTCTTTCCATGATCTCTCTTTTCTGATGTCTGGTTATGTAGTTCTCTTTCTCCTTTCTGTGAGTGATTGTAGAACTCCCTTGAATCCACGTGTTTGTGCCAATTGGGGCATCACAGCTCTTCGGTGGTCTCCACTGTTGTGGGTTTTTCAGGCCACAGATAGGATCCTCTTTTCTTTGTAATATGGAGTAGTTTTCCCTCTGAGCCCGTAGCTCCGGGAAAGCTCTCTGCTGCAATGCAGGCTGCTTGGTTAGGAAATCCTGTCCAGCAGACCCCTACCTTCTCTTAGAGTTCTGCTACCCCTTAGATTGCCAACTAACACTCCCTGAGCGACTCTCAGGTGCTCCTTCTATTTGTTCTTGGACTAGACTCAAAACAGGTCCATTTGTTCGGCCGCATTTTGTCTCCTCCCTTGAAGGTTTTATTACGATCCTTGAGTAACCTTATAACCATGATTTTAAACTCTGTATCTACTAGTTTCCTTGCTTCCATTTCTTTTATTTGTGACATGTTTCTTTGTCTCACATTTTGGCTGCTTTCCTGTTTGTTTGTTTGTTTGCTTTTTAATTTTTTTTTTATTATCTAAAGTTTTACGTATATCTTCTTTTTCCCGAATTGACTCCCCCATCCAGTCATTCCCACCCAGGGAAAGCCCCCACCACCCCAGTGTCTGTGTCCATTGGTTATGCTAATATGCATGCATAGAAGTCCTTTGGTTGATCTATAACTCCCATCACCTACCGTTTGTTTCTAGATTAGTCCATTCTTTTTGTTGAATATATTTTATTGATATTTTACAGAGAAGAAGGGAGAGAGATAGAGAGCTAGAAATGTCGATGAGAGAGAAACATCAACCAGCTGCCTCTTGCACACCCTCTACCGAGGATGTGCCCACAACCAATGTACATGCCTTTGACCGGAATTGAACCTGGGACCTTTCAGTCCACAGACCGACGCTCTACCACTGAGCCAAACCGGTTTCGGCTAGATTAGTCTATTCTTTTTTTTATTATTATTAAGGTATTATCTGTGTACATAGCTTATCATTGCCCGCCCCCCCCCATAGATGCCCTCCCTCCCCAGAGTTTTGTGTCCATTGGTTGTTCTTATATGCAAGCATACCAGTCCTTCGGTTGATCTCTTATCTCCCCCAGATCTCCCTACCCTCCCACCCCCGCTGTCATTTGGCAGTCTGCCAGTTGTTTTACTGTCACTATATCTATCTTTCTGTTCATTCGTTTATAATGTTCTTTAATATCCATAAATGAGTGAGGTCATGTAGTGTTTCTCTTTCATTGACTGGCTTATTTCACTCAGCATGATGCTCTCCAGTTCCATCCAGGTTACTGCAAATGATGAGAATTCCTTCCTTTTTATGGCAGCATAGTATTCCATGGTGTAGATGTACCATAGTTTTCTGATCCATTCATCTGCTGACGGGCACCTAGGCTGTTTCCAAGTCCTAGCTATTGTAAATTGTGCTGCTATGAACATAGGGGTGCATATATCCTTTCTGATTGGTCTTTCTAGTTTCTTGGGGTATATTCCTAGTAGTGGGATTACTGGGTCAAATGGGAGTTCCATTTTCAGTTTTTTGAGGAAACTCCATACTGTTCTCCACAGTGGTTGCACCACCCTGCAATCCCACCAGCAGTGCAGGAGGGTTCCTTTTTCTCCACAACCTCGCCAACATTTGTTGTTTGTTGTTTTGTTGATGTTGGCCATTCTGACAGGTGTGAGATGGTACCGCATTGTTGTTTTGACCTGCATCTCTCGGATAATTAGTGACTTGGAGCATGTTTTCATGTGCCTCTTGGCCTTCCTTCTGTCTTCTTTTGAGAGGATTCTATTTAGGTCCATTGCCCATTTTTTAATTGACTCATTCATTTTCCTTTTATTGAGTTGTATAAGCTGTCTGTAGATGTTGGAGATTAAACATTTATCAGTGATATTGTTTGCAAATATGTTCTCCCATACAGTGGGTTTTCTTGTTGTTTTGTTGATGGTTTCTTTTGATGTAAAAAAGCTTTTTATTTTGATGTAGTCCCATTTGTTTATTTTCTCCTTAGCTTCCATTGCCCTAGGGTTAGTATCAGTGAAGAAGTTCTTTAGGCATATGTCTGAGATTTTGCTGCCTGCAGATGCCTCTAGTATTTTTATGGTTTCCCGTCTTATGTTTAAGTCCTGTATCCATTTTGAGTTTATTTTTGTGTATGGTGTAAGTTGGTGATCTAGTTTCATTCTTTTGCATGTCTCTGTCCAATTTTCCCAACACCATTTATTGAAAAGACTGTCTTGGCTCCATTGTATGTTCGTGCCTCCTTTGTCAAATATTAATTGAGCATATTGATTTGGGTTGATGTCTGGATTCTCTAATCTATTCCATTGATCAATATGTCTGTTCTTGTGCCAGTACCAGTCTGTTTTGAGAACAGTTGCTTTGTAATACAGCTTGAAATCTGGTATTGAGATTCCTCCTACTTTACTCATATTTCTCAAGATTGCTGAGGCTATTCGGGGTCTTTTATTGTTCCAGATGAATTTTTGGAGAGTTCTTTCTAGGTCTGTGAAGTATGTCCATGGTATTTTCATGGGGAGTGAATTGAACTTGTATATTGCTTTGGGAAGTATGGACATTTTGATGATGTTGATTCTACCAATCCATGAACATGGTATGTTCTTCCATCTGTTTACATCTTTCTCTATTTCTTTTTTCAGTGTCGTGTAGTTTGCTGCATATAGGTCTTTTACCTCCTTGGTTAAGTTTATTCCTAGGTATCTTAATTTTTTTGGTGCGATGGAAAACGGGATTGCTTTTTTAGTCTCTGTTTCTGTAAGTTCACTATTGGTGTAGAGAAATGCCATTGATTTCTTGGCATTGATTATGTATCCTGCTACATTGCCAAATTCGTTTATTAAGTCTATTAGCTTTTTGATGGAGTCTTTTGGGTTTTTTATGTACAATATCATGTCATCTGCAAATAGTGACAGCTTTATTTCTTCTTTCCCAATTTTGATGCCTTTTATTTCCTCTTCTTGTCTAATTGCAATGGCGAGTACTTTGAGTACTATGTCAAAGAGGAGTGGTGAGAGTGGGCATCCCTGTCTTGTTCCTGTTCTTAGAGGGAATGGTTTTAGTTTTTGCCCATTGAGCATGATGTTGGCTGTGGGTTTATCATATATAGCTTTTATTATGTTGAGGTATGATCCTTGTACTCTCACCTTGTTGAGAGTTTTTATCAGGAAAGGGTGTTGGATTTTATCAAATGCCTTTTCTGCATCGATAGATATGACTATATGATTTTTATCTTTCAATTTGTTTATGTGATGTATCACGTTTATTGATTTGCGAATATTGTACCATCCTTGCATTCCTGGAATAAAACCTACTTGGTCATGGTGTATGATCTTCCTGATGTACTGCTGGAGCCGATTTGCTAGAATTTTGTTGAGGATTTTGGCATCTATGTTCATGAGGGATATTGGCCTATAATTCTCTTTCATTGAGTTGTCTTTATCTGGTTTTGGTATTAGGGTGATGCTGGCTTCATAAAAGGAGTTTGGCAGTGTTCCTTCCTCTTGAATTTTTTGGAAAAGTCTGAGGAGGATAGGTTTTAGTTCTTCCTTGAATGTTTGGTAAAACTCTCCTGTGAAGCCATCTGGCCCTGGGGTTTTGTTTGCTGGAAGCTTTTTGATGACTGCTTCAATTTCTTCCCAAGTTACTGGTCTATTGAGATTTTTAGATTCTTCCTTATTGAGTTTTGGAAGGTTGTATTTTTCTAGGAATATGTCCATTTCCTCCAGGTTGTCCAGTTTGTTGGAATAGAGTTGTTCATAGTATTTTGTAACAATCCTTTGTATTTCGGCTGGGTCTGTTGTTATTTCACCTCTTTCATTTCTGATTTTGTTTATTTGGGTCCTCTCTCTTTGTTTCTTGGTTAGCTTGGCTAGAGGTTCATCAATCTTGTTTATCCGTTCGAAGAACCAGCTCTTGGTTTTGTTGATCTTATGTATTGTGTCTTTGGTCTCTATGTCGTTAATCTCCGCTCTGATTTTTATTATTTCCTTCCTTCTGCTTACACTGGGCCTTTCTTGCTGTTCTTTTTCTAACTGTTTGAGTTGTAGGGTTAGATAATTTGTTACCATTCTTTCTTGTTTTTTGCAATAGGCTTGTAGGGATATGAACTTCCCTCTCAAAACAGCTTTTGTTGTATCCCATAGATTTTGGATTGTTGTGTTTTCATTGTCATTAGTTGCCATGATGTTTTTGATTTCTTCCTTGATTTCTCTGGTAACCCAGTCTTTGTTCAGTAGCATGCTATTTAGTCTCCATGTGTTTAATTTCTTTGGCTTATTATTATTGTAGTTGATTTCCAATTTTATGGCACTATGATCTGAGAAAATGCTTGATAAGATTTCTATCTTCTTGAATTTGAAGAGACTTTGCCTATGTCCCAACATGTGGTCTATCTTTGAGAATGACCCGTGTGCACTTGAGAAGAATGTATATTCTGTGGCTTTGGGATGAAATGTTCTGAAGATGTCGATTAATTCCATCTGGTCTAGTACGTCACTTAGGATTGACGTTCCTTTACTGATTTTTTGTTTAGATGATTTGTCCAAAGGTGACAGTGGAGTATTAAAATCTCCTACTATGATTGCATTGCTATTAATCTCTCCCTTAATGTCCTCCAGCAGTTTCTTTATGTATTTGGGTGATCCCGTATTGGGTGCATATATGTTTACCAGGGTTATTTCTTCTTGTTGGATTGCTCCCTTTAGTATAATGAAGTGGCCTTCAATATCTCTTTTTATGTCCTTCACTTTGAGATCTAATTTGTCAGATATAAGTATTGCTACCCCAGCCTTTTTTTCATTTCCGTTCGCCTGGAAAATCTTTTTCCATCCCTTCACCCTCAGCCTGTGTGCATGTTTTTTCCTGAAGTGTGTTTCTTGTAGACAGCAGATATATGGGTCTTGCTTTCTTATCCATTCTGTTACCCTATGTCTTTTGATTGGAGCATTTAAACCATTTACATTTAAAGTTATTATTGATAAGTAGGTATTTGATGCCATTTTTATTCTATACCCCTGTGTTCCTTCTTTGCTTCCTATTTCTTCATTTTTACAGTAAACCCTTTAGCATTTCTTGCATTGCTGGTTTGGTGGAGATAAATTCCTTTAGTCTTTTTTTGTCTGTGAAGCTCTTGATTTCATTTTCAATCTTGATTGATAGCCTTGCTGGGTACAGTATTCTTGGATTCAGACCCTGCCTTTGCATGACTTTGTATATTTCATCCCATTCCCTTCTGGCCTGATGAGTTTCTGTGGAGAAATCAGTTGCTAGTCTGATGGGGGTTCCTTTATATGTAACCTTCTGTCTCTCTCTAGCTGCTTTTAAGATTCTTGCTTTGTCGTTGTTGTTTTGCACTTTAATTATAATGTGCCTAGCTGTTGGTCTTTGGGGATTCATTTTGCTTGGGACTCTACGAGCTTCTTGTATTTGTATGGTTTTTTTCTTCTCTATCTCAGGAAAGTTTTCTGTCATTATATCTTGAAACAGTTTTTCTATGCCTTCCTCTGTTTCCTTTCCTTCTGGAACCCCTATTATTCTAATATTGTTTTGTTTTGTAATGTCCCAAAGTTCCCGTAGGCTCTCTTCCTGCTTTTTAATTTTTTTTTTCTAAAAGCTGCTCTAATTGGGTATTTTTTTCCATCTTGTCTTCAAGCTCACTGATCCGGTCCTCTGCTTCATCTAGCCTACTTTTGATGCTTTCTATTGAGTTCTTTACAGTAGCTATGTCATTTTTCATTTCTTCTTGGTTCTTCTTCATTTCCTCTTGGGTCTTACTCATATTGTCAAATTTGTCTTCCATTCTTTTTAGCCATCCCATGATCATTACTCTGAATTCTTGCTCTGGTAGGTTGCTTGCCTCTAAATCGTTTACTTCATTTTCTGGTGATGGCTGATTTTCTTTCATAGGCGGGTTGTTTCTTAGCCTCCCCATGATCTATCTTTTTAGGACGCCTGTTTATGTAGTTCTCTCTCTCCTGCTTAGATTTAAAGGTACAAAATACAACACAATCAGGTACAACACACAAGGCACTGAACAGAAAAGCGTTTGCAATATTAATATCCTCCAATAAAGGTGACTAGAACCCAGCTAACAAAATCATACAATCAAATAAACAGAATAAGCAAACCAATCTTACAAAAAAGCATAAAACTTTGATATAGTTAGCATTTTGCATACAACTACAAAGGGGTAGAGAGAAGGATTTTTTTTTTTTTAAGGACAGTGACAAGGTAGGTGCGAATGGACTTGGAGTAGGGGGTTGGGGGTTAGATATACACTGGAAGGGTGAAATTTAGGAGGGGATAAATAGAAAAAAATAGGGAAAATCTAGAGCAGTAAAGAGTTAAGATAAGCAGGGCACCAAAGGGAAAGGGTTAGGAAGAGAGTGATGGCATAAAGGTAGGGTTGAGTTAGAATAGAGCGTTGGAGAAGGAAAGGTATAAATAGTCTTTTGAATAGTAATCCCAAAGGGGAAAAAAAGAGAAAAGAAAGAAAAAGAAGAAAAAGAGAAAGAAAAAAAAAGAAATAAAAAAAGGATTATAATATGTCACTTAAAAAGTAGTAATAAAAATAAACAAAAGAAAATAAGATTAAAAACATAAAAAAGGTAAAATAGTAGTAGTAATAATGTTGATTACATATAAAAATGAATTAATTAAAAAGGTAAAATCAAGTGAGGGCAGATGAAAAAATTTCTTGAGTAAACTTTGCAATTAAAGTAGGTAAAAAACAAAAATTAAACAGTTAAAAAGTAAAAATTGAAAATTAAACAAAATTTGCTGTAATGAAAGTCATTCAGTTTCTGTGTTGTTCTGTCTGGCACGCCTGTTCCCCGTCTGGGCGGTAGTTGCAGATCCCTGTGTTTCACTGTTCCTCTGTGTTGATTACAAGTCCTGATTTTTAGGCCGATCTAGAGACCATATGTGCTTTAGGCTCTGGGTGGCAGTGTTTCTGGATGACTTCCAGGACTCTAAAGCCTTTCTATCTTTTTCCCCCCTCTCTCTGTGTCTCTGATGGCTGGGGATGGGGCGGTCCCGAGCTGGCTGCACTCCCCTGTATCTCTGTGGACACTTCTTGGATTCAGATTTAGATGTGCTGCTCCCCAGATATCCCCCCTCCTAGGAGCCCAGTCCACAGACAGGCTCGCCTCCAAACGAAAATCCTGGGGCTTCCTGCAAATCCAGGCCCAGTCCTTCAGCCTCGGTGCGCCTGGAGCTGCGCGCGAGCTGGTGCGCAAGAACTGGTGGGCGGGGGTTGCTGCGCAGAGTGGAACTCAGTCAGAACTACCGGGCCGAGGGGAACTCACCCACCAGATCGCTGCGAAATCTGAGCTCCTCTGAGATCAAGGGTTCGCGCCGACTATGTTCAGTTGGTGTTCCTTGGGGCTGTGGATAATCAGGCCTCCGACTCGAACCTCCTCCCTTCCAAGATGGCGAGATCTCCCCGTGCACGCCGGCAAGTATCTCCGGTAAGGGACCCAGCCGCGGGTGGTCCACTGTCGGGGGATCCCTGATCAGCAGACCCCAAATTTCCTCTGGTGTTTGCCCGTCTCCTGGCTTGTTGGCCAGCACTCCTAGCGCGATTCTCCGCTGCTCTCTCTCTCTTCCTCGGGACAAGACTCAGAAACCGCCCATCTGCTCTTCCGCCATTTTCTCTCTCCGATTAGTCTATTCTTGTTCTTCAAATTATGTTGATCATTATATCCCACATATGAGTGGGGTCATGTGATATTTATCTTTCTCCGACTGGCTTATTTCACTTACCATAATGTTCTCCAGTTCCATCCATGTTGTTGCAAATGTTAAAAGTTCCTTCTTTTTTATAATGGCATAGTATTCCATTGTGCAGATATACCAGTTTTTTAAATCCAATCATCTACTGATGGGCACCTAGGCTGTTTCCAAATCTTAGCTATAGTAAATTGTGCTGCTATGAACATAGGGGTGCATATATCCTTTCTGATTGGTGTTTCTGTTTTCTTGAGATATATTCCTAGGAGTGGGATTACTGGGTCAAATGGGAGTTCCATTTTAACCCTGTGTTTGTTTTTTTGTATTAGGTAGAGCTGCTGTCTGTGGAATTGGTAGAGTGTAGTAGTTATTCTGTAGGGCCCAGTACTCAGCCCTCCCAGTGACCTGAGATGGACATTCTAGGTGCTCCCTGTGTTGGCTGTCTGCACTCTCTTGTTATAGTTGAGCCTTGATTTCTGTTGGCATAACTTGAAGGAATTTACCTCCAGGCCAGTTGGCTGTGAGGACCAGCTGTGACTACAGTGGAAGAGCTGCTGTGTAGGAGACATTCCTATAGAGCAGGACTTGCTTCAGTGGCGCTTTGGTGCTTACTGAGTCTGCCCATTGAATGTGTTGCTTTTGGATGTGTATAGTTGTAATCTGGTATGGTCTGAAGCTGTCCGCTGAGTGCATTGCCTCTGAGGCTTCTTGGGAACTGCAAAGTCAAGCACTGTCTGGGGCCACTTGGCAGGAGCTATTGAGATGCCACAGATTTGTAGTGGGCTTAGAAGTGACAAGACGAGGCCCAGCTGTGAAGCAAGGCAGCTGGAGCTAGTGCCAGACCTTGGGCATTTTATTGATAAGTTTGGGGCACACTAATGCCAGCTGCTGCTTGTTTGAAAGATTTTAGCAAAATCTGAAACCAGAGCTAGGGCAGGCCATTCAAACTGTAAACAGTTTGGATGGTGTGGAAATTGGATGGGGTGGGGTCTCAGGGAATCACCATGGTGGAGGTGACAGTGTTAGCCAGGCTGATAGAGACTCAAATATGGCTGCCAGTCAGCCCTGTGATGGGGGAGGTACCTTCACAGGAACAATGACCCCTGCAAGGACCCTATGTGGGACAAGCTGCCCCTGAGTTCCTGTTTCAATGCCAGACAATCCAGTTCCTCCCTGTATGTCCCTGGGTCCCCCAAAACCACCTGGTGCTGGAGTTCAGATGGATTGAGTGTAAGTTCATGTACTGGCCCTTTAAGAGGAACACCTAGGTCTCCAGCAGCCTCTGTGTAACTCAGTCACAACCCCCTCTGGTTTTTGCAGCTTGAAGTTACAGAGGCTTCTCTTCTCAGTTCTGAAAATCTGGGCTGTGGGTCTAGTGTGAACCTGGGACCCCTTTATCGGACCTGGGACCCCTTTATTCTCACGGGGGCTTCTTTAGCTGAGCTATTCCTCCAGATTTAAAAAGTGGCACATGCAGAAACCAGTTTGGCTCAGTGGATAGAGCGTGGCCTGCAGACTGAAAGGTCTCAGGTTCGATTCCAGTCAAGGGCATGTACCTTGGTTTCGGGCACATCCTCAGTAGGGGGTGTGCAAGAGGTAGCTAATCGATGTTTCTAACTCTCTATCCCTCTCTCTTCCTCTCTGTAAAAACTCAATAAAATATATATTTTTAAAAAGTGGCACACATAGTTGTTGGTTTAGCCCATTCTATTCCTCTGCCCCTCCTACTAGCCTCAATGTGCTTTCTTCTTTACTTCTCTAGCTTTAGATCTTCTACTTCGTCAGATTTTAAGTGGTTCTGAATTATGATTGTTCTGTATTTTAGTTGTAATTTTGATGTAGTTGTGGGAGGCAGCGAGTACCAGCATTTACCTATGCCACCATAATGGTTTTCAAGACCTTTTTATTTATTGATCAGACCCCCTCCAAATAATGCTGATTAAAGGACTTGCCTGAACCCTGTTCCAATTCATTGAGTTAGGACAAGATCTTCCTTTTAAAACCTCTTCTGAAAGTAGTGTGGAAGGGGAAGCCTTTGGCACTAGACTACCTGTGTTTAAATCCTTGCTCTATCACTTATTAGCTGTGTGACATTTTATAAGTAACTTAATCAGTCTAAGCTTCTGTTTCCTCTGCTTAGTGAGATAATAAATAATATGTGTGCCATCAGGGTGGTTATGAAGATTAAATGGTATAATAGGCAAAGTTTTAATGTAGGGCCATGTAGGACTCTCTTTCATGGCCCGCATAGAAAGAGTTCCAATTCAAGTTCAGGTTCTGGAGAAGGGCTGCACACAAATGAAGAGACTTGAAGAAATTCAATTTGGTGATATGGGGGGCCAGGCGGTAGTCCAACTCTAGTGGGAGAACTACTCCTGCTCTGGCCCTGCCATCCCCTTTTATTGAGACTTTGGGCAAAACATCTTAAGCAACATAGACAGAAATTTACAGGCAGGAAAATAACAGAAACTTACAAGGGACAAAATAAGGTGGAGGCTGCTTCAGCTTAACAATGTCTCAACTAAAGGTTAGAACAATTAAGGTTGTTGACCAGCCTTCCTAGCTTCCTGTCAACATCTCTTTTTTAGTGAAACTGATTTGTTTTCTAGCATCTCCCCCGTTTTCTTTCTTTAAAAAAAAATTGCATATGCAGACTAGAAATAAATAAAAAATGAAACAAGCAACAATGGCTATGCTGAGAGTCAAATGAAATAAGTCTGCAGTAAGTTTCTTTCTGGGCCAACAGTTTTTGAATCCCAGATTCAATGTCCAAAAGTTTTTGAGTCCAAATTTCAATGTCCAAAAGTTCCGAGTTCAAATTTTAATGTCAAACAGTTCTGAGTCCATGTCAGCAATGGTATCCGGATAGTGGACAAACGGTGGTGATGCAGGTCCGACCTGTGGTTTGGTCCTGGGCAACCTGCAGGGATGCACAGCTGCTGACTGCTAGCTTGGCAAGGTGTCCTCAGCATCTTCCATCTCTGGATTGTTTTTCTTCTTGTCTTTATGGCTGGAATATTCCTGTCAATTGATCTCTGTTGCAGGAATCCACATGGTCTTGGAGTTGTTTTCTGAAAATATACAAACATATTCTCGACCAAAAGTTAATAATGGAATCTTTTTCTATAAATTTTACTTGGGATCCTTTTAATTTTTTCCCCAAACGATTTTCCTTTGGCTTATTCTGACATCATCTGTATTTTCCGTCCTGCTGTTAGCATTACAAGAAAAAATTAGTTGTTTAAAGAAAAAAAATTTTTTGAATATGTTTCCTTACATAATATTTTCCCACTATCCCCCCTTTTTGATTTAATTATTAGGAGGCTTTTGGAAAATTTTTATAATGTAGTCTTCAAATTTTAATTTTTTTGCACAAAAATATGAGTGCTTTTAGGTTTATAACTACTGTAAGACCCCCAGAAGGAGACCCTTACTCTGTCCCAAGAATCGACAGCGACCCAATCAACCGCAGGAGGTGTCACTTGATGCAAACAGCAAGAGGCTTTATTCCAGCGCAATGGGGCTTGACTCGCAGAGGAGTCCAGCAGCCGAGTAGAAAATCTTACAAGCATATATAGGCAAAAGTCACGCATAAGAGGGGTTACACATGGAGGGGGAAGAAGGGAACAAAGGAATTCCAAAAAGGGGAGCTGGGCTCGTTAATTACTTGTTTTATGAGAGGGTCTACACTTAGTCAACAGTCCCACCTGGTAATCTTATCTTATCTATCAGAGCACTGTTTAGGGGCTATAACTCTCAGAGCACTAATTGGGGCTATTACCTTGAGCAGTTTTAAGAGCTTTGTTCCCATCACTAACGGGGGACCTTGGGAGTTGAGATAAGACAGATAGCCTTCTTAAAAAGATGTTTATTCTTTGAACAGCTCAGGGCAGCCACAGGCCACATGCCAATGAGAAATTCCAGCTTCCTCACTGCTAGGTGAGGCAGGGGGGGTTGCGTTTTTTCACTATCAATAGAAATTTTTAGGTAATACTTTAGAAACAACTTTTTGTACAATGAATTTTTCTTGAATATTTACTTATTTCAGTTAGCCAATTTGAATTAATCTGAAAACTTGACTACTATTTTACTGTAAAATTTAATATTCTAAATAATTTTAGTTTACCCTGTAAATATTAATGCAAAGGATTATTTGCATCCTTGAGAAGGCTCTAAGCATTCTTGGTATTAGACTAGATTTAGATATAGGGCAGCTGTTGCCGGCCAAGTCTCTGTTGCCTGGGTCCCAATCTGAGCTGGACAAGTCTCCGTCTGTTGCCTGGGTCCCTATCTGAGCTGGGCATGGGAAGCACGAAGCAGTCATGGGGCAGGAGACCTCCCTCAGAAGGGGCGAAGGTTCAAGCCCCTGCAATGTTGGGGGGGTGAGGATCTGTGCCCCACCTCTGTTGACCCCCTAGTTCTCTCCTGATGGCCCCTCTGTGACTGTGCCTATCTTAGGTTGTTCCTCCCTTGAGGAATCTTACCCGTCATTGGCTAACCAGCCATCCTCCGGGGCCAAGCAGGGTGATGTGAGGTTCAGTTCTGTCTCCTTGGAAGCTATGCCCCTTTGGCCTCCATGCCCAGTACCTGCCTTGGGATCCCCTCACCTGCTGGTGGGGCCCTGGCATTGATCACATATCTTGGGGAACCCAGGTTTCTTCTCCAGGGAGGGTCCAGCTTACGCCATTGGGCAAGAGACAGATCCATGGTATCAGCCACCACGAGGCTTCAACCTCAGGATAAATTGAAAACTCAGGCAACATCTGTGAGTAATAGTATTGTGAGAAGTGGATCCCTCTTTGGCTAAAGAGCAAGAAGGGCCAATATAGAATGCTTAAGTGCCTTCCCAAGGGGCCTTCCACACAGTGGAAGGGATATTTTCAAAGAATTAGTTTTTAAGTTTGTTTTGTATATGCTGGTATGAAATATCAAAATTATAATGACATTGTAGAATAATATCATGTAAGGATATTCTTTACTCAAGGCCATGGAAATTTAATTTTAAACTGGAAGAAATATTTGGTTACTTTGTTTTGCCCTTCTTAAGAGGCCAAAACCTTCATAAAATTTGAAATATATGTATATAAGTAACATATATTAATTTTTATTTGATAAAGCAATGACTAGCTGTTTCTGGTCTTTATTAGAATTGTTTATAAAATTATTGGCTTTTCATTTAGCTGAAAACCTTGATTATAATTTGATAATCTAATTTATTTAAGTAATTAAAGTAGGTATCTTCATTTTAAAGAAAGGCAAAGAAACTTATCCAGTAAAACTTATAGGTTTGATACTTTATTGGTCTGATCCAAAAGCATAGTGTCCCACCTACAGCCAATTCAAAAATGCAGGCGGCATGAGGCCTTTTTGGCTTTCTTGAAATCCTACTGCTGTTGAAAATTTTGGCTATTTTTAAGAAATATATTGTTTTTGCTTTTCTTACAGGCAAAACCTTTCATAACAATTAATATATAGTATATAATTTTTATTTTGATAAATCTTTCCATGTGATTTCAAGTATCAACCTGTTTAATTAAAAAATACTTATTTTAAGAGAGAACAGACTTATGAACATTTCAGGGCCCATGAAACATGCAAACGTTATTCTAAAAAAAAAAAACACATTGAAATATTCTTGGAAAGATCAAATATATAATACACAATATATTTATATACATGATTTAAAGATTACATTTCTAAATTATCTTAGAGAATATCAATTATATTTAAACTGGATCGATGAATTAATCCTCTTTCTTTTTATTTTATTTTATTTTTTATTAAGGTATTATATGAGTACATAGCTTACCATTGCCCCCCACCACCACCACCTCCCATTCGTGCCCTCCCTACCAAGAGTTCTGTGTTCGTTGGTTGTACTTATATTCATGAATACCAGTCCTTCGGTTGTTCTCTTATCTCCCCCCAGGTCTCCTTCCCCTCCCTGCTGTCATTTGACAATCTGCTTGTTTTATGGTGACTATCTCAGGATCACATAAATAGAATCCGGTCCTCATTTGGCAGTCGGCTTGTTTTACGGTGACTATCTCAGGACCACACGAATAGAGTCTGTTCCTCCTCTGGTTCACACCACCCCTCCCCCTGGGTCCCACTGCTTCCCCTGGGACACACGACTTGCTCAGGGCACACGGCCTCCTGGGACACATGGCTCACCCAGGGCACATAACCCCCTGGGACACACGACTCACCCGGGGCACATGGGCCCCTGGGACACACGGCTCACCCGAGGCACACGGCCCCCTGGGACACACGGCTCACCTGGGGCCCACGGCCCCTCTGGGACACTGGGGTCACGAATTGGAGGTGCTGTGTTAGCTCCTCACTAGCACAGTGGACAGACTGGGACAGCTGCAGGTGGGGAGACCACCCTTAAAGGTGTCTCATTTGGTGTGGAAGTGGAGCAGCTGCGGACGATGAGGCTAAGTTCTGAGGCTGCCACTCCCTGAGCCCAGGGAGTAGTGAGCTCTGTTCTCGGTGGATTTCCTTTATTCACAGCGGCAGTGGCGGGTGTGGCAGTGACGGTCACTCCTGTGGTTCAATTTCCACTGTAGTTTTAAAGTTCACATGGCAGCAGTGGCCGAAGCTTCGGCCCGTCCATGCGGCGGCGGAGTAAGGACTCGCCGGGGCCGGGAACAGAAGGCGCTGCACCATCTCCACACCAGCATGTGCCATCTCCACACCAGCACGGAGGGTGTGCTGGGAAGGTTGTGGGCAGGCTGAGATGGCTGCGGGCGGAGAGACCACCCTCAATGGTGTCTCCTTTGGTACGGAAGCGGAGCTTCTGTAGACGCAGAGGCTAAGTTCTGAAGCCGCACTCTCCCTGAGCCCGGGGCGGAGTGGGCTCTGTTTTCAGTGGATTCCCATCATTTGCAGTGGCGGCGGGTGTGGCGGTGGGTACGGCAGGGACGGTAGCTCCTGTGGCTCAATTTCCCCCGTAGTTTTAATATCCATATGGCAGTATTGGTGGAAGCTTCAGCCCGGCCATGCTGCGGCGGAGGAAGGACTCGCCGGGCCGTGAACGGAAGGTGCTCCTCACCAGCACAGCGTGTTCAGAGGCTTGGCCGAGCTGGCTGCGGGCTGGGAAACACTGCACCATCTCTTCACCAGCACGGCGTGCGCGGAGGCTGGGCTGAGCTGGCTGAGGGCTGGGAGACGCTGCACCAGCTCCTCACCAGCATGGCGGGCGGGCTGGGACAGCTGCGGGCCAGGATGATTGTGGGCAGGGAGGCTTCTCGTCCGGGCAGGAGCCAAAGGCGTGGCGAAGGCCC
The DNA here is from genome assembly GCA_963924515.1 of Vespertilio murinus. NCBI lineage: Eukaryota > Metazoa > Chordata > Mammalia > Chiroptera > Vespertilionidae > Vespertilio > Vespertilio murinus. The sequence continues at coordinate 52,280,329 of OZ004710.1, forward strand.
GGCTTCAGCTTCCTGGCTCCCACAGCAGGCCAGTCCGGCTGGCCCATTCCCTGGGCCCGGGGCGGAGCGAGGTCTGGCTTCCCTCATTCCCGGCGGCGGCGGCTCCGGCAGGTCTGGTTTTGCCGTTTTTTTTAAACTCCACATGGCAGCAGCAGCACCCTGCTTTGTGTCTAGTGGTAGCCTTCCCATTTCGCCAGCTTTCCTGTGGGTCTGGTGCGATCCCTTTCGATTTTAGCTGTTGTTTTTTTCCAAATTGTTGATGAGGTGGCAGCCTAGGAGACTACCTAGGCCGCCATCTTGTTTCGGTCTTCCTAATCCTCTTTCTTTTATTTAGACCAATAATAAGCAACTTGTTTTGAATTCCTAATTTATTAGAGAAAACACATTTTAACTCTATAATTTCTCCTCATATAATTTTCACTTTGAACTTTTAAAGCTAGCAAATCAAATATATTTTGCATGTCCTAGATTAATAACACTTTATATTTCTAAGAAAAATACAAGACATAATCAATTAAGAACTTCAATTCTGTCCTCCAGATTTTTTATGGGGAAAATTTAAACTCTACTTTTTTATTTATATAATTAAGCCAACTTCCAAAAAAATTTTGCCACAGGAGTTTGGAGGAAGTTTGTAGCCATTCAATGCAAATTATCACATTCTTTAGCTTATTGGCAGAGTGTGTTTCCATATTGGATCTCCACATGTCTCCCTTTTCCCAAATCCTGCTTGCTCTGGGGGAAGTTTCAACAACAAACCTGGCCACACATTTTTTCACTCTTAAAAGATAAAGACAAATGTCAAATATTTTTTTTCTTTTTTTGCTTTCTGAAGTAATAACTAGCACCCAATTTGGCCAAGATAACACCCAATTTGCAAGTTATTTTATAATTTTTAAACAAAGCATTGAGTAATGTCATTGCAGGAGAGCAGATAGCCTTGCCTTCTCCTGTCACCTTTGAATTTCTCCACACCAGAGGCAGTTTCAACAGTGGAGTTTCATTTCTTATTACAGATTTTAAATTCCAAATACAAACTAAGATTTTAATTTGAACAAGAGACCACATTTTTTTAGCATACCAACCAAAATTCTATAATAAAGTTTACTTTATATTTATAACCTAATTCTTCCCCATTAGCCTGGCTAAAAAAGACGTTCCCACCCTACTTACAGTTCGCGACTCTGCAGCTGGCTGTGGGCTTTGAGTGCGGTGAATTTCCCTCACCTTTTCCCAGTGAATCTTCCACACCTTTTTCCGGTGCAACTTTTTCCTTCCTTCGCTCTTAGGCGAAAAATACCTTCTCCTCCAGAAGTCCCTCATTGAAGGCGCCAAATGTATAACTCTCTTTCATGGCCCGCGTAGAAAGAGTTCCAATTCAGGGTTCAGGTTCTGGAGAAGGGCTGCACACAAATGAAGAGACTTGAAGAAATTCAATTTGGCGATATGAGGGGCCAGGCGGTAGTCCAACTCTAGTGGGAGAACTACTCATGCTCTGGCCCTGCCATCCCCTTTTATTGAGACTTTGGGCAAAACATCTTAAGCAACATAGACAGAAATTTACAGGCAGGAAAATAACAGAAACTTACAAGGGACAAAATAAGGTGGAGGCTGCTTCAGCTTAAAAATGTCTCAATTAAAGGTTAGAACAATTAAGGTTGTTGACCAGCCTTCCTAGCTTCCTGTCAACATCTTTTTTAGTGAATCTGATTTGTTTTCCAGCAGGGCCAGATACATAGTCAGTACTCGACAAACTATCATTATTCTTAGCTCTGGAGTACCTTCTTTTCTTTCATCTGCTCTGTGGCCAAAAGTGCCCCCTGCCCCACTGCCAGCATCTTCTTTTGTCTCTAACTGGAGATGATATTGAAGGTGGTGTCTTGGGTAATTTGGGTGAGTTACTCAGTTTTTCTAGGTCTTTTCCCAGTATACAGGAGATAATACATGTTATGAAACTTTTGTTTGCTTTCCTCTTGTTAATTTGTCTTTTATTACAGAGAATCTCAATCAAGAACCTAGAAAGATAGAAGAAAGAAATTATTTTTCTCCCCCCCCCCCATAGTCCTTACTGTGCTGTAGGCAGAATTGGGGTCAAGAAGCCTCAGGAGCCAGGGAGCATTGGTCTCTATGGCAATGTTCCCAAGGGTGCTTGAAAATGAAGAGGGCATTTGCATAGAATCACACATGACATGCATTTATCTGCATGTATTCTGAAGAGCTCTCTCAGGTAACTTGCAAACCACATCTTCTCATCCTCAGAATGTCATGCAGCCTCTGGAATGAAAAGCCAGGTTTCAGTGACTTGAACACTGGGACCAATGCTAGACCTGAAAGGTCACACTGTTCAACAACTCAAACTCTGCAGAATGAGGATCTGTGATGAGATGCAAATAGCTAGTGTTTATGGAGTGTTTCCTAAGGTTTCATGCTGACTGCTGTACAAGTGTTTGCAGTAATCTTTTGAGATGGACACTGCTGTTGTCCCTAGTTTACAGAGGAGGAATGTGTGGCTTTGTCAGGATAAATGATTGTGCATGGTTAGGATCAGGCCTTTTATGTTTGTCCAAAGCTTTTGAGCAGGTTGACACAGCTGACCAGCACTGTGGTCACACAGAAGTGAAGAGCCTCCACATGCTCTTGACTCTCCTGCCACCTGGGTCTCAGGGATTCCCTCCCATAGGCCCTTCAGGGAGACTACCCACCCCTGCAGCTATATATCTTTCTCCCCTTGGCTTTCTCTCTGGCTAGCTGTGGGTGCTGGGACTAGGTAGGTCACTCTCACCCAGAGCTTTTAATTAGAAGTTGTGTCATTCCCATGCACCTGCCATCATGGACTGTAGTCTACTAACTTTCAATAAATGTTGAGTGATGAGTGAAGGCAAGACTCAATCTTGGCTCAGAAATCAACAGCTCCAAGTTGAGGTCTTGGAAGTTGAGGCTGAAGGGGATATTATTCTTTTTCCAAATGCTGGGACTCATTTGCTTACTAAAGGAATGGGAAGGGTGTTTAAGAACAAATTAAGCAAGTAATCCTTTACTAGCCGTGTACATGAGCAAACTCCCAAAGGTCTCCCCTGAGACCTTTCTCCCCAGTGTGCTGCCTACTGTTTTCTTGTTAAAGCATGTATTAGGAAAGGGCCTAAGAATTAATCCACACCATTGCGATGCAGAGCCAGTGTGAGCTGCCTGAGGATCAGCCTTGGGTGTGATTTTAAGTCAAGGCCCAGCTCATTATGTGGGTCAGTGAATTTGTTCCAGGCCCATATCCAGCTCTAGCCTCAGTTTCTTAAGTAAGATAGTGGCCAAAGAAGTTACCAGTTGGAGTTATAGAGGCTTTCATATGACTTGAAGGACTGCCTACCTTGCAAGTTGGCTGTCATGTATAGGGATCAGTGCTCTTTACTAGATAGACTGAAGGAAATTAGGGCTGTGGCAATGGTGCATTTGGGAAGCCTGGCAAGGCAGAGTTGGAGGTCAGAGGAATCTTTCCTGAGGAGCATGACTCCTGTTTCTTCAGAGAGTTTCACTCTCACCAATGACCAGCTGGTTCCTGGGTGAGGTGAATATGGATATGCTACTGACTTTTACTATGTCTCTTCTTTTTTTTTATGTTTTAAATATATTTTATTGATATTTTACAGAGAGGAAGGGAGAGAGATAGAGAGCTAGAAACATCGATGACAGAGAAACATCGACCAGCTGCCTCTTGCACATCCCCGGAAGGATGTGCCCGCAACCAATGTACATGCCCTTGACCGGAATCGAACCTGGGACCTTTCAGTCCGCAGACCGATGCTCTACCACTGAGCCAAACCAGTTTCGGCAACTTTTACTATGTCTCTTCTTTCTGCCTGTGGCCAAAGAAAGAGCATATCACTTTGGGCTGAAAATAACTAGCTAGTTCCCCTACACACTGAAAGACTTTGGAAGTTTGCCTGAGGGGAATGAGGAAGAGAGTGGGAGGGCTTGCCTTCACTAGGACCTTTGAGAGTTAATGCAAGTTGGCACTGGACAATCTCCCCACTTTCCCAAGAGTGTTTCTGAGAGATGCTGCCTAATGGTAACCTGCCATTTCTCACCTTAGCTTTCCCTTTCCTCTCTGACACTTCCCCCACCTTCAACATTCATATCTCCCTAAAACCAGTTTAATTTGCCCAGTATTGAAATAATCTCAGCAAAGCATTCAACCTTCACTCTTCACTAACAACTGGATTGAGGACTGAGGAAGCCTGGAGGCTTACTGGTTGCCATGGTGAGGAGTAGGTCCTAAGAAGATTAAGGAGCTGACAGCTTGAGTTTTGTTTGTTGGTTTTGATGAGGTTTGTTTGCTTTTCTTCCTTTATCCAACTTCCTCTCTGTTCCCTTCCCACCCACCTCTCCATAGTCTCTCTTCACTTAAGCCGAAGGTGATTACTAGGAGCAAGATCAGTTCCTGATGTGGGATATACTAAACACAGGCTGTCCTGCTGAGGATAATTGGCATGTAATTTGCAATGTAGACTCCCGGGAGGGTAAAGTTTGGAACATAAGCTATTATAACTTTGTGGTGTGTCACAGCATCTTGAGGCCGAGGGGAACTGATGGTAGAGGAGGGTTCACTGAAGCTCTCTGAAGCCTCCATAGTTTTTCCTTTCTGGCAGTCAGGGAACTCTTGTCCTGTGTCTCCCACATGCCAAGGTCCTTTAAAAACATTTATTGATTTTAGAGAGAAAGGAAGAGGGAGAGAGATATGTAAACATCAAAGATGAGGGAGAATCATTGATCTGCTGCCTCCTGCACATTCTAGACTAAGAATTATCCCTGCAACTCGGGAATGTGCCCTGACCAGGAATTGAACCATGACCCCCTGGTTCATAGGTCAACACTCAATCACTGAGCCACGCCAACTGGGCACAAGGTCCTTTTTGACTATAGCCCAGGCACCCGGTCCACAAATCTCCCTCTGCCTCTCTTCTCACTGGTGACCAAGGTAGAGCATATTTGTGGAGAAAATGGGGGTTCTAGGAAGGCAGTAAGGGTATTATGTTATTATTATTGTTTTATAAATAGTTCCCTTCAATTAAATCCATTGCTCTGAAAAGGGAGACAGCTGATTCAGGGAGATTTTATGGACTGAGTGCTTGGACTCCTGTCAAAAATGACTCTGCTTCTTTTTTAATTGGCACCCTGGGGCTGAGAAGCCATAGGAAGGGAGAAGTTCATGGGGAAAAACCTCTGAGTGTACCAGCAAGGCCAAATCATGGCAAATGATGATGTTTCAGTGGCTCCTATCTCCTCTTTCATTCTGTGGAAACAGCATAAAGCTAGTTTGATTGGATGAGCATCTCAGAGTGAAGGTACCCTGTACCACTTGTCAAATCTTTTTGTTCATTCTAACCTGGGGATAGAGACCCTGCTCCCTTTTTAACACTTCAGAATTCTCAGCTTCCAAGGTCTATTTATTCTCACTTAGGTGCTGCTTTGTGTATACTCTCAAATGTTTTATTTTCCCAGCTATGTGGCATATTTCCTGAAGGCAGGTTCTATATCACATCTCCACTAGACTCCCTCTTCAGGGCTTTGGATTATAATAGCTTGGCAAATATATATATATATATATATATATATATATATATATATATATATATACTTTTATTGATTTCAGATAAGAAGGGAGAGAGAAATAGAAACATCAATAACGAGAGGGAATCATTGTTGGCTGCCTACTGCACACCCCCTACTGAGGATCAAGCCCACAACTCAAGCATGTGCTCTTGATCAGAATCAAACTTGGGACTCTTCAGTCCACAGGCTGACACTCTATCCACTGAGCCAAACCAGCTAGGGTAGAAAATAGATCTTGAGTTACTGCTCAAGAACTGAGGATCACAAGAAAGATCCATGTGGTGTAAAACAAGCATAATATAGCAATAGTGAGAAAATTGGCTCTTATATAAAAAAACTAAGACTAATGCTTTTCTCATACCATATACATAACAAATTATTAAAAAATGACATAAAAGGCAAAACTATACAACAAAATAGAAAATGTAGGAGACTATCTTTGCAGCACAGGGGTAGGAAGGTTTCCTTAAGATGTGAAAAGCACAACTTATACCCCGTAAGGGCAAAAGTGGTTAGATTTTATTGAAGTCTATTAAGAGTGAAAACTTATTTTTTATAGAGGACACCATGGGAAAATAAAAAAGAAAAGTAGAAAAGACTTGGTTAAAATGTTTGTACTGTATATGAGCAAAAAGATTAATATGCAGATGTTTAGCAAGAAAGAGATTGAAAATCTGATAGAAAAAATAGCAAATACATAGATAAGCAACTTATAGAAGGGGATATTTGAATAAGCAACTCAATTATCTGAAGAAATGTTCAACCTCCTTATAATTGGGAAAAGGCAAATTAAAATAGTAGGAAGATACTCTTTTATACCAATCAGACTAGTGAAATATTATAAAAGAGCAATAACAAGTGTTGGGATCCTCACACATCACTAGAAATTATGTAAATGGATGCAGGCATTTTGGAGAGAGGAACTTGAAATATTTAGAAATTTAAGTTAGTACACATTCCTCTGATTTAACAATTCCATTTCTGGGTATATATCCTCCAAGAACTGTTCCACAAAGTGGCTTGTATGGAAATGCTCATTGCTCTATTGCACAAGAAAGGAATTGGAAACAATGTAAATGTCTATCAACAGCCCTAGCTGGTTTGGCTCAGTGGATAGAGTGTCAGCCTGTGGACCAATGGATCCTAGGTTCAATTCTGGTCAAGGGCACATATCTTGGTTGCAGACTCCTCTCGGGCTTGGGTCCTGGCGGGGGCTCGTGAATTAGGCAACCAATCAAAGTGTTTCCTACACATCAATGTCTTTCTCTCTCTTTCCCTCTCTCTTCTATTGTCTCTAAAAAATCAATGGAAAAATATCCTCGGGTGAGGATTAAAAAATAAAATAAATGTCTATTAACAGGGGAATGAATAAAATGAAAATTATGCAAATCATGGAATACTATGCAGTAGACAAAGTGAACACACTAGATCCATAGACATTAACATAATTAACTCTCTATAATTGTGATGCTGCAGAAAAAGATGTACAGAATAACATCATGTATATACATTAATTACACAAGAGTTGGTATCCACCAGGAAAGGAGATGGGATTGGGAACTGTGTTAAAGAGGGAACACAAAAAAATAAGATGAATACAAAATAGAAATAAAAGAAAGTGGGTCATGCATAAACGAATGATAGTGTAACTATAACAGTATTCCAATCAATGCCATTCTTTGTATGTGAGCCATAACTTTCCCACCCTCCTCAAAAGAAAAGAAAAGAAAGAAAGAAAGAAAGAAAGAAAGAAAGAAAGAAAGAAAGAAAGAAAGAAAGAAAGAAATGGGAGAAGGTAGTGCCTAAGACAGTTCCTGGCAACCCATCCTTACTCAACAAATGTGAATTTCCTTTGTCCTATTTCATATTTTTTCTTCTTTGTGAGAGAAGCGATGGGAGGACAAAAAGCGCAGAAGCCAAAAACAGAAGCATTTGGATGTGTCCATGAATGCCAATCAGCCCACCTGGAGGATGTGTCTCTGCTGGAAGATACCAAAAGTGAAATGGGGACACATGGTTAGAGACATGCAGAGGCCTCAACATCCTTAATGCATCTCATTGGAATGTGAGCTTCTTTTGATCCTCATGTCCCCAGTCCCATATCTTTATACTGAAAATTTGACCCAAGGACCCCAATCAGTAGAGTTGCCAGCCTGGCAGGCCTAGATCCAATGAAACTAGCTTCCTTGTCTGCTCAAAGCTGTGGAGAAGCTTTACCTCTTCTGAATGAGCCAACACTATACCAGCCTGGCTGCTCTGAGAAATGGGCTTCATAGCTCAAACCCAAGGACCAAGACACCTGACAGCTTATTTAAGGAAACTGCTACCCTTCTAAAGGGACACAGAGAATGAACCCCAAGGCAGTGACACTGTTGATTAGACAGCTCACACACTGAACTAAAGGCTCCCTAGTGTAAGGTCCCAAGACCACCGGTGAGTCCGACGGAGGGGGCGACGACCCCAAGTCAAACGCCAAGACCGAAACTTGATGCAAAAAGCATGAGGTTTTAATAGTACAAGCACAGGGGCTTCTCAGGCAGACAGCAACAGCGCTGTCTGCCTGGGAGCCCCGAGTAACTGCAGAACATGAGTTTATAAAGGCAAAGACCACACGCAGGTGGGGTTACACATGGAGGGGGAATAAGGGAACAAGGAAATAAACACCACACACAGGTGGGGTCACACGTGGAGGGGGAGGAAGGGAACAAGGAAATTCTAAGGGGAGCTGGGCTCGTTAATTACATGTTAATCTTGCAAGCCCCTTGGTCTCTCCTCTGGGCAAGTCCTCAGGGTAGGGAGTTTCTGGGGACTGATTTCATTCTTGCCTAATCTTCAACCATAAAGAACTGACATACTCCCTGTCTAATCTTTAACCGTAAAGGTCACATCCTGGAACAGGCAGTGGGGAAGGTCACTTCCTCCATCTTGGGGTCCTACATTCCCCCCCTTTTCTTTTTAGAGAAGTTCCAATCCTGGAACTATAGGTCTCCATCTTGAGAGAGGGGCAGGTACCTCTGCTAGGGACCCGATCGATTTTTCTAATTCGCCTATAGATTTCTCTAGGGTACTTAAATCCTGATCTATTTGTTGACTTAATTCTTGCTCGCACATTTAGCTTTACTAAGCCTCAGATTTTTCACTGGCTAGCAAAAATGTTTTTACCACAGTTCCCATTGAAGTCCAATTCCCCTCCTGCTGGCATCAAGTCTCCTCCTGGCCCATGGAGCTCAGGCTAGGGATCTCACAGGTGAAGCCGCTGGTTGCCAGGATCCAGGCCGTTTTCTGTGCAGGAGCGGGGAGTGGTGTAGTCAGGTCTGGGAGCCGTCTACTTCAACAGCCATGGGCGTGGGCGTGCTAATTTCTTTACCCACACAGAGTCTCCGGGCCGGAAGGGGTGTACAGGGTCCATGGTGGGCACTGGCAGTGCAACTGGAATAAGCTTATGGGTGGCTCTCTGGGTAAACTGCAGAGCCTGTAAGGACTTGAGCAAGGGAACGGTTACAAATTTTAGCTTTTAGTTTCTCCCTGACCCTGGGAAGGATGGAGAGGAAGTTTACCATACATGATCTCAAAAAATGGGAACCCATCCCAGTAGAGGGCACATCTGGTTCATAAGAGGGAGAAGGGCAGGGGGGTGGTCCAATTTTCACCGATTTCTAGGACAAATTTAATACTTTGAGATACCTTGCTACAAAGGCTGGGCTGTTATCTGATCCTATAATTACTGGCAGCCCAAACCTAGAGGCAGTTTCTGTCCTAGTGGGGTATGCTTCAACCTGACCTGAGGTGTTTACAAAAAACAAAAACAAAAACAAAACACAAAAGAATTAGCATGTACTTATACCTTAATGTTGGTGGCTTAATCTCTGCGAAATCCACCTCACAATGCTCTCCTGGGGAATCTCTTTGAATTCCCAGGGGGACCCTCTTACCTTGCTTAGTATTTACCTGTACCGTAAGGAATCGGCACCTCTGGTTGAAGGGTCTTAGACCAGAAAAGCTGTCACCCTGGGGCACGCCCCAGGGATGGGTGGTGACCGAGAGGTCTTGGTCACTTCTGGTAGCTGACCGGCAACAGGCACTTGCGTGTCTGGCCGGGCTAGCGCCTGGGAGGGATATTATCCCTCGTCTGGTCTGGTATTCTGTATCTGTGTAAGTTCGTGTGGGCCCGGTGTCTTGCTGCGTCGTTTTTTGTTCTTTGTCTCTGTCTTATATTAATGCTTTTGATTTGACCGTGCTTTTTCCTAGGTCAATGCCGGTCTGTGGGATGGCTTTCCCCTAATGGTTCCTAGAGTGTTGGTCTTGGTTTCTTTGTCCAACATGAGTGCCTTTTCTGTTTTGCTGAAACACTATAATGTTACTTGTTTATTGAAAGGGTATAAGTACAGATGTTTGTTTGATATTTTGTTTGTCTGCTTGGGTATAATTATTTGTTTATGTAAGTGTGAAAATCTGAGAGAAAAAGAAGGAGAAGGAAAGAAACTTTTAATTTGTTTAAAACTAAGTGCTCTGACGGCTAGCAAACCGCCCTAAGTGGCCACGGGGAACTCTTTCCCCAGGGGTGCTTGCTTTCTGCCAGAGGGAAAACGGCCAGCCTAACAAAAGTTCTATGTATGTTTATTAATTTGAAGGTATGAAGTTGTAACAGTTGTGGTACAAAGAGTTAAAAGCAGATACCAAATTCTTAAGTTAACTGTTTGCAAGAAGGAAGCTTGTACTGGCAAAGTCACCAAGTCTGCCCAGGAAGCTCAAAAACTAAATGAATCTTATTTCAGACACCTGCCGCCACCCAGTTATCAGTGGTGGAGGAACGGTTTCAGAACTGTTTGTCTCAATTGGTCATTTAAATTTGATGTGATTAATGATTACCGTACTTTGTAAAATCTTTAGAAAGGAAAGGAAAATATTTTGAGGACAACTAGGTCCTGGTATGTATATGTCAACTCTTAAGTTATGGTTTTAAAATCAATAATATTAATGGAAACAGTCGAGCAGAAGAACTTTTCAGAACATTCAGAGAGTCTGATTTCAGTGTAAGGGTCACGGGTTCCCCTGCGCCACCTTCATCAGCAGGAGGCAAATGAAAATGCCTCTATGGAAGCAGCTCCCTGGTGTCCATTCCCTCCCGGAGTTGTTTAGAGTAGCTGGAGGGAGCGGCTGACTAGGAGGGAAATTCTTTTGTGACCCCCCTGTACCCCCAATGAGACCCCCAAACCCCCGTGACTGCTTGGACACTTTTCACCGTGTTCTGTTAGGGGGCTTAAGGGGCTTAAAGGTGCAGTTAGAAATCCCCCATTTCTCTTTTCAGGCTTATCAGAAACTGAGATCCTTATCTGTAGGAAAAATGTGTCACTTTAAATTTCAAGTGGCTGGAGGCCTGGGAACAGGGGGCTAAGCCTGCTCTCTCTTCCCTCTATCCTTTTCTAAATATTTTTTTAATAATGGAAGATTTAAGGCATGGTTTTGCATTTTTGAAAGACATAGAGAGAAAGTTTGAAGGCTAATTTAAAATAGTAAAGATTTTTGTGAAGGTTGTGCATGTGATGAGAAGGGGAACAGAGAAAGGTTGAAAGGAGGAAAAGGCCAGCAGTAAATAAGAAGGAATTAGTATGCCTATTGTTGGAAACAAAGGCACTGCAAGGGAGGATGTCCTAGCAGATTAGCTAGAGAGGCAAGAAAGGGAGACTTAGACTTCAGGAGTTTTTTTAATATAGAGGAAGAGGACTAAAAGGACCGGGGCTCCTTTCCATTAAGCCCCCACGGGTAACCTTACAAGTGAGAGGCAAACCTATTAACTTACTGGTGAACACTGGGACAGTTTATTCAGTCTTGACAGAGCCAATGGGACCTCTAAGAAGATATTAGTCCAGAGAGCCACCAGACAAACTGCCTGTTTTCCTGGGACATCGAGAAGGACCATAGACCTGGGAAGAAACACGTACTGGGGGAATGCAGCTGCTGAACTGGACCAAAGTGGAACAACCGGCCTTTGAGGAGCTAAAGAAGGCTCTCATCTCAGCACCTGCCCTAGCCTTGCCAGATGTCACCAAGGGACTGAGGTAAGGGGCATTACAAAAGGGGTTCTCACTCAGACTCTAGGTCCCTGGAAGAGACCTGATGCCTATCTGTCTAAGAAGCTAGACCCTGTGGCAGCAGAGTGGCCAGTGTGCCCTGGGCAGTGGCCACCACAGCATTGCTGGTGAAGGAGGCAGATAAGCAGACTCTGGGACAGGAGCTACCCCTGATAACACCCCATACCGTTGAGGCCCTCTTTGTGTGCTCCAGAGCGATGGATGTCAAACACCAGAATCACCCAGTGCCAAGCTCTTCTCCTGGACCAGCCCTGTGTCCGGTTCCATAAGACACTGGCCATCAACCCTGCCAGCCTGCTTCCAGATGATCCAGAGGAACCCATTCATGACTGCATAGAGGTAACAGACGCAGTACTGACAGATGTCCTGCCATCATCACCAGACGAGGTACTGTTCACGGATGGGAGCAGTTACGTACAGGATGGGATCTGATATACAGGGGCAGCAGTAGTCACCATGGACCACACAGTTTGGGCACAGTTCCTGAACTTTTGGCCTTAATCCAGACCCTTTGATGGGGACACAGTGCCATCCCCGGGAAAGAGGGTTACCAACTCCAGCCAGAAAGGACATTATTTTAGCCTTATTTGAGGCCATCTGACTCCCAAAGGCAGCTGCAATAGTGCACTGCAAAAGACATCAGAAAGGGGAGACAATTAAAGCCAGAGGAAATAGAGCCACAGACCAAACCACTAAAGAAGATGCCCAAAAACCAGTGGGGCCTTTATAAGTCTTAGTAACCCTGCCGGACCCCGACCTGCACCAAGCAAAAAGAGGAATTGGCTGAACAGAAGCAAGTCATCAAAGGACCAGATGGTTGGTGGACTCTACCAGATGAAAGACTGTTGGTCCCAGAGGCTTCAGGTCAGACATTGGTTGCCCAGTTACACCAGGTTACCCACTTAGGTGTCACCATATCTTCTGAACTTCTGTAAGGCAGATGCTACCAAACTTAGATAAGGTAATTAAAGGCATAGTCACTAGAAGTACTATCTGTGCACAGGTAAATACTAAGCAAGGTAAGAGGGTCCCCCTGGGAATTCAAGGAGATTCCCTAGGAGAGCATTGGGAGGTGGATTTCGCAGAGATTAAGCCACCAACCTTAAGATATAAGTACATGCTAATTCTTTTTGTTTTTGTTGTTTTTTTTTGTAAACACCTCAGGTCAGGTTGAAGCATACCCCACTAGAACAGAAACTGCCTCTAGGTTTGGATTGCCAGTAATCATAGGATCAGATAACAGCCCAAGCCTTAGGACAGGCATGATCAGGACTCTAAAAAGTTTAATTAAATTTGTCCTAGAAACCGGTGAAAATTGGACTAACCAGTAATTATAGGATCAGATAACAGCCCAGCCTTTGTAGCAAGGTATCTCAAAGTATTAAATTTGTCCTAGAAACCGGTGAAAATTGGACCACCCCCCTGCCCTTCTCCCTCTTATGGACCAGATGTGCCCTCTACTGGGATGGGTTCCCCATTTTTTGAGATCATGTATGGTAAACTTCCTCTCCATCCTTCCCAGGGTCAGGGAGAAACTAAAAGCTAAAATTTGTAACCGTTCCCTTGCTCAAGTCCTTACAGGCTCTGCAGTTTACCCAGAGAGCCACCAATAAGCTTATTCCAGATGCACTGCCAGTGCCCACCGTGGACCCTGTACACCCCTTCCGGCCCGGAGACTCTGTGTGGGTAAAGGAATTCACTGCCCAAAGACTAACCCCAACCTGCAAGGACGCTACACTGTTACCTGACGGCACCCAGACCTGATTACACCACTCCCCGCTCCTGCACAGAAAACGGCCTGGATCCTGACAACTAGCGGCCTCACCTGAGAGATCCCTAGCCTGAGCTCCACACGGGCCAGGAGGAGACTTGATGCCGGCAGGAGGGGAATTGGACTTCAATGGGAACTGTGGTATTGTGGCAAAAACATTTTTTTCTAGCCAGTGAAAAAGTCTGAGGCTTACTAAAGCTAAATATGCGAGCAAGAATTAAGTCACCAAATAGATCAGGATTTAAGTACCCTAGAGAAATCTATAGGCGAATTAGAAAAATCGATCGGGTCCCTAGCAGAGGTACCTGCCCCTCTCTCAAGATGGAGACCTATAGTTCCAGGATTGGAACTTCCCTGAAAAGAAAAGGGGGGAATGTAGGATTCCAAGATGGAAGAATTGACCTTCCCCACTGCCTGTTCCAGGATGTGACCTTTACGGTTAAAGATTAGACAGGGAGGATGTCAGTTCTTTATGGTTGAAGATAAGGCAAGAATGAAGTCAGTCCCCAGAAACTCCCTACCCTGAGGACTTGCCCAGAGGAATAGGGGAGAGATTAAGGGGTTTGCAAGATTAAAACATGTAATTAACGTGCCCACCTGCGTGTGGTGTTTATTTCCTTGTTTCCTTCTTCCCCCTCCATGTGTGACCCCACCTGCGTGTGGTGTTTGCCTTTATAAACTCATGTTCTGCAGTTACTCGGCACTCTAGCCAGCCAGCATTTCCTTCGGGTTGCTGTCTGCCTGAGAGACTTTGCGCTGCACTTGTAATAAATCCTCATGCTTTTTGCATCAAGTTTCGGTCTCGGCGTTTGACATGGGGTCGTCGCCCCCTCCGTCGGACTCACCGGGGGTCTTGGGACCTTACAAAACCTTTCTGTGCATCAATGCACTTGCATTTAAAATGAGATTAATAAGGATATCTTCCTCATAAGGGTATGTTATGAAGTCAATACATTCTTATCTATAAACTAGAGGCCCAGTGCATGAAATTCATGCATGGGGGGTGTCCCTCAGCCTGCACCCTCTCCAATATGGGACTCCTCAAGGGATATACAACTGCCTGTTTAGGCCCGATCCCACCAGGCAGTCAGACATCCATCTCACAATCCAGGACTGCTGGTTCCCACTGCTCACTTGCCTGCCTTCCTGATTGCCCCTAACCGCTTCTGTCTGCCAGCCTGATTGCCGGGAACCGAAACCTAACATTATCACTGGTAATAAAATGTAAAGGGAACTGGCCAACCTTGATGGCTCTGAATGGTCAGAGCTACTAACTCATTGACTCTAGGTTGAGTCACTAGTGATAAAATGTAAAAAGAACTGTCTAAGGAAACCAAACATTGTCACTATTGTTAATATGCAAAAAGAGATGGCCAACCTCAATGGCTCTGAAAGGTCAGAGCAATTAACTCATTGTCTAGTTGAGATAGTAGAGCTTGAGGCAACTTTAGTTTGTTAATAGTATGTAAATTCTTGTTAATTTTCTGTTGCTGGAACTTTTCCGCCTAAGCGATGTCTTTGTCTGAGAATCTTAATAAAAGGAATGGCAAAAGACCAGATTGGGGGTGAGTCTTCCCACTAGAGGTGGACTCCCCGCCGGGCCTGCATTTTCCCAAATTAACTCTTTTCCAGTCTCTTCATTTTTAGTGTATGGCCTTCTCCAGAAACCGGACCCTGAGTGTGGGCCCTGAACCACGCTGGTCGTGATTAAGTGTTCCCACACCTGATCACCTCCTAATTATACCCCTGCCAGTTGTGATTGATGCCTAACTGCTCCCCTGCCAGCCTATTTGTTCCTAACTGCCTTCCCCTTCAGGTCTGGTCACCGCTAACTGCCCTCCCCTGCAGGCCTGATGCCCCTTTCCCCAACTGCTCTCCCCTGTAGGCCTGATGCCCCTCTCCCCAACTGCTCTCCTCTGCAGGCCTGGTTCCTGCCCAACTGCCCTCCCTTGGAGGCCTGGTCCCTCCTAACTGCCCTCCCCTGATGGCCATCTTGTGGTGGCCATCTTGTGTCCACATGAGGGCAGGACCTTTAACCACATGGGGGCAGCCATCTTGTGTATTGGAGTGATGGTCAATCTGCATATTACTCTTTTATTAGATAGGATAGAGGTCTGGTACACAGGTAGGGGCCATCTGGTTTGCCCTGAAGGGTGTCCCAGATCAGGGTGAGGGTTCTCTTGGGGCATGGGGCAACCTGGGTGAGGGGCATGTGGTGGTTTGCAGGCCAGCTATGCCCCCCCAGCGACCCAAGTGGAGGCATCTGGGATTTATTTATCTTCCACAATTGAAACTTTGTAGCCTGGAGTGGAGCCAAGCCTGATGCTTGCTCTGTGGCTGTAGCCATTTCTGTTAGGATTTATTTACCTTCTATAATTGAAACTTTGGGCAGGCTGAAAGCTTGGCTTCTTCCATCATCAGAGAAACCCAAGCCTCCCTCCTGCTCTCCATGGCCTCTGCCATCTTGGTTGGGTTTATTTGCATATTTGTTCCTGGTTGATCTGTGGGTATGGCTTGTGGATGTAGCAGGTCAATTTGCATATTACTCTTTTGTTAGATAGGATTAGATTAGTGCGGAGCATACACTAAGCACTCAATAACTATGAGCTGTGTTTACTATTTTCCTTTCTCCATCCTATACCAACAGCCAAGGCAAAATAAAAATCATAAATTATCCCTTAGATAGCCATGCTCTTTCAAGACTGGAGTTTGCCCTTTGTGAATGTTTTATCCACTTCACCCACATCCAATTGCTATTGATGTCATTTTAATCTGTTTCCTAGGGAACAGACAGGAGCATCTATACTAATAAAAGCCTAGGTGGCCCTTGTGCCCTTGCATGATGCCCTCACATCATCACAAGATGGCTGCCCCCACATTGTCACAAAATGGCCACCACAAGATGGCTGCCCCCATGTTGTCACAAGATGGCTGCCCACACATTGTCACAATAAGGCCGCCACAAGATGGCTGGCAGGGGAGGGCAGTTGGGGCAACCAGGCCTGCAGGGGAGGGCAGTTGGGGGCGATCAGGTGGCATGGGAGCAGTTAGGCATCAATCAGGTCTGCAGGGGATTGGTTAGGGGACGATCAGACTGGCAGGCAGAAGTGGTTAGGGGCAATCAGGCAGGCAGGCAGGTGAGCAGTTAGGAGCCAGCAGTCCCAGATTGTGAGAGGGATCCCAGAATGGAGAGGGTGCAGGCTGGGCTGAGAGACAAGCCCATACACAATTTTGTGCACTGGGCCTCTAGTCTATATCCTACCTAATAAAAGAGTAATATGCAAATTAACCATCACCCTGCTCCACAAGCCATGCCCTCCAGTCAATCAGAGCAAGTATGTAAATTAACCCCAACCAAGATGGCTGCAGCCACAGAGGCTTGGTTTTCTCTGGCAACAGAAGAAGCCAAGCTTTCCCCCTGCCCTAGCAGGCCTAAGCCTCCACTCCAGGCTACAAAGTTTCAATTGTAAAAGGTAAATATATCCCAGATACCAGAGCCTCCACTTGGGTCGCTGGGGGGCATGGCCAGCCTGCAAACCACCACAGGCCTCTTGCTCAGGCTGTCCCACACGCCAAGGGAACCTCCACCCTGATCTGGGACACCCTTCAGGGCAAACCAGCTGGCCACCACCTGTGCACCAGACCTCTATCCTATCTAATAAAAGAGTAATATGCAGATTGACCATCACTCCAACACACAAGATGGCTGCCCCCATGTGGTCAAAGATCCTGCCTCTATGTGGACACAAGATGGCCACCACAAGATGGCCAGCAGGGGAGGGCAGTTGGCGGCACCAGGCCTCCAAGGGAGGGCAGTTGGGAGGGACCAGGTCTGCAAGGGAGGGCAGTTGAAGGCGATCAACCCTGTAGGGGAGGGCAGTTAGGGATGACCAGGCTGGCAGAGGAGGGCAGTTGGGGGCAAACAGGCTGGCAGGGAAGCAGTTAGGCATCAATCAGGCTGGCATGGGAGTGGTTAGGGGGTGATCAGGCTGGCAGGCAGAATCAGTAAGGGGCAATCAGGAAGGCAGGCAGGCGAGCAGTTGGGAGCTAGCAGTCCTGGATTGTGAGAGGGATGTCCAACTGCCTGTTTAGACCCAGGTGGGATCAGGCCTAAAT
Source organism: Vespertilio murinus (assembly GCA_963924515.1). Classification (NCBI taxonomy): domain Eukaryota; kingdom Metazoa; phylum Chordata; class Mammalia; order Chiroptera; family Vespertilionidae; genus Vespertilio; species Vespertilio murinus. The sequence goes on from OZ004710.1 coordinate 52,297,912, forward strand.
GGACAGTAAGACATCCCTCAAGGGGTCCCAGATTGGAGAGGGTGCAGGCTGGGTTGAGGGACACCCCCCACCCAGTGCACAAATTTCATGCATTGGGCCTCTAGTACAAAAATATTTTTAAAAATAGCTAAGCTTTTTGTTCTTCTGTTAAGGGGGGATTGGGGAGAGCTCTAGAACTGGAATGCAAGAAACATTTGCTCTGCCAGTGAGTGCATGTTAATTCTTTTCTGGATCACTGCCAGAAGTGGTCACCTAACACCACAGATCAAGAATCGCCTTGCCACCAGAATTATCTTTGCAGTGGGCACACCCCTCTGGGTGACCCCCTTCTCCCATCAAGCCTCTTCCCACAGATGTTGTAACTTTCATTCTTCCGAAGGCCTAGGCATGGAATTCAGTAGCACCATATTGCCAGTACTTGAAGAATACACATTTGGTCCCTATACACTGGAGTTAGTATTAGATGAGGTACTAGGGGTGGAGGGCAGCAGCATAGCCCTGGCCCATCCCAGCCATGAAGTCAGCTCAGAGGACTCCAGAGGAGGTTGGAGCTGAGCACTTGAGTCTGGAAGAGGGACATTTTTCACCTCACAAAGCCCTTTAAAGAGGCAGGTCCTCAGTAGAGAATCATTTCACTTGGGGCTTTGGAATTTATCTGGGTTAGGATGAAGATGGATCATGGACCAGCTACTGAAGGTGAGGTAAAGGAAAGTGATGCTAATAGGTCACTGGCTGGGAGGGATCTGGGAGGGTAAAAATCCAGACAAGGTACTTTCCAAATCCAGCCAGCCCTTAGGCTCTGGGGATGTGGGACGGAATTAAAGAAAGAAAACTACTATTTATGAGGTTCTTATGATTATGTGTCAGGCAGCGTTCCAGGATTTCCTGTAATGAAAATAGCTACTTTTTAATGAGTATCTACTATGTGTCAGGTACTTTATGTACACAATTTACTGAATCTTCACAGCTACTCTATGAGTTTGGCATTATTATTTCCACTTTTAACTTTGGCAACAGAAACTCAGAAAAGTTAAGTGACTAGGGCAAAGTTGCACAGCTGGTACAGAACTGAGATTTTAATCTAGTCTGACTGACTTTGAAGTTGGTGCTCAGACCACATAGCCATTGCTCATTGTAGACTCCTCAGAATCTTTGTCCCAGGAAATGGTCTAGGAAAAGATAATTTTTTCTTCATATTAATCAGGATATGGTAAGATAACTATTGTAACAAATAGCTCCACCACTCAGTGGTTTAATGCAATCAATCATTATTTTTTCCACTTTGTATTCCAGTGCAGCTTAGAAAGAGTTAGGTGGGCTGGACTGGTGGGCTCTGATCTACAGTCACCCAGGAACCCAAGCTTATTTCATAGTGTTGCTTAGCCACCTTTATGTCCTTGAAGTCATTTATTGGATCCTCTGCTAATAGGCAAGGAGAAAAAGAGAGAAAATAGAGGGGCACACCCATTTTTAACTGCCTCTGCCTGAAGAGGACCCACATTACTTCTTTAAAAAAATATATTTTATTGATTTTTTACAGAGAGAAAGAGGGAGGGATAGAGAGAAACACCTATGAGAATCATCGATCAGCTGCCTCTTGCACCCCCCCCCTACTGGGGATGTGCCTGCAACCAAGGTACATGCCCTTGACTGGAATCGAACCTGAGACCCTTGAGTCCACAGGCCCATGCTCTATCCACTGAGCCAAACCGGTTTTGGCCCCACATTACTTCTGTTCACATTCCAAAAGTAAGAATTCATCATCACATTGCAAGGGAGTCTGGAAAATGTAATTTGGTGGTGGGCCCTGTAAGAAGAGTAAATGCATTCAGTGACCATGTGTACAATCCCTGCCACTCTGATCGCATACTCTGTAGTGCAATTTTCCAAAGTATCAACTCTGCTAAGTACTAGCTTTTGACGTTGGATAAGTTACTTAACCTCTCTGTGTCTCCATTTCTTCATGTATAAATTAAAGAGAATAGTAGCATCTACCTTATGTAATGAGGATTGCATGAAGATTAATACAGGTGAAGCACATAGTACATAGCCTAGGATAGTGGTGTTTGATAAATGGCATCTAGCCACAAATGGTATTCCCTCTGTCTTTTAGAGATAAGACTACACATCAGCATATTTGAAGTTCTTAGAGGTCTCAAAGTAGAAATACAAGAGTATTACATATGTCCCCATTTTCCCTCCTTTGACCCCCTCCACCCAGATGCAGCCCTATCCCAGTCCTTCACCTCACTATTGTCTCTGTCCATGAGTTATGCATATACAGTTTTTGGTTAATCTCTTCCCACCTTCCTTCTCCCTTTCCCTGTGAGATCTGTCAGTCTATTCCATGCCTTCATGCCTATTTTGTCCATCAGTTTATTTTGTTAATTAGATTCCACCTATGAGTGAAATCATATGATACTTATCTTTCTCTGACTGGCTTATTTTGCTTAGCATAATAATATCCAGTTCCATCCATGCTGTTGCAAATGGTAAGAATTCCTTCTCTTTTTTTTACCGCCGCATAGTATTACATTGTGTAGATGTACCACAGTTTTTTAAATCCACTCATCTGCTGATGGGCACTTACGCTGTTTCCAAATCTTAGCTATGGTGATTTGTGTTGCTATGAACATATGCATATATCCTTTCTGATCGGTGTTTCTAGTTTCTTGGGATATATTCCTAGAAGTGTGATCACTGGGTCAAATGGGAGTTCCATTTGTAATTTTTTGAGGAACCTCCATACTGTTTTCCACAGTGGCTGCACCAGTCTGCATTTCCAGCAGCAGTTCCTTTTTCTCTGCATCCTCACCAGCACTTGTCATTTGTTGATTTATATATTTTTCTAATTGGTGTTTTGGGATTCTTAGGATATATTCTCAGGAGTGGGATTTTTGGGTCAAACAGAAATTCCATTTTTATTTTTTTTTGAGAAAACTTCATACTGTTTTCCATAGAACCCTCTCTTTTATATTACTCTTTCAACATCCAGTGGAACTGGAACCCTCTGAAACATGCTTTGGGAAACTCCCCTCTCCTTCCAGTGAGGGACTCCAATATAATGAGTCTGTACCTGGAGATTTTTTTTCATTGATGTTATGAATACTTTATTTCCTATTAATTATCTGCTATTTTGGAGGAATGGAGGGTTGTTTATTTTATTTATATTTTTTCTTTTAAGTATATTTTTACTGATTTCAGAAAGAAAGGGAGAGGGAGAGATAGAAATATCAATGAGAGGGAATCATTGATCAGCTGCCTCCTGCACATCCCACACTGGGGATCAAGCCCTCAACTGGGCATATGCCCTGACCAGGAATTGAACCCAGCACCTCCTGGTTCATAGGTTGATGCTCAACCACTGAACAACACCAGCTTGGCGTTAAACACACACACACACACACACACACACACACACACACACACAACATGGGCATGTTCCCTTGACCAGAATTGAACCTAGGGCCCTTTAATCCTCTGGTCAATGCTCTATCCCAAGCATGTCAAACTCAAAGGCCAAATAAACAAGGTTTAAGTTTATGTGGGCCACAAAAAACCCCAAAAACTTCAATTTTCATAGAAATGTAGATATATTTCGATAAAGACATGCTGAATACAAAGGGCTGAAATAAATGAGTAATTGTTAACATAAAATAATAGAACATTTTAATAAAAATTAATATTTTTCTTAAACATTAACTTACCAGACACTGAATAAATAAATAAGAGAATTGAAAATAAATCTATTTTTCTTGTTCTCCAAAAGCGAAATACTTCCTGTTGCGCACACCAAACAAGTCTGTCCAAGACTAGCTGCTAAAATATTTGCTGCTAATATTAGTGGAGAGAAATGGTGTGCCTGCACATAAGGCGAGTAAGGGAAATGAATTCAACACTTTTATAGCAATCAGTCATTAGCAAACGTTGTAGTTCATTATTAATAATTATGTATAACAGGATATTGTAAAAATTAAGTTACAAATTGTTATTAAAACGTTTCTTACAGAGACTGAAACAAGATGGCGGCTAAGCCGCCATCTCCTCAACAAATTGGAAATAAACAACAGCTAAAATCTAAAGGGATCGCACCAGACCCACAGGAAAGCTGGCGAAATGGGAAGGCTACAACTAGACACAAAGCAGGACGGCGCTGCTGCCACGTGGAGTTTAAAACTACAGCGAAACTGGACCTGGCAGAGCCACTGCTGCCGGGAATGAGGGAAGCCAGACCTCGCTCCGTCCTGGGGCCCAGGGAGTGGGCCAGCCCCTCCGGCCGCCATGGGAGCTGATGCGGGCCTCCGCCCCGCCTTCGGTTCTTGCCTGGACGAGAATCCCGTGAGCGCGACCCCCCTGCCCGCAACCATCCCTGCCCGCAGCCATCCCAGCCTGCTCACCGAACTGGTGAGGAGTGGGCGCAGCGTCTCCCCGCCCGCAGCCAGCTGGGCCCAGAAATGGGAAGGCTACAACTAGACACCAAGCAGGGCGCCGCTGCTGCCATGTGGAGTTTGAAACTGCGGCGAAACCGGACCTGCCGGATGTGCTGCCGCTGGGAATTAGGGAAGCCAGACCTCGCTCCGCCCCGGGGCCCAGGGAGTGGACCAGCCCTGCCGGCCCCCATGGGAGCTGATGTGGGCCTCCACTGCGCCTTCGGCTCCTGCCTAGATGAGAATCCCGTGAGCGCGACCTCCCTGCCCGCAACCATCCCAGCACGGAGCCATCCCAGCCCACCTGCCGTCCTGGTGAGGAGTGGGCGCAGCGTCTCCCCGCCCGCAGCCATCCGGCCCAGAAATGGGAAGGCTACAACAAGACACCAAGCAAGGCGCCGCTGCTGCCATGTGGAGTTTAAAACTACAGCGAAACCGGACCTGCCGGAGATGCTGCCGCCGGGAATGAGGGAAGCCAGACCTCGCTCCAGGGAGCTGATATGGGACCTTCGCCATGCCTTCGGCGCATGCCCACAACCATCCAGAGGAGCTGGCGCGGTGTCTCTTGGCCTACAGCCAGCTCGGCCCCATCTCCACACACACCTTACTGGTGGGGAGCTGGTGCGGCGCCTTCCGTTTGAGACACCCGGCGAGTCCCTGTGTCGCCACCGCCGCCACAGCTGGCTCGGACCGGTCTCTGCGTTCCGTGCTGGCAAAGAGATGGCACGGTATCTCCTGGCCCACAGCGGACTCTGCCCGGCCTCCGCGCATCTTGCTGGTGGGGAGATAGCGCGGTGCCTTCCCTTTGCGCCCCGGCCAGTCTTTCCGCCATCACCGCCAGCAGCCGGCTCCAAAGTTTCCGCCACTACCGCCATGTGGATTTTAATACTACAGGGGAAATTGAGACACAGGAGCTACTGTCACTGCCACACCCGCCGCCACCCTCGCGAATGGAAATCCACCGAAATCAGAGCTCACTACGGGCTGGGCTCAGAGAGAGTGTGGCTTCAGAACTTAGCCTCTGCGTCCACAGCAGCTCCGCTTCTGCACCAAAGGAGACACCATTGAGGGGGAACTCTCTGCCCATCTCAGCCATCTCAGCCCACCCACAACCTTCCCAGCACACCCACCGTGCTGGTGAGGAGCCGGCATGGCGCCTTCCGTTAGCGGCCCTGGCGAGTCCTCCCTCAGCCGCCGCATGGCCGAGCCGAAGCTCCCGTCACTGCCGCCATGTGAACTTTAAAACTACAGTGGAAATTGAACCACAGGAGTGACCGTCGCTACCGCACCGGCCACCACCACCCGCCACCATCGCCGAGAATAAAGGAAATCCACTGAGAACAGAGCTCACTACGCCCTGGGCTCAGGGAGTGGACGGCCTCAGAACTTAGCCTCCGCGTCCACAGCTGCTCCACTTCCGCACCGAACAAGACACCTTTGAGGGCGGTCTACCCGCCTCAGCCATCTCAGCCCGCCTGCAATAGTCCCAGCCTGCCTGCTGTATGAGCAAGGAGCTAGCGCGGCCCCTCCAACATGCGACCCCAGCCCTCCAGAGGGGCCGTGTGCCCCAGGTGAGCCGTGTGTCCCAGGGGGCCGTGTGCCCCAGGTGAGCCGTGTGTCCCAGGGGGCCGTGTGCCCCGGGTGAGCCGTGTGTCCCAGGGGGCTCTGTGCACCGGGAGAGCCCTGTGTCCTGGTGGAAGCAGAGGGACCCAGGGGGAGGGTCGTTGAGAACCAGAGGAGGAGCAGACTCTATTTGTGTGGTCCTGAGATAGTCACCATAAAACAAGCAGAATGTCAAATGACAGCAGGGAGGGGAAGGAGACCTGGGGGGAGATAAGAGAACAACCGAAGGACTGGTATTCATGAATATAAGTACAACCAACGAACACAGAACTCTGGGGAGGGAGGGCATGAATGGGAAGGGGGGCAATGGTAAGATATGTACACATAATACCTTAATAAAAACATATTAAAAATTATTAATAATGTTCCAATGCTCTTTAAAGCACATTATAGTTAAAAAGAGATTTTCCTTTTTTCCTTTTAGATTTTGCTAAAGATTTTGCTTTTAGATTTTTACCAATTATGTTATTTGTAAGTTACTAATTAAATCTCATTTATTTTTTAAAATAAATCTTTATTGTTAAAAAAAAACAACAACAAAAAAATTTCTTACATATCATTATATTGGCTGGGTCACAAAAATAGTCGTTGTGGGCTGCATGTAGCCCTGAGCCACGAGTTTGACATGCTTGCTTTATGCACTGAACCAAACCCGGGCGGGTTTTTGTTTTGTTTTGTTTTGTTTTAAATGCCAGCCTGTGTCAGCTGACCGCTGAGAACAGGAAAAGAGGGGTGAGGCTTTCTAAGAGGAGTAGTGGAAACTGGGATGGTGGCTCTGGTGACTATGAGATAAACAAAAAATGGAAGTCCAGATAGCTCCACTCCAGCTTTCCAGATCAAAGCTGGGAGGATCAAATCTCAAGAATACCATGGATCATTCCAATGATTTAATTCCCTTCTTAAATCTATGAGTAGAGATGGGAAAATGTTCTCTCATTATTTAATAAAGGCCAGCCATGAACAAAGCATTGCATCTGGCTAGGGCTTTGTCGGGAGAGGATATCTGGCCCTTATAGTCTTTCTTTAAACGTGGACTATGTGCAGCACACCTTCTGCCCCTACCAGCCACGGTGACCTTGTGGGAAGGTCCTATATATGATCTTGGGAAGTTCATAGACAGGCATCTGAAATAGTTTGCCCTCTTCTAGTCCTTTCTCAAGATTCTAGACTCTCCTCCTTTGTCCCATCTCTCTTGCTTGCTTGGCCCAAGGAAGGAGCCCCACTCATCATGCCTGAAAGCAAAGATGGCTGCAAGCAGCTTTGGCTCTACCCTTACTGCTGTAAACTGCCACCTGCTCTACCCTAAATAAAAGAATAATCTAAATAAAGTACCCTTAAGCAGATGCAGCCTTCAGGCAAACTTCCCTTTTCCTTTACCGCACATTTCAGATCACCGTACCTAAACCCCTGCTGTATAAAAATGTCTGGAACTTTGTCTCCCTTCCTTTTCTGCCTCCTCATTATCCCTTGAGATTTTCTGGACTTGTAATTATCTGAAAACACACATGTTTAGGTCAATGAATACTCCCACTTGTTCATCATAGGGTTCTCAGGATTGTGTCTCTTGCTCACATTAGCCAGCACATTCATCCCCTCCCCATAAAAGTGCTTCCTTTAGTATCTCAACACAAGGCACCAAATGGGAGGGAGAGAAGAGGAGGTAGGAGATAGGCTCACCAGAGGAAGCTAAGATAAGTTTCTTATGGCAGAAGCCATATTTTATACTCATTCTGAACCCCTCCTCCACCCCATGCCCAACACAAGGTGGGCAGGAGGCTGACAGCAGTAAGAATTCACTTCATTCTTGCTGGCTGACTGATGGCTAGTTCTTTTATGTCAGCACTTAGTCAGAAGCTATGCAGTTGGCAGCCCTAGCTCCTCCCTTCATGCTCCTTAGCAACCCTTTCACTGAGCTAGCAGTCTCACTATTTCTCCTCAGCTCCTCATCCTGGAAAGGGCCTGCAGATATGGTTAGATGATTCTAGTAACTATGTGCAGACCACAAAACAAATTACAGGACACATCAACATACTACTTTTTTGCATTATCTGTGGGGAATATGTCCAAGACATCCATACTGAAATTGTGGACATCTGTCGTCTATCTTTCTATCTATCATCTATCTATCTATCTATCCATCTATCTATCTATCTATCTATCTATCATCTATCTATCTATCTATCTATCTCATCTATATATCATCTATCTATCTATCGTCTATCTATATCTATCTATCTACTTATCTATCTATCTATCTATCTATCTATCTATCTATCTATAAATACTGTTTTTCCCTATAGATATATACTTTTTTTTTTCTTAAAGGAAGCACTTTATGATTTCTCTTTGCCATATCTGAATTGCCAGCATCACTATTCCTATGCTTTGGGAACATTATTAAGGAAAATTAAGGGTTACTTGTAAACAAGCTCTAACAGTTGATCTGACAACCCAGGCAGCTACTAAGTGACTAAGGGGCTGAGAACAACTACAGCATGGAGATGCCGGACAAAGGAATGATTCACATTCCGGGTGGGACAGAGTGGGTTGGCATGAGATTTCATCATGTACTCAGAACAGCATGCAATTTAAAACTTATGAATTGTTTATCTCTGGAATTTTCCATTTAATATTTTGGGCCTTGGGTAACTGAAACTATGGAAAGAGAAACTGCAGATAAGGGGGGACTACTTAGAGTGCTTCCCAACCAAACCACCTCCATACTCACAGACACACACAAATTTTTATGAGTAAGGGTTCTGTGCAAAGTTATTGAGAGAATAATCAAGGTGGAGATGATATGCCAACATATTAACTAAGATGCAACATATTGGAAAATAGGATTTCCTATGGAGAATTGCCAAAAATATAATAGAATCTCCCTTTAAAAGGCACTCTTTTGAAAGCAGCATGACATACCCCAAAGAATAAGTCCTGGGTTCTTATAGGTTTCTCTGCTTACTAGCTGGGTAGTCTCAATTTTATTATTTGCAAAAGGGTGAAGATTATGATTTCTTCCTTGTGGGATAAAAGTGAAGTAATGTACATTATGTGAGTTCATGGAGCACTTCTGGATAGTGACTTAAGGGATTTTGGAGTTTAATGAAATGGGGTTTTGCATTGAATTGGATGTTGTCAGAAACCAGGAATAATCCTATAATTGGGTACCTCAATAAATCTTATCTAAAAAGGAAATATTAGACCAAAGATAAAATATAATTAAAGAAACAGTAGTCACTCATATTAGGCAGAATAGAGGAAGTTTGGTAATTTCTATGGTTTAGATAATGTTCATGTTTTGTCTGTGTTCAGATCTGATTACATAGTGATTTTTTTTTATTTTTTTTATTTTTTATTTTTATTTTTTATTTTATTAAGGTATTTTCTGTGTACACAGTTTACCATTGCCCCCCCCCACCTCCCATTTATGCCCTCCCTCCCCAGAGTTCTGTGTTCATTGGTTGTACTTATGTTCATGCATACCAGTCCCTCGGTTGTTCTCCTATCTCCCCCCAGGTCTCCTTCCCCTCCCCGCTGTCATTTGACAATCTGCTTGTTTTATGGTGACCATCTCAGGACCCATGAATAAAATCTGCTCCTCATTTGGCATTCTGCTTGTTTTATGGTGACTATCTCAGGACCATATTAATAGAGTCCGCTCCTCCACTGGTTCTCACCGCCCCTTCCCCTGGGTCCCACTGCTTCCCCTGGGACACACGGCTCGCCGGGGGCACACTGCACCCTGGGACACTCGGCTCACCCGGGGCACTCGGCCCCCTGGGACACTCGGCTCACCCGGGGCACTCGGCCCCCTGGGACACTCGGCTCACCCGGGGCACTCGGCCCCCTGAGACACTCGGCTCACTCGGGGCACTCAGCCCCCTGGGACACACGGCTCACCCGGGACACCCTTCCCCTTTGGGGGGTATGGCTTACCCGGGGCACATGGCCCCCTGGGACACTCGGCTCACCCGGGGCACACGGCCCCCTGGGACACTCGGCTCACCCGGGGCACTCGGCTCCCTGGGACACTCGGCTCACCCGAGGCACTCGGCCCCCTGGGACACTCGGCTCACCCGGGGCACTCGGCCCCTACATAGTGATTTTTTAAGCCTGACACTCCCAGCTGAGCTATTTCAGCCCACAGAGTGGTCGTTTTTGGTATTGATCCATTACGGTCAAAGAGTGGCCTTGTCTAATGTTATATTTTCTGAAACTTTAGTACCAGGCCATGTTTCAGCTCTCAGACACTGATTGCTAGTTTCTTTCTTAGTGCTTCCCTATGGCCGAAGGTAGACTAAGTCAGGCTGTAGGACATTAATCAATGATGTCCAGATTTCCACCATTGCCAAGATTCTGCTGATTAGGAAGTTGTAGTCTATAGTAGGACTAGGGTTAGTCTGTTCTGATAATTATATTGCAGGATGAGTTGTTGAGTCCTCTGATGTAACAACAGCTGGGCAGCAACATTTAAAACACAAAATAGGATACTATAATACTAACAATTATCAGAAAAAAAATAAATGATTAGTCCAGGAAACAAGTGACTTCCCCCCACCCCAACTATTTTACTTATCTTGTAGTATACAGACATAGCAAGAAGTATTTGTTACAGCATAAATTCCTCTTGATTAATGGAGAGGGGTAATGTGATTATCTGTAACAGCCCTGGTTACTAATTTAGCCTAGTTTTTCAGGCTTTCAGAATAGAGGTTATGTTTTTTATTACTTTTTCTAGGGCCAGAAACAAGATTTAGACCATATTTGACAGCTGTATTATTCTAATCATGGGAAACACAGTTGGATGGTATAGGTACATGAAGAGGCAATCAGTTATCTCCCCTGGGATTTCTCCAAAGTATCTTGTGTATGCCTCATTTAAAAAAGATATATTTTGTTGATTTTTTGTTTTACAGAGAGGAAGAGAGAGGGATGGAGAGTTAGAAACATCAATGAGAGAGAAATATCGATCAGCTGCCTCCTGCATACTCCCTACCGGGTATGTATGTGCCTGCAACGAAGGTACATGCCCTGGACTGAAATCCAACCTGGGACCCTTGAGTCCACAGGCCAACTCTCAATCCACTGAGACAAACCTGGTTAGGACTGTATGCCTCATTTTACAGATAATTGAGTAATTTGGGGATAATTTCAAAATTATTTCCAGAGAAATATGATCCTCTAGTAAAGTGGTAATTCTAAACATCTAAAAATTACCCTGAACACACATCCGATCTAATAAAGAGAGAATATGCTAATTGACCCTCATGCCATTGCAAAGATGATGGCACCCACAGGCAATAAGGAGGGAATATGCCAATTGACCCTCATGCCATTGCAAAGATGGTGACACCCACAGCCAATAAGGAGTGAATATGCTAATTGACTGACATGCCCTCAAACATGGTGGTGCCCATAACTACAAGATGGCAGTGCTCAGTCCTCTCAGCCTCACTGTGGCAACACATTCATGGCAAGGCCAGGCCTGCCTATAGGTGGGCCGGGCCACTTTACGCACCTGCCTCCGGAGTCCCACAATCTCTCCTCACCCCCACCCCCAGGCACCTAGGGCAGGCCTGAGGCACAGACAAGCCTCAGATGGTGGCTTCCCAGCTGCCCAGAGCCACCCAAGGCTCAGGTAACCAGGGCCAGCTGAGGCTTATGCTGCCAGCAGTGGCAGCAGCAGAGGTGTAATGGGTCGTTGCTGTCCCCTGATTACTGGGTTGCCTCAAAGACGTGAGGGTTCCTGGACTGCGAGAGGGGGCAGGCCAGGCTGAGTGATGCCCCCCTCCAGTGTATGAATTTTCACTGGGCCTCTAGTGATAGATAAGTTAGTGTGTGGCATTGATGTGTGATATATAGACATGAAGCAGTACCTTAGTGGGGGCACATATGAGCAAAAGTGTCATTTGTAACAATAACAGTGAGCCCATTTTGTGTACTTCTAAGTTAACAGAGTTTTGAGTCACGTTGTTAAACAATTTTTACAAAGCAGGCTGAAATGTCTATCATATGAAAAATTCCCCAACAGAAGTAAGAAAAGAGAATGGGATCAGTGAGCATCTGCACAGTTTCTGCTGCTCTGGTGCCATACTCTGTAGTGCAAGCCACCAAAGTATCAGCTCTGTTGAGTACTAGCTTGTGACTTTGACTTAGCCTCTCTGTGCCTCCATTTCTTCATGTATAGATGGAAGAGACCAGTAGTATCTGTTTTATGTAATGAGGATTATCTGATGATTAATACATGGAAAGCATTTAGCACAGTGGCTGCCAGTGGTCTTAATTCAGCATCTAGAAGGGGTCAGCACTCTGGAGAAGGGGCTGTGCATAAATTAAATAAGAGTCCAGAGATGAAACATAATTTTGAAACACATCATGGGGAGTCAGAGAAGACTTAGCTACAGGAACTAAGTTCTCCTTGTCTCAGGACCCTTTGCTTTTCATTAACACAATTTGTCCTAATGCAAGGTAGATATACACATAAAAGGCTACAGTTTCATATACACAATACATTGTCAGATTGGGGGAAATTACCTTATGCTGTTCATGTGTTTGGCCAGTAGGAGACAATATCTTTTTAAAAATATTTACTTACTTACATACTTATTTATTTATTTATTATTTTTCCCTCCTCAGTCTTGCACCAATACTCCTTTTATTTTTATTTTTAATTTATTTTTTATTAAGGTATTATATGAGAACATATATTACCATTGCCCCCCTCACTCCCTTACATGCCCTCCCTCCCCAGAGTTTTATGTCCATTGGTTGCACTTAAATGCATGTATACATGTCCTTCAGTTGATCCCTTATCTCCCCCATATCTCTCTACCCTCTCCAGAGTAATTTGACAGTCTGCTTGTTGCTTTACTGTCACTATATCTATCTTTTGGTTCATCAGTTTATACTAATATTCTTTATTATCCATAAATGAGTGAGGTCATGTGGTATTTCTCTTTCATTCACTGGCTTATTTCACTCAGCATGATGTTCTCCAATTCAATCCAGGTTGCTGTAAATGATAAGAATTCCTTCTTTTTTATGGCAGCATAGTATTCCATTGTGTAGATGTACCATAACTTTCTGATCAGATCATCTGCTGACAGGCACTTAGGCTGTTTCCAAATCCTAGCTATTGTAAATTGTGCTGCTATGAATATAGGGGTGCATATATCCTTTCTGATTGGTGTTTCTAGTTTCTTGGGATATATTCCTAGGAGTGGGATTACTGGGTCAAATGGGAGTTCCGTTTTCAGTTTTTTGAGTAAGCTCCATACTGTTCTCCATAGTGGTTGCACCAATCTGCATTCCCACCAGGAGTGCATGAGGGTTCCTTTTTCTCTGCAACGTCACCAACACTTGTCCTTTGTTGATTTGTTGATTTTGGCCATTCTGACAGGTGTGAGATGGTATTGCATTGTTGTTTTGCTATGCATCTCTCAAATAATCGGTGACTTTGAGCATATTTTCATGTGCCTCTTGGCCTTCCTTCTGTATTCTCTTGAGAAGATTCTATTTAGGTCCATTGCCATTTTTAATTGGATCATTTATCTTTCTTTTATTAAGTTGTATAAGCTGTCTGTAGATGTTGAAGATTAAATCTTTATCACTGATATCATTTGCAAATATGTTCTCCCATACAGTGGGATTTCTTATTGTTTTGTTGATGGTTCCTTTTGTTGTAAAAAAGCTTTTTATTTTGATGTAGTCCCATTTGTTTATTTTCTCTTTAGTTTCCATTGCCCTAGGGTTAGTATCAGAGAAGAAGTTCTTTTGGAATATGCCTGAGATTTTGCTGCCTGTGGATGTCTCTAGTATTTTTATGGTTTCCCATCTTATGTTTAAGCCATGTATCCATTTTGAGTTTATTTTTGTGTATAGTGTAAGTTGGTGATCTAGTTTCATTCTTTTGCATGTATGTGTCCAATTTTCCCAACATTTATTGAATAGACTGTCTTGACTCCATTGTATGCTCGTGCCTCCTTTGTCAAATATTAATTGAGCATAGTGATTTGGGTTGATATCTGGATTCTCTATTCTATTCCATTGATCTATATGTCTGTTCTTGTGCCAGTACCGGGCTGTTTTGAGAACAGTTGCTTTGTAATACAGCTTGAAATCTGGTATTGAGATCCCTCCTATTTTACTCTTCTTTTCAGGATTGTTGTGGCTATTTGGGGTCTTTTATTGTTCCAAATGCATTTTTGGAGAGTTCTTTCTAGGTCTGTGAAGCATGCCATTGGTATTTTAACGGGGAGTGCATTGAACCTATAAATTGCTTTGGGAAGTATGGACATTTTGATAATGTTGATTCTACCAATCCATGAACATGGTATGTTCTTCCATCTGTTTACATCTTCCTCTATCTCTTTTTTCAGTGTCGTGTAGTTTTCAGCATATAGGTCTTTTACCTCCTTAGTTAAGTTTATTCCTAGGTATCTCATTTTTTTTGGTGCCATGGTAAATGGGATTGCTTTTTTAGTCTCTGTTTCTATGAGTTCACTATTGGTGTATAGAAATGCCATAGATTTCTTGGCATTGATTTTGTATCCTGCTACATTGCCAAATTCGTTTATTATGTCTATTAGTTTTTTGATGGAGTCTTTTGGGTTTTTTATGTACAATATCATGTCATCTTCAAATAGGGACAACTTCACTTCTTCTTTTCCAATTTTGATGCCTTTTATTTCCTCTTCTTCTCTAATTGCAATGGCTAGTACTTTCAGTACTATGTCAAACAGAAGTGGTGAGAGTGGGCATCCCTGTCTTGTTACTGTTCTTAGAGGGAATGGTTTTAGTTTTTGCCCATTGAGTATGGTGTTTGCTGTGGGTTTATCATATATAGCTTTTATTATGTGGAGGTATGATCCTTGTACTCCCATCTTGTTGAGAGTTTTTATCAGGAAAGGATGTTGGATTTTGTCAAATGCTTTTTCTGCATCAATTGATATGACTATATGATTTTTAACTTTCAGTTTGTTTATGTGATGTATCACTTTTATTGATTTGCAGATATTGTACCATCCTTGCATTCCAGGAATAAATCCTACTTGGTCATGGTGTATGATCTTTCTGATGTTCTGTTGGAGCTGATTTGCTAGAATTTTGTTGAGGATTTTGGCATCTATGTTCATGAGGGATATTGGCCTGTAATTCTCTTTCATTGTGTTATCTTTATCTGGTTTTGGTATTAGGGTGATGCTGGCTTCATAGAAGGAGTTTGGAAGTATTCCTTTCTCTTGAATTTTTTGGAATAGTCTGAGGTGGATATGTTTTAGTTCTTCCTTGAATGTTTGGTAAAATTCTCCTGTAAAGCCATCTGGCCCTCGGCTTTTGTTTGCTGGAAGCTTTTAAATGGGTGTTTCAATTTCTTCCCAAGTAACTGGTCTATTGAGATTTTTAGATCCTTCCTGATTGAGTTTTGGCAGGTTATATTTTTCTAGGAATATGTCCATTTCCTCCAGGTTGTCCAGTTTGGTGGAATAGAGTTGTTCGTAGTATTTTGTAACAATCCTTTGTATTTCGGCGGGGTCTGTTTTTATTTCACCTCTTTCATTTCTGATTTTGTTTATTTGGGTCCTCTCTCTTTTTTCTTGGTTAGCCTGGCTAGAGGTTCATCAATCTTGTTTATTCTTTCAAGGAACCAGCTCTTGGTTTTGTTGATTTTATATATTGTTTCTTTGGTCTCTATGTCATTTATCTCCGCTCTGATTTTTTTTATTTCCTTCCTTCTGCTTACACTGGGATTTTCTTGTTGCTCTTTTTCTAACACTTTGAGTTGTAGAGTTAGATAATTTGTTACCGTTTTTTCTAGTCTTTTACAATAGGCTTGCAGAGATATGAACTTCCCTCTCAAGATTGCTTTTGTTGTGTCCCATAGATTTTGGATTGTTGTGTTTTCATTGTCATTTGTTGCCATGATGTTTTTAATTTCTTCCTTGATTTCCCTGGTACCCCAGTCCTCGTTCAATAGCATGCTATTCAGTTTCCATGTGTTTGATTTCCTTGGATTATTTTTATTGTACCGGTCGTTGATTTCCAATTTTATGCCACTATGATCTGAGAAGATGCTTGATATGATTTCTATCTTCTTGAATTTGAAGAGACTTTGCCTATGTCCCAACATGTGATCTATCTTTGATAATGACCCATGTGCACTTGAGAAGAATGTGTATTCTGTGGCTTTGGGGTGAAATGTTCTGAATATGTCGATTAATTCCATCTGGTCAAGTGTGTCATTTAGCGTTGATGTTTCTTTGCTGATTTTTTGTTTAGATGATTTGTCCAAAGGTGACAGTGGGGTATTAAAGTCTCCTACTATGATTGTATTGCTATTAATCTCTCCCTTAATGTCTTCCAGCAGTTTTTTTTAAGTATTTGGGTGCTCCTGTATTGGGTGCATATATGTTTACCAGGATTATTTCTTCTTGTTGTATTGCTCACCTTAGTATTATGAAGTGGCCTTCATTGTCTCTTGTTATGTCCTTCACTTTGAGATCTAGCTTGTCAGATATAAGTATTGCTACCCCAGCTTTTTTTTTCCTTTACGTTCGCCTGGAAAACCTTTTTCCATCCTTTCACCATCATTCTGTGGGCGTCTTTTTTTCTGAGGTGGGTTTCTTGTAGACAGCAGATGTACGAGTTTTGCTTTGTTATCCAATCTGTTACCCTATGTCTTTTGATTGGAGCATTTAAACCATTTACATTTAAAGTAATTATTGATAGGTAGGTATTTGATGCCATTTTTATTCTATCCCCCTGTGTTCCTTCTTCGCTTCCTATTTCTTTATTTTTACAGTAGACCCTTTAGCATTTCTTGCATTGCTGGATTGTTGGAGATAAATTCCTTTAGTCTGTTTTTGTCAGTGAAGCTCCTAATTACACCTTCAATTTTGATTGACAGCCTTGCAGGGTACAGTATTCTTGGGTTCAGACTCTTCCTTTGCATGACTTTGTATATGTCATCCCATTCCCTTCTTGCCTGATGAGTTTCTGTTGAGAAATCAGTTGCTAGTCTGATGGGGCTTCCTTTATATGTAACTTTCTGTCTCTCTCTGGATGCTTTTAAGATTCTGGTTTTGTCAATGTTTTTTGCCAGTTTAATTATAATGTGTCTGGGTGTTGATCTTTGGGGGTTCATTTTGTTGAGGACTCTTCGAGCATCTTGGATTTGTGTCGGTTTTTTCTTCTCTATCTGAGGAAAGTTTTCTGTCATTATTTCTTAAATACATTTTCCATATCTTGCTCAGTTTCCTTTCCTTCTGGAACCCCTATTATTCTAATATTGTTTTGCTTTGTATTGCCCCAAAGCTCCCGTAGGCTCCCCTCCTGATTTTTGATTTTTTTTTCTAGCCGCTGCTCTAATTTGGTATTTTTTTCCATCTTGTCTTCTAGGTCACTGATGCGGTCCTCTGGTTCTTCTAGCCTACTCTTGATGCTTTCTATTGAGTTCTTCATAAAAGCGATGCCATTTTTAATTTCTTCTTGCATCACCTTCATTTCCTCTTGGTTCTTCTTCAGATCCTCTTGGTTCTTCTTCATTTCCTCTTGGGTCTTACTCATATTGTCAAATTTGTCTTTCATTCTTTTTAGCCATCCTATGATCATTACTCTGAATTCTTGCTCTAGTAGGTTGCTTGCCTCTAAATCCTTTACTTCCTTTTCTGGTGATGGCTGATTTTCTTTCATAGGCAGGATGTTTCTGAGCCTCCCCCATGATCTTTCTTTTTAGGATGCCTGTTTATGTAGTTCTCTCTCTCTCTCTCTCTCTCTCCTGCTTAGATTTAAATGTACAAAATACAGCACAACCAGGTACAACACACAAGGCACTGAACAGAAAAGCGTTTGCAATATTAATATCCTCCAATAAAGGTGACCAGAACCCAGCTAACAAAATCATACAATCAAATAAAAAGAATAAGCAAACCAATATTACAAAAATGCATAAAACTTTGATATAGTTAGCATTTAGCATACAACTACAAAGGGGTAGAGAGAAGGATTTTTTTTAGGACAGCTACAAGGTAGGTGTGAATGGGCTTGGAGTAGGGGTTGGGGGTTAGATATACACAGGAAGGGTGAAATTTTAGGATGGGGTAAATATAAAAAATAGGGAAAATCTAGAGCAGTAAAGGGTTAAGATAAGCAGGACACCAAAGGGAAAGGGTTAGGAAGAGAGTGATGGCATAAAGGTAGGGTTCAATTAAAATAGAGTGTTGGAGAAGGAATGGTATAGTCTGTATTTATTTATTTATTTATTTATTTATTTATTTATTTATTTTTTAAACTAAATATTTATTGTTCATATTATTACAATTGTTCCTCATTCCCCCCCAATTACTCCCCTACACCAAGTTTCCATTCAATTCTCTGCCCTTTCGCCATCCCCCATTGTCCTCATCCATAGGTGCAGTTTATGTTCAGTCTCTTCCCGCCCCGCTCCACTCCCCATTTCCCTGAGAATCATCAGTCCACTCCCCTTCCATACCTCTGATTCTATTATATTCACCAGTTAATATTGTTCATCATGATTTTTACTTCCCTTGGTTTTTAGACTCACTTGTTGATAGTTACGTGTTTGTTCATATTTTTATCTTTATTTTCTTCCTCTTCCTAAAGAACCCCTTTCAGCAATTCATATAATTCTGGCTTGGCAGTGATGAACTCCTTTAGCTTAAATTTATTTGTGAAGCTCTTTATCTGGCCTTCGATTATGAGTGATAGCTTTGCTGGGTAGAGTATTTTTGGCTGTAGGTTCTTGTTATTCATCACCTTGAATATTTCTTGCCATTCCCGTCTGGCCTGCATGGTTTCTGTTGAGAAATCAGCTGACAGTCGTATGGGTGCCCCTTTATAGGTAACTACCTGCTTTTGTCTTGCTGCTTTTAATATTCTCTCTTTGTCTTTAGCTCTTGGAATTTTAATTATGATGTGTCTTGGTGTGGTCCTCTTTGGATTCCTTTTGTTTGGGGTTCTGTGTGCTTCCTGTATGTGTAAGTCTATTTCTTTCCCCAGGTGGGGGAAGTTTTCTGTCACTATTTCTTTCAATATGTTTTCGGTATCTTGCTCTCTGTCATCTTCTGGGATGCCCATAATTCTGGTGTTGGTTCGCTTGAAGTTGTCCCAGAGGTTTCTCACACCATCTTCAACTTTCTGGATTCTCTTGTTGTAAGGTCCCAAGACCCCCGGTGAGTCCGACGGAGGGGGCGACGACCCCATGTCAAACGCCAAGACCGAAACTTGATGCAAAAGCATGAGGTTTTATTAGTACAAGCGCAGCGCAGGGGCTTCTCAAGCAGCCAGCATCAGTGCTGGCTGGCTGAGAGCCCCGAGTAACTGCAGAATATGAGTTTATATAGGCAAAGACCACAGGCAGGTGGGGTTACACATGGAGGGGGGAGAAGGGAACAAGGAAATAAACGCCACACGCAGGTGGGCTTGTTAATTACATGTTTTATGACAGGGTCTATGCTTAGTCAACCTTAAAATCTCTGGGTAAGCTCTAAAGGAAGTTTCACAAGCCGGTTGAGGTTGTCTTGCACGTAAGCAAGCCGTTTGAGTTTGCACGTAACTTGGGTGGGGTTGAAACATTCTGAGGTCTTCCCCTCAGGCCTATTCCAGGTATGGGGCATTTCAGGTCATAAACAGCTGCCTCGACCTTTCATTCCCCCCTTTTCTTGTGGGTAAGTTTCAATCCTGGAACTATAGGTACCATCCCTGATTGGTCTCCCATTCTCTCTTTCGGGTCTCAAGCCTTTCTCTCAATTTGGACATGGAGTCTTTTATAACCCCTGAATGATCAGCATAGAAACAGCACTGCTCTCTGAGGGCTGCACATAGTCCTCTTTCTTTTAGAAATAGGAGGTCAAGCCCCCGTCTATTTTGTAAGGCTACCTCAGATAGGGACCCGACTGATTTTTCTAATTTGCCTATAGATTTCTCTAGGGTACTTAAATCCTGGTCTATTTGTTGACTTAATTCTTGCTCGCATATTTAGCTTTACTAAGCCTCAGACTTTTTCACTGGCTAACAAAAAATGTTTTTACCACAATACCAAAATTCCCATTGAAGTCCAATTCCCCTCCTGCCGGCATCAAGTCTCCTCCTGGCCCGTGTGGAGCTCAGCCGAGGGATCTCACGGGTGAGGCCGCTGGTTGCCAGGATCCAAGCCGTTTTCTGTGCAGGAGCGGGGAGCGGTGTAGTCACGTCTGGGTGCCGTCAGGTAACAGTGTAGTGTCCTTGCAGGTTGGAGTTAGTTTTTGGGCAGTGAATTTCTTTACCCAAACAGAGTCCAGAGTCTCCGGGCCGGAAGGGGTGTACAGGGTCCACGGTGGGCACTGGCAGTGCATCTGGAATAAGCTTATGGGTGGCTCTCTGGGTAAACTGCAGAGCCTGTAAGGACTTGAGCAAGGGAACGGTTACAAATTTTAGCTTTTAGTTTCTCCCTGACCCTGGGAGGGATGGAGAGGAAGTTTACCATACATGATCTCAAAAAATGGGGAACCCATCCCAGTAGAGGGCACATCTGGTCCATAAGAGGGAGAAGGGCAGGGGGTTGGTCCAATTTTCACCGGTTTCTAGGACAAATTTAATTAAACTTTTCAGAGTCTTGCTCATGCCTGTCCTAAGGCTAGAGATACCTTGCTACAAAGGCTGGGCTGTTATCTGATCCTATGACTACTGGCAGCCCAAACCTAGAGGCAGTTTCTGTCCTAGTGGGGTATGCTTCAACCTGACCTGAGGTATTTACAAAAAAACAAAAACAAAAACAAAACACAAAAGAATTAGCATGTACTTATATCTTAATGTTGGTGGCTTAATCTCTGCGAAATCCACCTCACAATGCTCTCCTGGGGAATCTCCTTGAATTCCAAGGGGGACCCTCTTATTTTGTTTAGTATTTACCTGTGCACAGACAGTACTTCTAGTGACTATGCCTCTAATTACCTTATCTAAGCTTGGTAGCATCTGTCTTACAGAAGTTGAGAAGACATGGTGACACCTAAGTGGGTAACCTGGTGTAACTGGGCAACTAATGTCTGACCTGAAGCCTCTGGGACCAACAGTCTTTCATCTGGTAGAGTCCACCAACCATCTGGTCCTTTGATGACTTGCTTCTGTTCAGCCAATTCCTCTTTTTGCTTGGTGCAGGTAGGGGTCCGGCAGGGTTACTAAGACTTATAAAGGCCCCACTGGTTTTGGGGCTTCTTCCTTAGTAGTTTGGTCTGCGGCTCTGTTTCCTCTGGCTTTAATTGTCTCCCCTTTCTGATGTCTTTTGCAGTGCACTATTGCAACTGCCTTTGGGAGTCAGGTGGCCTCAAATAAGGCTGAAACAATGTCCTTTCTGGCTGGAGTTGGTAACCCTCTTTCCCGGGGGATGGCACTGTGTCCCCATCAAAGGGCCTGGATTAAGGCCAAAAGTTCAGGAACTGTGCCCAAACTGTGGTCCATGGTGACTACTGCTGCCCCGGCATATCAGATCCCATCCTGTACATAACTGCTCCCGGCCATGAACAGTACCTCGTCTGGTGATGATGGCAGGACATCTGTCACTACTGCGTCTGTTACCTCTATGCAGTCATGAATGGGTTCCTCTGGATCATCTGGAAGCAGGCTGGCAGGGTTGATGGCCAGTGTCTTATGGAACCGGACACAGGGCTGGTCCAGGAGAAGAGCTTGGCACTGGGTGATTCTGGTGTTTGACATCCATCTCTCTGGAGCACTCAAAGAGGGCCTCAATGGCATGGGGTGTTGTCAGGGCTAGCTCCTGGCCCAGAGTCTGCTTATCTGCCTCCTTCACCAGCAATGCTGTAGTGGCCACTGCCCAGGGCACTCTGGCCGCTCTGCTGCCACAGGGTCTAGCTTCTTAGACAGATAGGCATCAGGTCTCTTCCAGGGACCTAGAGTCTGAGTGAGAACCCCTTTTTTTAATGCCCCTTACCTCAGTCCCTTGGTGACATCTGGCAAGGCTAGGGCAGGTGCTGAGATGAGAGCCTTCTTTAGCTCCTCAAAGGCCCGTTGTTCCACTTTGGTCCAGCTCAGCGGCTGCATTCCTCCAGTGCATGTTCCTTCCCAGGTCTATGGTCCTTCTCGATGTCCCAGGAAAACAGGCAGTTTGGCTGGTGGCTCTCTGGACTGATATCTTCTTAGAGGTCCCATTGGCTCTGTCAAGACTGAATAAACTGCCCCAGTGTTCACCAGTAAGTTAATAGGTTTGCCTCTTATTTGTAAGGTTACCCGTGGGGGCTTAATGGAAAGGAGCCCCGGTCCTGTTAGTCCTTTTCCTCTATGTTAAAAAAAACTCTTGAAGTCTAAGTTTCCTTTTCTTGCCTCTCTAGCTAATCTGCTAGGACATCCTCCCTTGCAGTGCCTATGTTTCCTACAATAGGCATACTAATTCTTTCTTTCAACCTTTCTCTGTTCCCCTTCTCATCACGTGCACAACTTTCACAAAAATCTTTACTATCTTAAATTAGTCTTCAAATTTTTTCTTTATGTCTTTCAAAAATGCAAAACTATGCCTTAAATTTTTCATTATTAAAAAAAAATATTTAGAAAAGTAGAGAGGGAAGAGAGAGCAGGCTCAGCCCCCTGTTCCCAGGCCTCCAGCCGCTTGAAATTTAAAGTGACACATTTTTCCTACAGATAAGGATCTCAGTTTCTGATAAGCCTGAAAAGAGGAATAGGGGAATTTCTAACTGCACTTTTAAGCCCCCTAACAGAACACGGTGAAAAGTGTCCAAGCAGTCACGGGAGTTTGGGGGTCTCATTGGGGTACAGGGGGGTCACAAAAGAATTTCCCTCCTAGTCAGCCACCCCCTCCAGCTACTCTAAACAATCCCGGGAGGGTGGAGACAGGGAGCGGCGCAGGTCCCAGGTGGCGAAGGCGCTGCTTCCACAGAGGCATTTTCATCTGGCGGTCCACTGAGAAAGTCACTTGCCTCCTGCTGATGAAGGTGGCGCAGGGGAACCGGTGACCCTTATACTGAAATCAGACTCCCTGAATGTTCTGAAAAGTTCTTCTGCTCGACTGTGTTTCCATTATTACTGATTTAAAACCATAACTTAAGAGTTCACACACACACACCAGGACCTAGTTGTCCTCAAAATATTTTCTTTCCTTCTAAAGATTTTACAAAGTACTGTAATCATTAATCACATCAAATTTAAATGACCAATTGAGACAAACAGTTCTGAAACCATTCCTCCACCGATAACTGGGTGGCGGCAGGTGTCTGAAATAAGATTCATTTAGTTTTTGAGCTTGCTGGGCAGACTTGGTGACTTTGCCAGCACAAGCTTCCTTCTTGTAAACAGTTAACTTAAGAATCTGATATCTGCTTTTAACTTTTTGTACCACAATTGTTACAATTTCACACCCTCAAATTAATAAACATACATAGAACTTTTGTTAGGCCGGCCGTTTTCCCTCTGGCAGAAAGCAAGCACCCCTGGGGAAAGAGTTCCCCGTGGCCACTTGGGGCGGTTTGCTAGCTGTCAGAGCACTTAGTTTTAAACAAATTAAAAGTTTCCTTCCTTCTCCTTCTTTTTCTCTCACAGATTTTCACACTTACATGAACAAATAATTATACCCAAGCAAAAAAAATATCAAACAAACATCTGTACTTATACCCTTTCAATAATAAGTAACATTATAGTGTTTCAGCAAAACAGAAATGGCACTCATGTTGGACAAAGAAACCAAGACTAATATTCTAGGAACCATGAGAGGAAAGTTATCTTACAGACCGGCATTGACCTGGGAAAAAGTGTGGTTAAATCAAAAGCATTAATATAAGACAGAGACAAAGAACAAAAAGCTATACAACCAGACACCGGGCCCACACGAACTTACACAGATACAGAATACCAGACCAGATGAGGGATGCTATCCCTCCCAGATACCAGACGATGGGTGAAATCCCTCCCAGACGCTAGCCCGGCCGGACACGCAAGTGCCCGTCGCCGACCAGCTACCAGAAGTGACCTCACGGTCACCACCCGTCCCTGGGGCGTCCCCCAGGGTGACAGCTTTTTTGGTCGAAGACCCTTCAACCAGAGGTGCCGATTCCTTACGGTACCGACACCCTGTCCCAGACGAGGGATACTATCCCTCCCAGATTCCAGAGAACACAAAAAAACGGACAGAGGACAAGACAAACACTGAACAACTCCGGAGTCTGCTTACCTCCAAGACCATTCTTGGCGCTTGAGGGGTGGTCGCCCCAAATCCCGGACGAGCCCCCAAATGTAAGGTCCCAAGACCCCCGGTGAGTCCGACGGAGGGGGCGACGACCCCATGTCAAACGCCAAGACCGAAACTTGATGCAAAAGCATGAGGTTTTATTAGTACAAGCGCAGCGCAGGGGCTTCTCAAGCAGCCAGCATCAGTGCTGGCTGGCTGAGAGCCCCGAGTAACTGCAGAATATGAGTTTATATAGGCAAAGACCACAGGCAGGTGGGGTTACACATGGAGGGGGGAGAAGGGAACAAGGAAATAAACGCCACACGCAGGTGGGCTTGTTAATTACATGTTTTATGACAGGGTCTATGCTTAGTCAACCTTAAAATCTCTGGGTAAGCTCTAAAGGAAGTTTCACAAGCCGGTTGAGGTTGTCTTGCACGTAAGCAAGCCGTTTGAGTTTGCACGTAACTTGGGTGGGGTTGAAACATTCTGAGGTCTTCCCCTCAGGCCTATTCCAGGTATGGGGCATTTCAGGTCATAAACAGCTGCCTCGACCTTTCATTGTCTTCTTGCTTCTACGGAGGAGTGTCTTCTGGCTCTTTGTGTTCCAAATATTGGACTTGATTCTTGCAATCTTCCAATCTGTTTTTAGGACTCTGTATAATATTTTTTATTTCAGAGAATGTATTCTTTATTTCTAGTTGATCCCTTTTCATATCCTCATAGGTCTCATTTATTTTATCGGCCTTTTCTAAGAGATTGTTGAACATCCTTATAAGCGTGGCTTTGAACTCTATATCCAGTCGCTTTTTGTCCTCCATTTCTTTCGTTTGTGATCTGTTTCCTCGTTTTGGCATTTTTGCTGCTTCCCTGAGTTCGTAGGTTGGGAGGATCAGCTGTGTCTATGCCAGGAGACAACCTTATTCCACTAGACTTGGAAACCTGCAAAAGCCTCTCTGATTTCAGCTTGGAAGGGGCAGAGTTTCAGGGTGGAGCCTACAGCCTTGGCTTCCGGTTATCCCCGCCCTCTGAGGTTCCTGAGTCTCAGTGTTCCTCAGTGTCCTTTGGTACTCGCTGCAAGCACCTCTGAGAGAAAGGCACCCTAGAGCTTCGCCCGCTACCAGACAGTGTAATCTCTCCCCCAACAAGCCCACAACTGGGGTTAAGAGCAGTTGGAAGTGGGGTTAAGAACAGTCCGGAGCTTATGTCTCCTTCCTGCTAGGGCAATCTCGTGGCCCAATCAACAGTCTGTCCTCTGTGCGCGTAATGTGCGCGACTCAGGGGCTCTGCTTTTTGCAGCTCCCCTAAGCTTCTGTCTTACAGCCCAGATTCCCTCTTTATCAGGCTGGAGCCCGAGGGTTTTGCCCAGGACTGGGGTTCAGTGTAGTAAGAACTGGGGCTCAGTACATTCCTGAGCTTTTGAGTCCTTCCCGCTAGGGCAATTCAGCAGCTCAGTGAACAGTCCCTCCTCTGCGCGGAATGTGTTTGACTCTGGGGCTCTGCCTTTCACTGCAGCTCCGCTGAGCTTCAGCCTTACAGCCCAGATTCCCTCTGTATGAGCCTGGACCCCAGGGTCTCGCCCAGAACTGAGGTTCAGTGCAGTCGGAGTTGGGGTTCAGCATGGTCTGAGCTTTTATCTCCTTCCCGCTAGGCAACGCCAGTCAGGCACTCAGCCACCCCTCCTCTCCGGCTCTGTCCTCTCCCCGTGCGTGCACCGTGCCTCCGTGCCTCCGTACCTTAGGCTTTTACAGCTCCTTTGGTTTTCCTTCTGGTTTTCTCTTTCCTTCTAGTTGTAGAATTCCCAGTCAGTCAACTTTCCTGTAGTTCTGGATAGTGTCCACTCTATATTTTAGTTGTATTTTTTGAAATTGTTGAGTGAGGCTGCAGTTAGGCTTTTACCTCTGTCGCCATCTTGTTGTGAGTCCTGTCACTTTCTTCTATAAATAGTCTGTTGAATAGTAATCCCAAAAGGGGGAAAAAGAGAAAATAAAAAAAAAAGAAAAAGGGAAAAAAAAAGTATATAATATGGCACTTAAAAGATAATGATAAAAATAAACAAATGAAAATTAGATAAAAAAGATAAAAAGGGCAAAATAGTAGTAGTAATAATATTTATTACATATAAAAGTGAATTAATTAAAATGTAAAATCAAGTGACGAAAGATGAAAAAAAATATCTTCTTAAGTAAACTTTGCAGCTAATGTAACTTAAAAAACAAAACAAAAATAGAAAAAATTAAACAATTAGAAAATCAAAATCAAAATTTAAATAAAATTTGCAGTAATGAAGGTCATTCACTTTCTCTGTTGTTCTGTCTAGCTCACCAGTTTCCAGTCTAGGCGTTAATTGCAATTCCCTGTGTTTCTTCCGTGTTGTAATCAGGTCTTGATTTTTGAGCCGTTCTAGAGTCCATATGTACTGTAGCCTCTAGGTGGCCGTGTTTCTTGGTGGCAGAGAGCCAGGGTTCTGAGGCCTTTCTAGCTTTTTTCCCCTCTCTGTGTCCCTGATCTATGGAAGGGTGGGGGTTGGGCAGGTGGAGCCGACCACACTCGCCTGTAACTCTCTCTGAGTCAGATCCAGACGTGCTGCTCCTTAGATATCCCCCCACTTAGGAGTCCTGACCACAGTCAGGGGTGCTTCCAGCCCAGCTCTGGGTTTTTTATAAACACAGACCCCTCTGTGTGCCTGGTGCGCATGAGCTGGTGCGCGGGGGATGCGTGCATTCAGGGGAAGCGCGCCGTGGTGGGAACTTACCCGATCTCCCCATAATATGATTTTTCACCCTGGGGTGGAGCACTCCTTTGAATCCAAGCGTTCGCGCTGATTGTGGTCAGCGTTTAGGGCCATACAGCTACTTGATGGTCTTTACGGCCGTGGCTATTCTGTCCTCTAATCCAAATCTCTTCCCGTCAAGATGGCGAGATTTCCCCATCTTCGCCCTTAGGTCGCTCCAGGAAAGGATCGGGCTATGGGTGCTTAATTGTCAGGGACACCCTGATCAGGCGGCCCCCAGTTTCCCCAGGTGTTCGCCTTTCTCTTGGCTTGTTGACAGGCACTCCCAGCGCGACCCTCGGGTGCTCTCTCCTTCCTCTTCAGAACCCCGGTCAGAACTTGCCTACCTATTCTTCCGCTATTTTCCCTCTCCGACCTTGCCATGATGTTTTTAATTTCTTCCTTGATTTCTCTGGTAACCCAGTCCTTGTTCAATAGCATGCTATTCAGTCTCCATGTGTTTGATTTCTTTGGATTATTTTTATTATAGTGGATTTCCAATTTTATGCCACTATGATCTGAGAAGATGCTTGATATGCTTTGCCTATGTCCCAACATGTAGTCTATCTTTGAAAATGACTCATGTGCACTTCAGAAGAATGCATATTCTGTTGCTTTGGGGTGAAATGTTCTGAAGATGTTGATTAATTCCATCTGGTCTACTGAGTCATTTAGGATTGGTGTTTCTTTGGTAATTTTTTCTTTAGATGATTTGTCCAATGTTGATTGTGGGGTATTAAAATCTCCTACTATGATTGTAGTTCTATTAATCTCTCCCTTAATGTCCTCCAGCAGTTTTTTATTCATTTATTTGGGTGCTCATATATTGGGTACATATATGTTTACCAGAGTTATTTCTTCTTGTTGGATTGCTCCCTTTAGTATTATGAAGTGGCCTTCATTATCTCTTGTTATGTGCTTCACTTTGATATCTAATTTTTCAGATATAAGTATTCCTACCTCAGCTATTTTTTTCATTTCCATTCGCCTGGTAAACCTTTTTCCATGCCTTCACCCTCAGTCTGTGCCTCTTTTTTTCTGAAATGGGTTTCTTGTAGACAGCAGACATTTGGGTCTTGTTTTCTTATCCAATCTGTTACCCTATGTCTTTTAATTGGAACATTTAATTCATTTACATTTAAAGTTATTATTGATAGGTACTTATTTGACACCATTTTTATTCTGTACCCCTATGTTCCTTCTTTTCTTCCTATTTATTTTTACAATAGACCCTTTATCATTTCTTGCATTGCTGGT
Source organism: Vespertilio murinus (assembly GCA_963924515.1). Taxonomy (NCBI): domain Eukaryota; kingdom Metazoa; phylum Chordata; class Mammalia; order Chiroptera; family Vespertilionidae; genus Vespertilio; species Vespertilio murinus. The sequence goes on from OZ004710.1 coordinate 52,326,176, forward strand.
TTGGTGTATACAAATTCCTTTAGTCTTTTTTTGTCTGTGAAGTTCCTGATTTCACCTTCAATTTTGATTGATACCCTTGCTGGGTACAGTATTCTTGGATTCAGACCCTTTGCATGACTTTGTATATTTCATCCCATTCCCTTCTGGCCTGATGAGTTTCTGTGGAGAAATCAGTTGCTAGTCTGATGGGGGTTCCTTTATATGTAACTTTCTGTCTCTCTCTGGCTGTTTTTAAGATTCTTACTTTATTGTTGGTGTTTGCCACTTTAATTATAATGTTCCTTATCATCAGTCTTTTGGGATTCATTTTGCTTGGCACTCTGTGAGCTTCTTGTATTTGTGTGGGTTTTTTCTTCTCTATCTCAGGAAAATTTTACAGTCATTAATTTTTTTTAAATTATATTTTTAATTGATTTTTTATTTTTACAGAAAACAACGGAGAGAGTTAGAAACATCAATCAGCTGCCTGTTGCACACCCCCCACACTGGGGATGTTCCCGCAGGCAAGGTACATACCGCTGACCGGAATCAAACCTGGGACCTTTCAGTCTGCAGGCCAGCACCCTATCCACTGAGCCAGACCAGTTTTGGCTGCAGAAGCCTTTTTTTTTTTTTTTTTAAAGGGTTATGCATTTTATTTTATTTTATTTTATTTATTAAGTTATCATATATGTACATAGCTTACCATTGCCCCTACCTCCCATACATGCCCTCCCTCCCCAGAGTTTTGTGTTTGTTGGTTGTACTTATATGCATGCATAATAGTCCTTCCATTGATTTCTTATCTCCCCTAGATCTCCCTCCCCTCCCTGCTGTCATTTGACAGTCTGCTTGTTTTACAGTGACTATCTCTGGACCACAGGAATAGAATCCGCTCCTCCTCCAGTTCACACACACACCCCCCCCCCCGTCCCACGACTTCCCCGGGGCACATGGCTCTCCCGGGACACACGACCCCCTGGGGGAACACGGCTCTCCAGGGACACATGCCCCCTGGGCACAGGGCTCTCCCAGGGCACCTGTCCCCCGGGGGCACATGGCTCTCCAGAGACACACGGCTCTCCCGGGGCACACGACCCCTTGGGGCACACAGCTCTCCTGGGGAACACAGCCTCCCAGGGGCATACGGCTCTCCTGGGACACACGGCCCCCTGGGGCACACGGCTCTCCCGGGACACAACACCTCCAGGGGCAAATGGTCCCCTGGGGCACACGGCTCTCCAGAGACACACGGCCCCCAGGGGCACATGGCTCTCCTGGGGCACACGGGCACACGACTCTCCCGGGGAACATGGCCTCCCTGGGGCATACGGCTCTCCTGGGACACACGGCCCCCTGGGGAACATGGCTCTCCCATGACACACGGCCCCCAGGGGCACACGGCCCCCTGGGGTACATGGCTCTCCCGAGACACACAGCCCCCTGGGGCACACAGCATTCCCAGGACACATGCCCCCTGGGGTACAGGGCTCTCCCGGGGCACCCGGCCCCCTGGGGAACATAGCCCTCCAGAGACACACAGCCTCCAGGGGCACACGGCCCCCTGGGGCACACGGCTCTCCCGGGGAACACGGCCTCCCTGGGGCATACAGCTCTCCTGGGACACATGGCCCCCTGGGGCACACAGCTCTCCCGGGACACATGGCCCCCAGGGGCACATGGCCACCTGGGGCACATGGCTCTCCCGGGGCAAATGGCCCCCTGGGGCACATGGCTCTCCCGGTACACATGGCCCCCAGGGGCACATGGCCCCTTGGAGCACACAGCTCTCCTGAGACACACGGCCCCATGGGGTACATGGCTCTTCCAGATCACACGGCCTCCCTGGGCACATGGCCCCTTGGTGCACATGGCTCACCCAGGGCACACGGCCCCCTGGTCATTATTTCTTTAAAAAAATATTTTATTGATTTTTCACAGAGAGAAAGAGAGAAGGATAGATAGAAACATTGATGAGAAAGATACACTGAGCAGCTGCCTGCTGCACCCCCCCCCCCACTGAGCATGTACCCACAACCAAGGTACATGCCCTTGACCAGAATCGAACCTGGGACCCTTCAGTCTGCAGACCGACACTCTATCCATTGAGCCAAACCAGTTTTGGCTCTGTCATTATTTCTTGAAACAGGTTTTCTCTTCCTTCCTCAGTTTCCTTTCCTTCTGGAACCCCTATTATTCTAATATTGTTTTGTTTTGTATTGTCCCAAAACTCCTGTAGGCTCTCCCCCTGATTTTTAATTTTTCTTTTTATAAGCTGCTCTAATTGTTTTTCCCCCCCATTTTGTCTTCTAGCTCACTGATGCGGTCCTCTGCTTCTTCTAGTCTACTCTTGATGCTTTGTGTTGAGTTCTTCATAGTAGTGATGTCATTTTTCATTTCTTCTTGGTTCATCTTCATTTCCTCTTGGTTCTTCTTAATTTCCTCTTGGGTCTTACTCATATTGTCAAATTTGTCTTCCATTATTTTTAGCCATCTTATGATCATTACTCTGAATTGTTGCTCTGGTAGGTTGCTTGCCTCTAACTTGTTTAATTCCTTTTCTGGTGATGCCTGCTTTTATTTCATGTGAGGGCTATTTCCTTGTCTCTCCATGGTCTCTTCTTTCTGGATGTCTCGCTATGTAGTTCTCTTTTTCCTTTCCGTAGGTGATTGAAGAACTCCCTTGAATCCACATGTTTGCACCCATTGGGGCTTCAAAGCTGTTCAGTGTTCTCCACTGTTTTGGGTTTTTGAGGCCTCAGGTAAGATCCTCCCTTCTTTGTAAGATGGCATAGTTTTCCCTTTGAGCCCGTAGCTCCGGGAAAGCTCTCCACTGCAGTGCGGGCTGCTTGGTCAGGAAATCCTATCCAGCAGACCCTCCCACCCCCTCCACCTTCTCTTAGAGTTCTGCTACCCCTTAGCTTGCCAACTGACACTCCCAGAGCAATTTTTATGCGCTCCTTCTATCTGTTCAGGGACTAGGCTCAGAACGGGTCCATCTGTTCAGCCGCCATTTTGTCTCTTCCCAGTAGGAGATAATAACATGTTGATTAAGTTGCCCTTAGCTATCTAGTAGCAAATGATCATTTTATGCATCCTTTTCAGGTTTGAGGAAATACACTCAGCCATCTCCAGATGATTCAGCCCTGTTGACATGCTGTAATTGGCTTCTGGAAAGTGGCAACTTATTTAATTCATAAAGCAAGTGTAGGAAATTTAGAAAGTTTGAATTATGAGAAATTTAAATCTGGTCTTCAAACAAAACAAAACAGTGTGCTAAAGACCCTGAATCACACCCAAATTCTTTAACAAAGTATGTTTTATTTACTTTCAAGAGAGAGGAAGGGGAGGGAGAAGCAGATAGAAACATCAATGATGAGAGAGAAACATTGATCAGCTGCTTCCTGCACGCCCCCTACTGGGAATTGAGCCTGAAACCCTGGCATGTGCCCTGACAGGGAATTGAACTGTGGCCTCTTGGTTCATGGGGTCGATGCTCAACCACTGAGGCACACCAGCCGGGCAAGCCTCTTATTTTCTTACAGCTATAGTAAAAGGCTATTTTGTTAATACAATTTGAGTGCATATAAAAATTAACACAGTTTAATAAAATATTTTAGACAAATTTGACATCTTGTCTAGAGTGTATACAAAATAACTAAATTGTATTTTAATAAGTTAATATTTAAAATTTCACAAAAGCGGGGAAAAAGAGAAAATGGAACAGGAATAATGAAAATTAAAGAGTTACTTATAGTTAGATATGTAATTATTATTGTAAAGGACTATATTTTTTTTCTGCAAGGAGAAAGAAGAAAACAAACATACAGAAATACAGATTTTAAGCTGTACACACACAAAAGAGAGCAGCATATAACTGGTTTTGATAAAATATAGACCCTTGACAAATCTTTCAAGCTGTATAATTAAAAAGCCAGCATTTATTAATCTCACAAATATGGAAACCAGGAAATGATATTTCCTAAGTTTAACAAACTAATCTCTCTTTTAGACAAACAAGACAATTTCATAAGGTTTCTTTTGCTTTTTGTTTAGTCCACAGCTCCCCAAAGGGGTCATTGCGATTTCATTTTAATTTTTGTTGTGTATAAATACATATTAAAAAATTTAAATCCTTACCCAAAGATATTTTTAATTGATTTTTTAGAGAGAGAAAGGGAGAGGAAGAGAGAGAAATATCAATCGGTTTCCTCCTGAACTCACCCCAGCCAGGGATCCAACTTGAAACCTAAATTTCTATCTTGACCTGGAATTGAATCTGTGACCCTTTGGTGCACAGGATGACACTCAAACCAAATGAGCCACACCAGCCAGTGCTGTATATATTTTAATGTAGCTGTGAACACATGGAATATCAAAATGGAAATATTGATATTTAAAAAATTAACATCTTATTTTAAAAGGAAAGCATATACATTATAGAAAATTTGGAAAATATTGAAGTGTATAAAGTATATTATATCACCTAGAATTCTATTAGCCAAAATAATCATAGTTAATATTTTCATTTATTCTCTTAGTCTTTTTCTACTAATTTTCTTCTTTACATAAGTAAGCTCATATTATACAAGTTTTTTAGTATTGTTAACAAAGACCTACATGGATGATGACAAAAAATGTCACTGCAATTTTAAATACCTTAGTAGTCTTTTCTGAACTGTTCTAATCAGAGAGATAAACATACAAGTTAGCATAATGGGGATAAGACATGAAAGAAGCAGGTGTTTAGTCTGAAATAGGTGCATTTTTTAGATGGAGAAAACATCATCAGAACTCAATGGTCTGTGAAGATGATTATGGTAAACTTTGTGTCTCCAGAATTTAGCTAACGGATAATCGTCAACAATTAGGGGCCAAACAAGTCTCAGGGAGAAATACAAGACTGAGAAGTTTTTATAAGGTTTTGAAATGATAACCTGAGATAAATTTTGTCTGAGAAAACTGCCTGAACTCAGTTCCCAGGGCCAGCTCAAGAACAAGTTTATTGAATTTATGCCATCTTCTCCCTAAAGACTTTTTCTCTTATAAACAAATAACATTAAAGACACTAGACAGGCAGACAGACTATAGGGGCATATGTCAAAAGGCTAGAAAACAATTTCATCAAAGAATAGCACAAATCCAAACAGATAACTAAAATTAGCTCAAAGGATCTCATTCCTAGGAAAGCTAAATCCTAAGCTGAAGGACTACAGTGAAATATTAGAACTCACTTCAGCATGAACTTACCTCCCATATATGAGCAAGTTGGCACCTCAAACAGGTAGACATAAGGAGTCTCACATGTGGTTACTATTACTAAATGGCCAATCTGGGTTGAAGGCACTGGGAGCTTCAGCTGAATCTCAGTGAACCTCCATTTCTGTCAATGCCCTTCAGCCAAAGACCACCAGGAGCACACCTGGGGTTGAGCAAGTTGGGCTTATTGCTCATTGCTGCAAGAGAGAACATGTACCTTTGGGGACAATAGAGTGTTGGGGTGTCTCCCTTTGCTGTCATGAGCAATAAACCCAACTTGATCCAATGTCATATGTATTTATGGTAGTCTGGCTGAAGTTTTTGACAGTACCTGAAGCCAGAGAGCCTGCATTTCGGCTTCTGCCACTTACTAGCTTGTGACCTTGGACAAATCACTTGAGTTTACTGATACTCAGTTTGCTTGTCTGTAAATTGGACATAGTAACAGTATTCACTTCCTTGGGCTGCTGTAAAACCTGGAAGTAAAATTTGTTTTAAGAGCAAAACAAAAGTGTGATAGTGTCTAAAGTGACTCCTAGACTGAACAACTCAGGAATCCAGTGGCCTAGTGAAACTTCATGTCTGTGATTTTGCTGTAGGCAAAATCTGTTCTGATGGCCCTAGAGCTAGACTGAGGGTGAGGCTGAGAACTAGCAGGACACTCTTGACAAAGGTTTAATTTATAAAATATATAAAGAATTCATAAAACTCAACATCAAACAAACAACCCAATCAAAAAGTGGGCAGAGGATCTGAAAATACACCTCTCCCCAGAAGACATGCAAACAGTCAATAGATATATGAAAAGATGTTATACCTCACTGGTAATTAGGGAAATGCAAATAAAAACTAAAATGAGATACCACCTCACACCTATTAGAGTGGCCATTATCAACAAGACAAGTAATAACAAGTGTTGGAGAGGTTGTAGAAAAAAGGGAACCTTCATCCACTGCTGGTGGGAATATAGATTGGTACAATCACTATGGAAAGCAGTCTGGAAATTCCTCAAAAAATTTAAAATAGAGCTACCATACAACCCAGAAATTCCTCTCCTGAAAACCTCAAAATCATGTATTCACAAAGATATATGCACCCTTATGTTCATTGCGGCATTATTCACAGTGGCCAAGACATGGAAACAATCTAAGTGTCCTGCAGTAGAGGTCTGGATAAATATGTGGTACCTATACACAATGGCATACTATTCAGCCATAAGAAAGGATGAAATACTGCCATTTGCAACAATATGGATGGATCTTGAGAACATTACACTAAGTGAAAAAATTCAGTCAGAAAAAAGCTAAGAACTATATGATTTCAATCATCTGTGGGATATAAAATGCATGAACACAAACAGTAGTGTGGTGGTTTCCAGAGGGAAGGGGGGGTGGAATTGGGTCCTAATATATGGTGACAGGAGATTTGACTTTGTGTGGTGGGCACATGGTACAGTATTAGAATATAGATCTTGTAACGTAGAAACTCACAACTGAAACCTTATATGTTCATGCTTCTAATCTGGGCCTCTTGCTTAGTTTGAGAAGTGCAGGGAGTTGAAAAGTCAGGTCATGGTAATCTGAAGCTTGTCCATCCTCCCTCTGGCTCTTCAGGCTCAGGGCAGAGACTCTCTGTTCAAACGTTCTTTTGGAGCAGAACAAGCTTCCAAGCAACTTCCAAGCAATGTGAATCTGGAAAGAAGTATTCTTTAGAGGTGGCTCTGTTCCTTGCCTGCTGGGTTGGCAATGGAAAAGCTGCCTCTGTACCCCATCAGGAAAGTGGAATATATAACTTTGGTCCTCAGGAGTTAAGTATTTGACAGCCAAGGATAATAATAGTATTTCTGCTATGCACAGAGATCGTATCAAACATGTCACCTTTCTTCATGGGCCACTGTGCCACACCTAGCTGTGCTTTCATGTCAGTGAAGGTAGATTATGTGGACATCTGTTTTCTTCACATTGTTAATAGCTGTTTGGTACCCCCTTTCTCCCTGGCGCTTCTTTTCTGAATTTATTAATCTGAATATTTTGATTTCTTCTCTACCCTTCACTCTACCACAAGCCATGGGCATCTCCTCCTCTCAAATAAAGTCAACTCATAATTAGCCTCCATCTGTCCTTGCACTTCTCCTTGAAGCTTCAGTAGAAGAAGAAGAGCAGCCTCCACTTTCCCTGCTAGTACCAGCTTAAAGTATGTGACATCTCTGGCTCTCAGACCTTTTCTTGTCCAGAAAGACATGGTCAAGCCTACTGGCATGAAGTTGGGTGTGAAAAGTTTTATTGGCAAGTACATAGGGTATAATATATTGCCTGCTTACCAGCCAACCAGCCTTCTGAGTCCAGGCTAGAAAAGCTGTAAGAAGAAGCCACTTGCCTTTTTAAGTTTGTTCCGAGAGGACATTATCTTATGGAGGAGAAGCAATGCTTCAACTCTAGAAGCCCAAATGCTAGCAGGTGACCCCTGGCTTTTATTGATACCATGTCTTCTCCATTCACTTTTATGATCTATGTGGACATAGAGAAGTAGACCATGCCCTTAAGTGCTCAAATTGGGCATTTGAGATCTTATTTAGTTTTCTAGGAGAAATTCACTGGAATTCCTTGAGTTTCAGAATTTAGTCTATATATGGAGCAAAGAGAGTCTCCTTGCCTAGTGGCCTTTACGAATCAGGTACTATGGGATCACAGAGCAGAGAATGGAATTAATACCCAAGTGTTTTGGAGTTGTTTGCAAGAAAACTGTACAATTAAAGGAAGTTATGATCAAGGGGGCCCAGATCCTCTGAAAACCCTGAGAATTGCATACATCAATCTGTTTACTGGTTTCATACAATCCCGCATTGTTCCCAAGGGCACAAAGTGCAGGCAGGCTGCTGCCACCAAGAAAGCTGGTAGTGCCCTCTTGAGGAATCCCTGGGCACTGCCAGGGACCCAGCTGGACTCAAGAACATTTTGCTAAGGACACCCAGCAAAACCATTGGAAACAGAATCACAGAAATTGTAGGGGTGGGTGGATTAAAATACCCTTGAGGGCCTGGAAAGAAACCCGATGAGGGTTGTGGGAAAGGAGGGGTTATTAGTGGGTGCTGAGGCAGATGTTAGGACTACAGAGTGACTGCAACACACTACATTCTGGGGAGCTGGGAATCTTAAGGCACTGGAGAAGTGAGCATGACACAATCACCTGGCCAAGCCTCTTTCTCATCCCTGGGCTTAAGAACAGGAAGACATGCTCCATAAAGAAGTGGAGAGAGAGAGAGAGGAGAGAAAGAGAGAGAGAGAGAGAGAGAGAGAGAGAGAGAGAGAGAGAGAGAGAGAGAGAGAAAGAGAAACAAATACATAGAGAGAAACAGACAGAAATGGAGAAACAGAGACACGAAGAGATTGATCCTTGGGAAGAAGACAAAATGTGTAATAAGGCAATAGAGATGGAAGAAAGGAAGAGATACAGTATGTGTGTTAGGTGAATGTGGTTGAAAATTCAGTATCTTTGGGTTTATTTGGAACACATTTTTTTCCTTCTGAGTAGTTCCCAGAGCTGCTGCTGAGAATCCAGGGCAGATTTATGAGAAGGCTCAGCCTGAGCAATCTCTCTTGCATGCAAGGCTATCTCATCTATTCAAGCTGTGAAAAACAATCTCTCTCATCCCTAAATCAGAAGCCCCAAAGTTTGGACTCTTTTCCTTCTGTCATCTAAGGAGCTGAGGGCACACATTTGGGGACTTCTTGCTCTTGGTCCTCCCTCTCCTCCAGGGTCATTTTGACAAGAACCATCCAGAAGGTAACCTTTGTCACAATGCTATGTATGGCTCAGCTTCCTCAGCAGGCAGAGTCTATGGCTGGAAAGCAGGGCTGGTGTAAGGTCAGGGGTTCTGGGACCTTCTACCTTAGTCTCATCTGTTCTGGAAAGCTACTTTTATATTGTTCTGTAGTAGGAGCAGCACTTACAGGGATCCTTTCTCGTTGGGGCTGGTATAAGAGCAAAGAATCTATGGTTCTAAAATTCTGAACAAGCCTCAAACATTACAGGACACAGGTAGACCCACAAGGGCATCTGTAGAAGACTCATCCTTCTCCTAACAGCAGAGCCAAGCCAGAAACAAGTCCAAGGTTACAGCTCAGAGAGAAAACTGTGAGACACAATCTTGCCTTGCTCTCTCCCAAGGAAGAGTCTAGGCCAGGGGTGGGCAAACTTTTGACTCGAGGGCCACAATGGGTTCTTAAACTGGACCGGAGGGCTGGAACAAAAGCAACCTGACCATGCTGGCACTCTCATCTTGGGCTGCTGGTGAAGGAGTGGAGGGGAGAGCAAGAGAACCCTCCACTCTTTCGGCTCTGTGGGCCGGAAAGAACAGCTGAACGGGCCAGATCTGGCTCGCGGGCTGTAGTTTGCCCACAGCTGGTCTAGGCTCTGCTCTGCACCTCCTTCCTCTCCTCTATGACTCCAAGGGAAAGCCATAGGAAACATTCTGGAAGCCTGTACCTTCTTTCCATGGAGTCTTCCAATATGTACTCCTCCAGTTATATGCCAACCAACTTCTTTACAGGCCATCAACGGGAGGATGTAGGCCTAAAAAACAAGAGAACTATGCCTTTCTGAGGCTCCTGAAAGGATAAAGAACAATAAAAAGAGCCTATATAGACACTGGTTAAGATTCATCTTGTTTAGAAAATCTTTATATGCTAATCTAACTTGACACTCAAATATCTTGATAGTCTTTAAAAAAAACCTATTTTTATAAGGCATATTTAATATATTAGTCCCATATTTTTGCTGCTTTGCCATTTTCTTAGTATTTCTTTCCCTGAGGCAAGCACGAGATTTTCTTTCTCCTTCTCTCCACCCTCATTGGCATCCACTGCTTCGACGCAACCCACACCCTCCCTGCCTCTCACCAGGCTAGTCTCAACTCTATGATGATCCTATAGTCTCAGGATGGGACATTGACTACCTGGTTCTCAGATCATATTCCTAACTTTTCTCAAAATCAATTATCCTCATTGGAAATCACCCCCATACCTAACTCTGACCTTTTCTTTAGTGTATTCTGTGAATCTGCACTGGTCTTGTCCCCTCTCTGGGTCTCTGTTATCTTTTCAATAAAATTATATAATCCTAGCCTCCCCCTGCTTGGTCACAGTCTGTTTATAGAATCAATAGCTTGTATTTTGTCCTCATTCAGCTGGAGGATTTGGAGGATATTATTTAAAAGACAAAATTTTCTTCTCTATTGTGTTTCTAAAGCTGAGTGGAGGGTGCTTATTTGCCAAGGAGAGGGGAGAGGGGAAATGTGGACAGGGCCAAGGGAAGCTATGAGTGAGGGTTGTGGTTGGGTTCAAAGTTGGAAGGACTCTGGAAGATAGCATCTAAGTTTTTTACCTTGACCCCCTCACCAAAGCTACCACTTCCATGGCTTCTGACACTTGTGCTGCCACATCCTATAGCAAATAGATCCAAGTATCAGTTGTAGGCTTCCAGGACCTATTTATTTATTTATTTATTTATTTATTTATTTATTTATTTTAATTTCCAGATGTCTCTGCAGCAAAGTAAAATTCCACATAAGCAAGTCTTAGAAAAATAAAAAGAAAAGAGAAAGAAAAAAATTGGAAGTGAAAGGCAGAAAAGAGAAGATGGAGCCCTTAAAGAAGGGAGTATCCCTGAGGAGGTGGGGACAAGAGGAGGAAAAGGGGAGGAGAAGAGGAGGAGGAAAGTGGGCCTGTCACTTTAAGGGGGTTGGCTGTCAATCAGAAAGCCCTTTTCATTGCAGGAGAAGAGGACAAAGATACTCAGAGAGAAAAAGTAAAGGAACGAAGAAGGAGACTGGAGAGACCAGGATCCTTCCAACTGAACAAAGACGCAAATCAGACTAGCCAGCCGCCTGCAGTTGGAGTCAGAGTCCAAAAGTCATGGGTGAGTTTAAAAAACTTCAGCATGGAAGATTTAAGCAGGCACAGGAATAGTATTTATGAGTTTGGGTTTTGGGGGTTTTCAATGGTTTAAATGAGTTGTGCTTTGGCACTTTTTAAAAATATTCCTTAGCACCCAATTAGATAAACTTTGTTTCTACTGTATTGAGATAGATGCTTTATTGCCAAGTAATTCCAGCAGCAAGTGGACAGTTCCACAGGTCCATAGAGAGAGTGCCCAGTGGGCTGGATGTGATCATGTGTATTCTTACCCTCCTACTTCCTTCTACCTTCTCTTTTTCCCTGGTTTCTGGGCTCTGGTAATGGCCAGGTCAGCTGACATACTGGCTCTTCTGTAGGCAACTGATTGTTGGATACCCCTCAGATGTACTAAACTGCTTGCTTCATACAAAATTTGAACCACATTTGGCTATAGTGGGAAATTGGAGAACAAGGCAAGATGGATTCAGGATTGGCTATAGCCAAGGAGGTAAATCTTAAGTTCAGAAAATGAAAATAAAGTCTTCAATGGTTTTACCATGGGGGATGGATATGAATAAGTGTGTGTTTATGTGTGTGTGAATGTATGAACATGTATGGTTGCCCATGTTTAGCAAATATCACAGCCTTAGCCTTCCTGAAGGCATAGTCCGAACTCTAAATTCCTCTTTGACAGAAGACTTCTGGGACATTAGGGCTCTGGTTGACTTGGTTGAGTACCAAGGGCTTCTACAGGTTTCATAAACAAAGAGAGAAGCTAGGAGGTCTGGCCTCTAGTAGTGTCTACTCTGAGCAAGTTGTGACACAGGGTGCCACAGATACATGAGGACATTGCTTACACGTGGCAAAAGCTTGAATGCAGCCTATGTAAAATGAGAATCAATGGTTCTGTGTATTCACCATCTAATGTAGTATTCAGAAGATTCCAGCTACATCCAGGAAGATAGGTTTTCAACTCTATTAAGTTCTGTCAGCTTTTAGGTTATTTTATCCTGAAACATCAAGAGAGCTCTTTTCAGCATGTATTCAGGTAGGATTATTAAGAAGGCAGAGCACTGAGTTAGAGACAGTATAATCAAGTTTAAATCCCAGATCTGTTATGTATAAATTTCATGACCTTGGGTAGGTTATTGTGAATTATCACTTTTTCATCTGGAAAATGGGGATCACAATAACTGTTTTGTATACTTTAAAGGTTGTGAAAATCAAGTAATAATGATGTGAAAGTCCTTTGAAAATGGCCAAGCTGTATATCCATTATAAATCATTATGATACTCATTATTATATAATAGCTCATGTACAGGATGACTTGTATTTTCCAAAGTGGTTGGTTTTTCTTTTTCTGCACTTTGTGCAGTTGAGTAAGAATAGTTTGATCAATTGAATGTGGCCAGGTAAAAGGTGAATGTTAAAGAAACTCAATTCTTGCTCACGGTAATATTGGAAAACCTACCTGATATCATGGAAGCTGTTTGGGTAGGTTGTGATTTAAAAATGGAGAGGGAGTAAAGAAGAGTACTGAATATTACTTCTTCAGGGGATAAAAGTGTGTGGCTATTTAACAATTTGGAAAGTAAATTGTTAAATTTACTTTATCGGTGCCAGTAAATGAATTATATCATGAAATCTGTGGTCAGAAGGAACTTTAGAAGCTGTCTGAGCCAAATCTTAATGCAGTAGTCCCTTTTACAACAGCCAATTAAATATTCCCACAGCCTCTTCTTAATCACCTCCAGAAACAGTGACCTCTCTACCTCAACCATATAGAATCCTGTAGGATTAGAAGCTTTCTTTCAAGATTTAAGAGGAACACTGAATCCAGTAGTGTCTTCACAAAAGGTTTATGGGGGAAATGGTAGTTCTTTAAACCTTGTCCCAATTTTGGAGGAGGATGTTCCAAATGAATCTTTGGGATGACAATGGAACCAGAAAGGAGTCAAAGAGCAGTAGCTGATTATTCACTGCTCAGTAATACAATGCCATTACTGAACAGCAAAACATTGGCTACTGTACATCTGTTGTCTGAGAACAGTGGCTGTTACCCTGGTAACCAGCCTGTGATGTTTCCCTCCAAAGGTAGCTGTTTGCTGAGCAGTGTAGTTTTGGCTGGCTCAGAGTGAGTGGGTGTAGCTCAAGCAAAAAAAGAGTGGAGGCAGAGCAGGGGTCCAGTTTTGCAAAACGCCTGAAGACTAACTGAATCCCACTCTGATTCCAAGAATGCTACAATAATGCCAGGAGCTAAAAAAGAAACCAAACCAGCATATTCACTTACTCTTCTTAGAGACACTTACTGAAATGATCACGGATAGCCTTACATACCCCACTTCTCACCTTGGCCCTACAGAGCCAGAGGAGCTCTTAGAGAGCCAGACATATGTAAAAATCTGCTCTGCTTCAAAGGGCTTTCATCCTGGCTCTGCACTATGAAAGCCAGTTTACTCAACAGTCTGACAATTAGACCTATTTTTTTCAAAGCTATCTAAGTAGTAACAAAGCTCAGGAAACCCCTGGGAGATGGGTTGGAGGGGAAATAAAGTCTTCAAACCCATCAAGGCAGACTCCCCAGATAGAGGCATCTTTTTTCTCTTGTTGAGTTTTTGTGTAATATCCTGAAGCCCTGAAAACTGTCATCAGGGTATAGTACTATCTTGACAGAAAGAAACAATAAAAACACCCTCCTTGCCCATAGATATTCAGGTCCAGGGAAGATCTAGTCAGGGTAGTGACATGATCAGGAAAGGTCACATCAGTAATGGCAGGCAAACAGAACAGCTTTTCCTTCCTTTTCCACTGTCAGGGCCTAACCAGTGCTAAACTTACATCAAAAGCTCAGCAAGTACTGATGGATTAATTTCTCCTCAGCTATTTTAAATGGTCCTAAGAGTGATCTCTTACTCTGTGCTGGCCTCTGAGCTCTCTTCCAGGATGGACTCTGAAAAAGAGTCAGTGATATCCCAAGGAAGACAACAGAGTTCCCCAGATCAGATTTGCAATACAACCAATAAGAGAGGAGAAATTAGTATGAGACTGACCTAAGGAATAAGGCGTGGAAACTATTGTCTCTTAGCTTAGTGTCAGTTGATTCCTTTTCACCTTTCCATATGTGGGCATGTTGAAAAGAGTGCATGGATAGAGTTTAACAATAAAGCTTCTACTTCAGCCTCCCAAAGTTTGGATATAAATGGTGTGTGTGTGTGTGTGTGTGTGTGTGTGTGTGTGTGTGTGTGTGTGTGTGTTGGGAAGGAGCAGGGAGTATAGGAAACAAGGTGGTCCAGTTGCTGTTGCCATGGTAATAGTAATACCCGTTCAAAGAGAAGGCTGATATATTTTTTTTTGATTTAACTCTGTCCATATGACTTGTTTATTTAGCAGGCTTGAATTGTCATGTCCCATGACTGTAGGGCCCTTTTCCAGCCTTTAAATGTGGTATAAGTGCTGATTTCAGATAGGAAAGACAAGATTATAGGCAGAGCCTTGTCTGACCAGGATAAGGCCAGAAGCAAAAGTCTTTGCCACTAGTACCTCCTGCTGATTGTTTCTTTATTCCTAGTACCCACCCCTTATCCCCATCCATCCCCAGTACCAGTCACGGCTGGTCTAGCATCTTGGCACTGTCAACTGCTTATAGACCCTGATCAAGGAGGCCTCTGTTCATGGGGTGAGGTTAAGGGGTGGGTTCTGGGAGGAGGGTAAGTGCAGATTAGAGACCTAGGGAAATAGGGCCAGTTTTTTACTCAATGGGCCTGCCTGTTGTTTAGTTCAATTGTATAGGGTTCTATCTCTCCCTTTGTCAGCTGGATTCAAGGGACAGGCTGGGCCTGTGCAAAGCACAATCAGTCTTTTTTTTACCATCCCTTTCAATGAGGCCCTTCCTCTCCTCCCTTTGATGAGTTCCCAGGTTCACCAGAATTACCATCATGGAGCTGGTCCTTGAGGCATGCCCAGGGCATGGGAAAGAAAGGAGGGCTTGGGATCTCTTGGCTCCTGCTTAAAGAGACAGCATCAGGGTCAACACAGTCTCTTGGATGGACATGGAGCTGAGTAAGAGTCACAATAGTGCTGCTGTCAACCTTTTTCAGACTCCTGTGAAGAACATTGGTGATAAGGGCTTGAAGTCCTATCACAGATTGACTATACTAGTTTTGGGAGTTTGCAGATAAATCTAGCTAACAATGAATATTTCCCCTTTGCTTGCATTTTGCCCACAGGGTTTGGTTATATACATTTTAGCATAAGATGATAAGTAGCTTTGGTCTTTGAGTCACAGACATAAGTTTGTTTTCTCTAACAAGACTGAAAGGAAATTGAAGAAAATGACTGGGCCTTATAATTAATTCCCTTTTGTGTCTTATAGGATCTAGGTAACTGTTAATATACTTAATGACTGTACTGAATCTACATAAACAGAAATGAAAAGAAAACACTGGGTGTGGGTCATTATTTTTCTCTATGACCTCTAGTCAAACTTAGTTGGTTTAATTGAACTGAGTTACATTGGATAATATTATTACTATATATATTTTTATGCTAACTCTACTATATTGCAAACTGTACTTATCCTGGAAAATGTAAGACTGTCTCTTGAGAGAGATAAGGAACTTCTCCAAAATTCCTCACAGCCTTCCTGAATCACCCTAGTACCCTTCTAGCCATGAAGGATTCTGAAATGGAGAGCCTATGGCTTTAGGCTCTTGTTCCCACATTCCCATGGACATTTCTTAGGCTGTGAAAAATGAAAGTGTACCAATGGACCCTTCTCAGAATATTTTGATTGTCAACTACTTTGATAAAGACACAATTTCTTGCATGTTCTGAGTTTTTCCAAGTTGGAACCCAAAATTTGATTTTCTTTCAATTGGATTGGCAAATTCTTCACTTATGATTAACTTACATGCCCCCAGAACAAACACTTCATTTCAATTGTGAAGAGATGAACATCTGATGCTTGTGCCAATATTGTTGAACTGTTCATAGCTCAACAGTGATAGATTTATCTAGGGTCATTTATATTTTTGACTCCATGTTAGAGAATCATTAAAACCTATGTAGAAAGGAACTTATTAAGTTATTTGAGCTCTAAGAAAATAGATGAAAAATGGATGTGAAAAGGAAGAGTATCAGTTAGTGATTCAGAGTTGCTCTCAAGATTTAGTCTTTTATCACCCAGTAAGAACAATATATATGATACTCTCTGGTTAGGTGGAGATGATCAAGGGATCAGATACACTAAAGAGGATTTTCCCTCATATTTACAACTCTGTAGTGGGCATTATCTAAAACTTAGAGTGGAATTCTCTGGTTAGAATTCAAGTTCTTCCATGCCTAATCACACCTGCACCACCATTTAGCCATTCACAGGGTGAAAAAGCTAGAGTGAGTAAGTGGGCACAGGATAGTCACTTGCTAGGGTGGATGGCTCTCCTTACTCTAAACAAACAGTTCTGCCATTGTTCTCTGGGCATGACCACCTCCCCACCCCCAGGCCTGTGGGCCCCTACAGAATACCAATGAGGCTCCTGAGATCTCTGGGAGAAACAATGCTTCTTTGTTTGGGGGAGCTATGGAGGGCTCTGTCTAAGCCCTGACCCTGTGCTAGGGAGAGAAGGAACAGTGGGGTCACTGACCTTCCCCTCCCCCAAACCCAGGCTTCAGAAAACGTCTTTACTAGAAGAGTCTAAGAGTTTGGGGGTGGGGAAGACTTGGAGAGACAGAGAAGGAAGATGGCAGCACTATTTACTTCAAAGCTCCTTTTCTTAACTTACAATATACATTTAGTATGTTTCCTAAGAATAATGATCAATTTCAAATGACTTTATATTTTGGTATACACATGCATATGTATTCATATTTGCATGTCTGCATGTTTGTGTGTGTGTGTGTGTGTGTGTGTGTGTGTGTGTGTGTGTATGTGTGCGCCACAGGCTCACTTTGATGAGACACTCTTACTGGGAACTATTGTAAAATTCATGCTAAGCAAATTCTGCTTTCACTTATTGTATCACAGCTCCAATAGAGGCCAAGTTTTCTGACAACAATTCTTGGGGAAAAAATCAGTTCTGCTACAAATGTCAACTACTTACTTTGCTTGGCTTGAGCTTCCATGCTTAATCTCTGCTGTGATATAATAAGAATATTTGGGGAAGAGACTCTTTGAGGAGTAAGTAAGGTCATTTTAGGGGATGGTGGGTGTAGGACTCACTCATTTTGTGGCTCTGAGAACAAATAAATGCATCTATCTCAATTTTCCATGATAGAGATAATTTGGTTCTTCAGAAAATGTTCACATTGATGTAATTCTGCCATGAAAATCACCAGATGGTTAAGCAATCAGAGATAAAAGGAAGCTGTACTGGTATTAATAGGGTTGGGCAAAAGAGTCCTCTAGTCCACGCTACTCTGGTATAGACAAGTGAGCTTTGGATGAAAATCCAAACCTAAAAATTAACATAATTTACTTTCTTTTTGTAAGAAATCCCAACATGTTCTTCTAAAATAGCACTTTTCAGCACACTTGCTGATTATTTGTGTGTATGTACTAATACATATATATATATATATATATATATACAAATAATTCATATATCATATACACATATATATATGAATATATATTTAACCTGTTTGTATATTTGTATATTATGTATGTATATATACAAATAACTTTTGTTCTAAAGAGATTAACATTTTTATTTCTTGTACCTTTTGGGGATCAGGCGAAGAGGCCAGAGGGAGCTATCCTCTACCAAACTCATTCTTCTCAGTAAACAAGATTTCCATATGACTGAATCTGTTGTTTATGTCTTTACATCTCACATAACACCTAGCACAATGCTAGGCACATATTACATACTCCATAAGAGTTGATGGATGACTAAAACAAACAAATAAGAATGATGACAGGAGAGAATGATTATATAATCTCTCTGGCTTGCTACTTGAATTATTGATTATTAATACCCCCCCCCCTCACACACACACAAATTCTGGGAATTAAAAGAAAGGACTTATTTTCACAAATAGAACAAAGTATGGTTCTGGGCTCAGTCTCATATTCCAGAAGCCTGAAGTTCTAGACTCTCCTGATTTAGGCTCTGGGGTAAGACTTCACTGATGCATGCTAGCACAGGTCTGGCAGAGAGGTAAGAGTGGCATTACCTTCCTATTGTGCATTCCTGATAGTTTCCCCTTCTTCTTCCCCAGGTTTGTTAGAGTGCTGTGCAAGATGTCTCGTAGGGGCCCCCTTTGCCTCCCTGGTGGCCACTGGATTGTGTTTCTTTGGAGTGGCACTGTTCTGTGGCTGTGGACATGAAGCCCTCACTGGTACAGAAAAACTAATTGAAACCTATTTTTCCAAAAACTACCAGGACTATGAGTATCTCATCAATGTGTAAGTACCTGTCATCCTATAAAAATCCCTCTCTTTTACTTTCCATCTTGGAGATACAGAACTCATACTTAGTGACAAGTAGGGGATTGATGTGGCACTGGAAAGGATTCCTGAGTCTTTCCTCTGTGTGCAGATTCCACCTATGCCACAACTCCACATCTGAGCCCCCAAATAAGGGAAAAGTACCAAGTTCAGAAAGTAGAGGTCTACCTGCTAGCCCATCTCCTGCCCCTTGTTTTCTTCTTTGCATTATAAATTTTGCTCAGTAGGGTTAACATTGACTGAGTTGGAGACTCCAAAGTGATAGATATAGAGAACTTGGGAAGAGGTAAAATGACTGGACAAAGTAGGGCCACTGTTCTTGGTTTGATACCTCACTTGAGTCTGCACATACCCAGTCCAAGCTTCTCTTATTCCTAGTGCTAGTTAGACTCCTGTTTCCTCACCACTTTTTAAAAATATATATATTTGTTTATTAATTTCAGAGAGGAAGGGAATGAGAGAGAGAGAGATAAAAACATCAGTGACGAAAGAGAATCATTGATTGGCTGCCTCCTACATGCCCCACACTGGGGACCAAGCCCACAACCTGGGCATGTGCCCCCAACCTGAACCGAACCAGGGACCCTTCAGTCCGCACGCCAATGGTCTGTCCACTGAGCCAAACCAGCCAGGGCCCTCATCACTTTTCGTGTCCAACTCCTCTCTCCTTTGAAGGAGCATCTTTGAAAGGTCAGGCAAAGGAGACTAGGGCTCTGGTTGTTTAGGTCATAGGGTGAGCAAGATGTGGATTGAGGAGCATGTGCTTCTCGCTGCACATTCCCTATCTTCTTTTACTTCAATCCAGACAAGGTGGAAGCATGGAGATAGAGATTTGTGATCCCTCTAAAGCAGCCGTGGGCAAACTATGGCCCTTGGGCCAGATCCGGCCCGTTCAGCTCTTCTATCCGGCCGGTAGAGCCAAAAGAGAGGAGGGTTCTCTTGTTCTCCCCTCTGATCCTTCACCAGCAGCCCAAGATGAGAGTGCCAGCATGGTCAGGTTGCTTTTGTTCCAGCCCTCCGGTCCAGTTTAAGAACCCATTGTGGCCCTTGAGTCAAAAAGTTTGCCCACCCCTGCTCTAAAGACTTCCTAATCTTGTTTAAGTGCTCACTTATGCAGGAAGGGAACTGGTTCCTCAATTAATAAGATTTTTCTGGTCTCATTTGTCTATCTGTTAATGTAGGATCCATGCCTTCCAGTATGTCATCTATGGAACTGCCTCTTTCTTCTTCCTTTATGGGGCCCTCCTGCTGGCTGAGGGCTTCTACACCACCGGCGCAGTCAGGCAGATCTTTGGCGACTACAAGACCACCATCTGCGGCAAGGGCCTCAGTGCAACGGTAACAGGGGGCCAGAAGGGGAGGGGTTCCAGAGGCCAACATCAAGTTCATTCTTTGGAGCGGGTGTGTCATTGTTTGGGAAAATGGCTAGGACATCCCGACAAGGTGATCATCCTCAGGATTTTGTGGCAATAACAAGGGGTGGGGGACAATTGGGTGTGAGTCTGTGGCCTCACCCTCACGCAAGACTGGGCCCTTTCTAGGTGCCTGGCCTTTTAGTGAGGAAGTGATGGCTATAGCCGAACAAGGTCAGGAAGAACGTGGTGCCAAGCTGGCTTAGCCTCACCCTTGAAAAGTTCCCTAGAAAATTTCATCTCAAAATGAAAAGAATGAGTTTTGTGGGATACTTTGTACAATCAGACCATTTCTAAGCCATCTGTTGATCCCTTTACTCCCCTTCTAGGAGGGACCAAAACAAGAGATCTGACTACCCAAGAATCTAAAATGCTACCCATAGGACTGAAATGTAGGTAGCTAATCTTAGAGGGAGGATGGATCATGGAAATTAAATAATTGACTCCAAGGTGGAATTCACAATATTCTGGGATCCTATACTGTTGAAGGTCCCAGGGGAACTAGGATAAATCTACATATTTAATGCTTCATCTTTGGGGCTATTTATGTTTCTACTGAGGCACACATTGGTTTTCAACCTCTAGAGTTAAAGGTTCCTTTGGGGGCTAAACATCTGTGGGTTGTGGTGATGTCTTTTGTGGCCAGCAGTTGGCTTAGAAATGTGTTGGTTTTTTAATCTGAAATTTTAATCTCCTATTGGCTTTGTTTAATGACTAGGGATCAAAAGTTCTGTGACAAGAAACATTTTCTAAGCTCAGCCTAAGGCAAGAAATGGCACGACTTTCTTTCAAGATATGTTTTGATTTTTTTCATACCTTATCAGCTCAACAAATCTCCTGAAACCTCTCTAACCCAGGGATCCTTCTCACTCCAATCCCCATCCATTCCTGCCACCCTCTGTCACACCCAGGGCCAGTTCTCTAGTAGAAACTGCCGATTACATTTGTCAGAGATGCCCTGCTTACTAATTTCATATGGTGGAGATCTCTGGAATTTGGTTCCATTTCTGGCACATACCATTCCAGGATCTCCCAGTTTGTGTTTCAATGTCTACAGGATAATGCTCATTTCTAATCACACCATGTCAATTGTTTTAGTTTGTTGGCATCACCTATGCCCTGACCATTGTGTGGCTACTGGTGTTTGCCTGTTCTGCTGTGCCTGTGTACATTTACTTCAACACCTGGACCACCTGCCAGTCTATTGCCTTCCCCAGCAAGACCTCTGCCAGTATAGGCAGCCTCTGTGCTGATGCCAGAATGTATGGTGAGTTAGTGCATGGGTGTATTGGCTTCTCAATCCTCTTATGGAAGCATATTAATTTATTTCTTTATTTGGTATAAGGAGGGTGATAATTATGGGGGCAAAGAAGAGGGATGCTTGGACCTTAGTCTATTAAACCCTCGCCACTCAAACTGGAGCGATTTATTCCCTTCAAAAGAAACTTCTTGGAAGGGGGGGGGGGTATTTCTTTTTTTAAAAAAAATATATCTTATTGATTTTTTACAGAGAGGAAGAGAGAGGGATAGAGAGTTAGAAACATCGATGAGAGAGAATCATCAATCAGCTGCCTCTTGCACACCCCCTACTGGGGGTGTGCCCGCAACCAAGATACATGCCCTTGACCGGAATCGAACCCGGGACCTTTCAGTCTTCAGGCTGATGCTCTATCCACTGAGCCAAACCGGTTTCGGCGGGTATTTCTCGACTGTACACACTGCTCTACCCTATTTGACTGCTATTCCCAGCAGTAAATTTCAATAACAAATATAAGATTTCATAACTGTTCAATACCACTTACTATTTTTTGGTAAATCCTTAGTAAAGAGGATCCTGATTGTTAGTATGATCGAATTTTCAGATAGGATGATTAAAGTTGGAAGAAGGACTCTGAAGGAAAGTAGCCATGTAACCCTACAAGTCCATGAAGTTCACTTTAGTTTATTTGGGCATTTTACTTAGGTGTTCTCCCATGGAATGCTTTCCCTGGCAAGGTGTGTGGCTCTAACCTTCTGTCCATCTGCAAAACAGCTGAGGTGAGTGAGCCATTTGGGTTACTTTACAGTGGAATGGCTAGTCCCATACAAGTTCCTTCCCATGGCCTTTAATTTTAAGGACCACAGTTTCTCTTTGCTCGATTTTGAGTGGGCAAATTGTTTTCTACAAAATATTGATTCAGTGTGCCTGATCCAATGAGCATAGGTAGTAAAATATGTATGTTCCCTAGAGCTGCATAGAATGCCTTCCATTTTAAGACTTTGTGCCTTAAAAGAGAAATTTGTAGCATTAGGTATAGACAAAGCTTAATGGTAAAATCCTCCATGTGGAAATGTTTATTCTTTTAGTTAAAAACCTTGTGAAGAAAATGTGTTGTGCACAGAAATATTTATGGGTTTTACAAAAACACTTTCAGTTTGGAATTTCTCAATCTCCAATGTGAAGTAAAAACAGTACATTTGAAGAATGAAAACATTGTATTGAGACAGGATATTGTACACAAAGGAATCAAAGGATTAAAAGTAATCCTGAGGAAGAAGGTGGTGAATAATTTCTTTGAAAATAAGATGCTGATTTTAAATTTTGGGACCCTGGGCACAATTATAAGAAACCAATTGATTAAAATATTTTATATGTATTTTATGAGTATTTTGTGTTCTGAGTATTATGATGTACATTTAGGAATGGAAGGCTTACACTCAAGGGAGTGACAACTTAGAGATGCATAATTAGCACACAGAAAGATATCAGGATTTATTCAGAAAGCTGTGTTTATGATATTCAGCAGAGCATATTTTTACTGTTGCAAGAAATAGTTATTCCTTTTGCATTTTCTTGTAGTTCCAAATGACCTTCCACCTGTTTATTGCTGCATTTGTGGGGGCTGCAGCCACATTGGTTTCACTGGTAAGTTGTCTTTGGATTATCTTGGCCAATAAATGATCATGGGATAGCTGGTGTTCAGCTATACTGCAAGGCAAAAAGATGGACTCCTTCTAACCTTGAAATGTTGACGAGAAGCTACTGGGAAGAGATAGCAAAGTGTAGAGACTGTATACCTCTATTTTGGTTGGCAGGACATAAAAACTTCAGAAATTAGGCAGGGACAAGAAAAGTGGTATGAAGAAAGAGGAGGTAAGAGATTCAAAGACAAGAATGATAATATTTGGCATTTACAGAGCATGTAATATTGCCAAATGCTTTGCAATCCTATATTACAGTTAATTCCCAACACATCCTGGTCAGATCAGTTTCAAGAACACTGAAATATTACTAAACATATTCCAAAGCTTAGAATTCTATATACTGTAAATATGACTCTATCTTGTACACTTTCCAAGGGATTTAGTTACTCTCCTGAAAAGATGGGAAAGACTCCCTAACAGTATAGGAACTGTTATTGCTATAATGTGATTCTATGTCCCTAGTTCATTGTTGGTGTTACTACAATACAGTGTCAATATAGTGCATTCACAGTTCACATTAAAAACCTAGTGCAATGAAGGGTGAGGCGATTTATCTGAAGTCATTGAATAAGTGGTGGATGTGCAAGGATTAAGTCACAGAATTCTGGGCCCTCACTGCTGAGGTTTTTATAAAGTCTAGTTGTTTCTTATTTTGTAAAATAAATTGATGCACTGGAGGGCCGTGTTGCACAGTGTAGCTGTGTGTCTGCAGCAAGCACTTTATGATTCCAGGCCACTCAGACATGAAAGTAAGATGACGGCAGATCTATGTCTTATTTACATTTCCCTCAGGAAAAGTCAGTACTAGGCCAAGTATAGTATGGAATAAATCAGGCCGAGTTGTTCTCTGGACCTGCGACATTGGAAGAAAATGTTTCAAAAAGGACTTCTAGTCAAGTATTTAGGACAAAAACCTGGGACATGCTGCATTTTATAGAACAGGGATTTTTCCTTTATTTAAATAGCTATGATTTTATTTTATCACTTCTTTTAAAAATGCATTTCAATTGATTTTAGAGAGGAAGGGAGAGGGAGAGAAAGATAGAAACATCAATAATGAGAGAGAATCACTGATCAGCTGTCTCCTGCACTCCCCCCACTGGGGATCTACTCCACAACCAGGGCATGTGCCCTGACCGGGAATCGAACCCATGACCTCCTGGTTTATATGTCGACAGTCAACCATTGAGCCACCTTGGCTGTGCTATTTCATCACTTCTTCATTCCCAAAAGGACTTGAGGAGAGAGAAAGCTTCCTTTTCTACTCTTACTCATATTCTCTCTCTGTTTCTTACAGCTCACCTTCATGATTGCTGCCACTTACAACTTTGCTGTCCTTAAACTCATGGGCCGAGGCACCAAGTTCTGATCGTCTGTAGGAACTTCCCTTTTTCTAACAGCAAGGGTCTAACCACACAGCCTACAGTGCTGCATCTCCCATGTTAACACTTTGCCTTTACCACTGACTGGCCCTCTTCTTACTTGATGAGTGTAACAAGAAAGGAGAGTCTTGTGGTGATTGATGTCTCTCTGTGGACTCTCCCCTCTTATGTTCCTCTTTTAGTCATTTTGCTTCACAGCTGTTTCCTGCTAGAAATGGGAAATGCTTAAGATAGTGACTCTACCACTACAAGTCACAAAGAAACAGAGGCTCTACTTCAATTTACAAGCATCTCCTGAGGACCAAGGAGTGTTTTCTTCTCAAAGGGCACTTCCACTGATGGAAACAAAGTGGAAAGATGCTCAAGTAGAGAAAAGGAATATACCTGGCCCCATTATCATCTATAGGGACCAAATATCTTCTCCTTGGTGTGCAAACAGAGCTCAGTCCTGTCTCCCTATTACCACTGAAAATAGAAGGGGCGGGGAGAATACCAGTAAAACAATAAGAGCATTTGCCTAAATCTACCTATTGCAGCTGGGAGAAGGGGATCAAAGCAAGGATCTTTCATCCATAGAAAGAGAGCACTGACCCCCAAGGCAAGGGACTATTTAAGCCCTAACTTGGCCAACCTTACTTACAGTATAAGGAAGCATAGTGTCTGTGTAGACAGAGGGGGCACCTTGCCTTACACCTTGTTAAAGAAGAGAAACAGGATGTTGTCAGCATTTTCTCATTCCCTTCTACTTGAGAATAACTACCATGGCAACCCTGTGGTTTCCAAGGAGCTGAGAATAGAGAAAAACTAGCTCAGATGAAAAAGACTGGCTTAAGTAACAGCAGTTGTTAATAGCTAATGGTGTAAATGGAGCCAGCCCTCTGGTAGACACAAGATAGATAACTCTTTGGATAGCATGTCCCCCCAACCCCCGTTAATTACTTGTGTCCTCTGCCATACCTTCACAATGGTGCTCTTCTCATAGGGTATTATCCATTCAGTCATTGTAGGTGATTTGAAGATCTTGATTTGTTTCAGATTTTCCAGTTTTATCACTTGGTCAGGGCTGTATCAGAAAGGTCTGGAGAATGATCCTTTGAATATGATTTTTTAATGAAAATTGGACATTAAACATCACAAATGATATGTAAAATTGGCTAGTTCCATACATCTACTGGAATTTTCTATAAATTATTCTGCCTTTTTCAGAAACAGAGTTGGTGAATTTTAATCTCAATTTGAATAACCTTTTTATTTTAATAATTAGTTGATTGTTCTTTCTAGCTAGTGGGGGATGATTTAATTTAATGATGTGTTCAAGAGTCAGATATAACATAAAGGTTATTCTCTCCTGGTATAGATCACTAAACAGAATATACCAGCTGTTAGCTATTCAGTTGGCAAGCTTCCACAGAAAAGGAAAGGTGGAAAGATTTTGAAACCTGAATAGCTCCCAGGTTTCAGTTTTCTCTTTCTTGTTTATTAACTTTGGGTTAAAACACAAAAGGCTGATTGGTCATTGTTGAAGGAAAGGTTTTATGAGTATGACTGTAGATAGCTCTTTTGTTGTAAAGAGTTGCATATTTTTCTCCCAAAGTGGTTTCAGCAATGTTTAAGGAGGTGTAAGGTCTTTACAAAAAGACACTTGATATTTGTTTTTAGACCAGTATACCAGATAAGCTTCCAGGCTGCATAGAGGGAAGAGATGGGAAAAGTTCTGTAAGAAACCAATTAAGATCAAGGAAAGTGAAATAATCCATACCTTGTGTTTTGTTTTGATTTAATAGCATAACAAATAATCAACTCTTCCCTGAAAACCTCTCAGGCATACACACACACACACACACACACACACACACAAAGAGGGTTAATCAACTGCAAGAGTTTCCTTCATTTCTGATAAAGAATTTCAATTTTAACACACATAAAAGATAAACTTTTAGAAACTTATCTTACAAAGTGTATTTTATAAAATTAAAGAAAATAAAATTAAGAATATTCTCAATCAAACATTGTGTCCTCTGAGTTAATTGTTCTGTTTAACCCACAATTGATTTTGAATAATTGTATCTTTATTGTGTTGTGTTCAAGAATTTCATTCATTTTTTTCAGTTCAACTAAGTCATCGTCACAATTCTCTAAAATAGAGTTGATAGCCAAAACCGGTTTGGCTCAGTGGACAGAGCGTCAGCCTGTGGACTGAAAGGTCCCAGGTTTGATTCCAGTCAAGGGCATGTACCTTGGTTGCGGGCACATCCCCAGTAGGGGGTGTGCAAGAGGCAGCTGATCGATGATTCTCTCTCATCTATGTTTCTAACTCTCCTTCTCCCTTCCTCTCAGTAAAAAAATCAATAAAATATATTTAAAAAATAAATAAAATGATTAGTGACATATGATTGGCCAACCCACTAGTCGTTGGGACATAGCATTAAATGCCCAGCTAGCATTTGATACTATTGTATAGTACTCTAATGACCAGCCTAAAGAAAACTCGCTTAAAATTCATTATAGATTCATTGTCTCATAGTTGCAGCTGTCAAGGAACATGACTAGAGATTAAGGAGACTTCAGCTGGGGGCAACAAGTCAATCATTACCTAAGGAGCTCCGTTCAAAAATAGTTTCAATTTAATCTCCTGATTTCTGCTTCACTACAATTAATATTGTGCAATCAAGTCTAGTTGGATGACTTTAAGACTAAAAGAATTAATATATGACAATTACTTATTTTTATACACTAGCAAACAAAGACACAGCACTGTATTTTAAAGAATTGATTCAGAATGCTATAGAGTGAATGTATTTTTGCCTCAGAACAGCAGAAAGCCAGTTCCCAAGAAAGCTGTGTTTGTCTGCCCTTATTTGGCTCTGCCCTCTGGGACTGATGTATAGATGAAGTTTACAGGCTCTCAGAAGCTGAGAGCATCTCCAGTGTATCAATTGAGCCCATTGTTCTTAGCTCTCCCACACATCATAAATGTCCTTTCTCTAAATTGAAAGAGCTCTCTTTGTGCTTAGATCAGCCAAAGATCGAGATGCAGCCCTATAAACAAGAAACATTTTGTTTTTCAGCATTGGTTATGTTGCTTTTCCTATCTTCAGGGTCAGCACTGCATGCAATTATGCAGGGTGTGGAAGCTGAAAGTTTGGCCAGAGCAACATTGGTTCATTCATTCATTCAGTCTACAAATATTTCTGGAGCATGTACTAAATTTTGTACTAAACCCTGGGAGTCTCAAGTTTTGGGGTGGTGTGGGTAGAAAGGCAATAAAGATATGATCTTACATTCAAGGATTTCACTCAGCCTTAACAAGAACAGAAAGGTCTACTAGGGTAGAGCGAAGTGGAGGCAAGAAGCAATCTGACCAGCAGACTGCAATCGGCTTCTGAATTCTCTTCTCAGTATGTGGGAGAGGGGTGGTTAAGGGCCATGAATTCACGTGGGTTTGGTTCTCTTGGGCCCTGATAAAAACAAAACTTCAATTTAGAATCCTGACAACTTGTGACTTGCCTTCTCTATGTAACCCGCTTCTGGCCTTGCATGTGACAGTATTTATGCACACACTGTCATAATGCATGCGCATGCTTCCACCCACTCAGTCACTTGTAGAGTCAGAGGACACATGGATCAGGATTTACACAAACATGGGCTATTTATCATTGCTTTTTCTCTCCATCAAGGCTAAATATTAGAAGCTGTGGAAACATATGTGACAATGATACAATGTACTTCTCTCTGAGTTTCCTTACTGTGAGCACACAGTGTGTCTATTTTGACATTAACTTTTGAATACTAAGTAACAAATGGAACAAGAATTGATTCTTATATAAACAAAATCAAATGAAAACTTGGCTTTTCCCTGTATCAATAGCAGGTAAAGAATTCAAGTCAATATCTACAAATTGGGAAAGATTTTCCTTGTTCACTCACTTGCGTTGAAATAAGCAACCATGCTTTTTACAATTTTTGTTGTCCTGCAAAGTTTGTTGTCTGTGTTCCTGCTCTGAGACTCCTTGAACTAATCTACTTTATTCCAAAGGAAAAAAAATAGATAAAGGAATAAATATTTTCCAGATTATGAGATAACCAAAGGAAATCCAACCTTAACATTTTATTCAAACCTCCAACAAATATTTGTTTAATAAATTCTCTGTGCCAAGTATTATGTTAGGTGCTAGTAATAAAACAGTGAATAAAACAAAACACAGTCTCTGTTCTCATAGAATTCAACTAGACACAAAAAAGGGTTAGGGAGTGTCCCAATTATTCCATAGGGGACGTATGCAAGGTGACCTAGGGTGCCTCAGCCATTAATCGGACACGTATGACCCAAGATACTTAATAATCTACTGAGCATAAATTACACAGGAGACAAACATGCAATTCACGAATCACACATGGTTTATTTACCAGAGTCCTGGTGGGTTCCAGACCTCAGCAGGCCACCCAAGCATCTGCACTCATGCACACACAACACACACACACACACACACACACACACACACACACACACACACGGAGGATGTTGCAGCTGCGACTCTGCTTTAGTTGAGGCCTCTCGCTATGGCTCACAGTTCGCGGCTCACAGTTCAGGGCTCTCGGCTCGGGCAGGGAAAGTGGAGAGCGACAGTCTGTGAAGGAGCGAACGAGATTTTCTCTGGGGCTTGCTCTTTTTATATGCTCAGCTGTGCCTTCAGTGCTCAGATGTGTTATGAGCGGGTCCCAAGAGCCTTGCTATCTGATCTTACATATAGGGTACAGATCACTTTATCTATTTTCTACATACAGGCCACTCAAGGGTGCTTATCAATTTGGTTACAATACATTCCATACTTTCAGATATCATATTTCAATTCCACATTTTAATACTTATTCTATATTGTATTTTATCCTTATTACTATTACTATAACATGGAGGGAGATATGAAGTGTGGTGAAGAATGAAACTAACATCCTTTGACTGGAAAATTAGAAAAGATAGAATCAGGGAGAAACTTGTACAGTTCCATGAAAAAACAAAGGGTCAAGTAAAAGAAGATGTAGGCATGCAATTCTATATCCAGAGAAAGATGCCTGACATGCTATGGTATTTAGGGTCAAAAGATGTTAAAAATGGCCTCTTACTCTTTTGCTCACCAGTATAGACAGTAAGCCAACTCTGGGCTTCAAAGGAATGAGCTTTATTGATAGTCCATGCACTATGTAAATTCTACATTTCAAACATGAAAAAGGAAAACCACAAAGCTGAATCAGAGGGCTACAATTTATTTTAATTTTTGTTTTACTTTTTTAAAAATTGAATTTTTGGGGTGACTTTGGTTTGCAAAACCATTCAGGTTTTAAGTATACAATACAATAAAATACCATCTGCACACTGCATCATGTGTCCCACCCAAAGCCTTCCTGTCCCCCTTTCTCCCCCTCTACCCCTTTCCCTCTGTGTATCACCACACTGTTGTCTGTGACTATGTATTATTGTAAATGGACAATCAATGGGTCCGTGCTGCCTGTCACTACTTGAGCCAATTAAACAGAGACAGCATTGACTCATATATGAGTATTTATTCCAATACTGCCAGCAATATGGGAGAGCAGCAGGTCATCCACAAAAATTTGCTCGGCACCCCACCATAATCCAACTGCTTATATTGGGTAGAATTACAAAGATTACATGGGAAGTAGACAAATAGTATGCCAAATGGGCAGTTAACAGGTTAGCAGAGGGCTAGGGATCTTCTCAGGGCTAGTGATATGCAAGGGCTGGGGATCTTCAAAGGGCTGGCGATTCTGGTTTTTGCAACAAAATTGTTAATATTTCCATGATAATAGGTACCTCCCTGATGAGGAGGATGGGCTGCATTTCCAGGTCAGCTTCCAAGTCCCCAGTGCAGCTGTCAGCCAGGTTGGAATGCACCTTCTTAATCAGAATAAATCAATCATAGTTAACAGGGCATGAATATATATATATATATATATATATATATATATATATATATATATAATTCGGTTAATCCCTTCACCTTATTTCATCTAGTCTCCCAAACCCCCTCCCCTTCTTTTTCCCAGCCATGTAGTATTCCATTGTGTAAATGTACCACAGCTTTTTTTATTCACTCATTTACTGATGGGTATTTGAACTGTTTTTAGATCTTGACTAGTGTAAATAATGCTCTTATAAACATAGGGATGCATATATTCTTTCAAATTAGTGTTTTGTGTTTCTTAAAATATATTCCCAGAAGTGGAATCGCTGGGTCAAAAGGCAGATCTATTTTTAATTTTTGAGAAAACTTCATACTGCTTTTCACAGTGGCTGCACAGGCTGCATTCCCATCAACAGGACATGAGGGTTCCCTTTTCTCTACATCCTCTCCAGCACTTGTTTGTTTATTTATTGATGATAGCCATTCTGGCAGTTGTGAGGTGATACCTCATTGTGGTTTTAATTTGCATCTCTCCGATGATTAATGACATTGAGCATTTTTTCATATGTCTATTAGCCATCTGTATGTCCTCTTTGGAGATATGTCTATTCATCTCCTTGGCCTAGTTTATAATTGGGTTGTCTTCCTGGTATTGAGTTGTATATGTTGTTTATATTTTTTCAAAATTAACCCTTATGAGATGTATCATTGGCAAATATGTTCTCCAATTCAGTAGCTTTTCTTCTCATTTTGTTGATGGTTTCTTTTTAGTTTGAAGTAGTCCCATTTGTTTATATTTTCCTTTGTTTCCATTGCTTGAGGTGATATGTTGGCAAAAATATTGCTACAAGTTATGTTTGATATTTTGCTGCTTATGGTTTCTTCTAGAATTTTAAAAATATATTTTATTGATTTTTTACAGAGAGGAAGAGAGAGGGATAGAGAGCTAGAAACATCGATGAGAGAGAATCATCGATCAGCTGCCTCTTGCACACCCCTTACTGGGGATGTGCCCGCAACCAAGGTGCCCTTGACCCGAATCAAACCTGGGACCTTTCAGTCCGCAGACCAACGCTCTATCCACTGAGACAAACCGGTTTCGGCTCTTCTAGAATTTTTATGGTTTCATAATTTGCATTTTAAGTCTTTTATCAATTTTGAATTTATTCTTATGCATGGTGTAATTTTAATTTTTTGTCTAGTTTCATTTTTTGCATTTACCTAATTTCCTCAATACCATTTATTGAAGAGACTGTCTTTACTCCATTGTATGCCCTTGGCTCGTTTGGCGAATATTAATTTAGCATAATGGCTTGGGTCAATTTCCGGGTTCTCTGTTCTGTTCCACTGATCTATATGCCTGTTCTTGTGCTAGTACCAAGTTGTTTTTATTACAATAACTATAATAACAATTTGATAACTGATATTATGATTGCTTCTACTTTGTTCTTTCTCAAGGTTGCTGTGACTATTTGGGGTCTTTTGTGGTTCCATATACAATTTTGGAGTATTTGTTCTAGATCTGTGAAATATGCCATTGATATTTTAATGTGAATTGTGTTGATTCTATAGATTGCATTAGGTAGTATGGACATTTAAATTATGTTAATTCTTCCAATCCATAAACACAGTATATTCTTCTACTTGTTTGTATTATCCACTCTTTCTTTGTTCAATGTCTTGTAGTTTTCCAAATATAGGTCTTTTACCTCCTTGGTTAAGTTTATCCTTAGGTATCTTATTTTTGTTGTTGTTGCAATGTAAACAGGATTGAATGCTTTTTAGTTTGTCTTTCTGAGAGTTCATTATTGGTATATAAAAATGTCACCATTTTTTTTTAGGAAAAGTAAAGAACTTTTTTACCTTTTTTTAATTTAATAAATCTTATTGCTCAGATTATCACAATTGTTTCTTCTCTTCCTCCCTTCCCCCATAGCTCCCTTCCACCCAGTTCCCACCTCACCCTCTGCCCTTACCTTCCCCCCATTGTTCTCATCCATAGGTGTGCAATTTTAATCCAGTCTCTTCCTGCACCTCCCACAGCCCTTTTCTCCTGATAATTATCAATACACTTCCTTTCTTTGCCCCTGATTCTATTATATTCACCAGTTTATTCTGCTCCTCAGATTTTTAATTCAATTGATTTTTAGATTCACTTGTTGATATATATGTGTTTGTTGATCATAATTTTTATCTTTACTTTTTTCTTCTTCCTCTTTTTTCAGCATTTCATATAATACTGGTTTGGTAGTGATGAACTCCTGCTTTTTCTTACCTGTGAAGCTCTTTAGCTGACCTTAAATTCTGAACGATAACTTTGCTGGTTAGAGTAATCTTGGTTGTAGGTTCTCCTATTCATCACTTTGGATATTTCTTGCCACTCCCGTCTGGCCTGCATAGTTTCTGTTGAGGACCCAGCTGATAATTGTATGGTTGCTCCCTTATAGGCAACTGTTTTTCTCTTGCTGCTTGTAAGATTTTTGTCTTTTGCCCTTGGCATTTTAATTATGATGTGACTTGGTGTGCTCCTCTTTGGATTCCTTTTGTTTGGGGTTCTGTGTGCTTCCTGGACTTGTAAGTCTATTTCTTTCACCAGGTGGGGGAAGTTTTCTGACATTATTTCTTCAAATAGGTTTTCAGTATCTTGCTTTCTCTCTTCTTCTGGTACCCCCATAATTCTGATGTTGGTCCTTAAAGTTGTCCCATAGGCTCCTTACACTACCTTCAACTTTATGGATTCTCTTCTCTTCTTGCTTCTCTAAAGGAGTGTCCTTTGCCTCTTTGTATTCCAGATCTTTGACTTGATTCTTGTGTTCCTCTAATCTGCTGTTGGGTCTCTGTATATTTTTTATTTCAGTCAGTGTATGTTTAATTTCTAGTTGGTCTTTTTTCATATCCTTGAGGGTCTTGTTAAATTTATCTACCTTTTCTAGGAAATTCTTGAAATACCTTACAACCATGGTTTTAAACCCTATACCCAGTCTTTTATTCTCCTCCATTTCTTTCGTTTGAGATCTGTTTCCTTGTCTCAGCATTTTCTTTTTTTAAAATTTTTTTATTAAATTATTATCTGTGTACATATATTACCATTGCCCCCCCCCCAAAAAAAAAACATTCCCTCCCTCCCCAGAGTTTTGTGTCCATTGGTTATACTTATATGCATGTGTACAAGTCCTTTGGTTGATCTCTTATTTCCCTCATATTTCCCTCCCCTCCCCGCTGTAAATAGATAGTCTGCTTGTTGCTTTACTGTCGCTATATTTAACTTATGGTTCATCAGTTTATAATGTTCTTTATTATTCATGAATGGGTGAGGTCATGTGGTGTTTCTCTTTCATTGACTGGCTTATTTCACTCAGCATGATATTCTCCAATTCCATCCAGGTTGCTGCAAATGATGAGAATTCCTTCTTTTTATGGCAGCATAGTATTCCATTGTGTAGATGTACCATAGTTTTTGGATCCAATCATCTGTAGAGGGACACCTAGGCTGTTTCCAAATCCTAGGTATTGTAAATTGTGCTGCTATTAACATAGGGGTGCATATATCCTTTCTGATTGGTGCTCCTAATTTCTTGGGATATATTCCTAGGAGTGGGATTACTGGGTCAAATGGGAGTTCCATTTTCAGTTTTTTAAGGAAGCTCCATACTGTTCTCCACAGTGGTTGCACCAACCTGCAATCCCACCAGCAGTGCACGAGGGTTCCTTTTTCTCTGGAACCTCACCTACATTTGTCGTTTGTTGTTTTGTTGATGTTGGCCATTCTGACAGGTGTGAGATGATACCGCATTGTTGTTTTGATTTGCATCTCTCGGATGATTAGTGACTTGGAGCATGTTTTCATGTGCCTCTTGGCCTTCTTTCTGTCTTCTTTTGAGAGGATTCTATTTAGGTCCATTGCCCATTTTTTAATTGGCTCATTTATTTCCTTTTATTGAGTTGTATAAGCTGTCTGTAGATGTTGGAGATTAAAACTTTACCAGTGATATCATTTGCAAATATGTTCTCCCATACAGTGGGCTTTCTTGTTTTTTTCTTGATGGTTTCTTTTTCTATAAAAAAACTTTTTATTTTGATGTAGTCCCATTTGTTCATTTTCTCTTTAGCTTCCATTGTCCTAGGGGCAGTATTGGTGAAGAAGTTCATTCAGCATATGTCTGAGATTTTGCTGCCTGTGGATGCCTCTAGTATTTTTATGGTTTCCCGTCTTATGTTTAAGTCCTGTATCCATTTTGACTTTATTTTTGTGTATGGTGTAAGTTGGTGATCTAGTTTCATTCTTTTGCATGCATCTGTCCAATTTTCCCAACACCATTTATTGAAGAGACTGTCTTGACTCCATTGTATGCTCGTGCCTCCTTTGTCAAATATTAATTGAGCATATTGATTTGGGTTGATATCTGGATTCTCTAATCTATTCCATTGATCTATATGTCTATTCTTGTGCCAGTACCAGTCTGTTTTGAGAACAGTGGCTTTGTAATACAGCTTGAAATCTGGTATTGAGATCCCTCCTACTTGACTCTTCTTTCTCAAGATTGCTGAGGCTATTCGGGGTCTTTTATTGTTCCAAATGAACTTTTGGAGAGTACTTTCTAGGTCTGTGAAGTATGCCATTGGTATTTTAATGGGGAGTGCATTGAACTTGTAAATTGCTTTGGGAAGTATGGACATTTTGATGATAATGATTCTACCAATCCATGAAGATGGTATATTCTTCCATCTGTTTACATCTTCCTCTATTTCTTTTTTCAGTGTCGTGTAGTTTTCTGGATATAGGTCTTTTACCTCCTTAGTTAAGTTTATTCCTAGGTATCTTAATTTTTTTGGTGCAATGGTAAATGGGATTGCTTCTTTAGTTTCTGTTTCTGTAAGTTCACTATTGGGGTATAGAAATGCCATCGATTTCCTGGCGTTGATTTTGTATCCAGCTACATTTCCAAATTCATTTATTAAGTTTATTAGTTTTTTGATGGAGTCTTTTGGGTTTTTTATGTACAATATCATATCATCTGCAAATAAGGACAATTTTACTTCTTTTCCAATTTTGATGCCTTTTATTTCCTCTTCTTGTCTAATTTCAATGGCTAGTACTTCCAGTACTATGTCAAACAAGAGTGGTGAGAGTGCGCATCCTTGTCTTGTTCCTGTTCTTAGAGGGAATGGTTTTAGTTTTTGCCCATTGAGTGTGAATTTTGCTTTGGGTTAATCATATATAGCTTTTATTATGTCGAGGTATGATCCTTGTACTCCCACCTTGTTGAGAGTTTTTATCAGAAAAAGGTGTTGGATTTTATCAAATGCTTTTTCTGCATCAATTGATATGACTATATGATTTTTAACATTCAGTTTGTTTATGTGATATATCACGTTTATTGATTTGCGGATATTGTACCATCCTTGCATTCCGGGAATAAATCCTACTTGGTCATGGTGTATGATATTTCTGATGCTCTGTTGGAGCCTATTTGCTAGAATTTTGTTGAGGATTTTGGCATCTATGTTAATGAGGGATATTGGCCTGTAATTCTCTTTCATTGAGTTGTCTTTATCTGGTTTTAGTATTAGGGTGATGCTGGCTTCATAGAAGGAGTTTGGAAGTGTTCCTTCCTCTTGAGTTTTTGGAATAATCTGGGGAGGATAGTTTTTAGTTCTTCCTTGAATGTTTGGTAAAACTCTCCTGTGAAGCCATCTGGCTCTGGGCTTTTGTTTGCTGGAAGCTTTTTGATGACTGCTTCAATTTCTTTCAATGTCACAGGTCTATTGAGGTTTTTAGATTCTTCCTGACTGAGTTTTGGAAGGTTATATGTCAATTTTCTCCAGGTGGTCCAGTTTGTTAGAATAGAGTTGTTCGTAGTATTTTGTAACAATCCTTTTTATTTCAGTGGGGTCTGTTGTTATTTCACCTCTTTCATTTATGATTTTGTTTATTTGGGTCCTCTCTCTTTTTTCTTAGTTAGCCTGGCTAGAGATTCAGCAATTTTCTTTATTCTTTCAAAGAATCAGCACTTGGTTTTGTTAATCATAGGTATTGTTTCTTTGGTCTCTGTGTCATTTATCTCCAGTCTGATTTTTGTTATTTCCTTCATTCTGCTTACACTGGGTTTTTCTTGTTGCTCTTTTCCTAACTCTTTGAGTTGTAGAGTTAGATAATTTGTTACCGTTTTTTCTTGTCTTTTACAATAGGCTTATAGAGATATGAACTTCCCTCTCAAGACTGCTTTCGCTGTGTCCCATAGATTTTGGATTGTAGTGTTTTCATTGTCATTTGTTGCCACGATGTTTTAAATTTCTTCCTTGATTTCTCTGGTCACCCAGTCCTTGTTCAAAGCATGCTATTCATTCTCCATGTGTTTAATTTTCTTGGATTATTTTTTATTCTAGTTGATTTCCAATTTTATGCCACTATGATCTGAGAAGATGCTTGATATGATTCATATCTTCTTTCATTTGAAGAGATTTTGCCTATGTCCCAACATGTGATCTATCTTTGAAAATGACCCATATGCACTTGAGAAGAATGTGTATTCTGTGGCTTTGGGGTGAAATATTCTGAAGATGTCGATTAATTCCATCTGGTCTAGTGTGTCATTTAGCGTTGATGTTTCTTTGCTTATTTTTGTCTAGGTGAATTGTCCAAAGGTGACAGTGGGTTATTAAAATCTCCTACTATGATTGTATTGCTATTAATCTCTCCCTTAATGTCCTCCAACAGTTTTTTTATGTATTTCGGTGCCCCTGTATTGGGTGCATATATGTTTACCAGGGTTATTTCTTCTTGTTGGAATGCTCCCTTTAGTATTTTCAAGTGGCCTTCATTATCTCTTGTTATGTCCTTCACTTTGAGATCTAATTTGTCAGATATAAGTATTGCTACCCCAGCTTTATTTTCATTTCCATTTGCCTGGAAAACATTATTCCATCCCTTCACCCTCAGTCTGTGTGTGTCTTTTTTGTGAAATGGATTTTTTGTAGACAGCAGATATATGGGTCTTGTTTTTTATCCAATCTGTTACCCTATGTCTTTTGATTGGAACATTTAAACCATTTACATTTAAAGTTATTATTGATAGGTAGGTATTTGATGACATTTTTTAATTCTGTACCCCTTTATTCCTTCTTTGCTTCCTATTTCTTTATTTTTATATTAGACCCTTTAGCATTACTTGCATTGCTGGTTTGTTGGAGATAAATTCCTTTAGCCTTTTTTTGTCTGTGAAGCTCCTGATTTCTCCTTCAATTCTGATTGATAGCCTTGCATGGGTACAGTATTGTTGGATTCAGACCCTTCCTTTGCATGACTTTGTATATGTCATCCCATTTCCTTCTGGTCTGATGAGTTTCTATTGAGAAATCCGTTGCTAGTCTGATGGGGGTTCCTTTATATGTAACTTTCTGTCTCTCTCTTGCTGCTTTTAAGATTCTTACGTTGTCATTGGTGTTTGCCAATTTAATTATAATATGCCTTGGCATCGGTCTTTTAGGATTCATTTAGTTTGGGACTCTGCGAGCATCTTGTATTTGTGTGGGCTTTTTCTTCTCTATCTCCGGAACGTTTTTTGCCATTATTTCTTGAAATACATTTTCCATGTCTTCCTCAGTTTCCTTTCCTTCTGGAACCCATATCATTCTAATATTGTTTTGTTTTGTATTGTCCCAAAGCTCCAGTAAACTTTCCTCCTGCTTTTTAATTTTTCTTTCTAGAAGCTGCTCTAATTGGGTTTTTTTTTTCCATCTTTTCTTTTAGCTCACTGATTCAGTCCTCTGCTTCTTCTAGTCTACTGTTGATGCTTTGTATTGAGTTTTTCATAGTAGCGATGTCATTTTTCATTTCTTATTGGGTTATCTTCATTTCTTCTTGTTTCTTCTTCATTTCCTCTTGGGTTTTACTCATATTGTCAAATTTGTCTCCTATTCTTTTTTTGCCATCTTATGATCATTACTCTGAATTGTTGCTCTGGTAGGTTGCTTGCCTATAACTTGTGCACTTGCTTTTCTGGTGATGCCTGCTTTTCTTTCTTTTGTGGGCTGTTTTTTTGTCTCCCCATTGTTTCTCTTTTCAGGATGTCTGGTTATGTAGTTCTCTTTCTCCTTTGTTGATTTAAAGGTACACAATACAACACTACAAGGTACAACACAACAGGCACTGAACAGGAAAGTATTTGAGATATTAAGAACCTCTAATAAAGGTGACCACTAGAGAAAGGCAAATTAGGGGAGAGGAGAGGAAGCGAAAAGGTTAAAAGAGAGAGAGAGGGAGGGAGAGAGAGAGAGAGAGAGAGAACGAGAGAAAAATATCAAAAAAGAGTGATACACTGGGCTAATAAAGAAAATAAAGAAAGTTAATAAAGAAAATAAAGAAAAGATAATAAATAAAAAAATAAAAAAGTAGTGTCAAAATGAAATTGGGTAACAGGAAAGAAAAAGAGAGAGAGAGAGGGAGTGAGAACGAGTGAGAGAGATAAGAAGCAGACTAATAGAGAGAGAAAAGGGGAACAAACAAAAGTGGACAAAATTCCAATAGGACAACCACTAATCCCAGCAAATGCCAGCAACAATACAATATCCACTAATATCAAGCAAGTCTAGGATAAGCAGAAGTAAAAAACATACAAAAACAAAGTAATTACAAAATACTAAGCAACATTAACAACAAAAGAATAAGCATATCAATCTCACTAAAAAGCATAAAAGTTCGATATAATCAACATTCACAAAAACAACAACATAAGGACAGAGAGGAAAAGGTTTTTTTTGTTTGTTTGTTTTTACTAGTTAATATAGTGAAGAGAGTGGTATTTATGCACTTGGAACAGGAAGTTTGAAACTATGTATATAAGTAGGGTGAGTTTTAGCCAGGGGTATACAGAAAGAAAAGGGAAAAACTAAAGCAGGAAAGGGTTAAGATAAACAGGAGATGAAAATGGGTTAGGTTAGTAATAGAGTGATGGCATAAAGGTTGAGTTGAGATAAGGTTGAACGATGCTATATTAGGGATGTAACTAGAATGAAGACTAATCTAGTGTAAAATAAAGAGAAAATAAAATGGCACTTTAAACAAAAGAAAAAGAAAAAGGAAACAAAAAGTGCAAAATAGTAGTATTAATAATGATGATTGAAACTAAAAATGTAATTATTGAAGAGGTAACATCAAGTGAGGAAAAAAGAAAAAAATTGTTTCTTAAGTAAAGGATGTAAAAAAATGAAAATAAAATAAAAGATGTAAAAAATGAAAATAATATAAAATATAGAAAAATTAGCATAAAAATGTGTAGTAGTGGTCATTACTTCCTCTGTTTTTCTACTTGGCATGCCTGTTTCTCCATCCAAACAGTATTGCAGTTCCCTGCGTTCCACTGCACCTCAGTTTTGTAAGCTAGACCTTAATTTAAGTAGGCTATTTTTTCTGTTTATTTTTGATTAATTAAAAGTACTAAAAAAAAAAAAAAGTCAGTTTGTATATCAGCCCCTAGGTGGCAATGTTTCTGGATTGACTTCCCAGCCTTCCCTTCTTTCTTTCTCTATGGCGCTCTCTATTGTGCCTCCGTGGTGCCTCCTGTTCAGATCCCCTGTTTCCAGGCAGGCAATTTCCCCCTGCAGACTCCCAGGATATGCTAAACTGGGCAGTCTTTCCCTGGTGCTCAAAAGCCAGGGGATGGAGGGGATCAGGCACAGGGTGGGTCTGCACCAAGGTTTCCAGATGTTCTGCTTATGATGGGATAGTCCAGATTCTTAAGAATTAGTCCCACGCCCCTTGGCGTTTTTTTAAATAAGTCCTGATTTTGGGGAAGATCACGCCAAACCTGGTACTGGGTCTTGCAGCGTGCGGTTCTCTCTGGGGCCCTGCCTCTTTCGGAGCCCGCTGCTCTGGCTGCACAGCCGCTTCAGCCGCTCTGGTCACACAGCAGCTACAGGCGCCGCTGCCGCAGGAGGAACCCAGAACCCCCATGTTATCCCCAGCAAACTCTGACCTTTCTGTGGATGATTGAAGAACTTCCTTGAATTCACATCTTTGTGCCGATTGGGGAGTCACAACTGTTGGTGGGCTTCACTGTTGTGGACTTTTCAGGCCTCAGGTAAGATCCTCTTTTCTTTGTAAAGATGGCAAAGTTTTCCTTCTGAGCCCTTAGGTCCGGGAGAAGTTACTGCTGCAGAGCGGGCTGCCTGGTCAGGAAATCCTGTCCAGCAGACTTCTCTTATCTTCTCCTAGAGCTCTGCCACCGCTCAGCTTGCCAACACTTCCCCGATCGATTCTCAGGCGCTCCTTCTATCTGCTCTGGGACTAGGTTCAGAACAGGTCTATCTGATCCGCCACCATTTTGTCCTCTCCAATAGCTGTGATTTCAATAGCACTTTTCAGTAGCTTTTAAAATTGTATTTATTTATTTATTATTTTTATTTTTTAAATATATTTTATTGACTTTTTACAGAGAGGAAGTGAGAGAGATAGAGAGC
Source organism: Vespertilio murinus (assembly GCA_963924515.1). Lineage (NCBI taxonomy): Eukaryota > Metazoa > Chordata > Mammalia > Chiroptera > Vespertilionidae > Vespertilio > Vespertilio murinus. The sequence continues at coordinate 52,366,893 of OZ004710.1, forward strand.
TAGAAATGTCGATGACAGAGAAACATTGACTAGCTGCCTCTTGCACACCACCCAACGGGGATGTGCCCATAACCAATGTACATGCCCTTGACTGGAATCGAACCTGGGACCTTTCAGTCTGCAGACCGACACTCTACCACTGAGCCAAACTGGTTTCGGCTTTATTTATTTTTTAATATATATTTTTATTGATTTCAGAGAAGAAGGGAGGAGAGAGAGAGATAGAAATATCAATGATGAAAGGGAATGATTGATTGGCTGCCTCCTATATGCCCTCTACAAGGGATCGAGCCCACAACCCAGGAAGGTGCTCATGATTGGAATGAAACCCAGGACCTTTCAGTCTGCAGGCCAACACTCTATCCACTGAGCCAAACCAGCTAGGGCTTCAATAGATTTCTTTAAAAATTCAATAAGGCATAGACTATTGGGGAGATACACTTTCTCAGCAATTTCTTGGGTTACTTCCTTGCTAGGAATAATAAGGGCATCACTGATTTTAAAGAAATTTCTCTTAGGCAAGAGCTTTTGCTTCTTTCCATTCCACTGTCTGAAGCACAAACCCTGCTCTGCTTATAACCTTACTTTTCCTCTTTGCACTTCTGATTTCATTTCCTCTTCAGCCATATATCTTCTACATTTTCAAACTAAATAATATAAATAGATTTTGGGGATCTATTGTACAACATGATGACTAGGGTTAACAGTACTGTGTTGTATATGTAAAATTTGCTAAGAAGGTATAGCTTTAATGTTCTCACCATAACAACAACAATAAAATAGTAATTATGTGAGGTATCAACTAACCATATTGTAGTAATTACCTTGCAATATATATGTGTTTTAAATCATCACACCTTTAATTTTACACAATGTTATATGCCAATTATATCTCAAGGAAGCTGGAAATTTTTTGAAGAAAAAAAATGTCTTGGTGAAGTGTGTTGAAAACAACACCACTGGACTGAGAAGCTAAGGCATGATCTATCACTGGCCAGTTGTGTGTCCTTCAGGAATTTTCTTAACTTATCTTTTCCCCAGTTTTATTATCTATAAAAAGAGGGGATGGGATCATATTCTTAGTGTTGGTTCCAAATTTGATCTAAAGTATCACACATATGAGAATGCTTTCTGCACCTCACCCTTAGCCTGAGATCATCTTCCGTTTTTCAAAATTCCTCTAAGAAGTATGTTTGTTTTAAAGAGAGTCTTTGCATCTATTAAATACTGCAATTCTTTTCCAACTATCTCTCAACAACCTGTGTTGTGAAGTTTTTAAAAAAATATTTATTAGCCTCTGAACACATTCAATAAAAGGATTGCATTAATAGTCATGAGAAGAGAAAAATCTACTTTAGAATCTATTTTTATCTTACTGTGAAATAAACACACAAATACTAGATAGGAATAAGCTGATTAATATCATGAAGGAAAGAAAGAGTTTACTTCTCATCTACTCTACTCCAAGCACATTGTTAGGCTCTTGTGCATATTATTTCTGGTAGTCTTAACAACAATCTGTTAAGAAATACATCCTTCAACCTAATTGCCCATCAGCAGATAAGTGGATTGAAAAACTGTGGTACATCCACACAATGGAATACTACTCGGCTATAAATGTTCTGTTCTAGTGTCAGCATCAGGCAGTTTTGAGAACCATGGCATGGTAATATAGTTTGATATCTGTTAATGCGACCCCTCCAACTTTGTTCTTTCTCAGAATTGCTGTGGCTATTCAGGGTATTTTTTTAATTCCAGATGAATTTCTAGATAGTTTGTTCTAGATCTTTGAAATATGCCATTGGTATTTTAATGGATATTGCATTGAATCTGTAGAATGCTTTGGGTAGTATGGACATTTTTTAAAAATATATTTTATTGATATTTTACAGAGAGGAAGGGAGAGAGATAGAGAGCTAGAAACGTCAATGAGAGAGAAACATCGACCAGCTGCCTCCTGCACACCCCCTACTGGGGATGTGCCCGCAACCAATGTACATGCCCCCGACTGGAATCGAACCCGGGACCCTTCAGTCCACAGACCAATGCTCTACCACTGAGCCAAACCGGTTTCGGCAGTATGGACATTTTAATGATGTTTATTCTACCAGTCCTTAAGCATGGTATGTTCTTCCATTTGTTTATGTCTTCCTCTATCTTTTTTCATTGTCTTGAAGTTTTCTGAGTAAGGGTCTTTTATGTCCTTAGTTAAGTTTATTCCTAGGTATCTTAATTTTTTGTTTTGTTTTTTAGTTTTGAATACTGCTTTATTTATTTTTTTAAATTTATTGAGGTATTATATGAGTACATAGCTTACCATTGCCTCTCCCACCTCCCATTCATGCTCTCCCTCCCCAGAGTTCTGTGTTCGTTGGTTGTACTTATATGCATGCATACCAGTCCTTTGGTTGTTCTCTTATCTCCCCCCAGGTCTCCTTCCCCTCCCCGCTGTCATTTGACAATCTGCTTGTTTTATGGTGACTATCTCAGGATTCTAACGAATAGAATCCGCTCCTCCTCTGGTTCACACTGCCCCTCCCCCTGGGTCCCACTGCTTCCCCAGGGCACATGGCTCTCCTGGGGCACACGCCCCCCTGGGACACACGGCTCACTCGGGGCACACGGCCCCCTGGGACACACGGCTCGCCCAGGGCACACGGCCCCTCTGGGGCACTGGGGTCTCGAACTGGAGGCACCGTGCTAGCTCCTCGCTAGCATGGTTCATTCCACTGTAGTTTTAAAATCACACATGGTTGCAGTGGTGGAAACTTCAGCCTGGCCATGCGGCAGCAGAGGAAGGACTCGCTGGGGCCGGGAACGGAAGGTGCCGTGCCAGCTCCTCACCAGCACGGCATGCGCAGAGGCTGGGCTGAGATGGCTGTGGGCGGGGAGATGCCGCGCCATCTCCTCACCAGCACGGCGGGCAGGCTGGGACAGCTGCAGGCTGAGATGGATTTGGGCAGGGAGACTGCGCTCAAAGGCTTCTCATCCGGGCAGGGGCCAAAGGCGCGGCGGAGTCCCGGCATCAGCTCCCTCGCTCCCACAGTGGGCCAACCAGGATGGCCCACTCCCTGTGCCCAGGGCGGGGCAGAGCAAGGTCTGGCTTCCCTCATTCCAGCTGCAGCGGTTCCGGCGGGTCCGGTTCCACCGTAGTTTTTAACTCCACATGGCAGCAGCGAAGCCTTGCTTTGTGTCTAGTTGTAGCCTTCCGATTCCACCAGCTTTCCCGTGGGTCTGGTGCGATCCCTCTTGATTTTAGCTGTTGTTTTTTTCCAAATTGTTGATGAGGTGGCAGCTTAGGAGACTACCTAGGCCGCCATCTTGTTTCGGTCCTGGTCCTTGGTATCTTAATTTTTTTGATGTTATGGTAAATGGGATTGTTTTTGTTTGTTTGTTTTTTTCATTTCTCTTTCTGTAGGTTTATTATTGGTGTATAAAAGGACATAGATTTCTTGGCATTAATTTTGTATCCTACTACATTGCCAAATTCATTTATTAGGTCTAGTGGTTTTTTTATGGTGTTTTGAGGGATTTCTATGTATAGTGTGTTTGCCAATGATATTTATAATAAGGGTTTAATCTCCAAAATTTTCAGAGAACTCACACAACTTGACAAAAGGAAGATAAACAATCCAATCAAAAAATGGTCAAAGGATCTAAATAGACACTTTTTGGTGAACATGTAGAAGGTCCAGAGACATGAAAACATGCTCAAAGTCACTAATCATCTGAGAGATGCAAATCAAAACAATAATGAGATACCATCTCACACCTGTCAGAATGGCTATCCTCAACAAAGGACAAGTGCTGGCAAGGATGAGGAGAAAAAGGAAGCCTTGTGCACTGCTGGTGGGAATGCATACTGGTGCAGCCACTGTGGAGAACAGTATGAAGTTTCCTCAAAAAACAAAAAATGGAACTCCCATTTGACCCAGTAATCCCACTCCTCGTAATATAGCCCAAGAAACTAGAAACACGAATCAGAAAGGATATATGCACCCCCATGTTCATAGCAACACAATTTACAATAGCTAAGATTTAGAAACAGCCTAGGTGCCTGTCAGCAGATCACTGAATCCGAAAAATATGGTACATTTCCACAATGGAATACTATGCCACTATTAAAAAGAAGGAACTTTTACCATTTGCAACAGCCTGGATGGAACTGGAGAGCATTATGCTAAGTAAAATAAGCCAGTCAGAGAAAGATAAATATCACATGATCTCACTCATACGTGTGATATAATAATCAAAATAAACTGATTAACAAGAATAGATCCAGAGAATAATGGCAAGTGAATGGGGGTTCAAGAGCAACCAAAGGGCTTATATGTATGCATATAAGCATAACCAATGGACACAGACACTGGGGCAGTGGGGGCTTTTCCAGGCTGGGAAGGGATAAGGGAGAGGTTCAGTTAGGGAAAAAGCAGACATATGTAAAATTTTAGACAATAAAAAAAAAATTTAAAAATGGTTTGAATTTTGGTTTGTTGTGTAAAAAAATGAAAAAAAAATGTTTTGCTAAATACTTTGCCTTCATTATTAGCTTATCCTATCTATTAAAAGAGTAATATGCAAATTTAGTATGCTTTTACCACACCCGTCAGCCAATCAGGAGGGAGTATGCAAATTAACCCAGCCAAGATGGATACAGCCACAGAGCAAGCAGGAGGCTTGGGTTTCCCTGGCAATGGAGGAAGCCAAGCTTCCTGCACATCTTGGCCGTCCCTGAACTAGACTCACGGCTACACGGTTTCGATTATAGAAGATAAATAAATCACAGCAGAAATGGTGGCAGCCACAGAGCAGGAGGCTTGGGTTTCCTCAGCAATGGAGGAAGCCAAGCTTTCCACCTGCCCTGGCCTTCCCTGGACACCACTCAAGGCTACAAAGTTTCAATTATAGAAGATAAATAAATCCCAGATACCAGAGCCTCCATTTGGGTCGCCAAGGGATGTGGCTGGCCTGTAAACCACCAGAGGCTCCTCACCCAGGCTGCCCCATGCCCCAAGGGAACCCACACCCTGATCCAGGACACCCTTCAGGGAAAATCAGCTGGCCTCCACCTGTGCGCCAGGCCTCTATCCTATCTAATAAAAGAGTAATATGCAAATTGGCGGTCACTCCAACACACAAGATGGCTGCCCCTATGTGATCAAAGATGGTCAGCAGGGAGGGCAGTTGGGAGAGACCAGGACTGCAAGGGAAGTGCAGTGTGGGGCTGGGAGAAGGACCCAGTCCTGCAGGGGAGAGCAGTTGGGAAGAATCAGGCCTGCAGGGGAAGCCAGTTAGGGGTGACCAGGCCTGCAGGGGAGGGCAATTTTGGATGACCATTCCTGCAGGGAAGGGAATTTAGGGGCAATCAGGCTAGCAGGGGAGTGGTTAGGGGGAAATCAGGAAGGCAGGCAGGTGAACAGTTGGGAGCCAGTAGTTCTGGATTGTGATAGGGATGTCTGACAGCCCGTTTAGCCCTGATCCTATTGGGGTAGGGACTAAACGGGCAGTCAGATATCCCTCAAAGGGTCCCAGATTGGAGAGGGTAAAGGCTGGGCTGAGGAACACACACCCCCGTGCACGAATTTTGTGCACTGGGCCTCTGTTTTTCATAATAAAAACATGTATCTTATGTTAATTTTACATATAAAAATATATTGAATAGCTGTAGGTGAATTTTTAGATTTATTAATTCTAATTTCTCCCTAAGTTTAGCATTATCATTTATATATCTTACTCTTTGAAATAAAATTAAAAATAATAATTAAAAATAAATAAATAAAATGTATGTGTTTATAACATTGTGAATATGCTAAATGCCACCAAATTGTACACTTTAAAATGGTTAATGTTATTATGTGAATTTTTTTCTCCAAAGGCAAAACAAAATTTAAAAAATCAAAAAAATGAATGTGTTTATAATTTGTGTCAGTTTCAGTAATCACAGTATGGTACACTGGAAAGTACCGAGGACTCAGCTCTCTGACTAGTCAGCTCTGTGACCTTGAACAAGTCAGCTCACACCTCCAAAAATCCATTCTCCTAAATACAAAAAACAGAGGTGTAGATAGACTAAATAGATTATTTCTAGATGCTTCTTCAGCTCTAAAGGTCTGTGATTTCTTTGTTTCCTCTATGGTAGAACACTCACTGGTCTTTATTGCCCACTTGTGGGAAAGGTGAACTATTACAACCATTGTATTTGTTTGTTTGTTTTAAATATATATTTTATTGATATTTTACAGAGAGGAAGGGAGAGAGATAGAGAGCTAGGAACATCGATGAGAGAGAAACATCGACCAGTTGCCTCTTGCACACCCCCTACCGGGGATGTGCCCGCAACCAATGTACATGCCCTTGACTGGAATCGAACCCGGGACCTTTCAGTCCGCAGACCGATGCTCTACCACTGAGCCAAACCGGTTTCGGCACAACCATTGTATTTGTACAAGACTTCTGAATAATCGGTTTGTTAAAAATAACAACTATAAACACAAATCAAATAATTTATTTGACATCATGCAGGAAAAGAACCTGGATGAATAAATATTTTGCTTTCTACCAATATTTTATCATGCTGACACAAACTTAGACATAATTTCTCAAAGTAAAAAAAATATATATAGTCTCAGATGTGGTGAGGAACAACAACAACAACAACAACAAAAGGCCAAGTAGGCATTTCTCTCTTCCCTGACCCTAGTTTTCTATTTTATTAGAACACAACCCTTTCAATAATCTGTCAGTATTTACTTATTATTTATTTATTTTTATTTTTTAAATTTTAAATCCTTTATTGATTAAAGTATTACATATGTATGTCTCCTTTTCTCCCATTGACCTCTCCCCAGATGTTCCCACTCCCCAGCACATGCCCTAACCCCACTACTGTCTGTGTCCATGGTTATGCTTATATGAATACACACAAGTCCTTCGGTTGATCTTTTACCCCTTTCCCCTCTCCTGCCTTCCCTCTGAGATTGGACAGTCTGTTTCTGTCTGCTTCTCTGTCTCTGGATCTATTTTTAAAATTTCTTTATTGATTAAGGTATTACATATGTGTTCTTATTCCACCCATTACTCCCACCATATATTCATGCCCCCACACCCCTGTTGTTTGTGTCCATTGATTAGGCTTATATGCATGCATATAAATCCTTTGGTTCATCTCTCCTCCTTACCCCCACTATCCCCTACCTTCCCTGAGGTTTGACATTCTGATTGATGTTTTTCTGCCTCTACCGTGTTTCCCCAAAAATAAAACATCCTCCGAAAATAAGACCTACTTACAGGTTTCCTTCTGAGTGAAATATAAGGCATCCCCCCAAAAAATAAGGCCCCCAGGCTCTGTCTCTGAATGAACATTAATTTACCATAAACCGCCCCGACTGGCGTCTAGCAACCAGTGACATTACTCGGAATCCTGATGTCAGTGCTGTGTGGAGGCTGAGCAGAGCTCCCAGTGAGCGATGAGCGCAGGGTGGGAGAGAGGAGGAGACTCTCGCAGATGCGTGTAGAAGAACAGGAGGATTAGAGCGGACAGGACGCGGCGAAGGTGGTGAGTGCTGGTCTGTTTCTGGTGACACTACCTGATTCTCACGGCCGCCTTCATGATGACTGAAGGTTCTCAGTCAGTGGCAGACCCTGCTCAAGCCCAGATCCAGGCCATAGCAAGCCCAGTGATAGTCCCCAGGCAGGCAGCAATGGGTAAATGTCTGATAAAGGGGTAGGGGGGATGTCTGGTGAAGGTGTTCAGTGGCACGGGGGTGGGAGGAGGGAGATTACTTAAAATGACACAGGAGGATCAGAGGGGACAATAAAAATGACACTGGAGGATCAGAGTGGACAATCAAAATGATACAGGAGGATCAAAAGGGGTTACTAAAATGGTAATCCCCCCTCTGATTCTCCTGTGTCATTTTGATTCCCCACTCTGATACCCCCTGTGTCATTTTAAGTGATCCCCCTCCCCCACCTTGATACCCCAATTCCTTTTTTTTACCCCTAGAAATGAGCTCAAAAAGAAAAAGCTACTCCGTGGAGTACAAGAAAGGAATAGTGGAATAGTGGAAGACTCTTGGGGCCAAAATCTTACTGCTTTCTGCAAAGAGAAGATGTTGAGTATCCGATTGTTCCAAAAATGGTGAACAGAGTATGGTAACCTCATTGAACAAGTAGACAAGGGAAATGCTAAAAAGTGCAAGTGTGGATCAGGTTGGCAGCCATTATTTTCCGAGGTGAAAGACCTGATCTGTGAATGGGTTGTTGACAGGAGAGCAAAGGCTTTGGTTGTGAATAGGGCTCAGATTCAAGAATTTGCCCTTGCAATGGCACCACAGTTTGACATAGCCCTTGAAGACTTCAAAGCATCACAACACTGGCTGGATAATTTCCTTCAGCAAGGTGAACTGTCTTTAAGAAGATCTACAACATTGTTTAGGTTGGGAGATACTCAAGTTATTAAGTGAGCACTTGCATTCAAGTCCTTTATTGATGATGCTGACTTCTCTAAATACAATCTTTCCAACATGATTGCATGGATGAAACTGCAGTGTTTATGGGCCAATAATCTCAAACAACAATTGAACAGTGGTGTGCCTCCTTAGTGTACATTCCCTCCACTGCTTATGAAAGGGCACGTGTTTCCTGTATTTTGGCAATTCGTCTGGATGGCACTAAAACCACACCTTTAATCATTTCTAAGGGCAAGAAGGAAAAGATTGAACATGTTTTGGGCATTTTTATTCTTGAAACTGAAAAGGCCTGGGCCACACAAGCAGTTATAAGGAAGTGGGTCGATTTGATGCTGCTGCTTGTTATGCGAGGGAGCCAAAGAGGTCTGCTAGTCTGGGATGCAGCCAGAACTCACCATGCTAAAGACATGAAGACATTTCTTCACAAAAGAAAAATAGATCAGATAATGATTCCCGCAGGAATGACGGCCTATCTCCAGACTCTTGATATTGCAATAAACAAGCCATTCAGAGTTACAAAGAGAGATTGCAACAAGATGGCGGCATAGTTAAATGCCTAACTGCAGCCTCACTCAACAATTTCAAAAAATACAACTAAAATATAAAGTGGACATTATCCAGAACTACAGGAAAGTTGACTAACTGGAAATTCTACAACTAGAAGGAAAGAGAAAACCAGAAGGATAATCAGAGGAACTGTAAAAGCCTAAGGTACGGAGAGACACTGTGCATGTGTAGGGTGAGGACAGAGCCAGAGAGAAGGGGCGGCTGAGTGCCTGGCTGGCATTCCCTAGCGGGAAGGAGACAAAAGCTCAGGACTGTGCTGAGCCCCAGTTCTGCACAAGACCTTCGAGCCCCCAGCCTCATACAGAGGGAATCTGGTCTGTAAGGCGGAGGCTCAGGGGAGCAACGAAAGGCAGATCCCCAGAGTTACACACATTTCCTGCAGAGAACAGATGGTTGATTGGGCCAATGGATTGCCCTAGCAGGAAGGAGACATAAGCTCTGTACTGCTCTTAACACCACCTCCAACTGCACTGAACCCCAGTTGTGGGCTCATTGGAGGAGAGACTAGACTGTCTGGTAGCAGGCGAAACTCTAGGGCGCCTTTCTCTCACTGAAGTACACTGAGAGTCAGGAACCTCAGAGGGCAGGGCTAACCAGAAGCCAAGGCTATAGGCTCCACCCTGAAACTCCGCCCTATCCAAGCTGAAAACAGAGGCTTTTGCAGGTTTCCAAATGCAGTGGAATAAGGCTGTCTCCGGGCACAGACACAACTGATCCTCCCAACCTACCAACTTAGGGAAGCAGCGAAAATGCCGAGACAGGAAACAGATCACAAATGAAAGAAATGGAGGACAAAAAGCGACTAGATGTAGAGTTCAACACCACGCTTATAAGGTTGTTCAAGAATCTCCTAGAAAAGGCCAATAAAATAAATGAGACCTATGAGGATATGAAAAGGGATCAACTAGAAATAAAGAATACATTCTCTGAAATAAAAAATATTATACAGAGTCCTAAAAACAGAATGGAAGATTGCAAGAATCAACTCAAAGATTTGGAACACAAAGAGCCAGAATACACTCCTCCGCAGAAGGAAGAAGACAACAGAATCCAGAAAATTGAAGATAGTGTAAGAAACCTCTGGGACAACTTCAACCGAACCAACATCAGAATTATGGGCATCCCAGAAGATGACAGAGAGCAAGATACCGAAAACATATTGAAAGAAATAGTGACAGAAAATTCCCCCACCTGGTGAAAGAAATAGACTTACACGTCCAAGAAGCACACAGAACCCCAAACAAAAGGAATCCAAAGAGGACCACACCAAGACACATCATAATTAAAATTCCAAGAGCAAAAGACAAAGAGAGAATATTAAAAGCAGCAAGAAAAAAGCAGGTAGTTACCTATAAAGGAGCACCCATAAGACTGTCAGCTGATTTCTCAACAGAAACCATGCAGGCCAGACGGGAATGGCAAGAAATATTCAAGGTGATGAATCACAAGAACCTACAGCCAAAAATACTCTACCCAGCAAAGCTATCACTCATAATCGAAGGCCAGATAAAGAGCTTCACAAATAAATTTAAGCTAAAGGAGTTCATCATCGCCAAGCCAGAATTATATGAATTGGTAAAAGGGGTTCTTTAGGAAGAGGAAGAAAATAAAGATAAAAATTATGAACAACAAATACGTAACTATCAACAAGTGAATCTAAAAACCAAGGGAAGCCGAAACCGGTTTGGCTCAGTGGATAGAGCATCGGTCTGCGGACTGAAAGGTCCCAGGTTCGATTCCGGTCAATGGCATGTAACTTGGTTGTGGGCACATTCCTGGTAGGAGGTGTGCAAGAGGCAGCTGATTGATGATTCTCTCTCATCGATGTTTCTAGCTCTCTATCCCTCTCTGTAAAAAAATCAATAATATATATTTAAAAAAAACAAGGGAAGTAAAAATCATGATGAACAATATTAACTGGTGAATATAATAAAATCAGAGGTATGGAAGGAGAGTGGACTGATGATTCTTGGGGAATGGGGAGTGGGGCGGGGCGGGAAGAGACTGAACATAAACTGCACCTATGGATGAGGACAACGGGGGATGGGGAAAGGGCAGAGAGTGGGATGGAAACTCGGTGAAGGGAGGGGGGAAACATGAGGAACATTTGTAATAATATGAACAATAAAGATTTATTAAAATAAAAAAATAAACAAGCCATTCAAAGACAATTTGTGCATGGAAATTAATGACTACATTGAGAATAGAATGGAGAGAAATCAGCGTGGAAACTTTGTGAAACCTAAACTGCAAGAAGTTGTGAATTGGGTGAAGAATTCATGGGAGAAAACCACTGACAGTTGCATTGCAAATGCACTGTGAGCAGGCTACCTTGACAAGAAGTACTCATTTAAAGACAGTACTCATTGCTAAACATGAGAGATTTGGTCCACTGATTCTGAAAGAAATGGAGTCACAAGAAATTCACCAGGAAATTCAGGTATTGGATGGTTATGATGATGTTCCAGAAGATGATGACATGATTGTCATTGAATAAATGAGTAAATTCTTGATACTCTATGATTCACAGTTTGTCTGGTTTATGTTGACAACTACCATACTACTGTACCATATACAGGTAATAAATTTCCTTTATTTTCATTTAACAATAAATGTGTACCGTATTCTTCTTCATGGAAAAATAAGACATCCCCTGAAAAGAAGACCTAGCACATCTTTGGGAGCAAAAGTTAACATAAGACACTGTCTTATTTTCGGGGAAACAGGGTAGTAATGTGTTGTGTAATGTATTTCCTAGTAATATATTTCCCTGTGCTGTTTGAAACAGGAGAATATATGTGCTATATTTGGCAAAATTAGAGGGTTTAGCTGTAAGGTAAATGAGGTAGGTCAAAGGGTAGGAAATGAGGCTGTGGAACTAGGCTGCAAAGGAGCCAATGGGAGAGCAATATTTGATGTCGCTGTGCCTACTGAGCGGAGGGGCGGAGGACAAGGGAGACCTGGGTTGGACACTGAGCACCAAAGAAAACTGAGGGACACAGGGTGAGCTCTGGGCCTGCGAGAGCTAGAGGCAGCCAGGTCCCCAGCAACAAGAAAGGGGCCAGAGGAGGAGGCGGCGCGGGCCCCGCCCCCTCCCCTCTCAGGGGCTGGCTGGAGAGGCTGCGCAGCAGTAATGGCGGGCGGCGCGAGCAGCATCTGTCAGGCTACGGAGGTCCAAGCTGCACTTGCTGCCCCACTGAGGACCGGGAGGCAGTAGGAGCAGTGACAGTGTCGCTGAGGAGCCGGGCCGTCGGCTCCCAGAGCTGACTGCCTGGTGCCCGTGGCTCTCTTCTATCTCTGTCCCATTGTGTCGGGTAAGGTGATTGTGAGTGGGCAGGGAGCAAGGAGAACAGCCCGGACCCCAGAGGCCCGGAGGTGGGGTGTTTGGGGAAAGGTGGATAAAGGGAGGTCTAGGTGATTTCCGAGGGCACTCGCACCTTTTTGGAAAGGGACCTCGGCAGTGCAGGGGTCGCAGTTGGGGGATAGGTGACTGTTGCGGGAGGTGGTCGTTGCTGAGTAATCCAAGAGACTGCCAGAGCCAGGCAGGGAGGGGTAGGACTTCTTGGGGAACGGGTGTGGCTCAGTGCGCATGCGCCACGGCCTCTGGTTCTAAGAGCTGGGGGTGAGATGAGAGGACCTGGGTCCAAGGTAGCTGAAATTATGCATGGCATCTCCATTTTTAGATCCCCAATGCTAACAATGCCCCTGTCCTAGAGATGACAACATTCCAGGTCTCCTAAAGAAGCTTCTCCTGGTACCTTGATCACTTACACAAACCTTACCTATTTGTCTCTAGCTAGTCTACTTGGGAAGAATTGGCCTGGAGATAGTGCCAAATTGCTATCTAGTGTGCCTTCAGGCTCATAGCCACGGAGCTGTCATCCTGAGGAATGAAAGGTTAGAGGTGAAATTCTACATTGGTCCCTTCTAGATCTAAACATGGACATAAATGTGAGAATAGCATTTCAGTGGCATGACAGCTGTGAATCTTGGACTCAGTGCATGGATGCTGATAACTTGTTAGCTCTACAAAATGAATCCAGTGTACATGTCAGAGAGTTTACCTGCTAGGAACCCCACTAAGCATCAGGTTGAACTGGAAATAACCTACACCATTTGAGGTGGAGGAATTCAAAGATTTTGTCATTTCTTATTTGTGTTGATTTTTACATAGATTAAAGAAAGCATCTCCCAGTTCTTCAGTGCAGTATTAACAAACATTGTGCCAGGAATCAACAGTGAATTGAGTAGCCTCAACCAGTATGTCACCACAAGATGGACTTCTCCTACAGCCCCAATTATGGCTCCTCTCCTGTGTATATTGCAGCCAGTGCCACTCTCACCCACTGCTTAGCTCTCCCCTGCTGCTCTTTCCCCAACCCCCAACGATGCAGTACAATCCCTCTCAAGACTTGCTTCCAATATGCACTATGGATTTGAGCATAATTCTACCCATGGCAACTGAATTGACTTGCCAATTTGCATTTCTATCACTCTTCTCTCCATCATCACACTAAAATCTACTATTTTCAAAGCTTCAACATATTTCTCATGATTATACTTCCTCCTCCCTCACCTCCATTCTCACCCCCAACTAAATACAATCAGTGGGTGCCAGCACAGCAGATTCAGAAGGTTTCAAGTATGTTGAAGAGCAAAGAAAGCTGGCAAGTATCTGTTACATGAATTTCTAATTGACCTTATTATCTAAGTCTTAGACTCTAAGATGTATACCCTGGTTGAAAAAAAAAGTGAATAAGTTATCCTTGGGGCCATGGGATAGGAAAGGAGAATTTCATCTCTAGGATAGTTTGTCTGTTAAAGCCAGATCTTTCTCTGAATATGATCAAAATCAGAATAAACATTTTAGTCCAAATTCTAACCTGATATGGGATCCATAAACCATGTATAAGGGATTTGACTTAACTATTAAATGTACTTAGAGTTACCAAAGTGTTCTTTTGCCTACATTGTTATCTTTTTTCAGGGTTTGATTTAAATTTAGCATATTCTGGGGGAGCAAATAAATTTTTTCCTCCCCAGAATATGCCAAATTTAAATCAAGCCTTGAAAAAAGATAACAATGTACTAAAGAAGATCACACTCATTTTCAGTGTGATGATGATAGTGGGGATGCCAGCAACCACTGAAAACATGAAATGAAGATAATTATTCTCCTCTTGTTTTTTATGGAAATGGAGAGATCTGTATGCTTATTTTTAAAATGTGAGGGGAGGGGAGGGAAACTTGAGTATTTCAACCAACTTTCAACAGGTGGAATTCCTGTTAAATTCCATTTAGAAAGTGACCCCTATAAGACCACAACTTCTGCTGTTTAGTCACCTTATAAATAATAGTATTTGGTATTATTTCTTACAGAATTGTGGCTCTATAGTATCCTGGCATAAAGTTAGAGGCATTAGTTTTTGGCACATACTTAAACAGTTAATTAATGAACAAATATTTATTGATTAGCCATATTGGGACCCTGGTGCTGCATGTTCAAGTGTCTTCAAGGATATATACAAACAAGGGCCTTACTATCTGGAGATTTAAAATTTGGTTGTGTCAGAAAGACATACTTGAAAAACGGTTTTGGTAACAAAATAAGGTGGTATAATGCTACTGTTTCAACTGTAAACCATGAGATCTGAAGCTTATATGTTAATTTGCAAACTTCTTGAGGATAAGACCTCACCTAAACATGTATGCATGTCCAACAGTGAGTACTCAAGTGACTAAGCTTTGCAAAGTAGATTAGGTAAGGAGAAACCAGAGGCAAGAGAGAGAACAGCGGGGAAGCTTTCATAATAGATTAGATACAAGGAGATGTGGGCCAAAATGAGGATGATAGCAGAGGATCAGACAAGAATATTCCAAGGAAAAATCATCAGGATTTAGTGACTGAAGGCAAGAAGACAAGCCTTAACTGTACAGTATTAATCTCTACTTCCAGCAAACAAACGAGTTGGAGACAGCAGAGGTAAATAGTGGGCCATCTTAGTAGGGAAACAGTACCCAATAGGCACTCAAATATTTTCTCAAGCAGCAGTAGCAGGATTGAACCAGAAGACTCTTAAGATCCCTCCATACTGAGATTCTGTGGTATATGCAGATGCTTAAAATTATTGGGAAACAAGGCATTCTCAAATATGGAAGACAAAGAAAAGGGAGAATTGTTGTGTTACTACTGGCAGGCCCTTTTGAGAAGGGTTAAATACTGAGTCATAAGGCTCCCAGCAGTGAGTGAAAGGAGGTGGAGGAGCGAGAGGAACAAACACCTCAAACCAAAAATTTCAATAAATGCATACATATCTTTGCAGGCTTCATAAGTTATTCATTCTACCCACCCACATACACTGAATCCTTATGAGTTAAGTAGGACAGGTATTATCAGTTCTATTTTTATACTGGACAATATTAAAACACAGCAAGATTAAGTAACCTGTCCAATTTCATAAAATAAATTAATGAGAAAGCAGCGATGAAGACTTTTATCTCCTGATTGCTGCCAGCCCAGTGCACTTGACACTGAACCACATTGCTTTTCCTCCCTATGTATCCAGAAGTTATGTGTGCATATGACCAAATAAGGAATGCACAAGCAACTGCAGCATTATCTCAGATAGTTATTAATACTTCATCATTATTCCTGGAGCTGAGTATTTGGTTTCCATATGCACTCAGTCCTTCATCTGCTATATCCACAGTCAGGAAAGTAGAGTTAGTAAGTCATTGAATGATATGAACACCTGTTTGCTAGATACTTAAAGAAGCTCATTTGGCACAAGCCCTTAATACTACCGGTATTGTGCTCAAGTTTTCTCTTCCTTCTGTTACTTTTTTAAAAGTGAGAGTTCAAGAGTTCTTTTCTGAAAGTTATCCCACAGACAAGTATTAAAAATAAAGAGGTGTACTGACACTTGTTTCATCACCATTTAAAGAAATGTTTGTTACTTGAGCTAGTGCCAAAGAGAGCAGTTTGAGGACAGAAAAAAATAAAGAATTGTGGTAAACTTGAGAATTCTTTAGAATAGATATAGACCAAGAAGGAGGGCAAAGCCTATCAATTTAAAAAACATTATTTAAATTTATAATTACTAATTTATATTTATAATAAATCCTTTATAATATTCTTTATTTATATTTGAAGAAAATAGCATGATGAACAAAATAGGTCCAGAGACTTGGAAGCATGGAACAGATTTACAGATCTTAGAAGGAAGGGAGGGCAGGAAGAGAACTTATATGCATATATGCGTAGCCCATGGACACAGATAATAGCGCAGTGAAGGCCTGGAGTATGGGAGGAAGCCTGGTGGTGGGAGCAAAGGAGAGGGGATGGAGGACATCTATAATACTGTCAACAATAAAAATAAATTTTAAAAATTACATGAGATTATTAAGCAAGAGAGATTGTTTTTTAAAGTTTCTTTATTCCTCACTATGAAAGAATACTCAACAAATCTAAGGACTGTTTTTATTTTTAGACCAGTATACCTTTTATATATGTGCCATATATATATATATATATATATATATATATATATATATATATGTATATATATATATATATATATATATATATATATATATAATTGATTTCAGAGAGGAAGGGAGGGAGAGAGAGAGAGAGAGAGAGAGAGAGAGAGAGAGAGAGAAACAGCAATGGTAAGAGAGAATCATTGATTCTCTCCTGTATGTGCCCTGACCAGGAATTGAACTATGACCTCCTGGTCATTGCTCAACCACTAAACCAAGCTGGCTGGATGACCAGTATGCTTTTTTAAATTTTATTTTTATTGTTGACACTATTACAGATGTCCCCTATTCCCCCCACTTTGCCCACCTCCATCCAGCCCCTACCCCTTCCTTCTCTGGCCATCCCATGCTATTTAGACCAGTATTCTTGATGAGGATTAAATAAGATTCTTGCCATAATTGACTAAAATGTTAAATGAAATTGTGTTTGAATTTAATAAAATCAGATAAATACTAAAACTTGTGTTCAAGACAGATGATCAAGATTAATGAGTAAAATAATTAGCCAATAGAATATATTATTAAAAGGGTATCCTCAAACATAAATTTTTCTTCTCTGATCTTGTGAAATCAAATGCAGAGACAGACTCAAGGAAGATTCTTGAGTGTGATAGAAAGTTCTTGGAGATGGGAACATTGATAGGTGTAAAGGGAAGGAGTTTCATCTCTGACATAGAACCTAAGCATATCTTAGCTTTCTCTGTGCTTTCCCTTTCCCGAATATCTTCTACTGTGAATATCACTTACTTTCTTTCATTTACTTTGAGTGGAGAGTTCAATAGAAATACAATATAAAAGTTTAAAAATTACATAAAGTACACTCAAATTAGGACAAGTTTAAGTTCTTGCAATAAAATTATTTGTCCATATTAAACATTTATAGCATTTTACACTCAAGTATATTTATGAAAAGCATTCTCTCTAGGTAACTTGAGGTTGGTCTATTGTTTTCATGACTTGAGTATAATATATATATATATTTTTATTATAGATTTTTAAAAAAAATAATGTTTCCCAACTTGTTTTTTAGAATCCTAGAACAGAAAAGAAAAAAAAAACACACACACACAAGAAAAAGACAAGATTGTGACAAAGACCCAACTAGGTAGGTTTATATTTTATACTCAACTGTATAGATATATATTTTATATGTTTTTCATTGGATCTCCTAAAAATGACTGTTTAGAAAAATAGATGATTAGTACACATGCACACCAATATAATTTTAAGGACTACTAAGGATTTTTAAAATTACATTTCAGATGTATTTAACTCCAGAAACACTTTTGCATGTGCTGTTTGATTAGTGATTACTTTTCATCTCTTTGCGTCTCATGCATAAATAACACTCAACATCATCATTGTTAAGTTTCCACAATGGAGCTGATATGAAAGAGCCCAACAGAATCTAGTATAAGGTAGTTGTTCAGTAAGCATTTGATCTTTTATCTTTTTTTACATATATTTTATTGATTTTTTTTTTTTTTTTTTTTTTTTTTTTACAGAGAGGAAGGGACAAGGATAGAGTCAGAAACATCCATGAGAGAGAAGCATCAATCAGCTGCCTCCTGCACACCCCCTACTGGGGATGTGCCTGCAACCAAGGTACATGCCCTTGACCGGAATTGAACCTGGGACCCTTCAGTCCCCAGGCCAACGCTCTATCCACTGAGCCAAACCTGTTAGGGCTGATCTTTTTATCTTAAGATGCATTCTATGTATTTCATGTATAGACATGTTATGGAGGTAACAAAAGGGTTCAGTATAATTATTAGTACTTTAGAGGTTACAATATGTTTCTTTAGTGCTAGTATGGAATTAGAACCTACTAGTAAACTAAACATTAATAAGCTATTCTAGATATTCTTCCTGAGTGACAGCTATTATATTGGTACCAGTCAACTGTCAGCAACTTAATTGCTATTGTTCCATGAAGAAAATATTATGGATGATCCTTTACTTGTGAGGGCATCCATATTAATGCAAGTATAATGATGTAAATTCCAGAAGAAACTTGACCTTTTTCTCTTTTCCAAGTTTGGTCTAATTCTAACCTAAACCTATACTGACAGAATTCTAACTTATGCAGCCTTCTCTCCTCAGTACATCATGAACAGACTTCAAAATCCAATTTAATTTCATACTATTTGCCTGTTTAGAACTGTCAAAATCTGAAGCTAATATGGTTACACATTTGAATGTAATTTCTGCTCTAAGTTTTCTCATCTAAGAGAGAGCAGGGTCAGAACTGAACCAAATTGCAGCACCATTTGCTAGTCCACTTACCCATGGCATTCATCCATTCCTGGCAGACAATAGACCTCAGACCAGCAAGACCTATTTTCTCCCTTGTGTAAAAAGAGTTTTATTCCTTCTGCTATACTATATCAGTTAATGAGCATGAATTGAGAGAAGCTAAATTAGAAGGCTCCATAATTCAAAGAAATTTATTATGAAGTTGATTTCCATTTCAAGTTTAACTGTCTTCCCTCTTATTTTTTATTTTCTTTTCAGGTTATATTGGTTAGAAAGTTCCCCATCTGGTGCTGCAACAATGAGTGGTAAATCCCTGCTCTTAAAGATCATTCTCTTGGGTGATGGTGGAGTTGGGAAAAGCTCGCTTATGAACCGTTATGTAACGAATAAATTTGACTCCCAGGCTTTTCACACCATAGGGGTAGAGTTCTTAAATCGAGATCTGGAGGTAGATGGACGTTTTGTAACTCTCCAGATCTGGGACACTGCAGGGCAGGAACGTTTCAAGAGCCTTAGAACACCCTTCTACAGAGGAGCAGACTGCTGCCTCTTGACCTTCAGTGTGGACGACCGACAGAGCTTTGAGAACCTTGCTAACTGGCAGAAAGAATTCATCTACTATGCAGATGTGAAAGACCCTGAGCACTTCCCCTTTGTAGTTCTGGGTAACAAGGTAGACAAAGAGGATAGGCAAGTGACTACTGAGGAGGCACAAGCCTGGTGCATAGAGAATGGAGATTACCCTTATCTAGAGACAAGTGCCAAAGATGATACTAATGTGACAGTGGCCTTTGAAGAAGCTGTCAGGCAGGTGTTGGCTGTAGAGGAACAGTTGGAGCATTGCATGTTAGGTCACACAATTGATTTGAACAGTGGTTCCAAACCAGGATCTTCATGTTGTTAAAAGTAAGAAGCCTTTTAAAGGTGTACCCCAAATTGGTCAGTCGATAGTGTAAGAATAACTGTGCCCCTCTAAAACTGCGCGCGCACACACACACACACACACACACACACACACACACACACACAAAGAAAGGGTAAGAGATAAGGTTGTAATTGTTAAAGCCTTTCATGCTGAAGTTGTAGAGCAACTTTTTAAAAAGTGCTTTATCAAGTCAAGTGTATTTTACGTGATTTCTGCTATTTTCTTCTTGTGTGCATCAGGACATTTCAGAAAACTAAAGTATTTTTTTTCAAATCATAGTTTAAACTTAGAATCCAGCTGCATGAAAGAATTGAAGAGCTATAGCTATTCCTTACAGTGTCCATTAATCAGCTAACATGTGTCACCACCAACTCTTGCCAAGCAGTTTCGACATGTCTGCCAAAGGGGGGAAATAATACTCTGAGCTTTATTACAATAAAATAATAATTCAAACAAGGATATCCTAAGCTTGAATTTTAAAGACATTGCAATTATTAGGAATACAAAAGTATAATGATGTATGATTTGCTGCCATCTGAGCTTTTCAAAATATGCCATCTCAATAAGAGATACACTGATGACATTGGAAATTGATTATACTCCTTGTGTTTGAAGTAACAGGGTACTAGAGAATGTGTTATGCTTAAATGTGCCAACCACTCTTGCAAATAAATGGTTGGTCTGCTTTTACTACATAAGTCTACTTTTGCTGCCTAGGGATGTTTCTTCTCTGACAACCTCGCTTAATATATGGCTTTGGATGCAGTGCTCTCTGCTCATAATTTTGATGGTCATTTGGTTCATCATGCTGTGCTCTCATAGAAGCCTTCAGAAAAGAGTGGGGGATAATGGGCTTTTCTCCCAAGGTTCCTTAACTCCAATATTTATTGTATAAGAAGAAACTGTGTGTGTGTGTGTGTGTGTGTGTGTGTGTGTGTGTGTGTTCTTTTTGTGTCTGTGTGTTTTGTGTTTTGTGTTTTTTGTATGTTGTACTGTATGTTCAGCTGGCCAAACTAGGATATTAAAAGTGACAAGAGAGCAAACTTTAACTCAGAATTAAAATTAATTTCTCATAATTAGAATTGTCCAACAGTGGAA
This sequence comes from Vespertilio murinus, assembly GCA_963924515.1. NCBI lineage: Eukaryota > Metazoa > Chordata > Mammalia > Chiroptera > Vespertilionidae > Vespertilio > Vespertilio murinus. The sequence goes on from OZ004710.1 coordinate 52,387,752, forward strand.
TGGACTGCCTTAATAGTAAACTTTCCAGTAAAAATATTCAAGTAGATGCTTGATGACCATCTGTTAAAATACCATGAAAAGGGTTTCTATACTGGCTGAATGTTTCTTTTCAGGTCCCTTCTAGCTCTAAGTACTATAAATCTATAAGCTACAAACTACATTTCAGTACCATGTTATAATTAGATATATCTTAAGATAATAGCTAAGACTATGGAGAGGGACTTTTAAAATGCTCAAACTATTCTGGGATCAGCATTTAACAGTAACTACATAGCTCTATCTTTTGCTTTAGTAATATGGCAGGAAAATTTCTTGAAATCTGAGTAATCATTGTGTGCCCAGATATAAATGTCCTAAAGATAAGATATTAAAATACAAAATTGGTTGTCAAAATTTGATTACTATAACTGTCAGCTATTTATATGCATTCTGGTTCTTGTTGGTTGACTTGTTTGTCCTGCATAGCTTTTTATCTGTACTTTTTAAACATTTATGATAAAAATAGTGACCTGAGTTAGTGATGAACAGTTATAAATGACCCTCAAAAGAGACCTGGGCCAAGGAGGGGATGGGAGCTTTCACAAGAATGCAGCTTTGAACTCTCCATTGTAGTCACATATGGAATCAGCCTTACACATAAGACCTTATGTGCTTTAAGAGCTCTGGGACTTTTTGGCCACCTAGACAAATAGAAGATGGCATTTCAACCCAGTTATACTCAATATTTCCAACTTAAATATAGTCCTGACCCCATTGGCTTTTATGCCAGAAGTCAAAGACAGAACTGGGATCTTGTAGCTCATATGAATTGGTCCCTATATTGACTATGCCTATAGCAGGCCACATTGGTTTCCAAATTCTATGATAATTTTGCTACAATCACGTCAGGGTGAAAATCTGTAAGTCAGAACTGTTAAATGCTAACTGTTTTAAAGTGCATGAGACCTGGGGCCTTCTCTTTCTACTTGCACTCTGCTTAAAATAGTTTCTATTTGTAGATCTCAGGCCTTCATAAAGACCTCTACTCACTCAAAAAAGTACTTGTCTCTATCAGAATGGCATGTGGTCATTTAAGTAAAAAAATTGCGTGGATATCCCATTCATAGGTCTCCTGTCCATTCAACACAAGTGTTAATTTTATTGACAGGTTAGCTGAAGCCCCTTTCCTCTTAGCCATGCCAACTTCTTTTTCTGCCAAATCACTACACAATATGTTTTAAAAACATTTAACATAAAGTGACAAAAAACAGTGGCATTTTAGTGAGCAATACTCAGTGAGGTGTTGATGTATAATTTGAATAAGATTTAAAAACACCAAAAGCTGAGATCTTCGAGTCCTGGGAACTGGGCATATAGACTTAGAAATTGTATACCTGAATGTGCAGTGCAGTATTTTCAGCAGTTTTTTTTTTTTTCATGAACACCAAGTTTTTGAATAACCTATTTCTAATTGAAACTATACTGCTTTTCAATGGTTCATTAGAATGTCATACAGAATATTTATTTTGTATTTTCATTTATTGGACTAATATCAGTGGGTCTCAGATTCCATATGTCTTCAATGGATTGATAAATTTCAGGTTAATTTGTGCCTGCCTCAGCCATCTCTACTTTATACTGAGGTATTCCACAATCCTCTTGTTGCAGGTGCTGCTAAAAACTCAAAATTGTGTATCAGATCTTATGTTTCAAATGTAAAAAGTCATCTGTGTTAAAGTAAATAAAAAGTGCTTTTTGAATAACCTGTATCCAATGTTTGTGCTTCTTTCCTTTTTCTCTTTTTGAGTGACTGGTAGGTGTGACAGACAGTACTTATTAATCAAGTCACTCTTTCAGGCTGCATTGCATGTGGCCTTTGGATCATTTTTTCACATGGTGCTTCAAGCAGCTACTACCTAGTGATACTCTTCTATTGATTGGAAAATAAACTAAAAATATTAAGGTGGGGAAGTTCCTTTTATTTTATGCCACTTTTTAATGTATGAAGAGTGTTGGGATCTTGATGCTCCACTTTATGTCTTCATTATAATTTAAATCAAACATTAAAGTACCACAGAATATAAACAGAATATATATATATATATATATATATATATATATATATATATATATATATTCCTTTTATTTTCTTGACTGGTATACTGTCCAGATTTTAGGAAACATGAAAATATAGGTGTCTTTTATTTTGCTAGAGAGGTGATGATGTTTGTATGAGGTTTTGTTTTGTTTTTGAGGGGTGAAGGGTTACTTAGCATTTTGCCAGTGAGAATAAGTGTCTTCACAGCTTAAGATGTGAAAGAATTGTCACCTTTAGTCATATTAAAACTACTGCAGTGATATGTGTGTCTTTGCAAATTTCTTTGTCTTCTCCAAGGCAACATGGAGAATTTGGGTTCAGCCATATTTAAGTGGCTTTTTAAACAGTTCTGTGCAAGTATGTACATATTTTGTGAGTGCAAGTATGTATATATTTTTAGCCAGCTGTCAATTTTTTATGCTCTATGAATTATGGATAAATTCATAATAAGTCTCTCTATAGCACTCCTGAATTTTAGCCAAACATGTCAAACTGCACTTTCTCTACTTAAACTGATTGATAAAAACTAATTGAGAAATGTTGCTTTAATGAAATAAATAGCTGTGAATTCAACATTAGGTATACTGATTAAAGTAAAAATACAAATCATGTGATGCATTTGTGAGGAAACAAGAGATCAGCTTATCTCTTCTCATTTCTATCTATTTTTCTATTTGTTTCCAACAGGAAAACTGTGTCACCTGTAAATACTTTAAAACTTTGTCTTTATTTTTTCTGATTACAAAAGTTATACACACATGGTAAAGAAAAATGAGGAACAAAAGAAACAGAAAAGCAATATAAAGAAAATAAAAGTCATCTGTAACTCTATTATCCTGAGGCAGCCAAATTTTATATTACTTTTTAATGTGTATTTTTATATTTACATAACAAAATTTATATATATTGCACACACTGTCTCTAATCTTTTCACTTGATAATATAGGACTTTTACCTGTCATCATATATTCTTCTAGTAATTTTATTTAATGCTTGCATAATAGTCTATTGAAAAATTTACTATAATATATGTAAAGAGTTATTGCTAGACATTTGTTTTCCAATGGTCTCCTTTTTATAAAATAAAACTGTGGTGAATATACCTAATATTAATCTTTTTTTCAAATTTTTTAATTTATTAAGGTATTATATGTGTACATATCTTACCATTGCCCCCCCCCCACCATTCATGCCCTCCCTCCCCAGAGTTCTGTGTTCATTGGTTATACTTATATTCATGCATACCAGTCCTTTGGTGGTTCTCTTATCTCCCCCCAGGTCTCCTTCCCCTCCCTGCTGTCATTTGACAATCTGCTTGTTTTATGGTGACTATCTCAGGACCACACGAATAGAGTCTGCTCCTCCTCTGGTTCTCACCGCCCCTCACCCTGGGTCCCACTGCTTCCCCTGGGACACACGGCTTGCCCGGGGCACACGGCCCCCTGGGACACACGGCTCACCCAGGGCACATGACCCCTCCGGGGCGCTGGGGTCACGTATTGCTCCTTGCTAGCACGGCGGGCAGGCTGGGATGGTTGCAGGCGGGCTGAGATGGCTGCAAGAGGATAGACCGCCCTCAAAGGTGTCTCGTTTGGTGCAGAAGCGGAGCAGCTGAGGACACGGAGGCTAAGTTCTGAGGCCGCCCACTGCCTGAGCCCGGGGTGTAGTGAGCTCTGTTCTCAGTGGATTTCCTTTATTCGCGGCAACAGCGGCAGCGACGGTTGCTCCTGTGGTTCAGTTTCCACTGTAGTTTTAAAGTTCACGTGGCGGCAGTGGTGGGAGCTTCGGCTCGGCCATGCGGTGGCTGAGGGAGGACCGCCGGGGCCACTAATGGAAGGCGCCATGCCGGCTCCTCACCAGCACAGCGGGTGTGCTGGGAAGGTTGTGGGCGGGCTGAGATGGCTGCAGGTGGAGAGTCCGCCCTCAATGGTGTCTCCTTTGGTACAGAAGCAGAGCTGCTGTGGACACAGAGGCTAAGTTCTGAAGCTACACTCTCTCTGAGCCTGGGGCGTAGTGAGCTCTGATTTCGGTGGATTCCCATTTGCGGGGGTGGCAGCGAGTGCGGCAGCGATGGTAGCTCCTGTGTCTCAATTTCCTCTGTAGTATTAAAATCCACATGGTGGTAGTGGCGGAAGCTTTGGAGCCGGCTGCTGGCGGCAGCAGCGGAAAGACTCACCAGGGCACAAACGGAATACACCGTGCCATCTCCCCACCAGCATGGTGCTCGCGGAGACCACGCCAGCTCAGGATGGTTGTGGGCAGGCGCCGAAGGCACGCCGAAGGTCCCATATCAGCTCCCTGGTTCCCACTGCGGCTGGTGGGCTGGCCCAGTCCCTGGGCCCCGGGGCGGAGCGAGATCTGGCTTCCCTCATTCCCGGCTGCAGCATCTCCAGCAGGTCTGGTTTCGACGTAGTTTTAAACTCCACATGGCAGCAGCGGTGCCCTGCTTAGTGTCTAGTTGTAGCCTTCCCATTTCTGGGCCGAGCTGGCTGTGGGCGGGGAGACTCTGTGCCCGCTCCTCACCAGCACAGCGGGCGGGATGGCTGTGGGCCGGGATGGTTGCGGGCAGGGAGGTCGTGCTCATGGGATTTTTGTCCAGGCAGGAGCCGAAGGAGCTGCGGAGGCCCACATCAGCTCCCTGGCTCCCATGGCGGCTGGCAGGGTTGGCCCACTCCCTGGGCCCTGGGGCGGAACGAGGTCTGGCTTCCCTCATTCCCGGCGGCAGTGGCTCCGCCAGGTCCGGTTTCGCCATAGTTTTAAACTCCACATGGCAGCAACGGCACCCTGCTTTGTGTCTAGTTGTAGCCTTCCCATTTCGCTAGCTTTCCTGTGGGTCTGGTGCCATCTCTTTCGATTTTAGCTGTTGTTTTTTTCCAAATTGTTGAGGAGGTGGCAGCTTAGGAGACTTCCTAAGCAGCCATCTTGTTTCGGTTCCTCCCTAATATTAATCTTAATTCACACCTCTGTTTATTTTAAATACCGTATTTGCCGGCGTATAAGACGACTTTTTGGCCCTGAAAAAATATGCCTCCAAGTGGGGGGTAGTCTTATACGACGAGTATATAACAAACTCTGTATTTTTAGTGGAAATGTTAGGGGGTCGTCTTATACGCCCAGTCGTCTTATACACCTGCAAATACGTATTTATTTTTCAGGGCCAAAAAATCGTCTTATACGCCGGCAAATATGGTAAGTAAGATTTATGGGTTAAAGAATATGGATTTTAATATATAACTAGCAAATTTCCCTCTAGAAAGTTGTCCCAAATTACAGTAGAATAATAGGAGACCTATCAGTCACTCATAAAATATTAGCTTACTTTTTAACCATATTTGCCCAATTGGATGGGTGAAAATTTAGCTCAGATTTTGATTTGCATTTCTTATACTCTGAGAGTGAATAGTTGTGCATATATTTATTAACTTTTTGTTTCCTGAGTTGAATAGCTCATTCTAGTACTTAGCCCATTTGTGATGGGAAACTTTTAATTTCTTATTGAGTGCTAGAAATTCTTTTATATTATGGATATTAACCTTTTATCTTATTCATATTGCTGGTTTTCTGCAATTTTATTCCATATCTCTTCCCTTTTAACTGTGTTTATGCTACTTTTAAAAAAATATTGACACTTAGCCTGTTTTCAAATCTTAGCTATTGTAAATTGTGCTGCTATGAACATAGGGGTGTATATATCTTACTGATTTGTGTTCCTAATTTCTTAGTATATATTCCTGGAATACTGGGTCAAATGGGAATTGCATTTTTAGTTTTTTGAGGAAACTCCATACTGATCTCCACAGTGGCTGCACCAGTCTGCATTCCAACCAGCAGTGCAAGAGGTTTCTTTTTCTCCACATCCTTTCCTGCACTTGTCGTTTGTTGATTTGGTGATGATCGCCTTTCTGACAGGTGTGCGATGGTACCTCATTCTCATTTTGACTTGCATATCTTGGGTGATAAGTGACTTCGAGTATGTTTTCATATGTCTCTTGGCCTTCTGTATGTCTTCTTTTGAAAAGTGTCTATTTATGTCTTTTGCCCCTTTTTTGATTGGGTTCTTTATCTTCCTTTTGTTAAGTTGAATGAATTCTGTAAAAATTTTGGAGATCAAAGCCTTATCAGGTAAGCAGATGAGTGGATTAAAAAATTGTGGTACATCTACACAATGGAATACTACACTGCTATAAAAAGAAGGAACTTTTACCATTTGCAACAGCATGGATCAACCTGGAGACCATAATGCTAAGTGAAATAAGCCAGACAGAGAAAGATTAATATCACATGATCTCACTCAAATGTGGAAAATAATGAACAACATAAACTGATGAACAAAAGTAGATCTACCCTATTTCCCCGAAAATAAGACAGTGTCTTATATTAATTTTTGCTCCCAAAGATGCGCTAGGTCTTCTTTTCAGGGGATGTCTTATTTTTCCATGAAGAAGAATACGGTGCACATTTATTGTTAAATGAAAATAAAGGAAATTTATTACCTGTATATGGTACAGTAGTATGGTAGTTGTCAACACAAACCAGACAAACTGTGAATCATACAATATCAAGAATTTACTCATTTATTCAATGACAATCATGTCATCATCTTCTGGAACATCATCATAACCATCCAATTCCTGAATTTCCTGGTGAATTTCTTGTGACCATTTCTTTCAGAATCAGTGGACCAAATCTCTCATGTTTGGCAATAGCACTGTCTTTAAATGAGTACTTCTTGTCAAGGTAGCCTGCTCACAGTGCATTTGCAATGCAACTGTCAGTGGTTTTCTCCCATGAATTCTTCACCCAATTCGCAACTTATTGAAGTTTAGGTTTCACAGTTTCCACACTGATTTCTCTCCATTCTATTTTCAATGTAGTCATTAATTTCCATGCACAAATTGTCTTTGAATGGCTTGTTTATTGCAATATCAAGAGTCTGGAGATAGGCCGTCATTCCTGCGGGAATCATTATCTGATCTATTTTTCTTTTGTGAAGAAATGTCTTCATGTCTTTAGCATGATGAGTTCTGGCTGCATCCCAGACTAGCAGACCTCTTTGGCTCCCTCGCATAACAAGCAGCAGCATCAAATCGACCCACTTCCTTATAACTGCTTGTGTGGCCCAGGCCTTTTCAGTTTCAAGAATAAAAATGCCCAAAACACGTTTAATCTTTTCCTTCTTGCCCTTAGAAATGATTAAAGGTGTGGTTTTAGTGCCATCCAGACGAATTGCCAAAATATAGGAAACATGTGCCCTTTCATAAGCAGTGGAGGGAATGTACACTCCTGTTCAAGGAGGCACACCACTGTTCAATTGTTGTTTGAAATGACTGGCCCATAAACACTGCAGTTTCATCCATAGCAATCATGTTGAAAAGATTGTATTTAGAGAAGTCAGCATCATCAATAAAGGACTTGAATGCAAGTGCTCACTTAATAACTTGAGTATCTTCCAACCTAAACAATGTTGTAGATCTTCTTAAAGACAGTTCACCTTGCTGAAGGAAATTATCCAGCCAGTGTTGTGATGCTTTGAAGTTTTCAGGGGCTATGTCAAACTGTGGTGCCATTGCAAGGGCAAATTCTTGAATCTGAGCCCTATTCACAACCAAAGCCTTTGCTCTCCTGTCAACAACCCACTCACAGATCAGGGCTTCCATCTCAGAAAACAATGGTTGCCATCCTGATCCACACTTGCGTTTTTTAGTATTTCCCTTGTCCACTTGTTCAATGAGGTTACCACACTCTGCTCACCATTTTCGGAACAATCGGATACTCAACATCTTCTTTTGCAGAAAGCAGTAAGATTTTGGCCCCAAGAGTCTTCCACTATTCCACTATTCCTTTCTTGTACTCCACAGAGTAGCTTTATCTTTTTGTGCTCGTTTCTAGGGGTAAAAAAAGTAATTGGGGTATCAAGGTGGGAGGAAGGGAATCATTTAAAATGACACAGGGGGAATCAGAGGGGGGAATCAAAATGGCACAAGAGAATCAGAGGGGGGATTACCATTTTAGTAACCCCTTTTGATCCTCCTGTGTCATTTTGATTGCCCCCTCTGATCCTCCTGTGTCATTTTAAGTGATCTCTCTCCCCCCACCCCTGTGCCACTGAACACCTTCACCAGACATCCCCCCTACCCCTTTATCAGACATTTACCCTCTGCTGCCTGCCTGGGGACTGTCACTGGGCTTGCTGGGGCCTGGATCTGGGCTGGAGCAGGGTCTGCCACTGACTGAGAACCTTCAGTCATCATGAAGGCGGCCGAGAGAACCAGGTAGTGTCACCAGAGACAGACCAGCACTCACCACCTTCACGGAGTCCTGTCCACTCTAATCCTCCTGTTCTTCTACACGCATCTGTGAGAGTCTCCTTCTCTCTCCCGCCCCGAGCTCACCGCTCACTAGGACCTCCACTCAGCCTCCACACAGCACTGACATCAGGACTCCGCATAATGTCACTGGTTGCTAGACGCCAGTGGGGGTGGCCCTAGCGACCAGTTTATGGTAAATTAATTTTCATTCAGAGACAGAGCCTGGGGGCCTTATTTTCCCGGGGATGCCTTATATTTCACTCAGAAGGAAACCTGTAAGTAGGTCTTATTTTCGGAGGATGTTTTATTTTCGGGGAAACATGGTAGGTCCTCTAACTACTGCTCATGAAATTCTCATGGCAATTCAAAAAGAAAGATTGACATCTGTAGCTCAGGCATAGAAGGTATACCATCCTTTATCCTTACCAGTTAACATTCTAGAGGGACATAGAGAAAACATTGCTAGAAGTTTCAGGAAATGTTGCTGAGGTAGAATGAAATGTTCCAGTTGTGCTCAGCTTCTTTTTGTTGTCTCCTCTGGCCTTCTGATACCTCCAACTTTGTGGTTTATTATATCCTGTTATGAGCTCTTGGGGTTATGTAGCCCATACTCCATCTCTCTTTTAGGTAGATCTACCAGTGAATCTTCTCTGATGTCTGAGAAACTGTTCCTGTATGGCACTTCTCCTCACTCACCATGTGCCTCCTGAAGGTCCTCACAATAACCTCTCTTCATCTAGGCCAGTCTCACTCTACTTCTTCACAAGTGAACTATTTAGTCAATCCCATGTGGACCGGTTAAAATGTCACTTCCTCAGAGTAACTTTTCTAAATAACCACAGAATGGAAAGACTGGCTTGATTTTATTATCTTGCAGACTCCTGTAGACTGCTGTGCTTTTTCTTCATAATACTTATCTGTTAATGATTAGATTTTTAAATATGTTATTATTTTGATTGACGCCTGTCTTCTTCCAGTAAACAATATTGCACTATGAAGTCAAGGATTGGGACTGTCTAGATCAGCCTTGGGCAAACTACGGCCCGCGGGCCAGATCCGGCCTGTTGGCTGTCCTCTCCAGCCTGTTGGCTGTTCTATACAGGCCGTGGAGCCAAAAGAGTGAAGGGTTTTCTTCCTCTCCCCTCTGCTCCTTCACCAGCAGCCCAAGATGAGAGTGCCAGCATGGTCAGGTTGCTTTTGTTCAGGCCCTCTGGTCCAGTTTAAGAACCCATTGTGGCCCTTGAGTCAAAAACTTTGCCCACCCCTGCTAGGGCAATGCTAGTTACATAGGACATGCTCAGAAAATATTTGTTGAATACGAATGTCTATCATATCATCAATAAGTATTGTTCTCTAAAAATAAAATTAAGAGATCTAACTTAATCCATTTTGCTCCTACTTAAACCACTTCTTCCCCTCTCCTCCAAACACAATAAAACTTTCTGATGGAGGGGAAGATACACATAGTCTTCAATATCAATTTTTTTACTCCGACATTTGTATCTGTAATAACATTTTGAGCACAGGCCACTCCCCCTCGTCAAGCCATGTCCACCAGCCAATCAGGAGCAAGTATGCAAATTAACTGGTGGCAGCCTCAGAGCTAGAGAGAGCAGGAAGCTTGGGTTGCCCCAGGAGATGGACGAAGTTAAGATTTCTGCCTGCCCTGGCCTGCCCTGGCCTCTTCTCAAGGCTACAAAGTTTCAATTATAGAAGATAAATAAATCCAAAATATCAGGGCCTCCACTTGGGTCACTGGGGGGTTTAGCCAGCCTGAAAACAAACATAGGCACTTTGCCCAGGCTGCCTATGCCCCAAGGGAACCCCCACTCAGATCCAGGACACCCTTCAGGGCAAACCAGCCAGCCCCGCCTGTACACCATGCCTCTATCCTATCTAATAAAAGAGTAATAAGCAGATTGACCATCACTCCAACATACAAGATGGCTGCCCCCATGTGGACACAAGATGGCTGCCACAAGATGACCAGCAGGGGAGAGCAGTTGGGAGGGACCTGGCCTGCAAGAGAGGGCAGTTGGGGGCAATCAAGCCTGCAAAGGAGGGCAGTTAGGGATTACCAGGCTGGCAGACGCAGGAAGTTGGGATTATCCAGGCCTAGAGGGAAGGACAGTTTGGGTGGGACCCAGGCTTGCAGGGGAGGGCAGTTAGGGGTGACCAGGCTGGCAGGGGAGGGCAGTTAGGGGTGACCAGGCTGGCAGGGGAGAGCAGTTATTAGGAGTCAGGCTGGCAGGAGAGTGGATAGGGGGTGATCAGGCTGGCAGGCTGAAGCAGTTAGGGGCAATCAGGAAGGCAGGCAGGTGAGCAGTTGAGAGTCAGCAGTCCTGGATTGTGAGAGGGATATTGACTCCCCTACCAAGATTGGGCCTGAACGGGCAGTTGGACATCCTTCAAGGGGTCCCAGATTGGAGAGGGTACAGGCTGGGCTGAGGAACACCCCTCCCCATGCACTAATTTTGTGCACTGGGCCATATGTGTGTGTGTGTGTGTGTGTGTGTGTGTGTGTATAACATTATACATATACTAGAGGTCCAGTGCACGAAATCATGCACCAGGGGGGTCCCTTGGCCTGGTCTGTGGGATCAGGCCAAAACCAGCTCTCTGACATCCCCCAAGGGGTCCTGGATTGTGAGAGGGAACAGGCCATCCTGAGGGACTCCACTGGTGCACAATTGGGGCCAGGGAAGGACGTGGGAGGTTGGCCAGCCAGGGAGAATGGCAGGAGGGTTCCAGGGCATGCCTGGCCCATCTCGCTCAGTCTCAATTAGTCAGACCTCAGCATAATGCTAACCTACTGGGCAGAATGTCTGCCCTCTCATGGTCAGTGCACATCATAGCAACTGGTCGACTGTCTGCCCCTAGTGGTCAGTGCACATTATAGTGAGCAGTTGAGTGTCCTTAGCATATCATTAGCACGTTAATCTTGTGCTTTAGTTGGTTGAATGGCAGACACTTAGCATATTACACTTTTATTATATAGGATTGTAATACATTCACATAAAAATACTCCACCATTTTGAAGCAATGAGAAAAAAATACATTGCAATGTGGTTTTATAAAATCTTTTATATTATTATTTTTTTAAAATTATTGCATCGTTATCTGTGTACACATCTTACCATTGCCCGCCCTCCCAAACATGCCCTCCCTCCCCAGAGTTTTGTGTCCATTAGTTATACTTATATGAAGGTATAAAAGTCCTTTATTTGGGGGGGGGGGGGCGGAAATGGCGAAAGAATAGGTAGGCAAGTTCTGACCCGGGTCCCGAAGAGGAAGGAGAGAGCACCCGAGGGTCGCACTGGGAGTGCCTGTCAACAAGCCAAGAGAAAGGCGAACACCTGGGGAAACTGGGGGGCGCCTGATCCGGGTGTCCCTGACAATTAAGCACCCACAGCCCGATCCTTTCCCGGAGAGACCTAAGGGCTAACACGGGGAAATCTCGCCATCTTGACGGGAAGAGATTTGGATTAGAGGACAGAATAGCCACGGCCGTAAAGACCACCAAGTAGCTGTTCGCCCCTAAACGCTGACCACAATCAGCGCGAACGCTTGGATTCAAAGGAGTGCTCCATCCCAGGGTGAAAAATCAGATTTTGCGGAGATCAGGTGAGTTCCCACAGCTGCGCGCTTCCCCAGTGGTGCTTGCATATCCCCCCCCCCCCCCCCCCCCCCCGCTTGCACGGCTCAAAAATCAAGACCTGATTACAACACGGAAGAAACACAGGGAATTGCAATTAACGCCCAGACTGGGAACTGGTGAGCTAGACAGAACAACAGAGGAAGTGAATGACCTTCATTACTGCAAATTTTATTTAATTTTTGATTTTGATTTTCTAATTGTTTAATTTTTTCTGTTTTTCTTTTGTTTTTTTAAGTTACATTAGTTGCAAAGTTTACTTAAGAAGATATTTTTTTCATCTTTCCTCACTTGATTTTACCTTTTTAATTAATTCACTTTTATATGTAATCAATATTATTATTACTACTATTTTGCCCTTTTTACCTTTTTTATCTTATTTTCTTTTGTGTATTTTTATCATTATCTTGTAAGTACCATATTATATACTTTTTTTTCTTTTTCTTCTTTTTCTTTTTCTTCTTTTCTCTTTTTTCCCCCTTTGGGATTACTATTCAACAGACTATTTATACCTTTCCTTCTCCAACGCTCTATTCTAACTCAAACCTAACTTTATGCCATCACTCTCTTCCTAACACTTTCCCTTTGGTGCCCTGCTTATCTTAACTCTTTACTGCTTTAGATTTTCCCTATTTATTCTATTTACCCCCTCCTAAAATTTTACCCTTCCTGTGTATATCTAACTCCCAAGCCCCTACTCCAAGCCCATTCACACCTACCTTGTAGCTGTCCTAAAAAAAAAAATCCTTCTCTCTACCCCTTTGTAGTTGTATGCTAAATGCTAACTATATCAAAGTTTTATGCTTTTTTGTAAGATTGGTTTGCTTATTCTTTTTATTTGATTGTATGATTTTGTTAGCTGTGTTCTAGTCACCTTTATTGGAGGATATTAATATTGCAAACGCTTTTCTGTTCAGTGCCTTGTGTGTTATACCTGGTTGTATTGTATTTTGTACCTTTAAATCTAAGCAGGAGAGAGAGAGAAATACATAAACAGGCATCCTAAAAAGAAAAATCATGCGGAGGCTAAGAAACAACCCGCCTATGAAAGAAAATAAGCCATCACCAGAAAAGGAAGTAAACGATTTAGAGGCATGCAACCTACCAGAGCAAGAATTCAGAGTAATGATCATGGGATGGCTAAAAAGAATGGAAGACAAATTTGACAATATGAGTAAGACCCAAGAGGAAATGAAGAAGAACCAAGAGGATCTGAAGAAGAACCAAGAGGAAATGAAGGTGATGCAAGAAGAAATGAAAAATGACATTGCTTTTATGAAGAACTCAATAGAAAGCATCAAGAGTAGACTAGAAGAAGCAGAGGACTGCATCAGTGAGCTAGAAGACAAGATGGAAAAAAATACCCAAATAGAGCAGATGCTAGAAAAAAATATATCAAAAAACAGGAGGAGAGCCTACGGGAGCTTTGGGACAATACAAAACAAAACAATATTAGAATAATAGGGGTTCCAGAAGGAAAGGAAACTGAGCAAGATATGGAAAAAGTATTTCAAGAAATAATGAAAGAAAACTTTCCTGAGACAGAGAAGATAAAACCGACAGAAATCCAAGATGCTCGAAGAGTCCCCAACAAAATGAACCCCCAAAGATCAACACCCAGACACATTATAATTAAACTGGCAAAAAACATTGACAAAACCAGAATCTTAAAAGCAGCCAGAGAGAGACAGAAAGTTACATATAAAGGAACCCCCATCAGACTAGCAACTGATTTCTCAAAAGAAACTCATCTGGCCAGAAGGGAATGGGATGAAATATATAAAGTCATGCAAAGGAAGGGTCTGAACCCAAGAATACTGTACCCTGCAAGGCTGTCAATCAAAATTGAAGATTTAATCAGGAGCTTCACTGACAAAAACAGACTAAAGGAATTTATCTCCAACAAACCAGCAATGCAAGAAATTCTAAAGCGTCTACTGTAAAAATAAAGATATAGGAAGCGAAGAAGGAACACAGGGGGATAGAATAAAAATGGCATCAAATACCTACCTATCAATAATACCTTTAAATGTAAATTGTTTAAATGCTCCAATAAAAAGACATAGGGTAACAGATTGGATAATAAAGCAAAATCCATATATCTGCTGTCTACAAGAAACACACCTCAAAAAAAAGACACCCACAGAATGAAGGTGAAAGGATGGAAAAAGGTTTTCCAGGCAAACGGAAAGGAAAAAAAAAAGCTGGGGTAGCAATACTTATATCTCACAAATTATATCTCAAAGTGAAGGACATAACAAGAGACAATGAAGGCCACTTCATAATAATAAGGGGAGCAATACAACAAGAAGAAATAACCCTGGTAAACATATATGCACCCAATACAGGAGCATACAAATACATAAAAAAAAACTGCTGGAAGACATTAAGGGAGAGATTAATAGCAATACAATCATAGTAGGAGATTTTACTACCCCACTGTCACCTTTGGACAAATCATCTAAACAAAAAATCAGCAAAGAAACATCAACACTAAATGACACACTGGACCACATGGAATTAATAGATGTCTTCAGAACATTTCACCCCAAAGTCACAGAATACACATTCTTCTCAAGTGCATATGGATCATTTTCAAAGAAAGACCACATGTTGGGACAGATGCAAAGTCTCTGCAAATTCAAGAAGATAGAAATCATATCAAGCATCTTCTCAGATCATTGTGGCATAAAATTGGAAATCAACTACAATAAAAATAATCCAAGGAAATGAAACACATGGAAACTGAATAGCATGCCATTGAACAAGGACTGGGGTACCAGGGAAATCAGGGAAGAAATTAAAAACATCATGGCAACAAATGACAATGAAAACACAACAATCCAAAATCTATGGGACACAGCAAAAGCAATCTTGAGAGGGAAGTTGATATCTCTGCAAGCCTATTGTAAAAGACTAGAAAAAAACGGTAACAAATTATCTAACTCTACAACTCAAACAGTTAGAAAAAGAGCAACAAGAAAAGCCCAGTGTAAGAAGAAGCAAGGAAATAACAAAAATCAGAGCGGAGATAAATGACATAGAGACCAAAGAAACAATACATAAAATCAACAAAACCAAGAGCTGGTTCTTTGAAAGAATAAACAAGATTGATGAACCACTAGCCAGGCTAACCAAGAAACAAAGAGAGAGGACCCAAATAAACAAACGCAGAACTGAAAGAGGTAAAATAACAACAGACCCCACCGAAATACAAAGGATTGTTACAAAATAGTACGAACAACTCTATTCCAACAAACTGGACAACCTGGAGGAAATGGACATATTCCTAGAAAAATTTAACCTTCCAAAACTCAAGCAGGAAGAATCTCAAAATCTCAATAGACAATTTACTTGGGAAGAAATCGAAGCAGTCATCAAAAAGCTTCCAGTAAACAAAAGCCCAGGGCCAGATGGCTTTACAGGAGAATTTTACCAAACATTCAAGGAAGAACTAAAACCTATCCTCCTCAGACAATTCCAAAAAAATTCAAGAGGGAGGAACACTTGCAAACTCCTTCTATGAAGCCAGCATTACCCTAATACCAAAACCATATAATGATAACACAATGAAAGAGAATTACAGGCCAATATCCCTCATGAACATAGGTGCCAAAATCCTCAACAAAATTCTAGCAAGTAGGCTCCAACAGAACATCAGAAAGATCATACACCATGACCAAGTAGGATTTATTCCCGGAATGCAAGGATGGTACAATATCCGCAAATCAATAAACGTGATATATCACATAAACAAACTGAATGTTAAAAATCATATAGTCATATCAATTGATGCAGAAAAAGCATTGGACAAAATCCAACATCCTTTCCTGATAAAAACTCTCAACATGATGGGAGTACAAGGATCATACCTCAACAAAATAAAAGCTATATATGATAAACCCACAGCAAACATCATACTCAATGGGCTAAAACTAAAACCATTCCTCCTATGAACAGTAACAAGACAGGGATGCCCACTCTCACCTCTTCTGTTTGACATATTACTGGAAGTACTAGCCATTGCAATTAGAGAAGAAGAGGAAATAAAAGGCATCAAAATTGGAAAAGAATAAGTGAAGTTGTCCCTATTTGCAGATGACATGTTATTGTACACAAAAAATCCAAAAGACTCCATCAAAAAACTAATAGACTTAATAAACGAATTTGGCAATGTAGCAGGATACAAAATCAACGCCAAGAAATCTATGGCATTTCTATACACCAATAGTGAACTCATAGAAACAGAGACTAAAAAAGTAATCCCATTTACCATCGCACCAAAAAAACTGAGATACCTAGGAATAAACTTAACTAAGTTTGTGTCCTCTCTCTTTGTTTCTTGGTTAGCCTGGCTAGAGGTTCATCAATCTTGTTTATCCTTTCAAAGAACCAGCTCTTGGTTTTGTTGATCTTATGTATTGTTTCTTTGGTCTCTATGTCATTTATCTCCGCTCTGATTTTTATTATTTCTTTCCTTCTGCTTACACTGGGCTTTTCTTGTTGCTCTTTTTCTAACTCTGAGTTTTAGAGCTATATAACTTTTTCTTGTTTTTTGCAATAGGCTTGTAGAGATATGAACTTCCCTCTCAAGAATGCTTTTGCTGTGTCCCATAGATTTTGGATTGTTGTGTTTTCATTGTCATTTGTTGCCAGGATGTTTTTAATTTCTTCCTTAATTTCTCTGGTAACCCAGTCCTTTTTCAATATCATGCTGTTTAGTCTTCATGTGTTTGATTTCTTTGAATTATTTTTATTGAAGTTGATTTCCAGTTTTATGCCACTATGATCTGAGAAGATGCTTGATATGATTTCTATCTTCTTGAATTTGAAGAGACTTTGCCTCTGTCCCAACATGTGGTCTATCTTTGAAAATGATCCATGTGCACTTGAGAAGAATGTATATTCTATGGACTTGGGGTAAAATGTTCTGAAGATGTAGATTAATTCCATCTGGTGTAGTGAGTCATTTATGATTGATATTTCCTTGCTGATTTTTTGTTTAGATGTTTGCACAAAGTGATAGGGTCTATTAAAATCTCTTACTATGTTTGCATTGCTATTAATCTCTCCCTTAATTTCCTCCAGCAGTTTTTCTTTATGTATTTGGGTGCTCCTGTATTGGGTGCATATTTTTATCAGAGTTATTTCATCTTGTTGGATTGCTCTCATTAGTATTATGAAGTGGCCTTCATTATCTCTTGTTATTTCCTTTACTTTGAGATCTAATTTGTCAGATATAAGTATTGCTACCCCAGCTTTTTTTTTCATTTCCATTTGCCTTTAAAACCTTTTTAAATCCCTTCACCCTCAGTATGTTTGCATCTTTTTTTCTGAAGTGTGTTTCTTGTAGACAGCAGATATATGGGTCTTGCTTTCTTATCCAATCTGTTACCCTATGTCTTTTGATTGGAGCATTTAAACAATTTACATTTAAAGTTATTATTGATAGGTAGGTAGTTGATGCCATTTTTATTCTATACCCTTGTGTTCCTTCTTGCTTCATATTACTTTATTTCTATAGTAGACCCTTGAGCATTTCTTGCATTGCTGGTTTGGTGGAGAAAAAAATTCCTTTACTATTTTTTTTGTCTGTGAAGCTCCTGATTCCACCTTCAATTTTGATTGATAACCTTGCTGGGTACAGTATTCTTAGATTCAGATCCTTACTCTGCATGACTTTGTATATTTCATCCCATTCTTTTCTGGCCTGATGAGTTTCTGTTGAGAAATCAGTTGCTAATCTAATGAAGGTTCCTTTGTATGTAACTTTCTCTCTCTCTCTGGCTGCTTTTAATATTCTTATTTTGTCATTGGTCTTTGCCAATTTAATTATAATGTGCCTTGGTGTCTGTCTTTTGGGATTCCTTTTGGTTGAGACTCTGCGAGCTTCTGGTATTTGTGTGGATTTTTTTCTTCTCTATCTCAGGAACGTTTTCTGTCATTATCTCTTGAAACAAGTTTTCTATGCCTTCCTCTGTTTAATTTCCTTCTGGAAACCCTATTATTCTAATATTGTTTTGTTTTGTATTATCCCAAAGTTCCCGTAGGCTCTCCTCCTGCTTTTTATTTTTTTTCCCTAGAAGCTGCTCTAATTGGATATTTTTTTCATCTTCTTTTCTAGCTCACTGATTCAGTCCTCTACTTCTTCTAGTCTACTTCGATGCTTTCTATTTCGTTCTTTACAGTAGCTATGTCATTTTTATTTCAAGAGCTGATTTTTTGAAAAAATAAACAATATTGATGAACCTCTAGCCAGGCTAACCAAGAAAAAAAGAGACAGGACCCCAATAGACAAAATCAGAAACAAAAGAGGTGAAATAACAACAGACACTGCCGAAATACAAAGGATTGTTACAAAATACTATGAGCAACTCTATTCCAACAAACTGAAAAAACTGCAGGAAATGGACATATTCCTAGAAAAATATAACCTTCCAAAGCTCAATCAGGAAGAATATAAAAATATCAATAGACCAGTGACTTGGGGAGAAACTGAAACTCATCAAAAAGCTTCCAGCAAACAAAAGCCCAGGACCAGAAGGCTTCACAGGAGAGTTTTACCAGAAAAAGCATTTGATAAAATCCAACACCCTTTCCTGATAATAACTTTCCACAAGGAGGGAGTACAAGGATCATACCTCAACATAATAAAAGCTATATATGATAAACCCACAGCAAACATCATACTCAATGGGCAAAAACTAAAACCATTCCCTCTAAGAACAGGAACAAGACAGGTATGCCCACTCTCGTGACTCCTCTTTGATATAGTACTGGAAGTACAAGCCATTGCAATTAGACAAAAAGAGAAAATAAAAGGCATACAAATTGGAAAAGAAGAAGTGAAGTTATCCTTATTTTCAGATGACATGATATTGTACATATAAAAACTAAAAGACTCCATCAAAAAATAATACACTTAATAAATGAATTTGGCACTGTAGCAGGATAGAAAATTAATGCCAAGAAATCTATGGCGTTTCTATACACCAATAGTGAACTTATAGAAACAGAGACCAAAAAAGCAATCCCATTTACCATTGCACCAAAAAAAATTAAGATAGCTAGGAATAATCAAGTAAGGAGGTAAAAGACCTATATGCAGAAAACTACACAATACTGAAAAAAAGAGTTAGAGGAAGATGTAAACAGATTGAAGAACATATCATGCTCATGGATTAGTAGAATAAAAATCATCAAAATGTCCATATTTCCCAAAGCACTCTATAGGTTCAATGCACTCCCTATTAAAATACCAACATCATATTTCACTGACCTAGAAAGAACTCTCCAAAAATTCATTTGGAACAATACCCCGAATAGCCACAGCAATCCTGAGAAAGAAGAGTAAAGTAGGATGGATCTCAATACAAGATTTCAAGCTGTATTACAAAGCCACTGTTCTCAAAACAGCCTGGTACTGGCACAAGAACAGATATATAGATCAATGGAATAGAATAGAGAATCCAGACATCAATCCAAATCTCTATGCTCAATTAATATTTGACAAAAGAGGCAGGAACATACAATGGAGTCAATACAGTTTCTTAAATAAATGGTGTTGGGAAAATTGGACAGATACATGCAAAAGAATGAAACTAGATCACCAACTTACACCATACACAAAAATAAACTCAAAATGGATACAGGACTTAAACTTAAGATGGGAAACCATAAAAGTATTAGAGGCATCCACAGGGAGCAAAATCTCAGACAAGTGCTAAAAGAACTTCTTCACTGTTACTGCCCCTAGGGCAATGGAAACTAAAGAATAAATAAGTAAATGGGACTACATCATCCCTGGACAAACTACAGCCCGTTTGGCTGTTCTATCCTGCCCTCAGAGCTGAAAGAGTGGAGGGTTCTCTTGCTCTCCCTTTTGCTCCTTCACCAGCAGCCCAAGATGAGAGTGCCAGAATGGTCAGGTTGCTTTAGTTCTGTCCTTCCGGTCCGGTTTAAGAACTCATTGTGGCCCTAGAGTCAAAAAGTTTGACCACCCCTGGACTACATCAAAATAAAAAGTTTTTTTTACAGCAAAAGAAACCATCAACAAAACAACAAAAAAGCCCACTGTATGGGAGAACATATTTGCAAATGTTATCACTGATAAAGGTTTAATATCCAACATCTACAGGCAGCTTATACAACTTAATAAAAGGAAGATAAATGATCCAATTAAAAAATGGGCAATGGACCTAAATACAATATTTTCAAAAGAAGACAGAAGGAAGGCCAAGAAGCACATGAAAACATAATCAAAGTCACTAATTATCTGAGAGATGCTAATCATAACAACAATGAGGTACCATCTCACACCTGTCAGAATGGCCAACATTAACAAATTAACAAAGGATAAGTTTTGCCGAGGTTGCAGAGAATAAGGAAACCTTGTGCACTGCTGGTGGGAATGCAGACTGGTGAAACCACTCTGGAGAACAGTATGGAGCTTTCTCAAAAAATGAAAATGGAACTCCCATTTGACCCAGTAATCCCACTCCTAGAATTATATCCCAAGAAACCAGAAATATCAATCAGAAATGATATATGCACCCCTATGTTCATAGCAGCACAATTTACAATAGCTAGGATTTGGAAACAGCCTAGGTATCCGTCAGCAGATGATTGGATCAGAAAACTATGGTACATCTACACAACAGAATACTATGGTGCCATAAAATAGAAGCGATTCTTATCATTTGCAGAACCTGGATGGAATTGGAGAACATCATGCTGAGTGAAATAAGCCAGTCAATGAAAGAGAAACTCCACATGACCTCACTCATTTATGGATAATAAAGAACATTATAAACTGATGAGCCAAAAGATAGATATGGTGACAGCAAACAACAAGCAGACTGTCAAATTACAGCGGGGAGGGTAGGAGATCTTGGGGAGATAAGAGATCAACCGAAGGACTTGTATACTTGCAATATAAGTACAACCAATGGACACAAAACTCTTGGGAGGGAGGGCATGCATTTGAGGAGGAGAGCAATGCTAAAATATGTACACAAATAATAATTTTATTAAAAATAATTAATTCTAAAAATTATCAGAGGAAGCAGGACCTTTTAACTTCAGTTTGTGGTGTGAACCTTTTAAGAGAAACAGCTGGGTCTCCAGCAACCTCTGTGTCACTGAGCCCCAATCTGCACTGGTTTTTACAGCTCGTAGGTACGGGGACATCATTCCTCAGCTCTAGGACTCTGGTCTGGTCTTCTGGTGTGAAGCTGGGACTCTTTGCCTTTCATGTGCCAGGCATCCTCCACGGTGACAGTCTCCCTAACGATAAAAAAAGTGGCATACATGGGTGTAGGTCCCGACTGTTCCTTGCCTCCACACCTCCTACCACTATCAGTGTGCTTTATTAGTTACTTCTCTAGTTGTAGTACTTACGACTTATATTCAGCCAGTTTTCCAGTGGTTCTGAATAATGGTTGTTCTATATTTTAGTTGTAATTTTGATGTGGCTGTGGGATGCTGCAAGTACAGGTGTTTACCTACACTACCATCTTTGTTCCTCCTCTCATGGTTTTAATTTGCATTTCTCTGATGATTAATGATGTTGAGCATCTTTTCATCTGTCTATTTACTATATTTAGAGAAGTGTCTATTCAGGTGCTCTGCACAGATTTTAACTGGGATTTTTGTTATTGTTAATCCTTACCCAACAATATTTTTTCCATTGATTTTTTAGAGTGTTGCAAAGAGGGAAAGAGACACACAGAGAGACCACTGATGTGAGAGAGACACATTGTTCGTTACCTTCCACACATGTCCCAACCAGGGCCAGAGATTGAGCCCGCAAACCAACGTACTTGCTCTTGACCAGAATAGAACTTCGGACCCTTCAGTGTATGGGCTAATGCTCTATCCACTGAGCCAAACCAGCTAAGGTTGGATTTGTGTGTGTGTGTGTGTGTGTGTGTGTGTGTGTGTGTGTGTGTGTGTGTGTTGAGGTGTATGAGCTCTTCATAAATTTTGGGTATTAACCCCTGATCAGGTATATGATTGGCAAATATCTTTTTCCATTCAGTATGTTGTCTTTTTATTTTGTTGATGGTTTCCTTTGCTGTGCAAAAAATTATAATTTAATATATTGTAATTTGTTTATTTTTCTTCCCCCCCCTTTACATGGAGAGATTTATAAAAAAAATATTGCTTAGAAAAATATTTGAGCTTTTACCTCATAGGTTTTATTCTAGAAATTTTTATGGTTTTGAGTCTTACATTTATTTATTTTTACTAATAAATCTTTATTGTTTGGGTTATTACAGTTGTTCCTCTTTTCCCCCCATAGCTCCCTCCACCCAGTTCCTAGCCCACTCTCTGCCCTTATCCCCCACCCTCACTGTACGATTTTTGTACAGTCTCTTCCCACACCCCCACACCTGTTTCTCCCCAAGAATTGTTAGTCCATATCCTTTCTATGCCCCTGATCCTATTATAATCACTAGTTTATTCTGTTTATCAGACTTTTTATTCACTTGATTTTTAGATTTGCTTGTTGATAGATATGTGTTTGTTGTCACTTTCTTTTTCATTGTTTTTGTCTTTACATTTTTCTTCCTCTTCTTAAACAATACCCTTCAGCATTTCATATAATACTGGTTTGGTGGTGATGAATTCATATAGCTTTTTCTCATCTGTAAAGCTCTTTTACTGACCTTTAATTCTAAACGATAGCTTTGTTGGGTAGAGTAATCTTGGTTGTAGGTTCTTGCTATTCATAACTTTGAATATTTCTTGCCATTCCCTTCTGGTCTGCATAGTTTCTGTTGAGAAATCAGCTGACAGTCATATGGGTACTCACTTGTAGGTAACTGTCTTTCTCTTGCTGCTTTTAATATTCTCTCTTTGTCTTTTGCCCTTGACATTTAAGTTATGATGTGTCTTGGTGTGGTCCTCTTTGGATTCCTTTTGTTTGGGATTCTGTGCGCTTCCTGGGCTTGTAAGTCTATTTCTTTCACCAGGTACGGGAAGTTTTCTGCCATTATTTCTTCAAATAGATTTTCAATATTTTGCTCTCTTCTTCTGGCAACCACATAATTCAAATGTTGGTACACTTGAGGTTGTCTCAGAGGCTCCTTGCACTATCTTCATATTTTTGGGTTCTTTTTTCTTTTTGCCTTTCTGGTTGGGTGTTTTTTGCTTCTTCATATTTCAAATCTTTGACTTGATTCTTTTAAAAAATATTTTTATTTTAAAAATATCTTTATTGATTAAGGTATCACATATTTGTCCTCATGCCCTCCATTCACATACCAAATGCATGCCCCACCCCCCTGTTGTTTGTGACCACTGGTTAGGCTCATATGCATGCACACAAGTCCTTTAGTTGATCTCTCCCCCCCTTATCCCAACCCTCCCCTACCTTCTCTATGAGGTCTGACAGTCTGATCAATGCTTCCCTGTCTCTGTGTCTGTTCTTGTTCATCAGTCTATGTTGTTCATCATTTCCTCTAGATGAGTGAGCTCATGTGATACTAGAAATACACTTATATGAACCAAAAATTAGACAAGCAATAATGGTTATGCTGAGAGGCAAATGATGAGTCTGTAGTGAGTTTCTTTCTGGGCCAACAGTTCTTTTGAGTCCCAATTTCTATGTCAAACTATTGCTTATGTTTATATATCAGCAATGATATTTCAGTTTTGGATGGTGGACAAATGGTGGTAATGCAGGTCCGATCCTCTCTGGTTTGGTCCTAGGAAACCTGAAGCAAAGCACAGCTGCTGATTGCTAGTATGGCAAGGCGTCTTGACTTGATTCTTGTGAATCTCTAGTCTTACTGTTGGATTTATGTACATTATTATTTATTTCAGTTTATGCTTAATTTCTAGTTGATCCTTTATCATATCCTCTAGGGTCTCACTAAATTTATTGGCAGTTTCTAGAAGATTCTTTAGTAACCTTATAACCATGGTTTTGAACTCTATATCCAGTAGTTTGCTTTCCTCCATTTATTTCATTTATGACCTGTTTCTTTGTCTCCACATTTTGGCTACTTCCCTTTTTTTAATTAAGTTATTATCTGTGTACATATATTACCATTGCCCCCCCCCCAAACATTCCCTCCCTCCCCAGAGTTTTGTGTCCATTGGTTATACTTATATGCAGGTGTACGAGACCTACGGTTGATCTCTTTATTTCCCCCATGTTTCCCTCCCCTCCCCGCTATAATTTGACAGTCTGCTTGTTGCTTTACTGTCGCTATATTTATCTTATGGTTCATCAGTTTATAATGTTCTTTATTATTTATAAATGAGTGAGGTCATGTGGTGTTTCTCTTTCATTGACTGGCTTATTTCACTCAGGATGATGTTCTCCAATTCCATCCAGGTTGCTGCAAATTATGAGAATTCCTTCTTTTTTATGGCAGCATAGTATTCCATTGTGTAGATGTACCATAGTTTTTTTTAATTTAATAAGGTATTATATGTGTACATAGCTTACCATTGCCCCCCCCATCCCATACATCCACTCCCTCCTCAGAGTTTTGTGTCCATTGGCTGTACTTATATGCATGTATACCAGTCCTTCGGTTGATCTCTTATCTCTCCCAGATCTACCTACCCCCCTCCCCCGCTGTCATTTGACAGTCTGATTGTTGTTTTACTGTCTCTATATCTATCTTTCTATTCATTAATTTATAATGTTCTTTAATATCCATAAATGAGTGAGGTCATGTGGTGTTTCTCTTTCATTGAATGGCTTATTTCACTCAGTATGATGCTCTCCACTTCCATCCAGGTTGCTGCAAATGATGAGAATTCCTTCCTTTTTATGGCAGCATAGTATTCCATGGTGTACATGTACCATAGTTTTTTTATCCAATCATCTGCTGATGGACACCTAGGCTGTTTCCAAATCCTAGCTATTGTAAATTGTGCTGCTATGAACATAGGGGTGCATATATCTTTTCTGATTGGTGTTTCTAGATTCTTGGGATATATTCCTAGGAGTGGGATTACTGGGTGAAATGGGATTTCCATTTTCAGTTTTTGAGGAAACTCCATACTGTTCTCCACAGTGGTTGTACCAGTCTGCATTCCCACCAGCAGTGCACGAGGGTTCCTTTTTCTCCACAACCTCGCCAACACTTATAGTTTGTTGATTTGTTAATGCTGGCCATTCTGACAGGTGTGAGATGGTATGACATTGTTGTTTTGATTTGCATCTCTCTGATAAGTAGTGACTTTGAGCAGGTTTTCATGTGCCTCTTGGCTTTCCTTCTGTCTTCTTTTGAGAAGATTCTATTTAGTTCCATTGCCCATTTTTTAATTGGCTCATTGATTTTCCTTTTATTGAGTTGAATAAGTTGTTTGTAGATGTTGGAGATTAAACCTTTATCAGTAATGTCATTTGCAAATATGTTCTACCATACAGTGGGCTTTCTTGTTGTTTTGTTGATGGTTTCTTTTGCTGTGAAAAAAACTTTTTATTTTGATGTAGTCCCATTTGTTTATTTTCTCATTAGCTTCCATTGCTCTAGGGGCAGTATCAGTGAAGAAGTTCTTTTGGCATATGTCTGCGATTTTGCTGCCTGAGGATGCCTCTAGTATTTTTATGGTTTCCCGTCTTATGTTTAAGTCCTGTATCCATTTCAAATTTATTTTTGTGTATGGAGTAACTTGGTGATCTAGTTTCATTCTTTTGCATGTATCTGCCCAGTTTTCACAACACCATTTATTAAAGAGACTGTCTTGATTCCATTATATGCTCGTGCCTCCTTTGTCAAATATTAATTGAGCATATTGATTTGGGCTGATATCTGGATCCTCTATCCTATTCCATTGATCTATGTCTGTTCTTGTGCCAGTATCAGGCTGTTTTGAGAACAGTGGCTTTGTAATACAGCTTGAAATCTGGTATTGAGATCCCTCCTACTTTACTCTTCGTTCACAGTATTGCTGATGCTATTCGAGGTCTTTTATTGTTCCAAATAAATTTTTTGAGAATTCTTTCTAGGTCAGTGAAATATGCCATTAGTATTTTAATGGGCAGTGCATTGAACCTATAAATTGCTTTGGGAAGTATGGACATTTTAATGATGTTGATTCTACCAATCCATGAACATGGTATGTTCTTCCATTTGTTTAAATCTTCCTCTATCTCTTTTTTCAGTGTTGTGTAGTTTTCCGTTTATAGGTCTTTTACCTCCTTAGTTAAATTTATTCCCAGGTATGTTAATTTTTTTGGTGCAATGGTAAATGGGATTGCATTTTTGGTCTCTGTTTCTGTAAATTCATTGTTGGTGTACAGAAATGCCATCGATTTCCTGGCATTAATTTTGTATCCATCTACATTGCCAAATTCATTTATTAAGTCTATTAGTTTTTTGATGGAGTCTTTTGGGTTTTTTATACACAACATCATGTCATCTGCAAATAAAGATAACTTTACTTCTTCTTTTCCGATTTGGATGCCTTTTAATTCCTCTTCTTGTCTAATTGCAATGGTGAGTACTTATAGTACAATGTCAAACAGGAGTGGTGAGAGTGGGAATCCCTGTCTTGTTCCTGTTATAAGAGGGAATGCCTGTAGTTTTGCCCATTGAGTATGATGTTTGCTGTGGGTTTATCATATATAGCTTTTATTATGTTGAGGTATGATCCTTGTACTCCCTCCTTGTGGAAAGTTATTATCAGGAAAGGGTGTTGGATTTTATCAAATGATTTTCTGTATTAATTGATATGACCATATGATTTTTATCTTTCAATTTGTTTATGTGATGTATCACGTTTATTGATTTGGGGATATTGTACCATCCTTGCATTCCTGGAATAAATCCTACCTGGTCATGGTGTATGATCTTTCTGATGTGCCGCTGGAGCCAATTTGCTAGACTTTTGTTGAGGATTTTGGCATCTATTTCATGAGGGATATTGGCCTATAATTCTCTTTCATTGAGTTGTCTTTATCTGGTTTTGGTATTAGGGTGATGCTGGCTTCATAAAAGGAGTTTGGAAGTGTTCCTTCCTCTTGAATTTTTTGGAATAGTCTGAGGACGATAGGTTTTAGTTCTTCCTTGAATGTTTGGGAAAACTCTCCTGTGAAGCCATCTGGCCCTGGGCTTTTGTTTGCTGGAAGCTTTTTGATGACTGTTTCAATTTCTTCCCAAGTAACTGGTCTATTGATATTTTTATATTCTTCCTGATTGAGTTTTGGAAGGTTGTATTTTTCTAGGAATATGTCCATTTCTTCCAGGTTGTGCAATTTGTTCTAATAGAATTGCTCATACTATTTTGTAACAATCCTTTTTATTTTGGTGGGGTCTGTTGTTATTTCACCTCTTTTGTTTCTGATTTTGTTTATTTGGGTCCTCTCTCTTTGTTTCTTGGTTAGCCTGGCTAGTGGTTCATCAATCTTGTTTATCCTTTCAAAGAACCAGCTCTTGGTTTTGTTGATCTTATGTATTGTTTATTTGGTCTCTATGTCATTTATCTCCGCTCTGATTTTTATTATTTCTTTCCTTCTGCTTACACTGGGCTTTTCTTGTTGCTCTTTTTCTAACTCTTTGAGTTTTAGAGTTAGATAATTTGTTACATTTTTTCCTTGTTTTTTTGCAATAGGCTTGTGGAGATATGAACTTCCCTCTCAAGAATGCTTTTGCTGTCTCCCATAGATTTTGGATTGTTGTGTTTTCATTGTCATTTGTTGCCAGGATGTTCTTAATTTCTTCCTTGATTTCTCTGGTAACCCAGTCCTTGTTTAATAGCATGCTGTTTAGTCTCCATGTCTTTGATTTCTTTGGATTATTTTTATTGTAGTTAATTTCCAGTTTTAGGCCACTATGATCTGAAAAGTTGCTTGATATGATTTCTATCTTCTTGAATTTGAAGAGATTTTGCCTATGTCCCAACATGTGGTCTATCTTTGAAAATGACTCATGTGCACTTGAGAAGAATGTATATTCTGTGACTTTGGGGTGAATTTTCTGACGATGTCGATTAATTCCATCTGGTCTAGTGCTTCATTTAGGATTGATATTTCTTTGATGATTTTTTGTAGGTGATTTGTTCAAATGTGACATTGGGGTATTAAAATCTCCTACTATGATTGTATTACAATCAGTCTCTCCCTTAATGTCCTCCAGCAGTTTTTTTATGTATTTGGGTGCTCCCGTATTGGGTGCATATATGTTTACCAGGGTTATTTCTTCTTGTTGGATTGCTCCCTTTAGTATAATGAAGTGGCCTTCATTATCTCTTTTTATGTCCTTCACTCTGAGATCTAATTTGTCAGATATAAGTATTGCTACCCCAGACTTTTTTTTCATTTCCATTCGCCTGGAAAACCTTTTTCCATCCCTTCACCCTCAGCCTGTGTGCATCTTTTTTTCTGAAGTGTGTTTCTTGTAGACAGCAGATATATGGGTCTTGCTTTCTTATCCAATCTGTTACTCTATGTATTTTGATTGCAGCATTTAAACCATTTACATTTAAAGTTATTATTGATAGGTAGGTAGTTGATGCCATTTTTATTCTATACCCCTGTGTTCCCTCTTTGCTTCCTATTTCTTTATTTTTACAGTAAACTCTTTAGCATTTCTTGTATTGCTGGTTTGGTGGAGATAAATTCCTTTGGTTTTTTTGTCTGTGAAGCTCTTGATTTCATCTTCAGTCTTTATTGATAGCCTAGCTCGGTACAGTATTCTTGGATTCAGACCCTTCCTTTGCATGACTTTGTATATTTCATCCCTTTCC